>BPTQ01000003.1:185193675-185913821 GCA_019973895.1 Chrysanthemum seticuspe
TATGAGTATAAGGTACCACTCGAAAGTACCTACGCAGATTAGGAAATAAAACACTCGACAGATATATAATCATCCACTAATACAGAAAAAAAAGTTTTGGGAGTACTAAAATACAAGCAAATAAAACGTTTTGATACCACCTCCGAAAACCACTCCAAACCACCCTGTTTTTTGTTTCATGCAGAGAAAAAGAGTTTTGGGATTACTAGAATACAACCAAAAACATCAACTTCTTGATACCACCTGCGAAAGTCACACCAAACCGATCCTTTTTTTTTGTTAACATACAGAGAAAAGAGTTTTGGGATTACTATACAACTAATACAATCTCAACTATAGTATCGATTTCACTAACCCGTAAATCTTAAGTACATTGAACACGTAATGATATACTCTTTTGTGGTCGTGCGGCACTTGGACGCAAACACATGATTATTTTTGTGGCTACTCGCAATACTTGAGCCTGCCATGGTTCAACTACCTTATGAACGCAGGTTCACGGCGTGCTGGTGTTTTCTCATATAGTAATGCACAAGTTACATGAATTCTAAATGCCCAATCACTTTAGCTATGATATCAACTCTAACATAATCAACATATCATTAGGGTTTTGAGAAAAGAGACATACAATTGTTTTTTTTTCCTAGCCAAACCACACTGAAAGCGTCCACCATAGTTCTTCAACTACAAAAACCAACATAAGATCATTAGGGTTTTGAGAAAAAGAGACGTACTTTGTTTTTTGTCCCACCAAACCTCACCAAAAGCCTCCACCATAGTTTTGCAAAATAAACGAACATAAAATCATGAGGGTTTTGAAAAAAAAGACATAATCACCTACTAATATATAGACAGCTCACAAAATAAAGGATTAGACGCATCCATGAAAGCTCACCATGGAATATGAGTATATAGAAAGCACACTATGTCGGCTTGTATCAGTAGTTACCTTACAGATGCTCGCATGGATTCTTAATAAGAATTTAAACATACAGATCTCAATGGCTGTAACACCAAAAACACAAATCAAATGGACAAAAAAATAGCAACTTATATTAATTATTATTTTATTTATTGTAACATAAATCAAAAGAAGCACACAGAAATTTGGGTTTTCGGAATTTAGGAGGGAATGAATGGTGCAGGAATGATCTTCCTTGGGATATATCACTAAACTTTAATCAAAAATATGTATCGTAAAACATAGTTTTTTTTTATATACACATAATAATATGAAAGAAAAAAAAGGCATGCCAATTAAATTGTGGGCTAAGATTACTCTAGCCTAGTCATTGTCCCGTTTAACCCATTAAAGACCAATGTGATATTTTATGTTCCGTTTCTAACTCGATTTGATTCTTATACTTAAATTTGTTGGCCATCATGTTTCATTTAAAATATTAATACAATAGCCTTTTCTAAAGGTGCGAAATTTTGAGAGTGAATGGGTTTATTCTACTTGCGTTGTTTAGGTCAAACACGTTGGCTACTATGAATAGGTTGATTTTTTTATGGTTTATATTTAAGTAGGAAATACGTTACATCGATTGAACCAATCAATTGGTTAAAAAAGCGCCAAGCAAGTTTTTATTAGACAAACTCAAATCCATGTGCATCTCTTAAATAAGTGAAGTACCTAATCAATTGCTAATTTTATGAGCTTCATGACTTCTATTGGCCATTCTCGAAGCTCAGTGTTGAGAATTATGCACAACCTACAATCATACATATGCAAGCACACAATGTATATATATATTTTTAATCATATGCCCGATTGGATACAAATAAATGAATATTCAAAAATTTAATATATCAAATAGCATAAAAAGCACTCAGAGAGGTAACAATTATATGCACATCAAGCCACGTAATAATAGTCACATAATTCAAAAATCTTCTGAAAAAATTGATATTATTATGGGGAATTTACCAAACAATCAGTATTTTAACTCATGTAATTAGCAACAACACAACCTACAGAACATAAGTTAACAAAAAATACATAACATAAGTTAACAAAAAATAAGATATAAAAGTACTAATTTTTATATTAAAATTCGTAAATCACATATATTACCAACAATATGGAGAGTTGCAATCCTTGAATCACTTAATATGATTACGGAAATTCTTTAAAAGGGATGGGCTTAAAAGTCCTGACACGTAACATTAATTTAGGTTTACTCTTAGAAATCAAGTAATAGGACGTATATAGTTAAACGAAACCTGATTTCTTTAGTAGGATAAAATAATCATTCTATAACTTTCCTGATATCCATTAACACAAAATTAAACATTCGAATGTAGATGAAAAAGTAGGAGAGGTTTATAATCAATAGGAACGATTGTAGATGAAAAAGTTGGAGAGGTGAGAATCACCAGTGGGAGAGAACACAGTATGAGGAGTAGTAGTGGCAGTTTCAACGTTTTAATCAAACCTCCGGTAGCAAATAGCAAGATGCATCAGCATCATGAAGACTAAAAATTGATATAAGATCATCTCCATCAAACACCAATTGTCTGGTTTCCAAGACCAAGAACTATAGCCATGTATCCCGCAATCTCTGTAAATTGGAGAAAAAACCATAGTATATTTTATTGCTAACATCTAAATGATAAAGTTAAAAACTTGACTAAAAAGGTAATGGATCAATTAAAAGTTAGAATAAAATTGGATAGTGAAGTAATTGAGAATATTCAATCACGGTGAATATATCCAAGTTCGAGAGACTTTTTACCTTTCTTTTCATAACACAAAATTTGCAGTCGGAAACAGATGGTGGAAGAATTTGATTAATGAACACTTCCACAGTATTGATATATGGGTTTTTCTAACATGTGCCCCCGGAGCACATGTTAAGCACACAAAAAGGACGGCGGGACCCATGAAAAAGGACGTTCGGACCCACATATTTTATTTAAAAAGTGTATTTTTTGTGGGTCCGGACGTCCTTTTTCATGGGTCCCGCCGTCCTTTGTGTGTGCTTAACATATGCCCCCATGGCACATGTTAGAAAAATCCTTGATATATATACCGTTTTAAAGAAGTAATGTTCATTTATTCATGCATTCAAAATTTCAACTCTCTTGTCACAATGACCAGACAGCTCGTGTGCAACGTTTAGCTGCTGTGATCACAATGACCAGACAACTCCTTAACACCTAATCAAAAACTTGCACCAGCTAATTAGCTATAATATGAGTTATTAGTACTCCAGAAACTTTAGTGTGCTCAGCAACATGAGGCAACATGAATAAGGGTGGGTACACGACGACCTCGTCTTTCTCACCTTGATACTTTTGCGATCACTGGTTTAGCATTTCAGTAATCAACTTGTGACTTTTCCCTGGAAGAGATATTTTTATTAGTTAAGATAATCACTCGACACGTATTACATTGTAAAACACAATGCACATATCACATTTTAATGATCACTAAATGCCATCCTAAAAGATTGAGTTCGAATTTGTAATGTACCCGATGAATCTAATAATTAAAGTGAAAGCACTTAACATAGATAGAATTCTTAGGAGAATGTAGTGCATTATGTACATATACCCAACTTTGGTTTGAATAGTTAATTGCCTCCATAAAATTAAGCAACAGTTTCATATCTTAACTTTTTGAAATGAATTTAAGACCATAAATATCATGTACCTGTTATATAAATGGACAACATTTATACGTTGTCAAACCAACATGTAAAGCTGACATATCAAAAAACAGTTTCTAATAATTAAAGTGAAAGCACTTAACATAGGTAGCGTTGGACTGCTGGTGTTCCTTCAAATTAAAGCAATTAAAAAAATTGGAATCAGTATGAGGAAGGACAACCGAAGAGAAGAGAAAATATAACTGCTAATGATATATAGAATGCGCCTATCAAGCGCTCTGCACAAGTTTCAACATAGTATATAATCTTTTGCTATTTCAGAAGACACATTATGAGATATAGGTTCTAACAACTCACTGATTATTTTCTATAAGAACATGCCTAAGTGATCCGTTAGTCGTATACTCACTAACAGACTAATAGTAGATAATGTTCCACCCATTCCATCTGGTACCACACCATATAGCGCTACCACGTTTGGATAATGAAGATTTGACAGCATTTGTGCTTCTCTCAAAAAGTTTTTCGTCTGTCAAAACACTATATGCTTCTCTCCAAAAGCATTTGAACTAATGGTAAACGAAGCATTATAAATACATTTAAAGGGCCTTTATCAGCATGTATATTCCAGGCAACTGTGTCTCAATCGAAGCTTTGTCATTAAAATCATCAATAAGAACGGAAAACTAAAACAAATAACGAATCATACCGTCCAAAACTGACCCTGATTAAACCACTCTTACCCTCCAATGCTTTCCCCTTCAAAACCACTTGAGGCAACGGCATATCAAGGTCAATTCCATATATGTCATGTGGCTTTGGTATTTCAGACGGTTTCCAAAGGTATGTTAAAGAGGACATCATATTGACAGCATGACTCATGTCTGGTCTTTGGTATGGTTCGCGAGCACAACATTGACCCGCTAACTGAGCTACTGTGGTTAAATTGGATTTATTTGCTTTATCTAGATTGAGATGAAGTTGTGGGTCTATGAATTTAGTGATGAAGGTTTCTTTATTTGTTTGCATTTCCTCAACGATTTTATAGTAGTCATCGACCTAAAAAACGGATACACAAAGTCAACCATTAAATTTGTCAACCGGTAAAATAATCATATAGTTTTATCAAATACATTGATAAATCAAAAACACAAACCTCTTCCGGGGTCACCGAATATTTCATATATATCCTTTCTAGATTATGACATCAAAATAATTTATTAGGTGAATTTTCATATTGCTAAAAAGTGAGCTTGGTAATTCCTTAACTAACATTTGCAATGTGTCGATAATAAGTTCTAATGTTTGCTTATTAGAAGCTTTTTCCTAAAAGAAAGTTTGCATATTAGATATATAACATAAGTGTTACACACAAATAATAAGACAGTCTTACTTTTCATCGACAATATTGAAGTTAAGTGGATACAATTTTAGTAATCATATTTTACAACAACTATTTATTATATAACTCACCAAATTTTGGAAAAAGCCCTATTATGGATCAAACCAATCCAACCCACGTCAACACATAGAGAAGTATCCATTATGATCCATCACCAAATCAGCCTGACCGAGTCAGACCAACCTATATTTTCCAGCTTGACCGTTGTTTGGCCAGTCTCAGAGGGGACCCCTTCAGTCCAGTAACATGCCTCAGGTTCGTTCCTGGGTTACTAACATCTTTTCGCCGGTGTGGGGCTTGATCAGCATCAAGGCCTAGCTCTCCATCACCCATTTCCTATAACTGAAAAGCAATCAAGAAGTTTAGAATCAACTTCTAAAAAGTCAAACCAATGCAGATAAGTTGTTGGGTTGAGTGATGGATCAAGTCCTAATGCGCAATTTCAGACTCTCTATCACACCCCCACCTCGCCTAGCACCCTCTGTCGCCTTCTCATTGCTTTCAGCAAGGAGAGTGAGCTTCTCTATCAACTGAATTCCCAAAGCTTGTAGTAGAGTTTGCTCAACATCATGGAAAACAAATGATCGTGTAGGTTGATTCCATATGACATGATAAATTTTATCATTGATCATCATTTTATTGCCTGTGCAATGGGTTTGATAATCCCAGAGGTGAAACATCTTCGAAAGCTGGTCAAGTTATAGGCTTCTGTAGCACGAGGAATAAGTGGTAAGAAAGGTCTTTAGAGCTTCTTCCTTGATCTTGTCTTTTAGCATATCCATGACCTTTTCACGGTTCCTAAAAGGGGTCTCCAAGCATCAAGTGAGTTGATATCCTCAAATGATTTATCAAAGACGCTTTTGCTTAAGGCTTTAGTGGCTGCCATAACAGCATGATCCCGAATGTTTTCAGGACGGCGGCCAGTGAGCACCGCACATGTCTGATGAACAGCCTCTAGAAGTTTGAGATTGATATGCATGTGGTATGGCATTTTCCTTCTTTTTTCCATGCGTTCCTGCACAAAAATATCATAGGATTAACATGAGTTTCCTGAGAAAGATATTAATTAGTGACAAGTCACTCAATCGGTTAAACTTTGAGTAACACTGTGCATAGCAAAAACTAAGAGAAAATTCACTTGGTAGTGAGAGTTACCCGTTGAGAAGTCTTCCGACTATGAGAGACACCTTGTGCAAGTAATTCTTTCACCCTCATCCAGGTTGCCATAATTGTGGGACGATTGATGCAGTTGACTGAACACACGTACAATGATCAATCAGACTTTAAAAATGATGAAGTGTGTTAATAAGGATTCTATATTAAGATCATAAAATTCTCAAAAAAGCATAATCCAGAACACGGTTTGCAATGAATAAGCCAAACAAAGATATATGCAACACATCTTTCTGGAAGCCACTTGATCAGGTAACCGTAAGGTTCTAAGGTTAGAGGAATCAACTATTTCAAGAAGCTTCCAGCTTTTAGTTTTGTCAGCATTATTGACAACTATCGGTTTAATATCCACAACTTTACTGCTTTATGCATTAGCCTGCGATACACATACAATAGAATATAAGCAAAACCATAAATTATGGTTGATGCTCAATGTTTGAAGACAATAACTTACCAGATTGCCAATGGATAATGGAGTGTTTTTCTTTCACGTTCCAAAGCAGATGCCATAGATGATGAGGCGTTGGGCTGCAATATACAAAGCAGTTTCACCACCTTCATTTTGCATACTATAAAACCTTTAATACTTTTATCATCAGCGTCTTTACTAAATATCACTTTTATTTGGTGATAAATATACAAAAATGATAATTAGTTGCAACTAAGAAAAAGGAAAGAGTATTTTAAATCAATAAACTTTAGAATGCACTACTCTCCTATTGCAGTTGCGGCCAACAAAGGTAAGTTTCTTAGGCCATTCTTTAGTTGATAATGTTGCTGTTCACGATCCAGTCAAATGTTGCTACTAACAATGTTACAATTAGTTACATTCGTATGCAAAAAAAGAAGAACATGCACCTGTATTTATTACCACAGTTGTGCTGACAGTAGGTAGCATCAGATAAAGTGGTAATCTCGTGAGGCATCATGCCTTTAATGGAGTGTTTCTTCAGCATGACAGGAGAATAGTTGGTCTCTTAATCCTTAACCAATTGATCGATGAGTATTGCAGTCCGCTTTTGAGCTCGTTAACACAATTTCTTTAGCTGCTCTTTAAACCACGAACCACCGGTTTAATAATTGATTCATCGTCTTGTCATTTTAGTATCCCTTGCCTATGACAGCAAAAACAATATCACAAAATAATGAGTAATAATACATGGGGAATATACAACAGTGTTGTTGATTATGTAAGGTAAAGCAACCCACCCCGTAAACGGGCTCGTTGAACTAACCCTCTGTATAAATCCCTTGTAAAACCCTCTTGAACAGATCCCCTATACCCGGCCATTCAGCCAACACAGTAAACCAACGTACTGAATCAAGACACTGAACCAACACATGATGAATTTGTAAATAGTCGTGAAAATTAACATGATGATAGCTTGACACTGAACCAACACATGATGAATTTGTAAATAGTCGTGATAGCTTAATAAATCTTATTGCAGACAATAAATGTATGTTCAATATAGCATAATTACTAACCTCTTTGTGCGTAGCAATCGCTTCGGCGTAAAGATCACCCGAATCATTTATCAATCTCATGATCATCTATTGGAATTTCTGGTCCAGCTTGCTCAAAAATCATTTCATAAAGTCGGCTTACACATCCACTTTCCATGTCTTGTTCAAACAAATGTGATCCCGAGTCCACATTCTCTTGACTCTCACGACTTTCCTTTTGTTGCACCGTCTGTTCATGTGAATACTTTTGATCCAGAACATCTGTATGTCCCGCTTCACACACCAAGAAAAAACAAAAGAAACATACAATTATACAGCCGAAGTATCGTATGCAGAGACCGTCATATACTCATATAATTGTGTCAAAAGCCACGTTTCAAGAAAACTTACTAAAACCATAAAGTGGATGCAAATGCGTTCTTTCAGTTTCCACCAGCTTCCAGAACGTTTCATCATTCTTATAAAAAACACACACACACTTATCCTTTTTCTTCTGTAAATAACAGGTTTTGATCATAACGCTCGTACCATAAACTGTAGATGCAAAAAGATAAGTCACTATGCGTCTCTATTGTAATTTATTTATTGATTAGAATCCACATATAAAGTTTTCAATGTTTTTAGCTTATGTCAGTTTGGCTTTAACTATCTGATTTTTTCTTACCATACACACATAGATGATGCAAAAAGATAAGTCACTTAGTATTTGCCTTTTTAGTGAATATCAAAACATAATGACGGAGTCAAAGTATACAAATGACGGTGAAAAGTTATATGATGAACAATGACAATCAATGAATGGTAAGTCTTACCTACTTCAGCCCTGATGTCAACATCGAGTTCATATCTCTACATCATATAATGAGTTTCTTGTGTACTGAATTATAATCAAATAAAAGAAAGTATAAGAAATAAGAAAAAACATTAAAAGCTAAACTAAAAGCTAAAAAATTTAGAGATCGGATAAGCAGTTTGTATAAGCAACTCAGAAACCGGTAATTCAAAACTGCTTATTTCATCTTTATATAAGTACATAATCATAATCAAAAGCAACTTATACAATAATAGTTATAAAAAAGCATGTATTTTATAAAATTACCTCAACAACTTGTCCATTATCCTTCACCGCGACCTATCTCCAAACGTTATTCATAGTGGAAAAAGCGCGCTGCAACGTTCACAGGCGTTTCCTTTTTCTTGATTGTTTATCCTCACTCTACATGTTTATAAAACTTCACTTCATCATTAGTTATTGGAAATTAAAATAAACCAATTAAAACACATCTCGGGAGACTTCTTTACCTACATGGTATTTGAATCCAATCCAGATGTTCTAGCATTCTGAGCATCTGCTTCGCTTTCATGAACATCCCTAACAGTATAAGTTTGAGCTGCCTCTGTCCTATGTTCTTGAATCTGCAGACCATTAGATGGACCTTTGTTTCCATTGAGAGTTAATGTGTTCACTCCTTCCAAAGGTAATATGATAGATATTCCCTTGTTCTGGTCACCATCTCTGTCATGTGTATCTGGAGATTCTTGTACTTTAACATCAGCCTCCTGCATAATTAATTCTAATATATTACTTTTAAATCTCACTTACATGTAACATCGGGTACATGCATAAAAACATGACACCAAAAAAAAAGAAGGATGACAAGTTTACTAAAATTTGTTCGATTCTGGATTCTTGAGCAATTAGTGGCTCCAACTGTGCAATGAACAACCTACACAAACCATATACAAGATGCACGTTTACTATTAAAGTTCAAGCAGACACTTCAAACAACATACGTGAGTTTCAGTAACTTTATATAATTCTAATTAGTAGTAGTCCCTAAGGTGTTGTCGCATCACGAACAAAAGCTTCCTGTAAAATCAAACACCGTTGGTCCAGATTGTGAGCCTACAAGAATGCATAATTTGCATAAGATGAAAATATGGCATATTAGGGTTTTGAAAGAATTGTGGAACCGCAGCATGGTTTTGAGATAAAAAATAATAAATAATGAATGAATCACCCTATAATTAACGAATAGATATGATATTATCTCATTAAATTAAAATGGTTATTAATTGGTTGTTTAGCTTTATAGATTTGAAGTTGCAACAAATAATCAAAATTAACATGTTGGTCTAGTGGTTAAGATAGATGTTACACTCTAAAACAACCAGAGTTCGAACCATGTCAATAACAATTTTTGAATATTTAATCCGAAATTTTGAAATTTATGAGCTGTAAGCACTGCTTAGGTATACGAATTTTATAAATTATAAAAACAATAAAAATCAAATTAAATCAAAAAAAAAATGCCTTACTAAAACAATAAAAATTAAATTAAATCTAAAAAAATGCCACATGTATATTTAGTGATGACATGGAAATATGACATGGCATTATGGAATGCCAAGTGGCATTATGACGTGGCATGCCTCCTCTTATATATAATGTATAGATATATATGTATAAGTATTTAGGACTTTTAAAAAATAATTTAAAATTTTATGCTTAAATTTACAATATTTGGTATTTTTAGGATTAAGTGCATTTTAGGTTATTTCGACTTTTGTTAGTTGATTTATTTGCTTATTTAGTTGTTTTTAGTTTTAAAAAAAAGTAAACTAACTCCCAGTACCGTCTTCCACGGGTTATGGGTCCCAATATCGTCTTCCACGGTGTATGTGGGAGGTTGAGACGTAGACAGCCTTAGAGAGGCTGCTTCCGGTTCTACCAAAGGTTGAAAAGGACCTCCGGCCTTGCAAGGGGTGAGGATCGAACCCTTGAGAGGTTGCTTTCGGTTCTACCAAAGGTAGAAAAGAACCTCCGGCCTTGCAAGGGGTAAGGATCGAACCCTTGACCTCTTTCGGTTCTACCAAAGGCTGCTTTCGGTTCTACCAGAGGCAAGAGTGTTAACTACTTGATCTAACCTTTCTCTTTTTTTGTTTTTAGTTTATGTTTCATAAATTTATTCACAAAATCCAAATATCTTTCATTATTCTTTATCACCCGATCACGAACCGAACGCGAATTTCCAAAACCGTAACATGTGTGACTATAATTTTATATATACTATTGATTGAATGTTTGAATTTCCAAAACCGAACGCGAATTTCCAAAACCGTAACATGTTTCCAAAACCGAACGCGAATTTCCAAAACCGTAACATGTTTGAATTTCCAAAACTGTAACATGGTTTCAGATATAATTTTATATATACTATTGATTGAATCATGTCGTAACATGACACTCTAAGCAACTATAACCCAATGCTTTTGACCCATATTATAGTGTGAAGGTTATATGAACTGTATTAAAGTTATTAAAGGTGGGCACGTTAATTTTGACATTTCAGGATGACATAAAATCATTAACTCACGTGTCTTACTCAAAACACTGTGTGAAACTGTGTTTAGGGTTGCGTTAGATACGTTGGGCACGGTAACACAACCCTTGTGCGTTTTCGTGCGTTTTAGTCGGTCCTATACGTTTTCATCCGTGTTCATACGTTTTCTTAGTTTTGTACATGTTTTCTTCCGATTTTGTACGTTTTTACACGTTTTCGTCTCTTTTCATATGTTTTCGTCCGTTTTTGTACGTTTTTACACTTTTACACATTTTCATACGTTTTTACACGTTTGCGTCTGTTTTCATACGTTTTCCACCGTTTTCGTACGACTTTGTCCTTTTTAATAAGTTTTTATACGTTTTTGTTTTTGTTTACACGTTTTCGTCCGTGTTTACACTTTGTCGCTGGTTTTTTCATGTTTTAGTCCGTTTGTATAAGTTTTTGACCGTTTTCGTCCGTTTCTAGCCGTTTTCATATATATTAGACGTTTTCGTCCTTTTTCATTTGTTTTACATATTAACGTACATTTTATTACGTTCTTATACGTTTTCGTCCGCTTTAGTTCGTTTTTTGTCCGTTTTAGCCATTTTCATATGTTTTGAAGACTTTTTCGCCGTTTTCAGACGCTTTCTTACACTGTTACACATTTTCATACGTTTTTACACGTTTGCATCTGTTTTCATACTTTTTCCACCGTTTTCGTACGACTTTGTCTTTTTTAATCAGTTTTTATACGTTTCATTTTTGTTTACACGTTTTCGTCCGTGTTTACCCTTTCTCGCTGGGTTTTTCATGTTTTAGTCCATTTGTATAAGTTTTTGACCGTTTTCGTCCGTTTCTACCCGTTTTTATCTGTTTTAGACATCTTCGTCCGTTTTCATACGCTTTCATATGTTTTACATATTAATCTATATTTTCTTAAGTTCCATACGTTTTCTTACGTTCTTACACGTTTTCGTCTGCGTTAGTCCGTTTCTTTCCGTTTTATCCGTTTTTAAGACTTTTCGGGTCAACCCAAGAAGCGAAGTTAATTCATATTCGGTTTTCAGCTCGCTTCGGTTTAATTCTAGTTCGGTTCGGTTCGGTTTTCGTGTTGAACCGAATAAAAAAATTACCGATTTAACGAAACCAAACAACCCGATAACCAAACGGATAAACACCCCTAATTTATAGTGATAGTTTAAAAGGAGGACTTGTTTTGCGGTTTTAAACTTTAGGTCTTTATAGTTTGAATTCATAAGGAGTTACAAGTATCTTCTCTATCACACTATCCCCACAACTCTTCTTCAACCTTTCTTTATCAATGGCAGCGCCATCACCACAAAACCATTTGGCTAAGCGTGTTATTGATGACCTAATTGAGTTTAGCGGGGAGACATCTGTTGATGGTTACATGAGTTTCTTCAAGGCTCAGCAAATTTCCAGTCTCCGTGGCTTTATAAACCGGATGCGCGAAGAGGCCACCACAGTAAAGAATGAGATTGCGCTGTTTAATGCTTTAATTGCTGAGATGGTAGCTATTGGAGATGGGGATGAATATTTTGACACATTGATGGATCTTAGGCATGACCTGGAGGCTACGAGGACTAAGCTGCAGGGGTTGAATGATTTCATTACTCAAGCTGAGGAGGATATCGAGACCAAGGAAGAACAAATTAAGTCGGTGAATGGTTGAAGGGTTGCTCGCTATGTAAATGGATGGTTTCTTTTGCTCTAGTGTCATCTGTTTATAATGTCTAATGTCTTGGTTTAATATTATGGTTTGTAGATATATTAACAATGAAACATGTATGGATCTTTTGATGGTTTATCCAATGGAATGGAATGGGATGCGCTCGCTAGTTTGTTTCATCTTTTTTTAATGTTGTTTTGCATTTAGGAATTGGTTGTGGTGTTTAAGTTCAAATCTGGTAGAATGTATTATTGTAGGTTTGAGGTTGATCCAAACTCTGTTCAATGTTGAGCCATGGATATGCGGTTCATAAGTGCTTTGCTTAGGTTGTTCATTTTTTAGGTTGTTGTCAATTTTTAGGGTGTTTTTGTTGTTGTTTTTGCTTTAAGTTAATTGCATTTACATGATTTCTTGATTTTTTTTACTGTTGGAGGATGTTAGAGTTTATTTAAGTGCTTATAAATAGCTTATTTATAGGCTTAATGTAAGGTATCAGGGTTGTTTGTTATGTTAGCAGTCCTTGGTTGGATTTGATTATTTTTGTGCTTACTTGTTTATCTGGGACTGCTTATTAGTTATAGTTGCTTAATTAGTTGCTTTAATTCCATTTTTTCATTTTGTTTCTTCATTTGTATGCGCCATGTGGTGAGATTTTAGTGTAGCTGCAGTTATATGTGTCTTTGATACAGCTGGTTTAAAGTTATATGGGTGTTTGGGACTGTGGGTAAGAACCATTTCTGTCATGGGTGTGTTGGTTTCAAAATGCAGCCACAAATGAAATATTTAAATTCTATATTATCAATTTGGAGCCACATTTTAAAATTATCAAATTTGGAGCCAAATTTCAGCAAAAATTTTTAAAAGTACTTAGGAAATTATGGTTTCCTTATTTGAAAAACTGCCCCATAATGAGCCCTAATTTTACTCCAATAAATCAGGATTCAAGCAAAACAACCAGAACTTCAATTTTTATACCATTATTTACCAATTAAGTTTACTAATTTTCTTTAACACATTACTTCTGACGAATCATGGCAACTCAAACCAATTGTCAGGATGATTTGGTTTATTCTGATCGTGAAAATGATAACCCATTTTGATATGAATCAGAGGCGTATTCAGATGAGGGTGAGGATGCTGAAAACAACCATTCAAATGCGAATGTTGTTAAGAGGGGCATAACTAGGTTAGCTAAGTTTCGCAGGGATTATGGAAAAACCGACGGAATAAAGGTCAGTGTAACCTTCGATGCACTGAATAGGATATCAGGAAAAAACAGGGCATTGTTTTCGAGTTATTTGAGTGATTTGGTTCCTGAGCATATAGGTGTCAGGATTCTATCCTGGAGTAAGGTTGATTCAGAAGCAAGAGATAAAATGTGGGACGAAATCACGGTACACATATACTTTTTTTTAACTAGTAGTGGCTTGGCTGTCATAGGTACAAGGTGTTAATAAGTTTATCTCTGCAATTACATTATGTGCAACTAATTAACAACATTGTGTTAATCTTTGCAGCGATATTTTGATGTTGACTTGACAGTCCGAAAGCTGATAATGAATCATCTTGGTCAACTTCTAAGGAATTTCAGAAGGAAATTGACCGAAAACTACATATTGCCCAACCAAAATACCCTTTCAAAACTTAATGAAGTCCCGGCGAAGTATAGTGCAATTATAAAAGCTGAAGATTGGGTAAATTTTGTAAACTACACGGCCACCGAGGAATACAAGGTGTTAATTATTCATTTTTATTCAAGTTCAAATATCTGTCACATTTGATGTTTTCATATATATTAGTTGTATACTATCAGCATTACTACATCTAAACACCTTTTTTATTTTGTGTTGCAAGGTGAAATCAGCTGCATCTAAAGTGGCGCGTTCCAAGTCTGTTTATCAGCATAGAATGGGACGAGGTGGATACGCCCGTGTGATGGATAAAATGGTAACATTAAACATTAAACATTTGCATTTAATAGCATCATACTTTCGTTTATATTGGTTTATCTTACAAGTGTATGTATTTGATGTTTATAAGATCGAGAATAAAGAAATTGAACCAGATGAAGAACCACCACGTGGTACGCTATGGTTGAAAGGAAGGGTGAATAAAGACGGAGAATTTCACGATGATGATATCAGAACAGTTGGACAAAAAACTGTAAGTTTGACTCATTTTATGATTATGTTTATTGTTAGTTATAAGTTAATACTGATAGTGTATTAGTTAAAACTGATAGTGTATTAGTTAAAACTGTTAGTTATAAATTAATACTGTTAGTTATAAGTTAATACTGTTATTTATAATTTAATACTGGTAGAATTAAATAACCTATTTCCCATATTGTGTGTGCAGAAAGAGAAGGAGGAGAAGATCAAACAAGGAACCTTGAAGCTTGATCATGGCACTGATGCCATGACATTTGTATTAGGTAAGGAAAAAGGAGGATATGCGAGAGGAGTGGGAGGTGGAGTAACCTACAAGAGGTATTTTGATCTGCCTCGAATCAGACAAGCATCTGATGAAAGAGTGATGTCACTTCAAAGTGAACTTGATAATGAGAGGCGCCAACGTCAAGAAAAAGAGTCGGTAATACAGGATTTGATGAAACAATTGGCTGCACAAAGGGGGCAGTTTCAGTCAACTGCAACTCCATTGACACAAACGGAAGTAAGACATAAGAAAGTAACATTCCATCTTTTTTTACCCTTTTAAATACTGTTGCGGTCTTCTTAAACAATTTATATTTCAGGTGTCTCCGATGAACATTAATCTTATAAATAGCAGTGCTGATGAGGATGCTGGAACACGTGTTGCTGGACGTGAGAAAATTGCGAGCATTGAGAAGTCTACTGGACTTGCAACTTTGGAAAAGGAAATGGAAATAAGTGTAAGTAATAAATCACCCCCCTGGGATTTTTGAATTCTACATACATGTATTATTTACCGTGTATTATACATATAGGAAACTGTTAAATATGTCGCATCTAACAAATCAACTAGATCAAAACGAAAGGATTCTTCACGTCAACTTTCCGGATCACAAGAACAGGAGTCTCCATTAACAGTACTACCACAAGTATGTATTTAAACATTTTCATATGTTCTTTAGTTTAATTAATTACTGATACATATATACATGCAACAAATTATCTTTTTAAGTAATTAAGTGCAGACTGTGGCACTTAAAGAAATCAACTATTATTGCGGAGGGTACCGTGTACAAAACTGATGGAAAACAAATGCTTCATAACAAACCACTCCCAAAGGATTGCTACAGAGTGTTTATTGAAAAATCTTTAGTGGATGCAGCGTGCATACCGGATGTAGGAAGTAACGGTCTCAAAACAGTTAAGGATGCAGTAGGTGGTTTTTATGCATGGCCAAAGGATCAAGTGGTTTTCGATGAAAAGGTACATAGATGCATGTGTTTTATAAACCTACATATATCATTCTTCATATTTAATTCAGTGTTTGATACCCTGGCTTTTGTTTCCTACAGGTAACACCACCAAGTACCATAAAACTGATTGGTGAGAACAGAACTGCACCTAAATTACAAACGAAGCGCTACGTCTCTAGTGATACCATGCAAAAGGAAGCTAAGAAGATCAAGAGTCAGAAGTCGTTAAATTATTGAGAATTTTATTATGTACGACATTACAACTTTATATACATTCCAATTTTATTGTATTTGAATATATTTTGAATATATATATATATATATATATATATATATATATATATATATATATATATATATATATATATATATATATATATATATCTGAATTTGTTTTGATATATATTGATTTCTTATATGTGACTAAAAGATTCATATAGTCACAATTATTAACACTTTTTGGTCACAGTTTGCTTAATTCGATGTGTGACTAAATGTTAGAAAAGGCCACACAAACATAAAATTCATGTGGCCATTGGATGATCAATAGTCACACAAAACACACATTTCTTCACTTGAAAGACCATATGGTCACACTTATTATCACTTTTAGCCACTTTATGGTTAATTGCATGTGACTAAATACCCAAAACAAACGTGCTTTGTGTGACTAAATGTTAGAAAATGCCACACAAACATAAAATTCAAGTGGCCATTGGATGAGCAATAGTCACACAAAACACACATTTCTTCACTTAAAACACCATATGGTCACACTTATTAACACTTTTGGCCACTTTATGATTAATTGTATGTGACTAAATACCCAAAAGAAACGTGCTTTGTGTGAAAATGTTAGAAAAGGCCACACAAACATAAAATTCAAGTGGCCATTGGATGATCAATAGTCACACAAAACACACATTTCTTCACTTTAAACACCATATGGTCACACTTATTAACACTTTTAGCCACTTTATGGTTAATTGTATGTGACTAAATACCCAAAACAAACATGATTTGTATGACTAAATGTTAGAAAAGGCCACACAAACATAAAATTGATGTGGCCAATGGATGATCAATAGTCAAAAAAAATACACGTTTCTTCACTTTAAACACTATATGGTCACACTTATTAACACGTTTGGCCACTTTATGATTAATTGTATGTGACCAAATACACAAAACAAACATGCTTTGTGTGACTAAATGTTACAAAAGGCCACACAAACATAAAATTCAAGTGGCCATTGGATGATTAATAGTCACACAAAAGACATATTTCTTCACCTTAAACGACATATGGTCACACTTATTAACACTTTTGGCCACTTTATCCTTAATTGTATGTGACTATATACCCAAAACAAACATGCTTTGTGTGACTATACAATGTTTATGGTCACTAATATGGATTAATCCAACAAAATTTGTACCTAATTATACACACATGTTACGGTTTTGGTTACTCTTTTGCAATAGAGACTAAAAAAAAGTCAAACACGTGACCATAGAGTACCTATGGTCGCGCGACCTTTAGTCACACACGGCCGAAAAATCATGTGTGACTATATGTATATCGTCACACATATTCGGTGTGGCCAAATCCACTTTTTGTTCTAGTGGAGTTCATTTTTTAAAATATGTGGTAGGTCTATAACTTTAAATTGGTTGGTTACCAAATCAAAAGAAATCAACATATAAATCTTATAAATAACATCGTCCTCATTAGTTAACTTTTCACTCCCAGTCCAATAGAGAAAACGACCTACAACTGCATGACTTTTACGTTTCAATTTGATAGTTTCACGAGGGGGTGGAAATTTTCAAGGATTGTCCACCTTAACGAGTTCAAAGAAAAGACAGAGACATACCAGAAACCACTTTCAAAAACAGGATAGGAGACCTTCACGATCGTCGGGTCAAGAGTGTCCGGACGGACGGCAAAACCAAAACAAATCTTTTGACGTTCGATTTGATGCGTGTAAACCGGGACAAATACTGCAAGTGATTTTTTGATTGCCGGGTTCCAAATAACAGTCATTAGATTAGAACCATAGACAAAACACCAAAGACCATTAGAATTGCCAACTGTAATCATAGATGAAAGTATTAAATCTGTATTAAGTGGCGTAGCGATTAGCTGTTCATCTAAAGCTAACACAAAACCTTGGTCACCCATATCGAATGTTAGCGTAAATAAACACTGATCATTACGACGAACACCGTAATTAAAGATGAAGCTTCCACAATCTATACTAGCCTTCCATAACTTGCAAACACTACGTTGCTGGAGTATAGACTTAGGAGGTAGCCTACGGATGATATCTAGTTGAACATCAAGTGGGATATTGTCAGACATATTTTATAAACAAAAGCAGAAAGATTGGGATAAAGATATGAAGTCAATAGACCAAAAGAAGAAAGAAAGATTTTGTTAAACAAATTGTATTGAAGAAAGAAGAAAGTGATTGGGAACACAAGACATTAAAGGACATGTACTCTGTGTTTTGTGGGCGTTTGTTTTTTTGTTTTTAAAAAAAAATATGAAATGACAAAACTATCCTCGTGTATAAATACAAGTTGCCCAAAAAACATAAAGATGCCCAAAAACCAATACAAGTTGCCCAAAAAACAATACGTTACAATACATGACATATACCTTCAAAATACGTACTTGTGTCATAAGTTGTCGGACACATGGCAGCCCCTGGTTGGGTCCAAGAAAAGCGGTGGGCAACATGTCTATTTTCGAATTTTAAAAGGGCGTGGTCCATAAAGTGATATGCATCAGGGCGCGTGGTCTATTTGACCAATTTTCCCTTGTTCAAATATACGTTGATGACATCATATTCGGATCAACTTGTCAAGAGCTATGTGATGATTTCTCTAAAATCATGCACGATGAGTTTGAGATGAGTATGATGGGTGAATTAAACTTCTTTCTAGGACTTCAAATTAAACAACTAGAAGATGGCATATTCTTTAACCAATCTAAATATATAAAAGATATGCTTAAGAAATTTGGTCTTGAAGACTCAAAACCAACTAAGACACCCATGTCCTCAGACACTAAACTCACCAAGGATGAGGAAGGTGAATCGGTAGATAACACTAAATATAGAGGAATGATTGGTAGCCTACTCTATCTCACGGCTAGTAGACCCGATATTATGTTTAGTGTTTGTCTATGTACTCGCTTTCAAGAAAATCCCAAGGTATCACACTTAGAAGCCTTGAAAAGGATATTTAGATACATTAAGGGAACAACATGTTTAGGATTATGGTATCCCAAAGGAACGGGTGTAGAAACCATAGTGTATTTCGACTTGGACCATGCCGGTGACTATGTCGATAGAAAAAGTACAAGTGGTATTTGCACTTTTGTGAGACATTTTCTCACCTCATGGTTTGCAAAGAAGCAAACGGCTTTAGCTATCTCAACTACTGAAGCCGAGTACGTCTCAGCCGGAAAAGCATGTCAACAAGCTCTTTGGATGAAGCAAGCTCTCGTGGATTACGGAATTCATCTCAACGATATCTTTATATTTTGCGACAACAAAGGAGCTATTGATCTCAGCAAAAATCCCGTCCTACATGCTCGTACGAAGCATATTGAAATCCGTCACCACTTTATTCGCGACAATGTTCAAAAAGAAAACATCTCAATTGAGAAAGTATCCTCCGAAGACAACATTGCCGACATTCTAACTAAGCCTCTCAAACGAGAACCATTTAATCTTCTTAGACTTGGTTTGGGGTTAATGGAACCAAACATGTAGGTAAAACATAGTCTAAACCTTAGAACAAACAAAACAAAACATATTTGTTTAAAACTGCTAGTGTTCCCACGGCACCAAACGACAACAAAGGCGGAACCAATTTTTTGGTGCCGTCTGGTCCGTGGTGACAACAGTAGCAAAAATACTACCTACAAAACATCTTCTTCCTCACAACCTACTTTACCAAAACGTGTAAACATTAGACCTAACTCATTGTTGACATTTTCTCACCCACTAATCACTGAAGATAACATCATTGTAAGTATCCTGACTACATTTCATCTCTTAATTTTGAGTCTAGGATTCTAATTTGTGCACAAATTCATTACATGGGGATTATGTATATTCTTGTACAAAACATGGATTCAATTGGCAAATTGCATAACTAGTCATTGAAATTAGGTACTAAATTGTCACATTGCATAAACAAATCATGTTTCCCACTAATCAAAAGATAATGACTATAAGGCTTTATTCAAAATAACCAAACACCCCATGTCAAAATTTTTGAAAAGCTTCTCACTTGTAGGAAAACAATTTTTCATTGTTAATACAAATATAAACGTAAAATTTTCATCACTTGCATGCTCTTGAATACTAATATGCATTCCCGGGTATATTCAAATGAAACCACATTGAATTAGGAGCGTTTGGGTTATCTCCTGCCTTTTGCCAAACACCCCCACTAAAAACCATTTTATGCATAAAATGAGTCGAGATAACCACAACTCCAAATCGTCTTCATATAGGCACACACTAGAACTAAAACGCTATGTTTGTTCTCATTTTTAACATGTAAATTCTTGCTCATAGGAATAACCATGGTAGCCGCAAGATTCTATGATCACAAGGAAACTCTTAGCTACATTCCCAAACATCACAAAACCAAGGGCCTTTCCAAAGAACAAATCAAAATCTTTAAGAGTCTTGAGAAAAGACACTTCCATGAGGGTAGAACCATTCACTCCTCCTTTGTCGACGGAACCAATCTCCATCAAGAACTAGCCACCATTCACTTCGATTTTCTCCTTGACATCGATGAACCCATTTGTCCTAGGTTCGTGTTAGAATTCTATGCTAGTGTTACCGGTTTCATTGATGAGGATGATGAATTTGGCCTTAGGTTTAGGATCAATCAAAACGACTACACCAGCTCCTTAAGCCAATTTGCTCAAGTGCTAGGAATTCCCAACCGAGGGACATGTGTCTACTCGGATAAGTGATCACTCACTATCCTTGATGCAATCAATGACCGCTTTCTTCCCTACCAAACTCCTTTAGCGGATAAGGATGTCATCCGTGAGCACCTCTTTAACGCTAGGGCTGCTCCAACCCATGTCACCCGAAAGGGAAAGGAGGTGAACCGAGATCCATATGGAATGGAGCTCAATGAGCTTAAGCCCGAATTCAAGAAATGGGAGGAACTCCTTAGAGCCAATGTCATTAGCACTATAGGAAATAGGGACCACATCAATGCTTGCCTTTGTCACATGCTCTACAACTTGTCCACCCGTCAACCATTCAATTTAGCCTACTACAATGCTAGGAGAATGATTGACATTCCAACTCAAGGATCGATCGCTCTTCCTTACGGGATGCTCCTCACCCGTCTTTATAGAGCCTTTGCACCCATTCCACCAAGCCCAAAAGGGTTGAAGCTTGACTATGCTCTCACCCTCACATCTTTGTGCCCTTGAGTGACGAGCGAGTGGCTAAGACTAAATGCAAAAGGGCAAAACCTCCAACTCCATCATCATCATCATCAAATAGCTCCGAAGACGGTCTTTCAAATTCTCGCCTTCCACCTCAAGAGTACTATGCGTCTCTCCCTGATATTGAGAATGAATCGGCGGAGTTCAAGCAAACCAAGGGGATGTTCAAGTGCCTTGGTAGGATGATGAACAAAATTTACAAGAAGTTAGACAAGTGAGGTTCATTTGAAGGAGTGTTTGGAACAAGACAATAACTTTGATGTACGATACAATTTGGTTGTTTTTTAATTTGTAGGATGATAATATGACTTAAAACAATGTTGTATGCTAACCATTTCATGCAGGGGGATAGCACAAGTGTGTTATCAAATTTTACCCATTTTCACTTTTATGTGAAAATCATTAGCCCTTGGTCAAAATCTATGCTCCACTATGTTTGTATATGTGTTATTGACTTTTCCTAACTAGAAATGATTAATGTCATATGTTTTAAGCAAAATTTCAAGTTTCGGAAAACTCCTTGACACCTAAAAAAGTGTTCTGTGAACTTTCTGGGTGTCCATGGATCAGACGGCACCAAAAATTTGGTACCGTCTGTTATGTATTTTGGTACCGCCGTACCTGTACAGGCAGACCAGGCGGCACCATTTTTTTGGTTCCGCCTGTGTAAAATTTTGGTGTCGTGGATCCTACAGGTAATTTTCTAAATTTCGCCTATTTCAACATTCCAAATTACCATACATTGCTTCTAGGGTAATCTTAACTAGTTCTTACCCATATTAGAACTAGTGTAACACACTTAGGCATATAGGATATCCGTCTCCCACCAAAATTCAAAAATTTCAAAAATCCACCCAAGGAGCCCTTTTGCATAAAGGAAGGAACCAAAAATTTGGTTCCTTGCAATCCGCGGGTGATCTGATTCTAAAGATCCCATAATCATTAAAACTCATTTATTACAAATCTTTGTCTCTTCACTCCATCCTTCTTGTATGGATTGACTTGGGTGATATGACTAGCATTAAACCCACTTCAAAATCATTAGAAACCTCATCTCTTCTATGGTTTAACATCAAATCAAACACATTCTTTCATAATTTTCCATTCCTATAAATTAAGAGCTTTTACCATGATCATCCTCACACCTTCTCAAAACTTCTCATCTACTAGCAAAAACTTGAGCCAAAATGACTAAGTCATCACCATCAACAAAGCCTTGCAAAAGAACCGCTAGAATGAGCGTAAGAGCTTGTTTCTTTGTCAACATAAGCTCTTCTTCCGAGTCTTCTCCATTAACCATCTCATCACCCATAAGAGATGAGACCACTCTCACTTTGGCTACTCCTACACCACCTCCACAATCACCTATCACTATCACTACTCCACCACCAACAAAGACTCCTAGCTCACCACCATCGGCTCCCATCCAAACATCAAAATCACCATCACCTCCAAAATCTCCAACACTCATCCCATTAGAGTTATTCTCTACACCACCTACATCTCCAAATCCATTTTTAGAGGACTTGCCTCCTAGGCCCAATCATCCACCACCACTACCATCTTTTGGTACTATTGATCGAATAGCTCATGAGTCTCCACGTCCATCATTTGACCCAAACTCCCCGTTAGGGCCAAAACCTCTTCTTTTCCATCATATCTACAAGGAAATCCATGGTCCTTTGTATGGGGATCAACCACTTCCTACATCAATGTCTACTCATATAGAGGACATTGAGGAATCCATGTGGGAAGATCACCCCACCAAAGAAGAGATTCAAGCCGAGCTCCATCATCTCCACCAATTTTCAAATATGGTGGATTCTCATCTTAGTGATGCTATGCAAATGCAAAGTGCTTTGCTAGCCTCCATAATCACCACTCCATCTTAGTGATGCTATGCAAATGCAAAGTGCTTTGCTAGCCTCCATAATCACCACTCCAAACACCAACACCTCCACCATTCAACCATCACAAAACCATGAACCATACTACCCTCCTAGGCATGGTTGCTCAAATTGTGAGAGGACCGCCCACATAACCGAAAGGACCCGGGTAATGGTCCATGAGCTTCAAGACGAAATGAGGTTCATCCTCAATCACATCCTAGAGCGCATCAATGCTCTTGCTCATCCATCACCTCAATAGGAGGGTCCTAGCTTATTTTCCTTAAGCATTTTTATATTTCTAGGATTTTTCTTGTACTTTTTTATTTTCTAGGATAATTTTTTTTATTTTCTAGGATTTTACTATTGTACTAACACTTCATTGTGTTCCCTTTTCATGATTCTTAAATCATGAAAATTTTTAACAAATGAATGGTGTTTCTTATATTGTTGTTGATTGTTGCATGGTGTTTGGAAATACTTGTGATGATGCTTATAACTAACATTTTTTTGTAGCTTTTTCACAATCCATGTATCTTCCTCTTGACACCCAATTTAGGGCGAGCATTGGTCAAGGGGGAGATAATGACTCGGGCTCATTACACATTCCGCCTCGCATCTTCTTTTTGTTGAGACAAAAAGGGGGAGAAATATATAGAACTTGGTTATATTTGACTTTCTGAAAAAGTCAACTTCATACTTTGACTTTCTGAAAGGTCAAACATCATACTTCAAATAATGAAGACTTTGACTTTCTAATAAAAAGTCAACTGCATACCTTAACTTTCTGAAAAAGTCAACATCATGTCTAAATTGGACATACTTGCATTATCATCTTTATCTTTCAAGTTCTAAAACTAATATTTTTATAAATCTTGTACAATCTTTTCATCTTTTATAAAAATAAAATTTATGTTTTGTCCTCAACAAAAAGGGGGAGATTGTTAATACAAATATCGTCATTAAACGTTATTTATATTTTTGATCTTTACCTAAGTTTTGTTAACGACAAAAGTAAATTTAATTTTTATAAAGCTTAAAGCTTGTCAAGCTTAATATATATTAAATCAAGCTTTTCAAATAATATCTTCATCACTCAAACATTTACATTGTGATTAATCATATTTTGATACGACTCTAAACCATAATGTATGTTAGTATTTTTAGTTCAAGAATGTTTTGGTTTCTTAAAACAAAACATTACATATGTATTTATATTTTAACATATTTCTAAAAATAGAAAAACAAACACATGACATCATGTAGTGCATCATTGAAATCCTTAGAAGATTTCACTAGATACTTTGTGTAGATTTAGACTCTACATATCTTACACAATCTTGGATAGATATGGTTGACTTTGGTAAGATTTTGTGATCTTGCTGTCAGACCTCGGCGGCACCAAAATAATACACGGGCGGAACCCTTTTAAGGGTTCCGTGGTCCGTGGTGCCTGCTGATCATTTTGGCTATAAATAGCAAAGCCAAACCAAGTTGTTTTTCATCCCTTTCTATCATATTCTCATACATTCCTTCTCCCTAACATTTCTAACTCAGTTTCATATCATATTAGTGATCTCTTTTGTAGCAAAGAAGATCAAGGCACATTCAAGCTTCAACAAGAAGTTGGAAGTCTTGTTTGTTTGTTGTTGTATGATCTTGTGCTGATTCATACATCATTGTTGTACCAAACCATCATAATCTTGTGAGTGTGAGTGGTTAGTATTTTAGTCCTTAAAATATATTGTGTGTGGGAGTGGTTGTACCTTTGAAAAGAACTCGACATCTAGCTTAGTGTCGGAAATAGTGTGTAAGCGAAGTGTAAAGGTTTCTCCACCGGTGAAAGGAGCTTGTTGACTAGAGAAGTTAAACTCTCGAGTGTGAGACTCGGGGAGTGGAGTAGGGCAAGGAAAAAGAGTCCTTGTAGACAGAACCACTATAAACAACTTGTTGTAGTTTGATTGTTTATTTCCTTATCTACTCTTTATATATTGTTGATTACTATTCACTAAAATATCTAAGATCAATATCAATTGATCTCTCAATAAGTTTCAAAATAAAGTTTTTAATCGGTAAACTATTCAACCCCCCTTCTAGTTTTCCACACTAAGGTATTTACTATAGTAATAACCAAGTATAAAAATATGCATTGAAGAAGCCTGAAGCAAAAGTCATAATCTTCATTGATGGTCAAAGCTCAAAAGTGAGATTAATTTCACCACGATTCACATATTAGCCTGAACCGCGACGTCAGCTGGTCAACCTTTTTAGCTCATTCAAGTGATATGTTGAGTAACATATCACGCATCTCATTCAACGTGTCACCTCTTGCTTCAATAGCAACTTCAGTCTCAGTCGATCGTTTGCTGGTAACCTTTTTGCAGTAGCAGAGGTTCTGCTGCAGCCGGCAGGAGCTGAAAGAGAATATTCAGCCTCGATCTCCATAGTCCTAACTTCATTAGACCCGAGCTTTTAAAAGAGTTACTCGAGCTCGAGCTCGTTTAACTCGAGTTGAGCTTGATAATTTTCGAGCTCGAGTCGAGCTCAAATAAAATGTAGAGCTCGAATAATTTCATGAGCCGAGCTTTTAAACTTGTATTTAGCTCGGCCCATTTGAAAACTCGTTTAGTTATTCGAGCCGAATGAGCTACCTCAAGCTAAATATGTAGTTTCAAATCATTTTGATTATAAATTTTTAATTACTATTAGTATTATAAGTTAAACTTAAAATCAAAACTAATAATATATTAACTATCAATTTAATCAAAGATTTACACTTTCGTTTATAGGGAATGTATCCAGTGAGAAGAATTATTAAGATAAAAAGAATGATAAAAAATACTAGCTACATATTTTAAATAATGAAGGAGAAATAATAGGGAGAGGCATCTACTTTTGTAGATGCATCTCAAATTTGTGGTTGTAATATATTCTTATCTTTCTCATCTTAATTATATTTATCATCTAAATTAGTTAGATTGACTTTTTTTTTATAGACCTCACATTGTGTTCCCTTTGTTTCACTCATCCAATGTTGGATGTGAAATGAAATATTTTTTCTTTTCTTTTTTTTTAATTCAAGCTTACAAGTATTACTTGAATTCTTAATATGTACGAATGAGTTAAATGTGTTAAATAAATTGTTACTCATATATATTCATTGATAATGTAATTATTACTATTAGTTTTATGCTAGTTCAGTGTTTTATAAAAATGTAACTAATATGTTTAATAACCCTTTATCAAATATATAAATGAATTAAATCCAATCATAAATACCACTAAATAAGAATTATGAATTATTAGATGATTTCAACGAATCTCGCTCGTATGCCTCACATGATGTTGAGAGTTATATCAAGGTTTTTGTGATTAGAAATACAACATATGTGTGTGTGTATATATATATATATATATATATATATATATATATATATATATATATATATATATATATATATATTGTATATAAACGATTCGGTTTATGAGTTTCACGCTTACACACACAAAAAACACATACGATGAAATTCAGATATATGTTACCACATGTGTCACATATATATGATACACAAATATGTATAGACACATAGGACACGTACGTATGAAATCTAAATATGCATGGACACACACATATGAAGTACATAAGTGCGACCATTATTTACATATAAAGACACATATTTGATATATTCATATGCATAAACTCATTGTGAGATTGCTAAAAATAATCGGTATATGGTTCTTAGACGATAGAATATAAACAACGTTATCCATGGTTTTTAGACAATAGAACATAAACAATGTTACCATCTTCTATCTGATGATAAAACACGGAGATTGTTATTGGTAATATTTTTGTAGAAACTTTTATTCTGAGTTTAGTTATAAACTAACTAACTCTTACACTCGTTTAAATCATGTTAACTAGTTGATATATTTATGTTAGTGGTTTATTGATTATAATCCATTATATGTGAATACAAACATATTTATACATACACATACAATGTCTCTCATATGACCATTTATATTTATAAACACAAACATACATTCTAGCATATAATACACACATACATTTACAAGAGATACATAAAAACATATAAATACATATACACATAACTAATTTGGTTAACGACTCAAACAATTCATAATTTATTTGAGCTCATTAAATAATTTATGATTCACTCTAGCTTGAATAACAAAATTTCCTTGACCAACTTCATGAATCGAGCCTACAAGAATATACATTTGGCTATACTCACTCGAAAATCATGTATATAGAAAGAGGTAAAATTAGGGGTGGAACGAGCCGAGCCGATCCCGATCCTGCCAGAGCTCAAGCTCGTCTCGTTTATATTTTAGAAAGCTCGAGCTCGAGCTCGGCTCGGTTCGAGCCTTAATATTTAGGCTCAAGCTCGTCTCGTGTTATGATATAAAAAACTCGAGCTCGGCTCGTTTATGATGCGCTTATAGCTCGAGCTCGGTACAAAACCAATAATATCCCATCTCATATCTCACTGCCCTCAAAATAAAAAGAAAAATAAATAAATCTATAAAGAAAAATCTAAAGATTTGAGATTCGTGTTCTTAACAAATTTTTTAGAGATTTAAACACGATCACTTCATCGATCTGTGAGAATCATAACTTCTTTTATATATTAAATATGGAAACCTGCTAATTATTGAAGCGGATAAATTTGGAAAGTTTCTAAAAATGGAATGAAACCCTAAATATGAACAATTATGAATATGAAATGGTTTCTAAAACTCGAGCGATCATTATTCGTGTAGATCCGTGAAAGAAGGAGTAGTCTTGGTTACTTGTATGTTCGGGTGATTTGCTTTACGGTTGAGGTACAAATATTCTTTCCCTTTTTAGTAGGGATACTTTTGTACGTTCTGATCCTTTGATATGATCCCTTTCTATGATTCCCCTCTGATGATCCTTTGTTTGCTTTCTGAATTGATTCGTATGCTATGATTCTTCGATATGATTCGTTTCATTATGACTTCGGTATGATATGTTATGATATGATTCTGTTGCCATGATTTATATGATTATGATTCGGTATGATTTGGATATGATTATGATTGGTACGTTCTGCCCCTTTTGTTACTAGCCAACTAGTCATGGAGGCACCATGACCATGTCATTGATGACACCAATGGCATGACACCATCTGGGGAAGTGTGATTAGTCCCCGGCGTCCCCATTATGATTTGATTTGATTTGATATGATTTGTGATTTGTGGCACCTTATTCGCATGTGTACACCTGCCTCGCGAACAGGGTATATATTGCCTTATGTATGTTTGGGGGGGCGTATGGATGCATCCTAGGCTTATCATTTGATATGATTCGATATGATTTGATATAATTTGTATGGATTTGGCATTTGGGCTATGCGTGCCTTGCACCCCCTCTCGCACTTTGGTACTTGTGAGGTCTCCCCTCCCTGGACCCTTTTGTAGGTAGTGTCCTTCATGTGGCATGCTGGACGAATAGGATTATTTGCTCGTGGGCATCATTCATTTGTGATTCATTATACTTCATTGGATTATCTATTCGTATGTTCGTTGTGTTCTTCATGTGGCATGTTGAACACCTTTTGCTTTGGTACTTCATTATGTTCTCCTCATGACCTGATCCTTTATTGTTTATGGTCTCTCATTCACTTTGATTTGTTATCTTTTGCTCATTTGATACGTATGCCATCATTCAGTTACTTTTTTGACCTTTCGTTCACCTAGAATCTTGATCTAGTCCATCCAACAACTATGTGGTGTTACAGTTATGTGATTTTACTATACTTTCATTCCATGTGGTTACCAAATTTATGCTATCAGTTTATGACTTCCTTTGTTATGGTGCTATGTCATGAATATGAAATTCTGTTGTTACTTGTTTGATGTATGATTTCTTGATTTATCTATATCCCATGCTAATAAGTGATTACCTGACGTATCCGTTGCCATGATCATACTCCTGTTTGTATTTCCGGTTGCTTAGTAGTTGTTTCAACATAATGATTAATATTTACGGACTAATTAGTTATCCATGCTTACATTCATTTCCATGATTCCTTGCTGACAGAAATTGATTTGACTTATGTGTGTACATATTGAATTGTTTGGTTGTCGTGCTATAATCTTGCTTAGTATTACTATTGATGTGCTACTTGGTATGATGAATGTTCTGCTTGTCATTGTTGGTTATCTGTCGTGAGTAATTGCCATGCTGGAGTTATACTATGATGTTTTCTGCCTATCTATAGATTATAGTTTAGTTACACGTACTTGATTTGCTACGTTGCTTGTTTTACCATAACGTGTTGTTAGTTGTTCCACTTCCTGATACGCTTCCACAAGATCTGATATTTGGCTGTAATTATGATGTTGTTTACCAACCCTTATGTGACTATGTTAAATGCTTAATACCTTGGATATGTATATGAGGTTTGTATGAGTTGCTAATTGTGGTGCTTGCTATGAATTTATTTTGATTTTGTTATATTTGCATATATGTTATGTTATGTTCTGCAGGTCCCTCATTGACTCATTCCATTTCGTCATTTGTTATGATTTCGTTGTCACCTTTTGATTCTTTGTGGAATGGTAAGTTTGATTGGATGTATTACGTGTTGCCTGTATGTGAATCTGGTTTGATTTGGTATGTTACTTGCTACCTGTATGTGTATCTGTTTTGACGTGATGTTGGTTATATGGTTCGTCATGACCCGAGATACAATATGATGGCAATAAGGACTTGTTATGTGATGCAAGTATTATGACGCCTAATCAACGTGATAATACCGAGATCATATAATTTGAACTTATTGGGATCATACGACGTCTTGGGAATTGTCTGAGGTTGGTACGTTGGATGGACTAGGACTCATATCCGTTATTTGTTAGTTTTCATATTCGTTTGGAATTCTATACCTCTTTGCAAGATTCTCACTGACATCTGTTACGTATAAGTTTTCTATTCGTTGGACCAGAAATTGTTATAATTTGTGCGAAAATATGGATTGCTACGTCTGCCTTAAACTAGTACGTCTCCGTCTAACTTTTGCAACTTCTATTTCAAGGACGATTTTTTTTAGAGGGGAATAATTATAATGCCCTAAAATTTGGATTAACTTTTAATTATCTACTTTAATTATACCATAAGTTAAATACATAAATAGTAATATAAATGTAACATTGGGCCAATTGGTTTAAAAAAAATGTTTTGGGCTTAGTTTTCTTATTTAAACCCATATACCCAAGCCCAACTAGAATTTGATAAACCCATTAAACAAAAAAAAAGAAACCGGTTTCTCCCCTCCCTCCCAAAATCGAAATACAAAAAAAAAAGAAAAAGGAAAACCCTAGCCTCCATAATTGGTTGTCATCAAGAACTCAAGATCAAGATTCGTGGTAATTCCGCGAAGGTTTGGTATGATTAATCGCCTATTTTCTTTAACATCTTTTGTTTTTAATTTTTTTATGTAACTATAATTGATGAATATGATTAGGGTTGATTAAAATCCCTTTAATTAAACATGTTTTATCATTAAAACATAATTAGAGATGTGTTAGAGGTTTTATCTTGTGTTGGTTAGGGTTAGGGTTTTGTTTGTGATGCTGTGCATAATTTGGGTTGGATTGATGAGTGTCCAAACTAAGGATGCCAACGTGTTTTTAAGTGATTTCTAGGTCTAAGCATAAGTACTACTTATCTACTTTTTGGAAATATAAGATTTGTGTCGATTGGAGGTCGGGAAGGTGGATTTTTCATTTTTACAAGTTAAGGTGTCGAATCTGGGAAAGCTGAGTAAAATTTTGGGTTGTAGTATTTTATTTACCACGAATAAACCATTGAGAGTTTTGACCTCTCCTTCTCCAGTCATGATATTTAGGACATGGGTGACTTCTGAAAATTTTGGTGGAATTTTTGGAGTTGTGGAAATATGTGTTTCTGGTCTAAACTTTTAGGGTTTTTGTTTTTGGGTACTTTCTGGACAAGTTTGGAACTTTGATTTTCTGCCTACACTTCCGCCCTATAATAAAATTTACGAAAATTTTAGGAGTAACCTAAAGCATGTAGGAACATATGTGATTTTTGTTGAATTTTGTTGAGTTTGTTTGATGTGTCGATTTGGTCAAAAGATAACCTTAAAAACATTGACAGATTTCTGAAAATGTTGTGAACCCTAATTATGTAACTTTGATGGCTATAATTAGTAAGAATCTAACTTGGACTTTTAAATTGGAATTAAACACATTCTAAGCCCTAAAGGTGACTTGTTATCATAAGTAAACCTAAAATGGGTTGATTCGGAATGTTACTCGGAAAGTTACTAATATTGGAAAGTTACCTAATTTGGAAAGCTATCTAATTCGGGAAAGTTACTAAATATGGAAACATGCTAATTATGGAAAGTGGATAAATTTGGAAAGTTTATAAAAATGGAATGAAACCCTAAATATGAACATTTATGAATATGAAATGGTTTCTAAAACTCGAGCGATTATTATTCGTGTAGATCCGCGGAAGAAGGAGTAGTCTTGGTTACTTGTGTGTTCGGGTGATTTGCTTTACGGTTGAGGTACAAATATTCTTTCCCTTTTCAGTAGGGATACTTTTGTACGTTCTGATCCTTTGATATGATCCCTCGCTATGATTCCCCTCTAATGATCCTTTGTTTGCTTTCTGAATTGATTCGTATGTTATGATTCTTCGATATGATTCGTTTCATTATGACTTCGGTATGATGTGTTATGATATGATTCTGTTGCCATGATTTGTATGATTATGATTTGGTATGATTTGGATATGATTATGATTTGTACGTTCTGCCCCTTTTGTTACGAGCCAACTAGTCATGGAGGTACCATGACCATGTCATTGATGGCACCAATGGCATGACACCATCTGGGGCGGTGTGATTAGTCCCCGGTGTCCCCATTATGATTTGATTTCATTTGATATGATTTGTGATTTGTGGCACCTTATTCGCATGTGTACACCTGCCTCGCGAACAGGGTATATATTGCCTTATGTATGTTTGGGGGGGCGTATGGATGCATCCTAGGCTTATGATTTGATATGATTCGATATGATTTGATATAATTTGATATGATTTGTATGGATTTGGCGTTTGGGTTGTGCGTGCCTTGCACCCCATCTCGCACTTTGATACTTGTGAGTTCTCCCCTCCCTGGACCCTTTGTAAGTAGTGTCCTTCATGTGGCATGCTGGACGAATAGGATTATTTGCTCGTGGGCATCCTTCATTTGTGATTCATTATACTTCATTGGATTATGTATTCGTATGTTCGTTGTGTTCTTCATGTGGCATGTTGAACACCTTTTGCTTTGGTACTTCATTATGTTCTCTTCATGACCTGATCCTTTATTGTTTATGATCTCTCATTCACTTTGATTTGTTATCTTTTGCTCATTTGATACGTATGCCTTCATTCAGTTACTTGTTTGACCTTTCGTTCACCCAGAATCCTGATCTAGTCCATCCAACAACTATGTGGTGTTAAAGTTATGTGATTTTACTATGCTTTCATTCCATGTGGTTACCAAATTTGTGCTATCAGATTATCACTTCCTTTGTTATGGTGTTATGACATGAATATGAAATTCTGCTGTTACTTGTTTGATGTATGATTCTTGATTTATCTATCTCCCATGCTAATAAGTGATTACCTGACGTATCCGTTGCCATGATCATACTCCTGTTTGTATTTCCGGTTGCTTAGTAGTTGTTTCAACATAATGATTAATATTTACGGACTAATTAGTTTGCCATGCTTATATTCGTTTCCATGATTCCTTGCTGACAGAAATTGATTTGACTTATGTGTGTACCTATTGAACTGTTTGGTTGTCGTGCTATAATCTTGCTTAGTATTACTATTGATGTGCTACTTGGTATGACGACTCTTATGCTTGTCATTGTTGGTTATCTGTCGTGAGTATTTGCCATGCTGGAGTTATACTATGATGTTTTTTTATTGGTGATGCGTTTTGGTGTGGACTGTGGAGTAATGAGGATGGTGTTTGATTTTTTTTTATGGAGAACTAAGGTAGGATAACTTGGGTGGATTTGATGTATGGTTTTAGTTTATGTGTTTGGAGAAAAGAAAAAGTTTAGATCTGTGGTTGTATTATAGTTTTTTATTTTATAATATTTATTTTTGGAATTCTCGCTATAAAATAAATACGTATACTTTATATGTATTGTATATGTATACATACATAAAATATATTAGAGCTTGTTTAGGCTCGTGAGCCTAATCAAGCTCAGTATATAAAGCTCAGGCTCGGACTCGTTTATTAAATGAGCTTTAGTTTAGGCTCGGGCTCGGGCTCGAGCTCGTTTAGGTTCAGTTCGTTCGAGCTTTTTATCGATCCGACCCCGAGTTTTTTTACGAGCAGCTCGGCTCATTCCACCCCTAGGTAAAACATATATTAGAGAACTATAGATGATACAAGTATATCATCTATGTGTTCTTTATGAACCTTAATTAATCATTTATTTTATTCTTTGAACATCAATTTTTTTCTTCTATTATTAAATCAAATGCATTAACTTTGTTATTTAGTTTAATTAGTAAATTTGTTGCATAAGTTAATGAAAAAAAATATTATATTTTTAATTAAGAACTATAATTATAATACAAAATGTAACAATATAAAAATTTATGTTTTGAAAATTTTGTGTAGTGGTTGTATATTAGCTAATCATAGAAAAAAGATGAAAAGTATCTCGCATTGAAAATAATAAGAAAAATGAAGAGAGATTGACACTATAAAACATAGACCCACTTCCTTTTTTATAAAGAACCATATCTGCTAAGAATTATAAAAAATATAAGTATGATTGTTATACACTCTTTTGCTTTAAATGCGAACTAGTTTTTATTATAAGCTACATAAACTTTAGTTTAAGCATTAAAACAATGTTTATAATTGTAAACGAGCTTTCAAGCTTGAGCTTGGGTTAATAAACGAGCCTATCAAGTTCAATCTTCTATACAAACATCTTAAGTTTGAAAGTTAGTTTATTGTAGGATTAAAAAAAAAAGTTATAATTTTAAACGAGCTTCAAGCTCGAGGACGAACATCAAAAAAATATTTGAGCTCGAGCTCGAGCCAAGTAGTTAATAAACGAGCTTAGTTTGTTTAGGCCACAACTCGACTCAACTCGAATCGTTAACACCCTTGTTGTAAGTAATTCAACGGCTAAAATAGAAAGCTCCAGATGTACCGAGAGTTTATAATATGATACGGGAATTTAAATGTGAGGCTTTTTGCATCAACTATATAAATGAACCGGCTTGATATATCTGACGCTCCAGTAACCAAAACCTTGATACTCTGCTCCTCAAAATAAATGTCGCCGACTTTTCCACTTGAGCCAATAATTTTTTTCTAAAGGCTTTTTCTAAAAACAACTTCTATTGTTGCAATACAAAAATGTATTAAAAGGTATAAAATGAATTAAAATGGTTTACGACAAAGATGAAAAGATGGTTTAATCAGCCAAAAGCTTGAGGATCCTCAAGTCATTTGCTAAAAGGTCTATGTATCCAATGATGAAAAGCTTTTTCAATGACATTTTTCAAAAACGTTTTTAGAACAAAGCTATTGTAAAAAGCTTGCATTGAGGATTATATAAAAAAAATACAAGAAAACAGTTTTTTATAAGCCGTTTGGTGCTGCTATTTTGAGAGCATTTTCTTTCTAAAATTGTATTTAACAATTTCATTTCAAAATTTAACTTTAAAATAATAGTTTTAAATACATTATCCCTAAATAGACTTTAGATAATCTTTTAACAAATTGTTGCTGAATATTTTGCTCGCTCATCTAAAAGCATCTATTATAATAAACCTTTTACAAATGTTTATACAATAATACATCATTAATTTTTGGACCTGATATTATAAACTTACATTTACTATGGTATAAACCTTTACAATTTCATAATATGTCTTATAGAACAAAATGCATTAAATGTATTGAATTTATAAAGAGATTCAATAATTAGGACCTCTTCATGCCACATAGACATGAAATGAGTGTCCACAATGATTGAAATGAAACATAAATCTTTTCATCTTTTTTAGACTTTTTCACAAACCCTCCATAGTGGATACCCTAACTATCTTATAATGAAGGAAGACATTTTCCTCCATTAAATAACTTAATTTTAAGCAGTACAACTAAATATGCCACATGTACAAATAATTTATGCTATGTGTAATACATTAAAAAATCATTGTTTTACACATAATTATTTAGAGTATTAATTAGTGTAAGTTTGATGCCAATTTTCTTTAGTTATGAACATTTAATTTTTATAAAAATTGCATATTCGAAAAACATTTATCATCTATGTATTTTAGTAAAAGTTTTGTGAAATCCTAATCATTTTGCAATAAATTTGATTGATAAAAATCGTACACGTCAAAGTACGAAGATTTTCAGATGATCTATGAAGTATGAAAATGTGTAAACATATAAAGAATGAAGATTCTCTATCTTTACAGGTTATATAATATCGTGACAAATATTACATAACATCTACTGATTAGTCATTAGCAAGTACCTTTCACAACCTCATAATACTACTGACTAACGTTTTGGTATCGCCTTTATATCACGATGCACGTATGCTTGGCATTTTAATATGAAATAGTCTGTGATAAAGTTATTCCTCAAAATTTTCGCCATGCATATAATCATTATCACGAAAAACATATGATCAAAAAAAATTGCTCGCCAAAATTTTTGATTACATGGTAACCGACGCCACAATACGCAGGTACTCTGCTAGTTTTTATATAATATGTTGTTGTTTTTGTATAAGGTGTAACGACGAGGCTAGCTCGCCATGCCTACATGGCATGATCTTCGTGCCTCGCCACCACACCAACTCGCCTCGTCGTGGCTCGCCGGTTCTTCCTTCGTCGTGCAGGCGACGAAATAAAAGACAAAGAAAAGTGACATCGGAGTTGTACGAAAAAAGAGATAAATGGTTTGATTTGGAAGTGGTGGGACCCAAATGAAGAGGTTGTGTTGGAGCAAGATCCTCTCAAGTTGTGTTATACAACTTGAGTCAAGTTGTGTAATTATGAGCCATTGGATTTGATCCAATGACTCAAATCAAAACAACTTATTTTGATTTGAACCATTGGATCAAATCCAATAGTTTAAAATGATCTAACTTGACTCAAGTTGTATTCACAACTTGAGAGGATCTTAGTCCATTTTGAAAAGGTTGTGTTATGCTGATGTGGCACTTCGTGGGGCTCAAATGAAGAGCAAATGCTCTTCATGATACCTGATCCTCGTAGTGTACATTTTGTTAATTCACTTAACTAGTTTGACGATTGTAACAAATGATGAAAGTTTGTCATTTACCTATCATTTAATTAAATAAACATAATTTGTCAAACATATTAATCTATTTATTTTTAATCTTAACTAAGCAAATCCAAACACTTTCTTTGAAAGCATCTATTTTTAGTCAGCATATGAACACCTAATTTTTAGTAGAAGCAGATTATCTCAAACACCCTTTGAGCTTAGTTTTGCATTCGCAAGCTCGTTGTTTATATATTATAAGATCATTTCCTTAGAGTTTATGAATTTAAATAAGTTTATTGTATCATAACGAGTTTATATAAGCCAATAAATTTTAAAATAAACTATGAAACATGAATAAAAAGGGGATTAGCTTATAAGCCCAAAATAAACTTAAACAAATACCTTTTCTCAAACTTGTTAATTTTAATATAAGAGAAGAGATTGTTTACATACAAAAAATTTAGTTGCATATTAAGGGACACATCTTAACCAATCATTTTTTCACTTTCATGAAGAAAAAAGGAAAACTAATTAAGTTTCTGACTAAAAATGCAATTACACCCACCCTTTAAAAAATTAAATATCTCAAGAATATTTAATCGTTATGCGAAACAAATTATACCATCTCGACAAAATTTAAATGCAAAAAGAAAAATGAAAAGTTGTGTTTTTACTTTTTATCATTCCTTTTTAATGCACAAAAAACGAAATTTTAGCGTACACAAATTTGAACTTCTTGCATTTCGACACACACACACACACACACACACATATATATATATATATATATATATATATATGGAAGGGATCGGGTGCGGATTGGATTTTAAGTAGGGATGGTGCGGATAATATCACAGTTTTTTATTTATTTTTTTTTATTTATTTATTTTTTTTTTTTAATCAAGAAAATCTGAAAAAATTAAAAAAAATAAAGAGGATGATAAATTATTAAGAATCGCTAAAAAAAATTTCAAAAAAAAAATCGTTTTTATAATTAAAGGTATTGTGATATTAAGGTCGATTTTGACTTTTTTACAAAAGTCAAGATCTGATCTTAATATCACATAAACTTTTTTTTAATACAAATTGTTAATATCACACTAACTTCTTTTTGATATCACACTACTTTTTTTGTTTTTTTTACTAATATTATTAATATCACCGTTCCTTTTTTAATAAAAAAATGTTAATATCACGGTTCCTTTTTACTATCACAGGAACTTTTTTTCTTTTTTTTAATATAATTGTTAATATCACCGTAACTATCATATGCTTTTTTAATAAAATTGTTAATATCATAGTAACTATCACATGTTTCTTAATATCATTATTCATTTTTACATGTAAAAAAGCTTAATATCACAGTTGGTTTTATAATATCACCATTTTATAATATTATAGTTTCATAATATCACAATAGAACTCATAATATTGTTAATATCATGGTAGGACTCATAATCAAAAAAACAAAAAGTGCTCAGAAAAATCTGGAAAAAAAATGAAAGAAAATAACAATAGTAAGGATCCCTCAAAAGGAAAAAAATTAAAAATATCGTTTACATGGTTAATTGGTACCGTGAAGTTAGCGCAGATCTTGACTTTTTTACAAAAAGTCAAGATCAGATCTAGAATGGGCGGTCCAGATCTATCCGCACATCCGCACGAATTAAAAAAATCCGCACATGATCCTCACTATATATATATATATATATATATATATATATATATATATATATATATAAAATAAATTTGATGCAAAAACAAATTTTTTATGCACAAAATGTCGAGTTACAACTATTAATGTAATGTTTTATAATAAGTAATGAAACTTTAATTTTAGTATTAAAAAATGAAAATCTAAAATAAGAAAAATGGTGATCGTGGTCATCATTACTCTAAATTGGTCATGAATAAGAATGTTTTTTTTTTTTTTTTTTAACTATTGATGTAATGTTTTATAATAAGTAATTAAACTTTAATTTTAGTGTTAAAAAATGAAAATCTAAAAAAAAAATATGGTGATCGCGGTCATCATTACTTTAAATTGGTATGAATAAGATTTTTTATTTTTTTTTATTTTTATTAACTATTAATGTAATGTGATCGTGGTCATCATTACTTTAAATTGGTCATGAATAAAGAAGTGGAGAGAGAAAACTGAGTTGACATTTATGTGAAATTGGTGACCGCGGTCTCATGTGATCAACATTATGACTAGTTTTGTGATTTGAACTTTAAAACTCACATCACAATTCATATGCGATTTCATATTGTCGAATATTCACTGCCATTTTTTCTTTTTTTTTAAAAAAAGACAAAAAATAAAAGAAAAAAAGAAAAGAAACTTTGTCAAAAGTATATTGAAGTGTTCGTCTATTGAAATATAAGAAAATTCTCGTTGTGATATTTTATCGTTTGAGGCTTAACGATTTACCAATATTTTTTTAAAGAAAATGGTTGAAAATGCCTTTTTTTTTTGTTTGACAAAAGACTATAAAAGAAAATGTTACACATATCTTTAAAGGTTATTTTTAACGAGTTAGGACATACACCATGCTATTGTACTATAAAAAATACACGCTCATCCATTGCAAATAACTACCTACACCCGGCTTAATATACGGTCAACAATACATATCTTTTTTCTTAACTTTAATCTTTAAGGTTACAAACAAAAATAAATGACTCTGATTTAAATCATTTAATCATCTTATCTTTACTTTCTTTTCTATTTTTTTAAACTCAGTTATATTTCTTAAATAGACTATTTCTACTACTCATTTACGAATATGAACCTCACCTGTATTGTTTACCAAAATGAACTTTTTGACTGGGCGAACCTTGGGCGAAGTGGCTGGGCGAAATTATGGGCTGGGCGAGGTGGCTGGGCGAGGTGGTCTGGGTATATGCAACAAAAATATGAGAACTACCTTAGAAATTAAATAGGAACCACCTTGATAACTAAAAACATGAAGTGGCTTACTACATATTTCGCATGCCGGAAAATTAATGTGCTGGTCGGAGAAGAAAGGAGAAGGGGAATAAAAAGCATTTATGATGTTTTACTTTTTTGCAGGAGTGTTTGACCCTATGTAAACTTTTGTTAATTTTTTCTCTTTTGCTCCCTTCTAAAATACGAGTGATTAATTTAAAACTTTTTCTCTTTTGCTCTTTTTTGAATATGATCCATTATTATTTAGTTCAGTTAGAGAGGAATCAAATTTGTGGAGGAAGATCGAGTGAAATGGAAAAAACATTGGTTTGATGTGGTCCTCATGAGTACACTTGAAACAATGTTCATTTTGGTAAAATGACGAAAAAAGATCTCTTGTTGTAAAAAGGACGTGTAATTGGTTCATATAGGTAATTCACTTCCTGTTAAACTCATTTTGGACAAACATTTTTCGGTTGCAATTGCAAAAGAAGTCGCAAATCTTTTTACTAAAAGAAAAACAAAAAACAAAGTAGTTGACTTAAGGTAACATGGTACTATAGGTTGACATGTGTCCGTACGAGAGATACAAGGTATAAAGCATAAACTGAGGTAGCATAAATTCATCTACTATCAAACACACATAATATACTCCATCATCATTTTAATATTTCAATCCAACTAATGGATCCTAATTCTTCTAGGTATTAAATTTAATTTGTTTCATCTAAAACAATCTTAATTAATTCCATTCATTTACTATATCATATATTCACATGAACTGATCTTTGATCAAATTGCTACTTTCTTAAATTATTTTCAGACTGATGAAGAAACCAAGTGTGGATACAGCAGCAGTTGATATCTTCCACCGGGAAGTCGGACATCTTTCGACCCGAAAATTCGTTTATCGTCTCGCTGCTTCTGAGGTATATATGTGTTTTTCACTGTTTTTTTTTTGTTTGTTTGTTTTTTTTGTTGTTGTTGTGTAATTGTAAACTAAGTGGATTAAATATTTGTTTGATCAGCATATGTTATTGTTATGACTGTAATGTGACTTTGTTATAAGGTCAGTAATTAGATTATTGTGGTGATCAAGTCGTTTTCGGTTTGTTTTCTAAAATTGGACCACTTTGTTACAAATTTTTAAAAGTACGGAATATTTAGTTAATCTATCTGATCATATTTGAATTACACTTGATATTGTGTTTGTTTTGATAGTACCTCCTAGTTCTATTGAAGTTGCCATTAGTGCTTATGATATGATGATAGTTGGGATAGTTGTTAGGAAGCTTTAAAACGACGTGTTTATAGATGGTGAGTATCCAAGTATTTGGGGTTTAAAGGGTGTGTTTACTTGAAATATGTAAATATGGACCGTTAAGATTGTCACGTCACGACATCTAATTTTTCTGAGAAATGAGTGTGACGGTTGATATTTCCGTGAAAGCTATATTTGGGATCTTTTGAGTGCATTTAAGTGGTCTGTCTATGTACGAGTTGCAGTTAGTCGGATCGTTATAAATATTGTTATGGTGGAGGATGAATAGCGTTGACTGCATCTTGATTCGCTCTCTTCTGATTGAGTAATAATATGAATAGAAAAAATAAATAAATAAATAAATAAAAGAGTAAAATAAATTGGTTCTCAAGGCAAGCAATAATAATGGTTAATTGTTGTTGTGGTTTTTTAATGATTCACAAATTTACTGTGTTTAATCATTTTCTTGCTTTATTTATTTTTTTCTTTTTTTGAAGGGATCGGAATTATTTTCTTGCTTTATTGGGTTGACAGTGAAGAAGATCATGTTGTCTAATGCCTTTTTGCTATGCACATGCCAAGTTCTAATATATGACATAACTTTCACTACTGTTTTCATGTGATAGGATCTAGTCATGAGACTTGATCTAGCGAGGAAGCTTGAAACACATAGGGGATGTGTGAACACTCTGAGCTTTAATGCAGATGGGGATATTCTCGTTTCTGGTTCAGACGATAGGCAAGTTATACTATGGGATTGGGAAACTGGTTCTGTTAAACTTGCCTTTGACTCTGGTCACAATAGCAATGTCTTTCAGGCAAAGATCGTGCCAGAGACTGATGAGCGAAGCATTGTAACGTGTGCTGCTGACGGACAGGTATTTTTAGGCCAACAACTTTAGCTTATTTCATATGCAACTATCTGTTTAATTAGTGTTGGCCTGATGGGATTGACTTAAAGATGCTCCTTATGGAGATATATAGTGGTAACCGTGGAATCATATATATATGCTGACTAAACATAATGAATTTGAGAGTGATTAGCCTTTATAACCGATTCATGTATGATTAATGTTTTGGAAATATTATTTCAAAGATGAGAGAAGGTAGGTTGAGGTGGTTCGGTCATGTCAAAAGGAGGCCTCAATCAGCGCCGGTTAGAAGGGTAGAGGCGCTAGTAGTAGATGGCGTGAGAAGAAGGGGAAGACCAAAGCTCAGGTGGGAGGAGAGACTTAAGCATGACATGTCGGAGCTTCACTTGTCGGAGGACATGACCTCAGATAGGAAAGGGTGGAGAGATAGGATTATGATTTGCGGCTAGTTTCTTGTTTGGCTTGGGGCTTTGTGGGTTTGGGTAGTTTGGGCGGGTTAGCTTCTAGGCGTCTCGTGTTTTGCCTTGCCCCGGTGTTTCGGGGTTTAGTTGCCCCCGGTTTGCTTTTCCGTAGTTTAGGCCCCGTGCGTTGCCTTGCTTTGCTTGTGCTGTTTAGGTTTCCCTGTTTTTCTTGCCCTGCTTTTGCTTTTGGTGCTTTGTTTTGCCCTGCCTTTGCTTTAGGCACGTTTTTTTTTTTTTTTTTTTTTTAATGTTTTGCTCTTTCTTGCTCCCGTAGGTCTGCTTGCTATTCTATGCGCTTTTGTTTGTTGCCCTGCCTTGTTTGCCTGCTTTCGTTATTGCATGTGCTTGTTGTTTACTGCCTTCTGCTCTCTTTTCTTCTCTGTCTCACTCGCACACCTGCACTTGCCGGAGGTCTCGTTGGAAGCAGTCTCCCTTCTCCCGGGTTTTTCCCTGGGGAAGGGGTAGGATCTGTCTACATTTTACCTCCCCCATACCTCGCCTCGGCGGGATTGGGTATGTTGTTGTTGTTGTTGTATTTTATTCCATTTAACGACTTTACTCTTTGTGATGATGCTATCTCCAATTAATGTCTTAGACTGCATTTTAATCTCATGGAGAAAATATGTAATGGGAACGTTCGTTTGATTTTAGGTGAGGCATGCAACCATCTTAGAATGCGGAAATGTGGAGACGAAATTGCTTTCAAAACATGATGGAAGAGCTCATAAGCTTGCCAATGAACCTAACAGTCCACACATCTTTTATTCATGTGGTGAAGATGGATTGGTTCAACATGTTAGTCATGATCTCAGAGTCCTTTCTAAGCATTTATTTTCTTGTTTTTATTTTTATAATCTGAACTTATCAAAAATTACTCTTTTCTTTCAGTTTGATCTGAGGACAGGAGAGCCTACACAACTTTTCACTTGCCAACCCGTACGTGCTTCCAGTTACATGTCAGTCGTTCATCTGAATGATATAGCTATTGATCCAAGAAATCCTAATTTATTTGTGGTTGGTGGGTCAGATGAATTCACAAGATTATATGATATCCGAAAATATAAGTATAACGCTTCATCTGATTTTGGTGAACCAGCAGATTATTTTTGTCCTAAGCATTTATTAGGTGATGAGAATGTCGGGATTACAGGATTAGCGTTCTCAGAACATAGTGAACTTCTTGTTTCATACGCTGAGGAATTCATCTATTGTTTCTCTAAGGATATGGGATGGGGAAATGACGTGAGTACTATTTTAGCTGATCATCTTACCGATGATTCTGATGTGGAGATGGAAACTGACTCCAAACCGGGCCCGCAACTCTTTAAGGGGCATAGGAACTGTATGACAGTAAAAGGTGTTAGCTTTTTTGGACCTAAGTGTGAATATGTTTCGAGTGGTTCAGATTGTGGAGGAATGTTTATTTGGAGGAAAAAAGATGCAAAACTTGTGCGTCTTATAGAGGCAGATACGCAAGTGGTGAATTGTATTGAAGCTCATCCAGATATACCTATGCTTGCGAGTAGTGGTATTAATAGGGATATAAAGATTTGGACACCAACTGCAGTTGAAAAGGCATCTTACCCTACAAATAAAGAGAAGGTATGTTTCTTTGCTTCAAAACATTTGATTATATTGATTTATCATAAAAGAAAGTCTCTTTTAATGTGTTGATATATCATACTAGCGGTAATTTCAGCCATCCAAAGACATAATCATCATTGTGGTGGATTTTTCTAATTATAAAATAATATTCGTTATTATGTTCCATCTACTTTAGTTACTTGCCATAAGGTTTTGTTATGATGATGATTCTGATATCAGAGTTATTGTCAGATGAATAAGGTGATAGTTCCACTATTTATGGTGACACCAAAGATGAGTATATTCATGAGGACCCATCATCATCAAGAATGTATTTGGTTTTTCACATGATTATGATTTTTGGTTTATAGGTATGTTTATACTAAGACAATGAAGTTGGTAATCAGTTCAGTTGGTAAATCATCTAAATCTTAAGTTTGTTGTGAAATGTGAATATACAACCCCTTTATGTTACGCCGTGCCACATCAACTGTTTTAAGTGGATTTATTGTAAATATACTCTTTCTTTTGTTTTCCAGATGAGGCCTAAGACCGGTATTTGGATGCATCGTATGGTGTCACCGAGAGACATGGCACTCCAATTGCTTGCAAGGCAAAATCAGCAAACTAGCCCAGAGAGAGTAGTTAATAATGGGCTAGAGTTTATCATAACTTTCGATGCCAACAGCTCAGATGAAGACGATAGTGAAGAATAAGAAGCAACGATCTGCACATGACTGCTTTTATTATATGACTTAAGGTTTTAGGCTTTTCGTGCCAAAATACCTATTGGCAAATGTAAATAGAGTATAGAGAAATATGCTGAAGAGGTTTAAAATGATTTCTATAAGGTTTTTTGCCAGATCTTCAAGATTGTAATACATACAATTAGATCAGTTGTTAGCCTTAATAGAAAGTGATGGTCATTCACAATTAGGAACTTTGTAACGTTTTTAGATATTGTAATAGAATAGTCAATGGGCTCGTGGATTTGACTAAGCTAATAAGTTAGTAGTTATGTGAAAGCTAGCCTTATATATTTTGTAATCCAATCCAAGTCGAACGAGCCCATAGCCAAGCTCAATAGGGCAACTCATTTGTACTATATATACACCTCAAATGACACATTTGAGGTGTGTGCTTGAGTGTGTAAGTGTGTGTTTTATTAATAAGAATTCTCTCTTGTTTCCTTTATTTTATACATCTCTTGTCACCACCATCGTGCTTCATAGATTAGTGATAAGGTTGATATTTACAAGGTCCTACAAGTGGTATCAGGGCGGGTGCAGCGGAATAACGTTGTGATACATTTGTCGAAGGTCCACCATAGTTTTCATCAAACATTAACTCGAAGAAATTCTCTACGTTGTGATACATTTGTTGAAGGTCCACCATAGTATTCATCAAACATTAACTCGAAGAAATTCTCCATTTCTCGTTCTGAAGGTTTTTCAATGGTTGTTGATGGAGCTACTTGAGGTATGAGTCCTGAACTGATGTGTCCAGAAGTCTGCGGGTTAGGTGCGGGTCCTAATCTGTGTTGATTAGAAGCCATTGGGTTAGGCGCCGGTTCTAGAGCGAGTCTCTCAGAAGCCATTTGTGAAATATCGTCAAAATTCACATTCATCGTCTCCATTATCTTCTTAGTTCTTCTGTTATACACACGGAATGCCCTCAAGTTATCTGAGTATCCAATGAAGATTCCAATATCACCTTTAGCTTTCAGTTTTCCTAGATCTTCTCTTTCGTTCGTCGGATAACACAAAGCGCCAAACACGTGAAGGTAAGAGATATCAGGTTTTCTATTGTTCACTAGTTCATATAGGGTTTTATTGAATCTTGGATGGATTAGGGATCGCATCTGAGTGAAACAAGCTGTTGGGAATTCTGTGAAGTATGAATTATGCTGAAATTACTGCTGAAGGATTCTGCTGAAGTAGTGTGGAATCTGCTGAAGATCTAATTCTGCTGAAGTAGTGAAGCCGTGTAGATGGTTTCTGCGGAGATAGTTATTCCGCGTATTCTATAGTATTTCTACTTATATAGTTAATCAGTATTAGTTTGTTAGGATATGCATGAGCTATTTTAGGTAGTGATATGCATTTATTTTATATTATTGTTTATTTAGGGTTCCTGGTGTATAAAAGGAACTGGGGACTTTTGTATTTAAAGACCATTGAGAAAAATATTCCAATAAAAACATCTTTAGAGAGAGTGGAAAAGATCCATAGAGGATCATTGGTTTATGAGAAAAACCTTGTTGGTAACTTTGATTGTGTCAATTATTATTCCGATGTGCATATTCAATCATTGTTATTCATACCCTAGTTGAGTTCGGATCTTGGATTTAACAATTGGTATCAGAGCGGGTGGCTCTCGATCTAGGGTTTATAAGGTTTTTCTATAGCAGGAGTGGTAAAAAGTAAAGAGGCAGTATTTACTGTTGTCGGCACAAGCAGATTTGAAGAAAACATTTATTATAAGGTAATCGTTATTTTTCTTAGATCTGTTTGTTTGATTCTTTTGTGGCGATTATAAGTGGGCTTGTGCTGTTGATTCATTAAAACACATTGATGATGGGTCAAATATTGTGATTGGATATAGCTTTATGATATCATGTCTAATTGTTGTTCTTGATCCCACGTGGTATTGTACACGAAATAAATCATACTGCTGTTCACGTGAGTAATGAAAGCAATATTGGTTCATCAAATTTGATTGGTCCTTTGTTGTCACATGGTTTGTAACTCATTTGGCTATTTTGGTTTGTGATCACGTGATATTGATTCACACGATTATATTGTGGGACCTATGAGCTTTTTGATTGGCTTCTGAGGTCAAATATTGCGGCGCTTATAAGTAGTTGATTGGTCCATCATACGTGGGATTGGATTCAGTGTGATGCATTACATGATTGTTGTGGTGGTCTTCTAGTGTGATTGGTCGGATAAGGTGGGGTCACCATTCAATCTTGATGTATTCGTAATACATTATTATTTGATCAATTCGAGAGTTAATATTGATTTTATTAATTTCTGCTGAAGAGTTGATTGGCTAACGTGAGTATTGGTTGGTTTGATTTGTTTTGGTTATTTGAGTATTTAACTGGTGGGACATTGATACTGTACGAGGCATTCTAGTATTAAACTCGTGGGTCTCACTTTGTTAGTTAATTGAAGTGGTCACGTGTGTGAACTTTACTGCTGTTATCACATAAAATGGCAGAATTTGATAATAATAGGGATGATGGTATGTTTCCTTATTTGATGGATGATGAGTACGAGGTTTGGGCTAAGAAGATGGAACACTGGATCATGAATAATGATATGAATATCTGGAAGGTGATCCAAAATGGCAACAGCTTGAAAAGGACTGGATGTGATCAAGATGGAAATCTCTTTTTTCTTCCTCCAACAACTGCAGATGAACACATTGCTGTACAAAGAGAGTCAAAGGCCAGAACTACCTTGCTTAAATCTATTCCTGCTGATCATCTAGCAGATTTTCGTTATATGGATGATGCAAGTCGTATATGGAATGCACTCAAAGAAAGGTATGGTGGAAAGGCTGAATTCAAGAAGATGAACAAGGAAGCTGATGCTGCAGGTTATGCAGAAGAACTTGCCAGTCCACACTTTGCATTCATGGGCATCTCTCAGGTACAAAATTGTGTGTTTGGGTGTAGTGATAAATACAATGAACTAAAAGAAGCCTATGATGAAATGAAACCTAAATATAATGAATGCTATGTTGAAGTTGAGGCTTATAAACAGGCCTTAAAAAAATTAGAAAGACAAAAAGTATGGTTTCAAAAGAATCAGATAGCTTATGAGGAAAAAATAAGGGGGCTACAAATTGATCTAGATTGTGCTAACATTGATTTAAAACGCACTGAAAAAGAAAAAGCTAATCTTGTTTCTGAAAATCAAGAGCTTAAAGAGAAACTAGATGAGGAAATTGCTAGGCATAAAGAATGGTTATTGAATGGAAACAAGTTAGCTAGTCACATTTATGGTAGTCAATCTGAGACATCTAGGATAGGTCTAGGTTTTCAAAAATATGTAGGTCCTGAAGCTAAATATGATGGGCGTAAGACTACACCAGCAGGTTTAGCTAATTATGTTAAAGAAGGTGAATTACATGCTGTCCCTGGACCAATTAGAGGTGAACATATGCCCATTGACCTGTCCATTACAGTTGACTTTGATGGATCACATCATTTATATGGCAAAAAGTCAAGTGACTTGCCAGACCTTAGTAGCAAATCTAATGACTCTGTCTCTTGTTCTAAAAGTGACAAGTCATCAGACCTAAAGTCCACTGATTATGCCTCATGTGATTCAAGTGAAAAGTCTGACCCATCTAGGCATACACCCATGACCACACCCAAGTCCAAAGTAGCTGCTGATGAGCCCAAAACAAACCCAGTTACTTATTCTGTTGAACACAATTTTGCTTCTAGTTCTGTTTCTGATAAGTTTAAATGTAATAAACAAAGTTGTGTTAGGAATAAGTCTTTTAAGAAGAAATCTTGTTTTGTGTGTGGTAGTAAACTCCATCTTATTAAAGACTGTGATTATCATGAGAAAAAGATGGGTGTTTCCTCTGGCAATAAGACTTCTAGACCCACATGGACTAATGTTGCTAGTATTCCTCCATTTGTTCCCAAAGCTGCACATGTGAGAGCAGGTAAACCAGTTCCTACTGGTAAGCCAAAGGTGTATGCATCTGTTTCTGCTGACAGGCTCAATAGGCCTTTTCCAGTTCCCTCTGGTGGAGGATATTCTTCACCAGTTACTACTGGTTGGTGGAACGGTAATGCTATGCCCTATAGACCTACAAGTTCTTATTTTCAGTCATATACACCTTATGTATCTCATATGAATATGGCACATGGTGGAGTTAGAGTGGCAACTGCTGTTAAGCCCTCAACAGGTTATTCTTGGAAAACTCAAAGGAAAGGTTTATTATGGGTACCCAAGAAAAATAGTCTTTGTCAGGTGCATTGATTGAGGGGAGGCCTAAGCCTAAGGGGAGGCTTATTGTTGTATTTTTTTGTATTCTAACCATTTTTACAGCTGTTGGATCCTTATAAGCTTAAGGGGAGGCTTAGTGTTTCTGCTGACACTACACTGTCTTTGGTTTCAGCTGCTGCTTGATGGTTTATTTTACATGTTTTGGTTATTTTTATTCTTTCTTTATTTTATATTTAGTAAAAAAAAATTGTGTTATTTATTTGTTCTTAGTTATAAAAAAAAAAAAAAAAAAAAAAAAAAAAAAAAAAAAAAAAAAAAAAAATCCTTTCTGTGTTCAGTTTCTACTCTTTCTTGTTTGCAGGTTTTGGTGTTGGTTTATTACCACACAACTCATGGTTTTCATCTCACCATGTCTTACTGACACAAAAGTTGACTAGCCCACAAGATTATGGCTTGTGGTAAAGGCTGCGGAAATCCATAAATGGTAATCAACTCACCATGATGATGACGGCATTCCATCAAAGAGTTGGCTAGTCCAAAAGCAAACGGTTTTTGGTAAAGACATCTCAATTCCGTTGATAGCTGTAATGGTTTGCTCAAAATCATAGGGTATGCAACCACCCATGCTTAATTGCTAAGGGTTGTATGGTCATCAATTCACCATGGTTTATTCCTTTTTGGAATCCAAGAATTGACTAGTCCTGAGCAAATGGCTACAGGTAAAGACATATCAAATCCGTTTATATGGTTGCTGGTTTGCTAATAAATCAAATGGTTATCAGTGTACCATGGTTTTCGAACTTAAACATTTGGCTACTCCAGTAGTGATGGCTATTGGTAAAGAGACATCAAATCCATTATTTTCAATGATTCACCTCTCACAGGAGTTAACACACCTGGATGTGATGAGAATAGTATGAAACTAATATGTTTTGATGTACATTTTGTCATTTGTTGCTGCAAAGATCTAGAGTTTCAAAGTTTTGTCATCATAGAGATGAAATTGTTTTGGTTCTTTGCTGCTGATGTTCGAGTACAATCCTCTTGTTCTGAAGTGTTAAAGATCTATCAAGAAACTGGAACTTAACCAGTCAAATTCCAGTTTAGGGGAGGATTGTTGGGAATTATGTGAAGTATGAATTATGCTGAAATTACTGCTGAAGGATTCTGATGAAGTAGTGTGGAATCTGCTGAAGATCTAATTCTGCTGAAGTAGTGAAGCCGTGTAGATGGTTTATGCGGAGATAGTTATTCCGCGTATTCTATAGTATTTCTACTGATATAGTTAATCAGTATTAGTTTGTTAGGGTATGCATGAGCTATTTTAGGTAGTGATATGCATTTATTTTATATTATTGTTTATTTAGGGTTCCTGGTGTATAAAAGGAACTGGGGACTTTTGTATTTAAAGACCCTTGAGAAAAATATTCCAATAAAAAATCTTTAGAGAGAGTGGAAAAGATCCATAGAGGATCATTGGTTTATGAGAAAAACCTTGTTGGTAACTTTGATTGTGTCAATTATTATTCCGTTGTGCATATTCAATCATTGTTATTCATACCCTAGTTGAGTCCGGATCTTGGATTTAACACAAGCAGTGGCTACAACATCAGCCCATAAAAATAACGGTGCACTAGAATAAATTAGCATTGTGCGAGCAGCTTCCACAAGAGTGCGATTTCTTCTTTCAACTACCCCATTCTGCTGTGGAGTTCTAACGACTGATGTCTGATGTGTGATTCCAGCATATTCAAAATAAGTTCTTAACTCCTGATTTGTAAATTCTGAGCCGTTGTCCGTTCTTACTATCCTTACTGGAGCTTGTAGAAGTACTTGTATACGCTTCAGAAATGTGATGATGATGCCTGGTGCTTCGTCTTTTGACCTCGGAAACTTAACCCATGTATATCTTGAATAGTCATCGACGCTAACAAGAATATAATTTTTCCCGTTTATGCTTTCAACTCTCATTGGGCCACATAAGTCCATGTGCAACATATGTAACTTTGCTTCCGAACTGGGTACAATTTGGGTTTATATGATGCTTTTTTGCTTTTTCCTTGTTTTCAAGATGGACATAAGTGATTCTTGGTGTATTTGAACTTGGGAAGTCCGTTGACAATGTTGTCTTTGGCAAATTTGTTGATTGTGTCGAAATTGAGATGGGATAATCTTATATGCGACAACCAGGACTTTGTTCAAGATGCTCTTGTCATAAGACATATTGGTGATGAAGAGACCATTTGGTTAATGTCGATAGCATACAAGTTGGTTCCGCGATTCACAGTCAAGAGGTCTCTGCCTTCCAAGTTTCTAACGAAGCATGTATTTCTCCTATATGCAACCTCTAAATTTGCATCACAGAACTGCCCGACTGAAAACAAATTGTGTCCCAACCCTTCGACATAGTAAACCCGAGTGATCAAATAGTTTCCAAATTGAAGATCTCCATAACCCAGAATAACTCCTACATGATCATTTCCAAAGCGTACGGTTCACATGAATTTCCAGACGAAATTGATCAGCAGCTCCAGATTCCCGGTCATGTGCTTGGAGCAACCCGAGTCGACGATCCAAAGACATATTTCGATAACCTACCAAGAACAGAAGAAGTTGTTTTTGGAAACCGTTTTGATTTTGGTTCCTTTGGGTTAGAGGTAAAATCCGGATCACACTCACAGAAGGTTTCTACTGGTTCTACGGGAATAACATTCATTATACCATTATGGAGTGTGAATATTCTACCCGTTGGTTTCCAAATACCATTCCTAAGGGAAAAACTATGCTTCTTATCAATAGTGTGAGACCTAAATCGCGCAACTAGTCTTCCTATTGGTTTAGCATAAGTTCCTTTTGGAGTCTTCAGAGCAGGCTTAACATTCACATTCTTAGAAACACAATCATCATAAAAAACATTAATTAAAGATTTCTTGCAAGTTAAAAAAACCAGATTCAACTCATTCATTAAACATAGCAAGTTTCATAGATTCATTACATTCAGGTGAAATGTCTTTCTTATTACAAAGCGGTAAATTCCTAGGGTGTTCTTCTACTTTCTTCTCTTTATTTAGGCTACTACTCTTAGAGACAGGCGAGACTCTATTGTTCCTTGTATTTCTCCTAGGTTGTAGTCTACTACTCCTAGAGGTGCTTTCTAGTCTTGTAGAAGGTAAGGCACATTCATTAGAATTCACATTTTTATCAAGAGAAGTGGTTTCAGCTTTCCTAGGCACTTTAGAATTTTTGTTTAAACTCATGTCGTTTGTTCCATATGGTTTAGATGTGGAGGCAGACGTAGTAGTGGTACTTATCTTATAAAGGCCAGGTGCTAAAACTTTTGGTTTCTCGATAACCGCTTTTTCTTTTTCAACAATCTTTTCTTTTTACGTGAGCAAGGCATGTGGAGTGACTGGTTTTGACAAATCATTTTTCGCATCAACTTTTGGAGGAAACTGAGAAATAGACATTTTTGGTTTGAAAACCGTTTTGGGAACATCTGTTTTCTCCTCAGTCAATGGTTTTGCAATCTTAGTATCCACAGCCTTTTCTTTTTGACATTCCAGCTGAGCCCTCAAAAGATCATTTTGCTCTTTCATGTCCTTGTAGGCACGCTCATATGACAGTTTGTCATACTTGCATTCCTCGGTTTTTCGATCAAGTTGTTTAAAATAGGACACATTTTCTTTTTCAAGTTTTTCAAGAGCTTTTTCATATTTTGAAACAATTGCGGAGGTCTCAGACTGGAGTCTTTCATGGTATTCAACAGAATATGTTTGAAGGATAATGGACATAATATCGGTAGACAAAACATCTTCGAAGAGATAATCATTTAAAGTTTCCAAAACTTTGATGTTTTCAAAACATTCATTAGCTTTCTTTACCAGGGATTTGTGGTCATTGAGAAAGTCACATGTTTCTTTCAAAAATGCTTTTTTAAAATGAATTACCTTCGCACTGATGTTATTTAGCAGAGTGGCAATTTCAGTTTCAAAAACCTTTTTCATCTCTACATGAAAACTTGAATTCTAGTTGTTAATACTGAGATTGGTTTTAGATTTAACACTCTCTTGAAGTTTCCCAATTCTAGTTTTAACGTCATCCAAAAATTCTCTTGCAGCACTTAGGTTAAAGGGATTGTTTAAAGACATTTGTTCCATTTTTTAAAATGATTTTGAGACAACTATTGGTTTTGAAACCTGTTGTGCAACTGCTTTTGACGTATTATTTGAAACACTGGAAGTTAGGGAGAACTTTGATTTTTCTTTTTGAGGGACAAAAGTAACTGCAGAAAGTTTGTTACGTTTGTTGTAATCAATTGGTTTTATTTCTGGGTTTTTTTGTTTCATTTTTGATCTACTCTCTTCAATTAGTTCTAACGTTTCATGAGAATCACGAACATTGATGGGTTCATGCTTATCTAACAAAGCTTTCCATTATACAAAATATTTTGTTCTTTCTGAGCTTTCTTGAGTGCACAAGGAGTTTTGTTACCAAAAGACATTTTTTGTGTTGTATGGTAAAATGGATTTGTTTGATTAGTTATCATATTGATGGTTTGAGTTGAATGTCCCGTTGTAACAAGCAAATTTTCCAATTTGTTGATTTTTTCATTTTTCTCAAGAATTTCATCAAGAAGTGAATCTTCTCATTTTGAAAAATCAGCTTTCAACTGTTTCATCTCATTTTCAAGATCAGAACCAGTTGTTTTTTGTTTGAAAAGTTGGCTTTTAAGATCAGAAATTTCCTCATTTAAAGATTTTATTTTCAAGCTCAATTTGATTTGCAACTGTTTTTCTCTTAAAATGGAATTTCGATAACCAATTTCTAATTCTGACTCTTTGTTTTGTTAAATTCAAAAGCTTTTTCGTTTTTCTTGTACCTCGCAAGCTCAACGGTCAATTTCTCATTCGCGGCCTTAACATTGCGATTGACCTTTTTAACTTTTTCAATCTCACTGCCACAATTATTAATTAATTATTCGAATAAGGCACGTGTTTCCTCATCAGTCTCAAAATTTTGTACAACTGAGCCTCCACTAGGATCCACATCTATAGTTACAGAGTTAATATTGCTACTACTCGGTTCGTCCAGGTATGTATCATAAGTGGGTGCTGGAGTCACAAAATGTTGTTTCTCATGAGTAGACACATCAAATATGACATTATTATAGCATGGATCAATGATTGGTACCTTAGAGACTACGTTGGCGTCATAAATAGGAGGTGTGTCAGAATCAGTGTCGTACTTAGCCTACTTGCCATGAAGATGCAGTTCGCATTGATATCCTCTCGTTCTTCCATTTCATCCATATTAGCTATAAAGTCATGTTCCTCAACACTCAACTAAATCCTTGCTTCTTCATTTTGTACCAACAACAATGCTTTCTGAAGATACATTGAATCCTTCTTTCCCGGCTTAGTAGGGAAATTCCTTGCTATATGACCCACTCCATGACATCTATAACACGTAACCGGATTAGCCTGATTCACATTTCCATAATTCCCAACAACTGGAGTTGCAACATTCCCATTCGGATTACCCACTGTTCTATTCCCAACATTCTGACCCAACTGATTACCAACATGTTGACCCATCTGATTACCATTATACATATTACATAACCACCTGATTTCCTGCATATTAAACTGTATTCTGCATATTCTGATTATCCATGTGAAATCTAGTAGCATATCCATATTGATTCCCAATAACTCCAACCATTTGTCCTCCTTGACCCATATTCAAACCCGGCTGTGCAATTTTCCTGTTGCAAGTGTTTGATGAAATCCTTTGGTTGTTGTTAGTTGGTGTGGAATAACGTCCTTTGCATACTTTAGTCAAATAAGCGAATGCATGAGACAAAGCCTCTGTTTGTTCAGCTTCAGTGTCAGTGATCCCTGGTTCATGGTATTGTGGATACCGTTGTTTTTGAATGACTTGTTGTTCTGGTGGGTAGAATTGTTGTTGAGGGATGATAACAGTTTGTGGTTGAGGAATGTATTGTTTCATGTTGTTGTTAGTGGAAGATGATGAAGGTTGATGTTGTGTGTTCACTGAATAAGGAGGTTGTGTGTGTGCAATTAATGCCACGGGATCATGATTCTTTGCCAATCTTTCTTTCCTAACTTCATTAGCTTTTTCTTGGTTTTGTTTTAGAAAATCGTAGAGTTGATCAAAATTCACCTGATGTAAGTCCTTTGTTTGGTTGAAAATAGTGACATAGCGTCCCCATTCTTCTTGAAGATTGTTGATGAATTTGATGTTACTCGCAATAGTTCTGGGTGTCAACTTGTTTCTGATTAACTCATTCATCAATGTGCAAAACCTTCCATAGTATGATTCAATCGGTTCAACTGGAGTTGGTGTAAACTTTTCCCATTCAGTTAGCAGCTTGTTCTCCATGTCTTGTTGTCCAATTTTTGTTTCATAACATAGCCTTCTAACTCGTTCCCGCATATCCTAAGCAGTTTAACAGCTATCTACTGGTGCAAAGATCTCTCATGGTAATCCCAGTTGGATAATGTGTATTGCCATGTCATCTGCTTCTTATCATCTTCATTGTATTATGATTCATATTGATCACGAAAATGTGGTTGAACATGAGGTGTTGCATTAGGATCTCCAGGATCTTGGATTTTTCGTGGCTTGAAGGGCCCGTTCTTAATGGATTGTATCACGAGTTTTCCATTTTGTTTGGTTTTGATATAGCGAAGCATACGACTTATCCATTGAAGATATCCACCTTTTCCGAGCATAGAAAGACAGTTTTCAGCACCGGTTGCATGAATGTCTTGCTGAGTTGCCATTGATGAAGTTATGTGTGATAAAGTTGATGTAGGATCGATTCAACGATAAAGGAGTTGTGTTTGATGTAGATTAAGCTAGGTTGTTGTAGTGAAAATTAGGTTTGAAAACTTAAAATCTTCAAAAGCTTCTGTTCGGAGCGATTTTGGGCCTTGGAGGTTGGCTTGAACGAACTTAAGTTGCTTCAACGTGTCATTCTCCTCGTTCTCACGGTCGTTTTGATAGGTAATTTGCTGAAAATGGAGTTGCGGTTCAAAAGTTATGGTTGTTTGAAGTTTTGACGAAACTTTGGCACTTACTAGAAACTTGGTGAGTTACTCGAAACTTTTGGTAGTTACTCAAAACTTTTGTAGTTACTCAAAAATTTTGTAGTTACTCGAAACTTTGACAGTTACTCGAAAGTTTAGCAGTTACTCGAAAGTTTAGTACTTACTTGAAAGTTTAGCACTTACTCGAAACTTTAGCAGTTTCTAGAAACTTTTGAAACTTTCTAATTTGTACAATTAAGAAGTATTCCCAAGAGTCGAAGTGTTTTTCTAACTTATATAAGAAAGAATAACACTGAGTAATCCAAAAATCTTGAAGATCACGCCGTATGGAGTTACTAGAAAGTTTAGGGTTTTAGTTACTAGAAACTTGGTCAGAATTGACTTACTAGAAATTTTAGGGACTGGACTTACTCGAAACTTTGCCAGATTTTTGAAACCACTTAAACCCAACCAAGAAGTGTTTCTAACCAAGATTTTCTTGTACAACTAAGCTTAATAACACCAAAACTAAAGAAAAGTTGCAAGCTTTAACACTTTTAGTGAATTTTAAAGATATTCGAAACTTTGAAGAATAAAAAGTACGACTTCAAACATTCAAAATTTAACAATGAAGCTTGAAACTTTCTTGTTCCAAAATGTTTATAACACTTGTTTGTAATCAATGAAGTGCTAAAACATTAAAAATAAAAATAATAAAAAAAGGAAAGGAAGCATTTTTTTTAAGAAAACGAGTAGAAAAGATATAAAATATTTTGAATCAAAACACAAAACACTCCTAAGTCATTGTTTGGCGATTGATACCACTTGTAGGACCTTGTAAATATCAACCTTATCACTAATCTATGAAGCATGATGGTGGTGACAAGAGATGTATAAGATAAAGGAAACAAGAGAGTGTAAGTTTGTATTTTTTAATAAGAATTCTCTCTTGTTTCCTTTATCTTATACATCTCTTGTCAACACCATCGTGCTTCATAGATTAGTCATAAGGTTGATATTTACAAGGTCCTACATCAGTTGTGTTTCCTTTTTCTAATTTCCTTCAATGACTCTGTGTATGTTCTTGCTTGCGATACTGTATGGCATAAATAGATGTTGTTGAAGTAAAATCCTGTTGCCCGGTACTATCTTGTGTAAGGCTCTTCGAACTTGACTTCATGATGTCCTTCAAGTTCTTACACAATAGAGAGACACGCGTTAACCTCGCCCCGGGTGTTATCCCAAGACCAAGCTCTGATGTGAGAATAAGTATAGGGAACAACAATAAATATGAGAGTAAATGTATGTATGTGTTAGTTGAAAGCAATAAATGAGATTTGGGGTATTTATACTATCTTGACCTCAATACCTGTTTTGCCTAGGGAAGGAACTAGCAGACCTACGCCTAGCCTACTTAGTAGGTGTCAGTTCTCGAGTCAAGCGTAATCCCTGTGAAACCCGGATTGGCGGCGCAGGCGCGGTCTATGGTTTATCTAAGGGATAAAAGGATGTTACGGACATAAGGAAAATGCCATTCGTACCAAGCTCTCTGGTATGATTTCCTTCGGTTCATTCTATCCGGACACGTAGGTTAGCGTCCATAAAAAAGTGCCTTCCGGACACATACGCCAACATGCCCCCCCCCCCAAGTATTGTATTATCGGTATGAGACCAATGATGCAATACTTATGTACATAATTTTTACAGTTTTGTTCTTATCGGAAGTTATTCGTAATCAATTCATATTCGACCCATCACCCGTTAGTTACCCATGTTCGACATGTTGGGCTAGTGTAAGCATGATAAAGATTTAAAACGTACGCTTTTAGGGCCCTAAATCGACCAAGTTACTGCTTAATTTCGTACCTTTTCACTTTTTAGGTCTCTTGGAAGCAAAATGCTAGAATGAAGCACATTTGGACAAAAAGGATAAAATACATGAAGAAAATTGCAAAGTCAAGATCGAAGCCACTCAAAGCTGATCAACAGTATCTGACGGCATCCCAATTAAAGGGCGACGCCATCCCTCTATGATGCCTTGATCAAAACATGCACGCGACGGCTCAGTGAAAATTTTGGTCTTATAACCTGACGGCGTCACGCCTTAATATTGGAGGGCGTCACTCACAGTTTTCAACTCAGACGGCCCAGATCTAGAATCAAGACAACGTCCCAACTGAAGACCGACGACGTCACAACTCTAAGGTGACGCTGTCCCATCGATGACTTGGCCCAGACAAAACCCTAATGACGGCGAGTTGACGGTGTCCCATGCAAAAGACGACGACGTCGCAAGTGTAAATCTTTATATAAAATTTGATTTTTCTGCATTTAAAGGAGGTAGACTTTTGGAGAAAAAAATCCTAAATCATTTGTAATCCGAATTGGACAGTATCTTAGGGTCCCATACCCTATTTTACACATCGAGATAAGTATTTTAATCCAAAGTATCATTATGTCTATCCCGAATTCGATTGATTGTGTGTATGCTTGCTTGTTTACCGTGTCTAGCTAAATTTCTTGTGTGTTTGCTTAGATCTATGAAACCTAGTTATTGATTCTTGTTAGGTTGTTTCTTATCTTAATTGTAAATTGGCTTAGGAGTGCAACTAGGCATCATTCGTTGTATTTAATGCTTGAGTATGCTTTATGGTCTATGGATGAAATAGCTTAGACTTGCCGACTTCGTAGGTCACATACGAGAGATAGCCTCAAAGAACTAGGGGGCACGCATACCCTACGACCTTAGGAATACAACGCATTAAGATAAGGTGTGACAATTCAACCGACCAATAAAAGATAACTATGGAGTAATAGTATCTAGGTAAACACATTTTTAATCATCATACGAGCACACATCAAATAGACATAGCCACCCGTAGTAACTAGATAATTAGATAACTAGATAAGTAGAGTAATCGGTAGAAGTACCACCCCCCCCCCAAACCAATTGCCTCGAAATATTTACCTTAGCTTTCTAAAAAACCATAAAAAGATTAAAAAAATAATAAAAAATAATAATCATCCTAAACCCCCACCTTCTCATCATACATTTCTTACTAGCATTCCTATTCCCCTAGAGAACGATATCAATCCTCGAGGCTTACCCAATACTACACTACAACGATTAGGTTCACTGCCTAGGAGGTTGAAAAACTTGCTCGACAAAAAGGAAGTTTCCTTCACCCCGAACGCGCCTCCCGCACGCATCAAGTTTTTGGCGCCGCTGCCGGAGAATATAATAGCTAGTTAGATCTCGATCTCGTTTAGGTTCCCTTGCTTGATTCCTATCAAGTAACATGTTTTCTCATTTTCATTAGCTTCCTTGTAGTCTATCCCTCTTCTTCGTGTTTTTGTTCGTAGCCTCACCACTTTTCATCATGGAAGGTGATAACCCACCACCAAATCAACCACTTCCCATCGACCCACCACCAATTGACCCGCCAAGACGCCGTACTCTTGGTGAATACTCTAGACCGAGCCACCAAGTCTATAGGAACACCATTGAGCTCCCCGATCAAGCTCAAACTACGGCCCTGCGATCCGACACCATCCGGTTGGTGCAAAACGGATGTGCATTCCATGGACTTCGTTCCGAAGATCCTAATCAGCATCTCAAGGACTTCCTTAAAATTATTGACTCCATCGACCTTGATGCTACCACACGGGAGACCACGCGCTTGCGTCTCTTCCAATTCTCTCTATGGGACCAAGCTAGTAATTGGCTTGAGCGACTTCCCGCCGGATCTATCTCAAGTTGGGATGATCTCACCACTCGTTTCCTCGCCTAATTTTTCCCACCGGGGAGAACTACCAAACTTAGGAATGACATCTTGATTATCCAACAACGTCAAGGCGAAACTCTCTACGAGGCATGGACTCGATTCAAGGACTTGCTTCATAAAGTCCCTCATCGCGGCATCGATCTTTGGCTTCAAGTACAAATCTTTTACAATCATGTCAATTTCAAAACTAGGCAAACCATCGACCAAGCGGCCGGTGGCAAACTTAGTGAACTCACCGCGGAAGAATCGTGGGGTACAATAGAGGACCTTGCCCTCTATGACAACGAATGTTGGAATGACCCCCGTGAGTTGCCCAAATCCATCAAGGCAATCTCCTTGCCTCCCATTGACTCACAACCTTCCAATCGTAGGATGCTCGAACTTGAAGATCTAGTCAAATTCCTAATGAGCTCCTACGAGAATCCTAAGCCTTCACGCCAAGTGAACAAGGTCTCCTCCTTGTGTGAGATATGTAGTGGTCCCCATGATACTCGTACTTGCACAAGACTCCCCGAACAAGCTTCCGTGGACTACGCATTCTCGCGTACCAATGGAATGGGAGGGAGATTCCCCACAACACCCGGACCTAGGACTTTCAACGAAGCCCGAGAAGCATGGAGGGGTAAACCCGACTATAATTGGGGTTAAACCAAAGAATTCACCTCTAACGACTCCCTATGGTCCCACTCTCACGGCCCTAGTAAACAAAACATAGAAGGGATGATGCAACACCTAGTTACATCACAAGAAGCTCAAATAGCCAAGCTTTCGGACCGCTTTAACCAACAACAAGCCGATATGGATAGGAAGATAGATAACCTTTTGAAAGCAATGACCAATAGTGATAGGAAGACCACCGAAAAGGTTAATGCCATCTTGACTCATTCTCTCGAAACCTCCAGTGTTAAGATTAAGGACCCAAGCAAGTACTTCAAAACTAGGGATCCATCTTCATCCAAGCATGTTCAATTCGTCAATGCCATCACCCTAGTGAAACCAAATAGTAATAGTGACGAAGCGAACCATGAGACGATATTGAGGTTAGTAAGACTCCTAAGGATGAATCAACCAACGAAGTAGACGAAGTAGGTGATGAATACTTCAATAAGTTTCCTACGGAAGAGGAACTTTCATGCCACCCACACCTAGTACGCTACCTTCGTCACGTGTATGTTAGGAGAAGCCCACGAATCATCTTTGGAAATCCTAGAAATCTTAACATACCATGTTGCATAGGACAACTTTTCGTCGCAAAGGCCTACATTGATCGCAAATCCTCAATAAACATCAGGACTAGCACATACTATAATTAGGTGATGAAAAAACAGGCAAGACCCCAATGATCCTAGAGTTAGTTGTAATTTCCTTGGTAGAGTTAAGGGATTGCCCGTCTATGTAGGTAGTTTCACGTACCTTACGGATTTCGTGATTGTGGAGGATATTAGTACGGCCATAGATCCTAGCTTGTCCCATGTAGTTCTAGGAAATCCATTCATAGTATACACCGGGATGACTTATGATCCGTCGTTAGGGATAATTAGATTCAAGGATGAGACTAATGACATAGCTTACCAAATGTTATTTAAGATTGAGGAATTTTCATCACTATCCAATGATGAAAATGAACTTAACCTATCGGTCTACTATAGGAATGAGGAGGATAACAAGAGAAGAGTAGACTATGTGATGAATAAGATATTTGGGTTCTATAAGGATTGTTTGAAATTAGGACCGGAATATAGAACAAATTGGGGGAAGATGACTTCTTAGAAAGATGCACGATAGGACATAACTATACCATGGAAAACCCCAATAGAGATCGTCATGAGGAAGAAGATGACGGTAAGGAAGTCACGTAGGAGCACGACTTTGAGTCTAGCTACAAGACTCATAAATAAAGAAAAGTGCTTCGTGGGAGGCAACACATGCTTAATTGTTTGCTTGTTTTGTGTCTTATATATTTTCATTGATTGTTTATTCTCATGTTAGACTTTGTGAAAATGCTTTATTTTGTCTTTAACCTCGTCTTAATTACATATAAAGGTATTTTACAAAAAGATAAGTGTAGGGAAGATCACATACGTTTTTAAAGAACATAAACATGAGAATTACAATTAGTGAAATTGATATATATGTGTGTTTGTTAGAGTCAAATGCTTGTATCGAGTCATAATGGATGTTTGCAGGAATTTTTCTAGGTTTTAAAGATGTAATTTTTCGAGAAAAACGCAGCAGACCACTTTCTGTCAAGACAACCTGACGGCGTCAGGATTAAAGCCTGACGACATCAGGCTATGCAGAAACAGTTTATCATTTTTTTCGTTTAATGTGCTACTTATAAACTTTTGGAAATTCCCAGGTCTTAATTTTCCAGAAAAACTGCAAACATCCATTCCACAAGCATTATATCTTACTTGCTTTCTAGTGTAGTTGTGTCATATGTTGTTTTACCGTCGATTTTACGCGAAGGTTTCGTTTGTTTTCTTATAAGTATGCAGGTTATATTTAGCAAGAAGAAGAAACACTCATTGGATGAAGCTTATCATTTGTGCATTCTTCTTGGAAAATAATTTAACCGCAACTTCACACGGATCCTACCGAGCTAATCAGGGGAGTACTAGTTTATTTTCCTTATTTACATTCCTTTATCATAACTTTGATACTTTCGGGGAACATTGGGGACAATGTTCAGTTTAAATGTGGGGAGGGAGAATAAAACGGGCACTTAGAAACTATTCACTCACTTGATTATTTGTCTTGTCCTTGGTAATTTGTGTAATAAACTATGAGAAATATTTGTTAGGGCAATTTTAGCACCAAATTTAAAAAAATTTAAGACATTTACGAGCTAAACTTTAGTCTTAATAAAGCGTCTCATGGATAAGAATTATATGACTAGCACAAAAACCGTTTACCTCTCAAATTCCACCCCAAAAATGTGAGGTTCGCCCCTAGATCTTTAGGAATAAAAGCATTCACCTTTAATGCTTAGAGAGTGTACTGGTAGTATAATAGATTCTAGAACTTGTTTTGTGATGCATTCTGAGATCGCTAGTGAGACTACACTTGTGTAGTTAGGAGTAACTAAATGATAAGAGGCATTAGGATAACCCATGTTTGAAACCTGTATTATAATTACATCTTCCACATCGGTTGAGTAATTACCCCATACCCTTGCGATGTACTCATCTTTAGTACACGATACCCCTAGTTAACCCCTCAGAGCCTATCCTTTTCGCGGTTCTCATGATGTTTCGGTTTTCCGGAATATCAATGAAGAACATTGTTTATAATCCACCCCCAAATGTACACGCAAATCGCCTTAGCCTACCTTGTATGCACTCATCTTTAGTGCATTATTCTTATCATTACTAAACCCTTAGTTCAAATATCTAGTTACTTGCATGGTTGCTAAGTCGAGTCATATCTTTTGTACACATTTTTGGGACGATTGGGACTCATGGGTAAAAGTAATACTTTATGGAGTAACGGGAAAGAACAATAAATTCAAATTCCCTTTGTCTACGTAATTAAATACTCCAAGTGTTTTGATCTTTTCAAATCGCGTCAATTAGTGTTAGAGAAATAAAAACTCAAGTGTAGGGATGCTCCTATAAATCCCTAATATTTTGATGTTATCATAGAGGATGGTATTGTAAAAAGGTATGTCAAAAAAAACAAAAAAAAATGAAGAAAAACATACGGGCTACCATCCTACATCTATCTTTATGTTTATGTTTTTAAATTTATGTTTGTTTTGTTTCAAGTTATTTAGAGTTAGTGAGTCGAGTCTTGGCTTAGCAACGCCACCCTTTTCATGCTTGTAACATAAGATTTTTGACTTGCCACCACTAAATATCCCCTATCCAAAAAAACCCCTTTGTTTCCCTACCGTAAGCCTAACGTTACAACCCTTGTAAAGACCTCTTAGATAGTTGTGCCTAGGTGCTTACGCCAAAGCGGTGGAGGTTTGATCTAGTCTCAAGCTTATGGTAATCTATGTACTATGTCAGGTAATGAGTGTTTATCTTCCATTTCCATTTATTATATTTCATATAAACCCGAGAGATGAGAGAATTCAAACACCACTTGTGAGGTGATAGTGTATAATTTCCGTGCTTGTTATGACTATTGCGGTGCTTTTACTTGTTGTGAATTATTTTAAACCAATGCTTCATGCCCCCTAACTTATAAATTGATTGGTCAAAAGCACATTTGCTTGAGGACAAGCAAATACCAAGTGTAGGGATATTTTATAAGGATTTATAACGTACGCTTTTAGGGAGTTATTTAAGCCCTAAATCGACCAATTTTATATCCGTTACAGCTTAATTTCGTTCCTTTTCACTTTTAGGTCTCTTGGAAGCAAAAGGCTGGAATGAAGCACATTTGGACGAAAAGGAGCAAATACATGAAGAAAATGGCAAAGTCAAGATCGAAGCCACTCAAAGCTGATCAACAGTATCTGACGGCGTCCCAATTAAAGGGTGACGCCGTCCCTCTATGATGACTTGATCAAAACATGCACGTGAAGGCTCAGTGAAAATCTTTGTCTTATAACCTGACAGCGTCACGCCTTAATATTGGAGGGCGTCACTCACAGTTTTCAACTCAGACGGCCCAGATCTAGAATCAAGATGACGTCAACTGAAGACCGACGACGTCACAACTCTAAGGTGACTTCGTCCCATCGATGACTTGGCACAGACGAAACCCTAATGACGGCGAGCTGACGGCGTCCCATGCAAAAGGCGACGTCGTCGCAAGTGTAAATCTATATATAGAATTCGATTTTTCTGCATTTAAAGGAGGCAGACTTTTGGAGAAAAAACCCTAAATCGTTTGTAGTCCGAATTGGACAGTATCTTAGGGTCCCATACCCTATTTTACACATCGAGATAAGTATTTTAATCCAAAGTATCATTATGTCTATCCCGAATTCGATTGATTATGTGTATGCTTGCTTGTTTACCATATCTAGATAAATTTCTTGTGTGTTTGCTTAGATCTATGAAACCTAGTTATTGATTATTGTTAGGTTGTTTCTTATCTTAATTGTAAATTGGCTTAGGAGTGCAACTAGGCATCATTCGTTGTATTTAATGCTTGTGTATGCTTTATGATGATGTGGTCTATGGATGAAATAGCTTAGGCTTTCCGACTTCGTAGGTCACAGACGAGAGATAACCTTAAAGAACTAGGGGGCACGTATACCCTACGACCTTAGGAATACAACGCGTTAAGATAAGGTGTGACAATTCAACTGACCAATAAAATATAACTAAGGAGTAATAGTATCTAGGTAAACACATTTTTAATCATCATACGAGCACACATCAAATAGACATAGCTACCCGTAGTAACCAGATAATTAGATAACTAGATAAGTAGAGTAATCGGTAGAAATACCACCCCCCAAACCAATTGCCCTGAGATATTTACCTTAGCTTTCTAAAAAAACCATAAAAAGATTAAAAAAAAAAAAAAAAAAAAAAATCATCCTCAACCCCCACCTTCTCGTCATACATTTCTTACTAGCATTCCTATTCCCCTAGAGAACGATATCAATCCCTGAGGTTATCCAATACTATACTACAATGATTAGGTCCACTGCCTAGGAGGTTGAAAAACTTGCTCGACGAAAAGAAAGTTTCCTTAACCCCGAACGCGCCTCCCGCGCGCATCAAAGCTCAATGGGTAAAATGACCCGTGGGCTTAGTAACTTCAAACCCTCAGTTACTGTGATTTTCCACGCATTGTATCGCAGTCATCGAATGATATATATTGTGCCACGTCAGCAATGTATTGACTGACGCGAAGTTTCGCATCCCCCCATGACGCCCCTATTGATAAGGATTTAAAACGTACACTTTTAAGGGGTCATTTAAGCCCTTAATCGCCAACTTTTATATCCGTTACTGCTTAATTTCGTTACCTTTGACTTTTTAGGTCTCTTGGAAGCAAAATGCTGGAATGATGCATATTTGGATGAAAAAGAGTGAATATATAAAGAAAATGGCTAAGTCAAGATCGAAGACACTCAAGCTGCTGAATTTGAAGCTGACGGTGTCACAATCATAGGGCAACGCCGTCCCTTTATACGTAATTAAATCTGTGACGGCTCAGTAGACTTTTTTCCTAAAATACACCTGACGGCGTCAGGCTTTAAAGAGGAAGGGCGTTACGAAGACTTTTCATCCCAGACGACGTCACTACTGAAGCCTAACGGCGTCACAACTCCAACGTGACGCCGTCCCAACTATTACTTGGACAAGACGAAACCCTAATGACGGCGATCTGACGGCGTCCCACCTATAAGGCGACGCCGTCGCAAGTGTAAAATTATATATAGTGTTAGGTCACTAGTTTTACAACACAAGCATCAATAGAAAGAATAGAGAAGAGATAGAGGTCGGTTGAACAATATCCAAACACACACACACGTAAATATGAAGAATGGTTAGGCGTAGAGTGAATGAAAAAGATAAATTGAACAACCAACCCTCAAGTGAGGGTTATTACATAGTATTTATAGGAGGGAAGCTAGGGCAACACTTCCTAGTCCCTTCCTTTCTCCTATGGGCTTGGGCCTAAGCTCATGGGCCTTCTACATAAGCTTAAGCTAGTAACAAACATAAAGGCCATAAATAAGCTAATTATTACATATGAATTACTAACACTTGATTTAGGTTTAGGAGTGATTCCAACAATCTCCCCCTAAGTGTTGGTGATGAATGAATATGAACGGTGAAGGCTTTGATGTAATAGTAGCTTTGACGTCTTCTGACATTCTTTTTTCTTGTGAGAAGAATTGCCTTGATTCGAACAATCTCCCCAGTGTAGAGAAATTGTTTTCTTTAAACAGTTTTGCTTTGACGTCATCTTTAACTTTGTTCTTTGATCATTGTTCTTTGTGATGGTAGTGATAGTATGTTGTTGTTGTCTGCATCAAGTCTGCCTCAGGTCTGCTTCGCTGCTCCAGTGTCTCCACGTCATTCTTCAACATGCTCACACGCTCTTTGACGTTGGATTTCAGTACTGATGAAGTTCTTTAAGTCTTTAACTTTGTAGATTCATTGATTTAACGAAGAATCATTCTGACTTTTGTGTTGCTTTTAGATAGAACTTCCATTAGTGATGATGTTGGCATGAGCATGTGAATAATCTGCACGATCATTCCGCTCCAGAGCTTCCATAAGAAGAAAACATGAAAAACGGTTAGTAATAAGTGGATTCTGGCACTTACAAGTTTGAACTTCGAGAGTGTTAACAGCATAGTGTGAAAACACAACTCTAATTCTCACAAAGGCCGTTCCTGAACTGGAGTCCCACAAGTGAGATAACGCGATGTACCGAAGTACACCTACAGTTCAGATGAGTCGCTGAGGTACACCGAAGCATCACCTCATGACTGTAGACCATTTGAGACACACTAAGCGTAATCCACGGGGAGTTACCGAAGTGACCTGCTGTTAGGGCTGTTTGATGTTGACCCTGGCAGGAGTTTCCATTCAATCACTGAGGAACACTATTGTGAACCTCTCATAAATTTTCTCGACAGATTGCTAAGATCTGTGAAGGACTTGATAACGTACCACTGATGTTCTTATTGTTGAACATCAAGTGATGAAATGTCAAGTGTACCTAAGAGATCTTTTGATGAATCTCGTGGCTCTAGACTCAATAGTGCGTTTTGGTTTTCCTGAGCGGAGACTAGGGAGAGGTTCTCATTCTTCAATACCAGCGATCTCTAAGAGAAAGCCAATAGTTTACGTAGGGTTCCCTGTGAGAATGAAACAAGCTTCTTTTGAGAGAAACTTGAGTGGCTAAGAAGGTTTAGTGCATGCGTCACTGGGTCCATGATGGCTTTTAATCTTCAATACCGGCGTCACTAAGTGACAACCAGTAGCATATGAATTGAACCCGGTGTCTGCCCTAAGTTGAATAATTTGGAGGGCTATTTTTTTCACCCTTTTCTTTGCATTTCTTTTTAATTATTCAACTCCTTCTTTCTCCGATTCTCATTTTCTCCTTTTTATAATCGTACCTAAGGACTTCTAAGTACTAACTATTTGTGATGTCCTTGGGTAGATCCCTCCGGCTCTGGTGGATCATAGGACGGTTATTCCTAACCTTAGTCACCTTATAACTCCATGACTAACCTATGTTGCCATAAAACAAATTTTCAAGAAAATCTCTCACAACGGTTATGATTGTAAAACATTTTGTACCATTGTAAGAGTTTGATCTTTTGCAGAAATACTCCCCCTCCACATGTGCTTAAGAGTTTTTACGGAAATCTGCACAGTGAGGAAAGAGCGCGCACTTTATGAATTGATCAACTCAAGATAGACAATCCCCCGCGAGACACGGTTACGTTGCATAGTTAAAGAGTTACATTGTCAGCTTTTAGGTGACAACTAGCTCTAATAACTACCTTGAAGGTGTAGACAAGCCTCGAAAGGTTGTCAGACCCGTCAGAGTTCATGTCTACCAAGAGTTTCTCGAATGGTACTTTCTACTCGGACAAGTCCTTTGCGAGACACGTTTACATTGCTAGCGAACTAGCTTGAAATTATTACCCGTCATGGACAAGTCTTTTCGAGTTACTAACAGTTAAGTACCGTCAATTCGTTGGTTAAGTCTATAGCACAAAGATTCATTTGCATTTACACAACATATTTCTTATCACATAATTTTCTCCCCCTCAAAAATGGCATATAAAATGTTATTTTTGAAAAGTTGAGAATAAATATGACCATTTCGACTGTTGCGGGAAGATGACCATTGTAAACAATTTGTGAACAAAGTTTTAATGCAAATACTCCCCCTCAACAAGTGATATAAACGGTTGAGGTTTTGAAAAAATCATACGGGGAAGTACTTGTTCTTTTGAGCAAAACCTTGAAAAATGTAAGGTTTGATAGGTTTTACTCAAAAGTAAGAAGCTTTCGCTCCTTTTATAAGGATTGTGGCACTGAAGCGTACCACAGGGTCCTTTCATTACAAGAACGGGTTGTACACTGAAATGTGTGCATAAGCCATTGTCATAATTAATCACACATCCAAAATATTATGAAATAGAAGCAGTTCAAGGGGTACCAGGAAGTCCATCAATGTTTCCAGGAATGCGAACTAGGCGTTGATAGCCGGCAAGAGCAATCCTGGGACGACCGCCTACAAAGCTCTCCAGAGTTCTGAACTGGTCCCGTCGATACAACCTTTCATCAATATTTCTGATGATCCTCCTTACATCCCGTCTTTCCTTGGAATTCCATCGCTTTTGTGACCCAATGCCTTCATGAATATCCTTCAACCTATAAGCCAATCCGTCCCTAACCTTCTTCAATGTGTGATCCCCAAACTTGTGAAGATCTTTACACGCCATCAAGCAGTTGCGATGTGTTTCACTAATGTAAACCACTCCGAATGGTTGGCTGATGAGTGTGTGTTGTGAAAGCTGGTTAATGTCGGGAAGATCTAGCTGAGGTGGAGTGAATCTGATATGATTCAACTGCAAGCTGGAGATCTTCTACACGTTCTTTGATGACTATGCTTCTAATGAAGATAAGCAAGGACTTGATGAATTCACGTTGTACTTCAGTTGAAAATTGTCTCATGCGACCCTGTACTTTGGCAAGATACATGTCTTCAATGTCGTTGATAGACAAATTCTCAAAGTCCGCTTCAGAGAATGCATAATCCCTTTCGTCTTGCCTTTTGACCACAATATTCTTTAGGAAAGTGTAGTCCCATTTAGACGAAAGATCAACATGTTTGATGGCAACGATACTCTTAGTACTGAACACTTCATGTTGAGACTTCTGAACCTGGCAGCTTCTGTAGTAGATTCTTCGGCGTTCTGGCCAATGGTGAATCCCATACAGTGCATCACGGTCATACTCTGCCACACTGTTAGAGAACATGTTGTTAGCTCTTTCCTCGATGGCTATGCAGTTAGAGTATATGGCTGCCGGGAATGGAAGTGTCAGTGATGTAGCGTATTTCCTTGAACCATCGCCACTGATGAGTGTGTAAATACTCATCATTTTTGGTTTTGTCTGAACTGCAAAACACTTAAAAACGCTCAGAAATGCATCAAAATACTGAAAATATCTCAAAATTGTATTTTATATGTTTCAAATGCAAAATGTTTAAAATCAGATGAAAAATGAGCTAAGTTTGCATAATTGGCAGTTTTAGTCCCCCAAGTTTCAAAAGTTGTCAGAAATAGTCCCTGAGCACTTATTTTAAAAGAAAAGTCACCAAAGGTCCTTTTTAAATCATAAGTTGTCATAATTAGTCCTTTGGTGAAAAATGTCAAAAGTTTTGAGAAATTACAAGTTTGGTCCTTCAAGTTTCAAATTTGGCAAAAATAGTCCTTGGAAGTTTGAAAATGTCTTCAATGGTCCTTGTACTATTGAAACTTGGCAAAAGTGACCCTTGAAACAACTTTGCAAAAATGGCAGATTTGGTCCTTGGTTTTTGTGAAATTGCAAAAATGTTCCTTGTATTAATACCAAGGCTTGACCCTTACCCCTTTTTTTGAACCTGTAACCCCTGCCATATAACCATTGAACCCCCTTTTGAACCCCTGCCTTAATAATTCCCCCAAGTCAAACCCCCAGTCAACCCAACCCTTCCCTCCATTTTCTTTCTTCTTCACCCACCTCGCCTGCAACACTCAACCCACCTCTCCTCCAGCTAATCCTCACCATCCTTGTCCCCTCCACCTCACCAAACAGCCAAAAAGCATTTAATGCTTTCCCCCCCCCCCCTTGCACTCAACCCCCCAGTGGCTATATTAGTTTTCCCGCCAAAAGTCATCAAACAGCCAAAATTGTCTCAAGTGATCCAAGGGCCAAGATTAAAAGTGGGATTTGCTCAGAGATGTGAGAGAAGTACATTTGCTATAAAAAGGAGGAAGAAGAGAGAGTGAAGAGAGTAGTCTTTTAGTTTTAAAATTCATGTATGTCGTTTTTAATTAAATGGTCTTAATCAGTTTCTAAAATTGTAATCTTAAGCTTTCTTGTATTGAACCTAAGCTATTTAGTCTATTGTAACTCAATTCAAGTATTAATTCAAGGTTTCATTTAAGTTTCATGTTTTTATATCCACTGTTATAAAATTCAGTTTCAAGCTCTTATATTCAAGCTTTTAGTAGCTTATTTTTAAATTCAAATAAGCTTATTTAAGCTATTTATAGCTTTTGGTAAGCTTATAACTCAAGTGCAAGCAATATTCATGTTTGGTCAACAAAAGTCAACTAAAAAGCTCATTTGGACTTGGTTATGGAATTGGGTGTTGCAGAGCTTGATTTGGGTTGGAATAGCTTCAGTTAGTATAGTTATGGTTCTGGTATAAGTTGCTAATAAGCTGGACCACAAGTGAGTTGTATTACACTCCAATTTTTAAACTGTTTTGTTGCACTTTTGTAGTACTACTTGATATAGTTTACTTATCAATAGTAGATCATTTGTTAGCTGCTATTTGATTGATAGAATCTGGTTAATTGTTGTGTTTGATTAAGATTAGGATATAAGTTAGAGTAAGTTGCAGATTAGCTTGTAAAGTGGTGTTTGGTTCATTGTACAAATCTGAATTTGAGACTAGCTATAGGGGTGAATTCATTTGAGTCAGTCTCACTTGGGTTCTTCACACTTAATTCAGTCTTCAAATTGCATCCAATAACTCATTTAGTCAAAATTCCTTTTAATCTGTTCCAAGTTTCACATCAGTTAGAGCTAGGATAGGATATTTTGCATTTAGGCTTAGAATTATATAGGCTAGCTTATTTCAGTATCACTATAGCTTAAATCATCATTTACAATCTGCTATTGAGGATCAAAACTCATAAAAGTCAAAGATTCAATTATGTGTCAAAAGTCAAAAAGTTGAAAAATCCATTTTTCACCCAACCTTGGTGGAATTTTCATAGCTTCAATTGTTGTTCAAATCAAGTGAAATTTTGAGCTCAGCAACTTCAATTGGTCATGAGTTGAAACATGATTTTTGCATAATTTTTGTAATTTTTAATAAGCCTCAAAGCAGCTGCTTAATAAGCTCAAAAGTGCCCTGTGCACACTCAGCATACATTGAGTGTGAGACAGGCACCTTGCAGACCTTGCATAGGTTTGGTTTTAGATCCTTAGGGTCTGAAACTTGGTTTAGAGGTAGTTAAGCTGGTGGACTTGAGGTCTTCAGTTTTGTTTTTCACATAAGCCTTTTCAATAAGCTTGTGCTTAAGCTTCAAAGTAGACAGAAACTGTTGTGGGCACTTGAGTTTTTAAATCATCAAATCTGTTTAGCTTGCACTTTAGTGGTTTAGGCTAGTTGTAATTAGTTGCTTTTGAGTAGTTTTAGCATTTTATAGCTTCTGTGATAATTTGGTGCTCAGTTGGTACTTATAGCTTAACTTAAGTGCTTATTCATAAGCACTTTTCACTGCAGCCTCATATTCTCACTCATAAGCCATAGTTTTTATATTTTTCTTAGATTCATAATATTAATTTAGGTCAAGATAAATATAAAAAGTCAAAAAAATATTTTTCCAGATTTTTCTTAGTTAAATTTGTAATTTTTAGCCATTTAATTAGTTTTAAATAGTTTTTAATTCATAGAAAATATAAAAATAATCAGAAAAATACAAAATTAGTTTTGAAAATTCTCTTTAGTTTTTTAGATTTTTCTAAGTCATAATTTCACTTTTCTAGCTTTATTTCATATTTTCTTATATTTTAGGGTATTATTAAATAGGTAAAAATAGTTTTTAATTAATAATAATTAAATAAATAGTCATAAAAATAATTTTCTTTTTCTAAAAATTTTATCTTATCATTAGGTTTGTAAAAATTTCATTTTTATATTTTTAGGATTAATTCTGTCTCAATTTCACTTTTTCTTTTGTACGTTACGTAGTTTTTTAATTTAAATTTATAAAAGATAAATCAAAAACATCATTTTAAAAATAGTGATAGCGTTTATTTAATATAATTTAGTTCTTTTATTTTCTTTCATTTTTCCTTTATCCTCTAGTATCAATCATAACCCTTTTTCCGTTCAAATTCTCCCGATCACTATACGTTTGGTGATTCAGTGCACAGCTCGTTGGGACTTAACGACCTGGGGAAACACTATACTCCTCTAGATCTTCATTGCATTGGTGTCTGAGCTGTTTGAAGTTTATTACGGTTGACCATTCACAAGTGGTTAGCTTGTGTGATAAAACTTGACGGTTTGGCATCGATCAAATTTTGGCGCCGCTGCCGGGGAGCTGTGCTAATTATCTTACGCTTAGCAGATTAGTGATTTGAATATTCACTCCTTGTTTATACCATCTATATATATCTATATTTTCTTATAAAAAATCCAAAAACCCAAAAACATCTTAAAACGTATAAAACACAAAAATATTTTCCTTTTGTTTCTATATATATAAAAGATAAAAATACAAAAAGATTTGTCGTTTTCTTTGTTTAATAATAACAACATAAAAAATTACCACCGCAAACCAAGGCAGTGTACTACCTAACTGGGGGTACGACCATAATAAGTTCCCGAACCAAAGATTAAAACTTGCCTTTGTGTCCTTGTGAGTGGTGTACCTTTTTCAAAGAAGCCATTCATCTTGTGATTATTGGTTTAAGTTCACTGTCGTTTTGCCTCAATATTGTTTTAATTGGATTTGTTGTTATATCTACTTTTCAAAACCATAAAACCCAAAAAGATTCTTCTTATCCCATTTTCATAATTCCCTTCCTTAACTCTGAGATCTCTTAGAGTTAACTCTAGTGTATGCGCACTCGCTCTTCTAGATCTGTAAGCCCATTTCGTGACCTTGTCAGGATTCCAAGAAGGCGTGTCCGTAGACGTTCTGCCCCATCAGTCGGATCTGAGATCCGGACTGCTCACACTACTTCCGTTATCATGGCAGAAGAACGTCCTATGTGTGAGCTTCTCCAGGCACCCATCGATGGGTATGGAGATGCTATTGTTATCCCAGCCATTGTGGCTGAAAATTTTGAACTCAAAACCGGGTTACTGAATCTTGTAACCTCAAGTCAATTCTATGGTTTTGAGAGGGATGATCCTCATGCTCATATTCGATGGTTTAACAAGATTGCATCTACCATCAAATACAAGAATGTCCCTACAGATGCTGTCAAGCTTCTTCTGTTCCCATTTTCCCTTGAGGGACAAGCCCGGATTTGGCTTGAAAAACAACCCCCTCAATCGATCGAAACATGGGAAGACCTGGTGAAGAAATTTGTGAACGAGTTTTATCCACCTTCCAAAACCACGAGTCTTAAAAATGAAATCATCAAGTTCACACAAAAGTTTGATGAATCCTTCAGTGAATCGTGGGATCGTTTTAAGGAGTTGCTCCGCAAATGTCCTCACCACGGTTTCTCCGAGTTGATGCAACTCGATACTTTCTATAATGGAGTGAGTCAATCTGATCAAGATTCTCTCAATTCCTCCGCTGGAGGAAATTTCTTGAGCAAAACTGTAAAAGAAGCTTTAGCGATCATTGAAAACAAGTCTAAAGTCCGCACTGCACGAAGAAAACCGGTTGTTTCCCAAGTCAGTGTTGGTCCTTCTACTTCATCGCCCGTGAGTCAATCTAGCACCGATGCTAAGATTGACAAACTCACGAAAGCAATTCAAGCTTTGGTTCTCTCCAACCAAAAGAAAGTTTCTTTTCCACAAACTTCCCCTCCTGCTGAAGTTAAGAAAGTGGAAGTATGTGTTACTTGCGGTGGCCCCCATGCCTATTACAACTGTATGGCCACCAATGGTAACCCTTTTGAGGCAAACGCTGTGGGCGGGATTTCTAATTCAGGAGGCAACCAATATTGTGCTCCTATAGACCCGAACCACCGTCCTAACCACTACCCTGGACCACCCGGTTTCAACCAAAACCAAAACCGTAATCAAAATCAGAATAGAACGAACCAAGGTTTTCAAAACCAAGGTAATTTTAATCCAAATAACGGTTTTCAAAATCAAAGTCAAAACTTCCAACACCAAGGAAACTTTAATAGAAACCAAGGTCAGGGAAATTTCAACCCAGGGTATTTTCATGGCAATAATCAAGGAAATTTCCAAAATCAAGGCCCTAATCCAAACAATAGAGGCCAGAATTTTCCTACACAAACTCAAGCCATTGTTCCAACTGGACCATCATCTGATGAGTTGTTGAAGCAATTCATGAAATCCCAAGAGGAAATGAATAGGTTGTTGGTTAGCCAGATTTCTGACATTAAGAAATCTTTAAATGATCGACCCTCGGGCTCAGGTACTTTACCTAGCAACACGATCGCTAATCCGAGGGGCGATGCAAAGGCGATCACAACCAGAAGTGGTGCTTCATATGATGGACCCGTTATTCCTACTACCTCTTCTTCTTCTCTCCCGAAGGTAGTGGAAAGTGAACCTGAGGCGACAAAGGACCAAGTGCAACCTACTAGCTCACAAAGTACAGCACATGTCCATCCTCAGGTTGTCCCGAAACCCAAAACCAAACCTGGAGTTGTTTTTGAACCTCCAGTTGAAAACCCCAAATCCAAAACTTCTATTCCTTACCCATCACGTTTAAATGAGCAAAAGCTCCGCGAAAAAGCCAGTCATCAAATGGAAAAAAAATTTCAAATTTTCCAAGAACTACATTTTGACATAAGCTTTGCGGATGCCATCATGCTGATGCCCAAGTTTGCATCAACTCTCAAACACATGTTAAGCAACAAGGAAAAACTGTTTGAAATGGCTAAAACTCCTTTGAATGAGAACTGCTCAGCAGTTCTGTTAAAGAAGCTTCCCGAAAAGCTTGGAGATCCTGGAAAATTTCTTCTTCCTTGTGTTTTTCCAGGGATGATTGAATGCTTTGCCCTTGCCGATCTTGGTGCAAGCATAAATCTGATGCCTTATTCAGTATGGAAGAAACTTTCTCTTCCAGAACTTATTCCTACCTGCATGACTCTTGAGCTTGCAGATCGTTCTATATCCCGTCCTCTTGGCATCGCCGAGGATGTATTCGTGAAAGTAGGAAAGTTCCATTTTCCAGCTAACTTTGTGGTTGTTGATTTCGATGCCGATCATCGGGTTCCCCTCATTGTTGGACGAGGATTCCTGAGAACGGGTCGTGCTCTCATTGATGTATTTGAGCAAGAAATCACATTACGTGTTGGTAATGAAGCTGTTACCTTCAACCTTGATCAAACTTCGAGGTACTCCTCAAATTATGATGTTGAATCGGTTAATCGAGTCGATGTAATTGATATTGCTTCAGAGGAGTACTCTCAAGAGTTTCTTGGTTATTTTCATAATTCTGTGAGTGGGGATTCCACCACATCTTCTCAACCAATCGTTGCCGACTCTTCCCCCTCTCTCACTCCGTTTGAGGGAGGTGACTTCTTTCTAGAAGAGATCGATGAGTTTCTTGCTAGTGATGAATCAATTCCGCCTGGAATTGATGGTGTTTATGATTCAGAGGGAGATATCCTTTATCTCGAGCAATTGTTAAATGAAGATCCATTACCTTCACTCCCTCCGAAAGAAATCACAGTTGAGGAAATCAAATCAGTACAAACATCTACTGAAGAATTTCCCGAGGTTGAACTTAAGGACCTACCTCCTCATCTCGAGTATGCATTCTTGGAGGGTGATGATAAATTACCCGTCATAATTGCTAAAGACTTAACTGAGGAGGAGAAGACTGCTCTCATAAAGGTCTTGAAGTCACACAAGCAAGCAATTGCTTGGAAACTCTCCGACATTAAGGGTATCAACCCTGAGTTTTGTACTCACAAAATCTTGATGGAGGATGACTTCAAGCCAGCAGTCCAACATCAGAGAAGGGTGAATCCTAAGATTCATGAGGTTATCAAACAAGAGGTTCTCAAACTTCTTGATGCCGGTTTAATTTACCCGATCTCTGATAGTCCTTGGGTCAGTCCCATCCACTGTGTTCCGAAAAAGGGTGGCATAACTGTTGTCACAAATGAAGAAAATGAGTTAATTCCAACTCGATTGGTTACGGGATGGCGTGTGTGTATTGACTATCGCAAGTTAAACGAAGCCACCCGTAAAGACCATTTTCCTCTACCCTTCATGGACCAAATGCTTGAGAGATTAGCAGGGAACGAATACTATTGTTTCCTTGATGGTTTCTCGGGGTATTTTCAGATCCCCATTGATCCTCTGGATCAAGAAAAGACCACATTCACCTGCCCATACGGAACTTTTGCCTACAGACGTATGCCTTTTGGCCTATGTAACGCTCCTGGCACGTTCCAACGATGTATGATGGCAATTTTCCACGACATGATCGGGGAAACAATGGAGGTGTTTATGGATGACTTCTCGGTCATTGGGGACTCATTTCGAACATGTCTCTCCCATTTAGATAAAATGCTAAAACGGTGTGAAGACACCAATCTTTGTCTAAATTGGGAGAAGAGCCACTTTATGGTCAAAGAAGGCATAGTCCTTGGCCATAAGATTTCCAAAAATAGGATTGAGGTAGATAGAGCAAAAGTCGATGTTATTGCCAAATTGCCTCATCCTACTACCATCAAAGGTATTAGGAGTTTTCTTGGTCATGCCGGGTTTTATCGCAGATTCATACAAGATTTTTCTAAAATCGCTCGGCCTATGACCCATCTTCTTGAAAAAGATGCTCCTTTTATCTTCTCACCTGAGTGCATCGAAGCTTTTGAAACATTAAAGAAAAAGCTTACGGAAGCACCCATTCTAGTTGCCCCCGACTGGGATTTACCCTTTGAACTCATGTGCGATGCAAGTGATTTTGCTATCGGTGCAGTCTTGGGGCAACGAAAAACCAAGCATTTTCAGCCTATCCACTACGCGAGTAAGACTATGACTGAAGCTCAAACCCATTACACCACTACAGAAAAAGAATTATTAGCTGTGGTGTATGCGTTTGAGAAATTTCGGCCATACCTTATCTTGACCAAATGCGTGGTGTATACGGATCACTCGGCTCTCAAATATCTCTTTGCAAAACAAGATGCAAAGCCGAGATTGCTCCGTTGGGTTCTCCTCCTGCAAGAATTTGATATCATTATACGTGATAAAAAAGGAGCTGAGAACCTGGCTGCTGATCATCTGTCCCGTCTAGAAAACCCTCACCAGGATGTGTTCGAGAAAAAGGAAATAAACGAAACATTTCCTCTCGAAACAGTCAATGTGGTTTCTTTTCGTGGAGACTCTTCTACCCCATGGTTTGCTGACTTTGCAAATTACCATGCGGGTAACTTTGTGGTGAAAGGGATGTCGTCCCAACAGAAAAACAAATTCTTTAAAGATGTAAAACATTACTTCTGGGACGACCCCTACTTATTCAAAATTTGCGCGGATCAAGTCATCAGGCGATGTGTGTATGGTCAGGAAGCGAATGACATTCTCAAGGCTTGCCATTCTGGACCTACTGGGGGACATCATAGCCCCAACTACACCGCCAAGAAGGTGTTTGATTCCGGATTTTATTGGCCCACGACTTACAAGGATGCCCACGAATTTGTCAAAACCTGTGACGCTTGTCAACGTCACGGAAATATCTCACAAAGAAATGAAATGCCAGAAAACGCCATTCAAGTGTGTGAGATTTTTGACATATGGGGCATTGACTTTATGGGGCCATTTCCTTCTTCTAGAGGTAATAAATACATACTCGTGGCCGTTGACTATTTGTAAAAATGGGTTGAAGCGAAAGCTTTACCTACCAACGATGCCCGAGTTGTTGTGAAATTCTTAAAATCTCTTTTTGCTAGGTTTGGAACTCCACGAGCTATAATCAGTGATCGTGGTACGCATTTCTGCAATGACCAGTTTGATAGAGTCATGCAAAAATATGGTGTAACGCACCGTCTCTCTACTGCGTACCACCCCCAAACAAGTGGACAAGTGGAAGTTTCCAACCGGGGGATTAAAAGAATTCTTGAAAGGACAGTAGGCGAAAACCGTGCCTCTTGGTCGGATAAGCTAGATGACGCACTCTGGGCCTTCCGTACAGCTTATAAAACACCCATCGGGTGTACTCCATACAAGCTAGTGTACGGGAAGGCATGTCATCTGCCGGTTGAGCTTGAGCACAAGGCATACTGGGCCTTGAAACATGCCAACTTCGATATTCAGGCAGCTGGTGATCACCGGAAAGTTCAAATGAATGAATTAAATGAACTCCGTGATCAAGCATACGAGAACTCTTTGATCTATAAAGAAAAGACAAAGAAGATTCATGACTCAAAAATAAAAAACCGCGTTTTCAACGTCGGTGATCGAGTCCTTCTTTTCAACTCAAGATTGAAGATTTTCTCGGGAAAACTAAAATCCCGCTGGTCTGGACCATTCACCATCACTAAAGTATTTCCATATGGAACCATTGAGTTATCTCAACCCGATGGTCCAAATTTTAAAGTGAATGGTCATCGATTAAAGCACTATTTTGGAGAGGACATTCCTCCTGTGGTTGTCCCAGATCTACAAACTTTCCCCATGAACCAATGAATGCGGAGATCGAGTCAAGCTAGCGACTCGGGAATCAAAAACAGTAGCACACTATATGGGTTTTCACCCGTATTTCTGACTTCTTTCTACTTTCTACCACCCTAGTGTGGGGGAGTTGCCCCCCGCTGTTGTATATAAAGTTTAAAAAAAAAAAAAAAAAAAAATCTTTCAAAATAATGGTCGTAGTATTTCCCTTTTACGTTCTATGTTTTGGCATAAACCGCCGGTACTTTGAATATTGAGGAAAATATTCATTTCTAGTGTGGGGGGGGGGGGGGAATTCTCACGAATTTTATCATGTAATTATACCACCCAATTCCCCCATTTTTGGCCAAAATTTTTTTTTTGAGTAAGTGTTTTGCACTTACTCAACGTATGGTTATCAGTCCGCCATGTCTAATAAACTAAAGGATTGGCTAATCCAGGAGCAAACGGCTCTTGGTAAAGATATCTCAAATCCGTTGACGGCTTGCAATTTGCCCAAAATTGTATGGTATTCAGCTCACCATATCTTTAATTAGTGAAGAGTTGGCTAGCCCGCAAGTTTATGGCTTGTGGTAAAGGCAGTTGGAAAACCATAATTGGTAATCAGCTCACCAAAGATAGTATATATTATCTAAGAGTTGGCTAGTCCAGAAGCAAACGGCTTCTGGTAAAGACAAATCAAATCCGTTGAAAGCTGGTGATTTGCTCAAAATCATATGGTTATCAGTGTACCAAGGTTCTTACTTGAACTGAAACATTTGGCTACTCCAGAAGTAATGGCTTTTGGTAAAGAGATTCAAATCCATTAAGTTTTCTCAAAAGATTGCTAGGGACTAGCAATAGTTTAGTGTGGGGGATTGATGAGTGTGTAAATACTCATCATTTTTGGTTTTGTCTGAACTGCAAAACACTTAAAAACGCTCAGAAATGCATCAAAATACTGAAAATATCTCAAAATTGTATTTTATATGTTTCAGATGCAAAATGTTTAAAATCAGATGAAAAATGAGCTAAGTTTGCATAATTGGAAGTTTTAGTCCCCCAAGTTTCAAAAGTTGTCAGAAATAGTCCCTGAGCACTTATTTTAAAAGAAAAGTCACCAAAGGTCCTTTTTAAATCATAAGTTGTCATAATTAGTCCTTTGGTGAAAAATGTCAAAAGTTTCAAGAAATTACAAGTTTGGTCCTTCAAGTTTCAAATTTGGCAAAAATAGTCCTTGGAAGTTTGAAAATGTCTTTAATGGTCCTTGTACTATTGAAACTTGGCAAAAGTGACCCTTGAAACAACTTTGCAAAAATGGCAGATTTGGTCCTTGGTTTTTGTGAAATTGCAAAAATGGTCCTTGTATTAATACCAAGGCTTGACCCTTACCCCTTTTTTTGAACCTGTAACCCCTGCCATATAACCATTGAACCCCCTTTTGAACCCCTGCCTTAATAATTCTCCCAAGTCAAACCCCCAGTCAACCCAACCCTTCCCTCCATTTTCTTTCTTCTTCACCCACCTCGCCTGCAACACTCAACCCACCTCTCCTCCAGCTAATCCTCACCATCCTTGTCCCCTCCACCTCACCAAACAGCCAAAAAGCATTTAATGCTTTCCCCCCCCCCCCCCCCCCCTTGCACTCAACCCCCCAGTGGCTATATTAGTTTTCCCGCCAAAAGTCATCAAACGGCCAAAATTGTCTCAAGTGATCCAAGGGCCAAGATTAAAAGTGGGATTTGCTCAGAGATGTGAGAGAAGTACATTTGCTATAAAAAGGAGGAAGAAGAGAGAGTGAAGAGAGTAGTCTTTTAGTTTTAAAATTCATGTATGTCGTTTTTAATTAAATGGTCTTAATCAGTTTCTAAAATTGTAATCTTAAGCTTTCTTGTATTGAACCTAAGCTATTTAGTCTATTGTAACTCAATTCAAGTATTAATTCAAGGTTTCATTTAAGTTTCATGTTTTTATATCCACTGTTATAAAATTCAGTTTCAAGCTCTTATATTCAAGCTTTTAGTAGCTTATTTTTAAATTCAAATAAGCTTATTTAAGCTATTTATAGCTTTTGGTAAGCTTATAACTCAAGTGCAAGCAATATTTATGTTTGGTCAACAAAAGTCAACTGAAAAGCTCATTTGGATTTGGTTATGGAATTGGGTGTTGCAGAGCTTGATTTGGGTTGGAATAGCTTCAGTTAGTATTGTAAAACCCTAAAATCTAAAAGGTGTGAAAGGACTATTTTACCCCTCAAATTTAATATTGATAAAACACGTAAAATACGTCAAGCTCATAAACTACGTTTATAACATAGCTTGTAAATATGTTAAATGTACAAGATAAATGAAACAGATACGCTTACGTCTAAAATACATTGTATACGTTAATATAGTGCGTGGACCAAAAATGTGTATGAAAATTGTAAGACAATATTACACTTAAATTGAAACCCATTTTTGGAAAGTATTTTTGCTGTTTTGATCTCCCTTTTTCTCGGCAACCAATTACTCCCATATATTCCACTTTATCCATTTTATTTAACCTACAAATACACTTAAATTATAAAGCCTATAATATTGGTAAATTGGGAAGTTGAATATCTGTTTTGATACCCTTGATTTCAGCCAAATATACGCCCCCACTTGCTCCATATAATCCCATATACTCTCATGTGTAACCTACTAATCTGACATATTCAAAAACACCCTAAAACCCTAGCAACCACAAGGTGACGGCACAAAATATTTTTCCTCCTTTTCATTTGAATCAAGGCAGCAAGGGTGATACGTAAAACATTCCAAGGAGGCCAACAGCAGGAGGTCCGTTCGTGGTTTGGAAGGCTCGTGATTCGAGGGTAACTCGGGATCGTGGTTGTAAACGACTTAGGGTTGCCTTTGATCTCTCATTTTCTGCCTCGACAAGAGGTACCACAAAACTCTTCGTTTTGTTTTTCCTTTCCATTCAACATACTTGGAGCATGTGCTTAACCAGAAGTAATTATCGCTTAAACCTGTTCGGTAGCATACTTTTATCCGTGTGGGTCTTTTCATATTTGGCTATCTCGTAACCTGTTGACGCATGTTAAACCATCGCATGAAATCATAAACTAACGTACATGAAATTGGATGATATGGATTGATGATGTGATAAAAACCTGCTTGTGTCACATTAATTTTATTGTCGAGCATGATTGCATATGTGGCCTATAATAGTCGTAAAACATGTCTCGATTATCGAGTCATGGTGTTAATTGGTTAAGTGTGGGTCGTCTTTTTCCAGGATCTGGTCCATGAGTTTTAGTCGCGTTTGCATGACAACGGGGTGAGTAGTTGTCGATCTAAAAAGGGCTGTTGGAATTATGATTGTATGTTCATGATTGTGTGTTGGTTTCCTTGTATAATGGGTGTTAGAATGGTGATGTGAGCGTGTTTTGGATATGCATATAAGTGTTTTTAGCGAGGGTATGGTCTAGTGTGGGGTCTGATTTCTCACAATTTATAAATCAAGTTGCATGTTGTGTGAGAGTTATAAGTCGTTCATATGAAAGACTTTGTGTCAGTTGCATGTGATTGAGTGTGTCTCGTATAATAGTAGAATAAAAGTGTGTGTGAGTTGAGTAAGAATTTCATGTTGGGTCGTGTAAGCTATTGAGTGTTTGCATGATTGATTGAATGGGTTAAACATATTCATAAGTTAGAATTTGCATGTGAGTGTCTCGTTGGTATTTCCTTTTTCATGCATGCAATAAACCTCACGTGAGGTGATATGTAAATGGTCCCCTGACATTGCTTTTATATTTAATATTAACATGTACATGGTTAATTCTTTTGACATGCATATAATGGTTATGGTAATCAACAAGACATGCACATTATAGTTATCGGTTCTAATTAAAAGAAAAAGGCTCATCTTGTAAATTATAAAGCATGAAGATGATTCGTTAAAATGGTAAGGTAATGGACTAAAGCCGTAAAATGAGTAAACTTACAATATTTATGCTTAAGTGGAAACCTGTTTAAAATGGAAAGCCGTCTAATATAAGTAATCTGATCTTAATAAGCGTTATCTAATTCATAGGTTCTGGACGACGGGATTGATTCATCGTGTAACCTTACTTTCCTATTTTGCTTGCTTCGAATGAGGTACAGATATTCTATCCCTTTTCAGTAGGGATTTCTCATGACTTTCTGATCCTTCGACTTTGTTCGCTTATGATATTCCATTGCTATGAACCTCTGATATTGACCTTTTCTATTGACCCCTTTGTTACTGAACTGTTAATATTGAACCTGTGTTACTGAACCACTGTTATTGACCCCTCTGTTATTGAACCACTGTTATTGACCCCTATGTTATTGAACCACTGTTAATGAACCTTTGATACTGAACTACTGATATTGAACCTTTGATTATGATTGACTCACATACTGTATACTGTGGACCTTTTGCCTTGACCTGTCAGTTTGATACCCGAGCCATTAACTAGGCATGGGGGTTCCATGTCCGTGTCATTGATGCACCAATGGCATGACTCCAGTGTGTACGAGTGATGTTACACACCGTCCCCATTATTAGGGGTGAGCATGGTGCGGGTTGGTGCGGTTTTTGGTAAAAACCGAACCGCATCCGCAATTGCGGTTTTTAAAAAATGAGAATCCGCAACCGCGCGGTTTTGCGGGTTTGCGGTTTTGCGGTTTTTACGGTTTTGCGGTTTGGTTTTGCGGGTTTTGCGGTTTTTAAAGTTTTTTTTCAAATTCTATTTTTTAGTATATATTTATTATAGAATAAATATATCATATGGTTACATAATGAGTAAAAACATATATATACTAATGTTGGGTAGTAGTATGAAATTATAAATCTCTAGAATAATAAAAGTCAAATGAGATGAATTTTTTTAAAATTTCGACGATATATTGACAGAAAAACAAAATTATATGATTTAAAACCTCAGACAATAATTAACTAATAAAATCCGTTTGAAATAACTAATTATGAAAATATTAACAAAAGTATTTAATCATACAAAAATTATAAAATATAGTTGGTTTATTTAAAATAAAAATAAAAATATATTTGAATATGACTTTGCGGTTCGGTGCGGTTTTTTGGTGGAAACCGAAACCGCATCGCAAAATGCGGTTTTTTTATTTTCAAGAACCGCACCCGCGGTTTTTGTTGCGGTTTCGGTTTTTGCGGTGTGGGTTTTGCGGTTTTGTGCGGGTTTGCGGTTTGTGGTGCGGTTTCTGCTCACCTCTACCCATTATTGTATTGATTATTGCGCGCTTCAGATATATTGTATTGGCCACTATTGTATTGCAGGGGGCGTATGGATGCATCCTAGATTTGTATTGTATTGGATTGATATTGATATTGATATTGTATTGGTGATGCAGTGCGTGTGTGCAATACACCCCCTCACATTTTGGGAGCTAGCTACTCCATTGGTTACTGAGGTCTCCCCTCCTATTGATATGGTATTCCGAGGTCACCCCTCCGAATACAATGGCTACTATTGGATATTGGGCTGCTAATGCCACTATTGATTATATTGTATTGTATTGTTGGCTCGGGATAGATTTCTGACAACCCTTACATTGTTGATATACTTATATTGTACCATCTGTTTACCCCAACGCACCATATTCTGTATTGACTTCCCGTTACCCTGTACCCTTATGTGACTTATTCTTCTACCATTCCATTCACGTACCGGGTTATTAGTATTATGGTTATTGAATTTGATTATGCCTTTACATGTTTTAGGTGACAATCGTTTGCCCTGCTACTATATGTTTATTATGTGATTGTCTGGTTCATCTATTGACATGCTAATAACTGACAAACGGTTTACCATACTGTTATGTGACTCTTTGATTCGTCTGGTCCATGTTATTGTATAAATGATTGTTTTGACGGCTTATCATGTAAACTCTGTTTGGTTAAACTCGTGGTCTATGAATATCTGTTAGTATCCTTATCTGCTCATTGTTGATATATGATTGGATAAATGGTTCGACTTATGTGGTCTGGCTTGTTAACTTGTCAATTTGCTCTGCTATGTCCTTAAGTCATTCAATTGTAGTGTTCATGCTGAGTTCATGTTTGATACGTGTGGTTACCATGTCTGGCTACTGATAGTATTTCTGCTGTAGTGATACTCGTAATGTTATTAACTGTGGTTACTTGACTTGTATGATTGCCATGCTCACTTTCTAATTTAATTGCTTCCGCTTGCGTTTAGTTTTCCATTTGGCTTAATTATATTCTGACTTCCTGAATTGATTGTATGTTATTCTTGTTGAGTGAATACGGTGTTTGCTATGTTTGATTTTGTTTTCAGTACCTATATGTCGGTCTGCTTATATGTGATTATGTATATGTCGTCGATGCTTTGCTTTGCTTCGTTCTCCTTGTTATCTGTTCTTGTTGGATATCTGTATAATTGTGTTCTGCAGGATCCTCTTTGACTCATTGTTCTCTGTTCGCTGTGACCTTGTTATCAGTTCCTTATTTCATTTCGCATTTCTGATTTTATGTAGCTTTCGTTTTGTTATATCTGTTCACTGGGCTTTTTAAGCTCAGCCGCATTTCTTTTCCTGCGGCAGGTTTTTAGGTTGGAAGATGGGCTTCGATGGGCTGAGAGTAGAGTATCTGAGTGGACCAACCCTAGCACCTTATTACTTTGGGACTTATTTTGAAGAACTTTTGTTTTGGGATTTTAATTCATTCTGGATATTGTATTTTCTTGTCAGCCAATTGTGTATATGTTTTGATACTTCATTTTTAAGTTTTCCGTTTGTAAAGATTTTATTTGTATGTTCTGATATGACACCAGAATGTGACACTTCTACCCTTGTCGGGTTGGGGTGTTACAATTATGGTATCGGAGCAAAGGTTTCGTCTTGTTGACCTTAGGATTGACCTGTGAGGACTGGGTAGACACTAGGCTTTCGTCTGTTCTGATCTTCTCCGATTTGTTTGATTGTCGTTCAGATTTGACTTTGATATTCGTTTGTCTTCACTGATTTGGCCTTCCTCTTTTCGCATCGAACTTTGTTATTTTGTCTTCGCACATCCGTTTGTTGATCGTTAAAAAGAGACTACCCGTGGAGCCGAAGATGATGGTGCCGACCCTGCATTGCTGCAACAGTTCCTGAGCTGGAGAGGTTCGTGAAGCAGAAGCCGCACCCGACTGTCGTGCTGCTGGAGACATCAGGATGCTGCTGAAGGGAGCTGGACGGATCAACCGAAGGCGCAAAAACGAAGACAAGATTCAACTGGTGGCTGAGAAGGTTCATCTACTTCATATGACTGGGCGCGACCTGTGTTACTCCGATTTGTCTGTCACTCGTTTTGAGACGGTTTGATATTTGCTCGGTATTACTTTCTTTGATTTGTTCAGAACTCGGTTTGAATCGTGAAGTTTTACCGTTTAGCATTTTGGTGATATCTCAGTTTTGTTTTGAATTGTCAGTAATGAGTCACGAGGAACCGTTTTGAGCACGTTGTTGGCCTTCTCTCTTTTGTGGTATGGTAAGTTGACTGGATGTTTTATATGTTGCATATATGTGTATCTGGTCTGTTTTGGTATGCTACTTGTTACCTGTATGTTATCTGTTTTGTTGTATTGGTTATGTGATTTGTCATAACCCGAGGCAGATAATGATGACAATAAGGACTTGTTATGTGATGCAAGTATTATGACGCCTGATCAACGTGATAATACCGAGATCATATAATCTGAACTTATTGAAATTATACGACGTCTTGGGAAATGCCTGGGGTTGGTACGTGAATGGACTAGGCTTATATCCATTATCCTTTGATCCTCATATTCGTTTGAATTTCTGTACCTCTTTACGAAATTCTCACGGACATCTGTTACGTATGAGTTTTGTACGCTTTGGATCCGAAATCGTTATGATCTGGGTGAAACTATGGATTGCTACGTATACCTTAAAGCTTGTACGTTCTGTGTACCTCTGCGACTTCAATTTTCGAGGACGAAAATTTTCTTTTAGAGGGGAAGAGTTGTAAAACCCTAAAATCTAAAAGGTGTGAAAGGACTATTTTACCCCTCAAATTTAATATTGATAAAACACGTAAAATACATCAAGCTCATAAACTACGTTTATAACATAGCTCGTAAATATGTAAAATGTACAAGATAAATGAAACAGATACGCTTACGTCTAAAATACATTGTATACGTTAATATAGTGCGTGGACCAAAAATGTGTATGAAAATTGTAAGACAATATTACACTTAAAATGAAACCCATTTTTGGAAAGTATTTTTGCTGTTTTGATCTCCCTTTTTCTCGGCAACCAATTACTCCCATATATTCCACTTTATCCATTTTATTTAACCTACAAATACACTTAAATTATAAAGCCTATAATATTGGTAAATTGGGAAGTTGAATATCTGTTTTGATACCCTTGATTTCAGCCAAATATACGCCCCCACTTGCTCCATATAATCCCATATACTCTCATGTCTAACCTACTAATCTGACATATTCAAAAACACCCTAAAACCCTAGCAACCACAAGGTGACGGCACAAAATATTTTTCCTCCTTTTCATTTGAATCAAGGCAGCAAGGGTGATACGTAAAACATTCCAAGGAGGCCAATAGCAGGAGGTCCGTTAGTGGTTTGGAAGGCTCGTGATTCGTGGGTAACTCGGGATCGTGGTTGTAAACGACTTAGGGTTGCCTTTGATCTCTCGTTTTCTGCCTCGACAAGAGGTACCACAAAACTCTTCGTTTTTTTTTTCCTTTCCATTCAACATACTTGGAGCATGTGCTTAACCAGAAGTAATTATCGCTTAAACCTGTTCGGTAGCATACTTTTATCCGTGTGGGTCTTTTCATATTTGGCTATCTCGTAACCTGTTGACGCATGTTAAACCATCGCATGAAATCATAAACTAACGTACATGAAATTGGATGATATGGATTGATGATGTGATAAAAACCTGCTTGTGTCACATTAATTTTATTGTCGAGCATGATTGCATATGTGGCCTATAATAGTCGTAAAACATGTCTCGATTATCGAGTCATGGTGTTAATTGGTTAAGTGTGGGTCGTCTTTTTCCAAGATCTGGTCCATGAGTTTTAGTCGCGTTTGCATGACAACGGGGTGAGTAGTTGTCGATCTAAAAAGGGCTGTTGGAATTATGATTGTATGTTCATGATTGTGTGTTGGTTTCCTTGTATAATGGGTGTTAGAATGGTGATGTGAGCGTGTTTTGGATATGCATATAAGTGTTTTTAGCGAGGGTATGGTCTAGTGTGGGGTCTGATTTCTCACAATTTATAAATCAAGTTGCATGTTGTGTGAGAGTTATAAGTCGTTCATATGAAAGACTTTGTGTCAGTTGCATGTGATTGAGTGTGTCTCGTATAATAGTAGAATAAAAGTGTGTGTGAGTTGAGTAAGAATTTCATGTTGGGTCGTGTAAGCTATTGTGTGTTTGCATGATTGATTGAATGGGTTAAACATATTCATAAGTTAGAATTTGCATGTGAGTGTCTCGTTGGTATTTCCTTTTTCATGCATGCAATAAACCTCACGTGAGGTGATATGTAAATGGTCCCCTGACATTGCTTTTATATTTAATATTAACATGTACATGGTTAATTCTTTTGACATGCATATAATGGTTATGGTAATCAACAAGACATGCACATTATAGTTATCGGTTCTAATTAAAAGAAAAAGGCTCATCTTGTAAATTATAAAGCATGAAGATGATTCGTTAAAATGGTAAGGTAATGGACTAAAGCCGTAAAATGAGTAAACTTACAATATTTATGCTTAAGTGGAAACCTGTTTAAAATAGAAAGCCGTCTAATATAAGTAATCTGATCTTAATAAGCGTTATCTAATTCATAGGTTCCGGACGACGGGATTGATTCATCGTGTAACCTTACTTTCCTATTTTGCTTGCTTCGAATGAGGTACAGATATTCTATCCCTTTTCAGTAGGGATTTCTCATGACTTTCTGATCCTTCGACTTTGTTCGCTTATGATATTCCATTGCTATGAACCTCTGATATTGACCTTTTCTATTGACCCCTTTGTTACTGAACTGTTAATATTGAACCTGTGTTACTGAACCACTGTTATTGACCCCTCTGTTATTGAACCACTGTTATTGACCCCTATGTTATTGAACCACTGTTAATGAACCTTTGATACTGAACTACTGATATTGAACCTTTGATTATGATTGACTCACATACTGTATACTGTGGACCTTTTGCCTTGACCTGTCAGTTTGATACCCGAGCCATTAACTAGGCATGGGGGTTCCATGTCCGTGTCATTGATGCACCAATGGCATGACTCCAGTGTGTACGAGTGATGTTACACACCGTCCCCATTATTGTATTGATTATTGCGCGCTTCAGATATATTGTATTGGCCACTATTGTATTGCATGGGGCGTATGGATGCATCCTAGATTTGTATTGTATTGGATTGATATTGATATTGATATTGTATTGGTGATGCGGTGCGTGTGTGCAATACACCCCCTCACATTTTGGGAGCTAGCTACTCCATTTGTTACTGAGGTCTCCCCTCCTATTGATATGGTATTCCGAGGTCACCCCTCCGAATACAATGGCTACTATTGGATATTGGGCTGCTAATGCCACTATTGATTATATTGTATTGTATTGTTGGCTCGGGATAGATTTCTGACAACCCTTACACTGTTGATATACTTATATTGTACCATCTGTTTACCCCAACGCACCATATTCTGTATTGACTTCCCGTTACCCCGTACCCTTATGTGACTTATTCTTCTACCATTCCATTCACGTACCGGGTTATTAGTATTATGGTTATTGAATTTGATTATGCCTTTACATGTTTTAGGTGACAATCGTTTGCCCTGCTACTATATGTTTATTATGTGATTGTCTGGTTCATCTATTGACATGCTAATAACTGACAAACGGTTTACCATACTGTTATGTGACTCTTTGATTCGTCTGGTCCATGTTATTGTATAAATGATTGTTTTGACGGCTTATCATGTAAACTCTGTTTGGTTAAACTCGTGGTCTATGAATATCTGTTAGTATCCTTATCTGCTCATTGTTGATATATGATTGGATAAATGGTTCGACTTATGTGGTCTGGCTTGTTAACTTGTCAATTTGCTCTGCTATGTCCTTAAGTCATTCAATTGTAGTGTTCATGCTGAGTTCATGTTTGATACGTGTGGTTACCATGTCTGGCTACTGATAGTATTTCTGTTGTAGTGATACTCGTAATGTTATTAACTGTGGTTACTTGACTTGTATGATTGCCATGCTCACTTTCTAATTTAATTGCTTCCGCTTGCTTTTAGTTTTCCATTTGGCTTAATTATATTCTGACTTCCTGAATTGATTGTATGCTATTCTTGTTGAGTGAATACGGTGTTTGCTATGTTTGATTTTGTTTTCAGTACCTATATGCCGGTCTGCTTATATGTGATTATGTATATGTCGTCGATGCTTTGCTTTGCTTCGTTCTCCTTGTTATCTGTTCTTGTTGGATATCTGTATAATTGTGTTCTGCAGGATCCTCTTTGACTCATTGTTCTCTGTTCGCTGTGACCTTGTTATCAGTTCCTTATTTCATTTCGCATTTCTGATTTTATGTAGCTTTCGTTTTGTTATATCTGTTCACTGGGCTTTTTAAGCTCAGCCGCATTTCTTTTCCTGCGGCAGGTTTTTAGGTTGGAAGATGGGCTTCGATGGGCTGAGAGTAGAGTATCTGGGTGGACCAACCCTAGCACCTTATTACTTTGGGACTTATTTTGAAGAACTTTTGTTTTGGGATTTTAATTCATTCTGGATATTGTATTTTCTTGTCAGCCAATTGTGTATATGTTTTGATACTTCATTTTTAAGTTTTCCGTTTGTAAAGATTTCATTTGTATGTTCTGATATGACACCAGAATGTGACACTTCTACCCTTGTCGGGTTGGGGTGTTACAAGTATAGTTATGGTTCTGGTATAAGTTGCTAATAAGCTGGACCACAAGTGAGTTGTATTACACTCCAATTTTTAAACTGTTTTGTTGCACTTTTGTAGTACTACTTGATATAGTTTACTTATCAATAGTAGATCATTTGTTAGCTGCTATTTGATTGATAGAATCTGGTTAATTGTTGTGTTTGATTAAGATTAGGATATAAGTTAGAGTAAGTTGCAGATTAGCTTGTAAAGTGGTGTTTGGTTCATTATACAAATCTGAATTTGAGACTAGCTATAGGGGTGAATTCATTTGAGTCAGTCTCACTTGGGTTCTTCACACTTAATTCAGTCTTCAAATTGCATCCAATAACTCATTTAGTCAAAATTCCTTTTAATCTGTTCCAAGTTTCACATCAGTTAGAGCTAGGATAAGATATTTTGCATTTAGGCTTAGAATTATATAGGCTAGCTTATTTCAGTATCACTGTAGCTTAAATCATCATTTACAATCTGCTTTTGAGGATCAAAACTCATAAAAGTCAAAGATTCAATTATGTGTCAAAAGTCAAAAAGTTGAAAATTCCATTTTTCACCCAACCTTGGTGGAATTTTCATAGCTTCAATTGTTGTTCAAATCAAGTGAAATTTTGAGCTCAGCAACTTCAATTGGTCATGAGTTGAAACATGATTTTTGCATAATTTTTGTAATTTTTTATAAGCCTCAAAGCAGCTGCTTAATAAGCTCAAAAGTGCCCTGTGCACACTCAGCATACATTGAGTGTGAGACAGGCACCTTGCAGACCTTGCATAGGTTTGGTTTTAGATCCTTAGGGTCTGAAACTTGGTTTAGAGGTAGTTAAGCTGGTGGACTTGAGGTCTTCAGTTTTGTTTTTCACATAAGCCTTTTCAATAAGCTTGTGCTTAAGCTTCAAAGTAGACAGAAACTGTTGTGGGCACTTGAGTTTTTAAATCATCAAATCTGTTTAGCTTGCACTTTAGAGGTTTAGGCTAGTTGTAATTAGTTGCTTTTGAGTAGTTTTAGCATTTTATAGCTTCTGTGATAATTTGGTGCTCATTTGGTACTTATAGCTTAACTTAAGTGCTTATTCATAAGCACTTTTCACTGCAGCCTCATATTCTCACTCATAAGCCATAGTTTTTATATTTTTCTTAGATTCATAATATTAATTTAGACTTTTCCTGAATTTTTCAGATTTTTCTAGTTCTGTTTAGTATTTTTCCTTATTTAAAACAGTTTTTAGGACTTTTTAATTAGCTTTTATTGCAATTAAATCAGAAAAACTTCAAAAAAATAAGTTTTCAATTTTCATAGGTCAAGATAAATATAAAAAGTCAAAAACATATTTTTCCAGATTTTTCTTAGTTAAATTTGTAATTTTTAGCCATTTAATTAGTTTTAAATAGTTTTTAATTCATAGAAAATAGAAAAATAATCAGAAAAATACAAAATTAGTTTTGAAAATTCTCTTTAGTTGTTTTAGATTTTTCTAAGTCATAATTTCACTTTTCTAGCTTTATTTCATATTTTCTTATATTTTAGGGTATTATTAAATAGGTAAAAATAGTTTTTAATTAATAATAATTAAATAAATAGTCATAAAAATAATTTTCTTTTTCTAAAAATTTTCTCTTATCATTAGGTTTGTAAAAATTTCATTTTTATATTTTTAGGATTAATTCTGTCTCAATTTCACTTTTTCTTTTGTACGTTACGTAGTTTTTTAATTTAAATTTATAAAAGATAAATCAAAAACATCATTTTAAAAATAGTGATAGCGTTTATTTAATATAATTTAGTTCTTTTATTTTCTTTCATTTTTCCTTTATCCTCTAGTATCAATCATAACCCTTTTTCCGTTCAAATTCTCCCGATCACTATACGTTTGGTGATTCAGTGCACAGCTCGTTGGGACTTAACGACCTGGGAAAACACTATACTCCTCTAGATCTTCATTGCATTGGTGTCTGAGCTGTTTGAAGTTTATTACGGTTGACCATTCACAAGTGGTTAGCTTGTGTGATAAAACTTGACGGTTTGGCATCGATCAAATTTTGGCGCCGCTGCCGGGGAGCTGTGCTAATTATCTTACGCTTAGCAGATTAGTGATTTGAATATTCACTCCTTGTTTATACCATCTATATATATCTATATTTTCTTATAAAAAATCCAAAAACCCAAAAACATCTTAAAACGTATAAAACACAAAAATATTTTCCTTTTGTTTTTATATATATAAAAGATAAAAATACAAAAAGATTTGTCGTTTTCTTTGTTTAATAATAACAACATAAAAAATTACCACCGCAAACCAAGGCAGTGTACTACCTAACTGGGGGTACGACCATAATAAGTTCCCGAACCAAAGATTAAAACTTGCCTTTGTGTCCTTGTGAGTGGTGTACCTTTTTCAAAGAAGCCATTCATCTTGTGATTATTGGTTTAAGTTCACTGTCGTTTTGCCTCGATATTGTTTTAATTGGATTTGTTGTTATATCTACTTTTCAAAACCATAAAACCCAAAAAGATTCTTCTTATCCCATTTTCATAATTCCCTTCCTTAACTCTGAGATCTCTTAGAGTTAACTCTAGTGTATGCGCACTCGCTCTTCTAGATCTGTAAGCCCATTTCGTGACCTTGTCAGGATTCCAAGAAGGCGTGTCCGTAGACGTTCTGCCCCATCAGTCGGATCTGAGATCCGGACTGCTCACACTACTTCCGTTATCATGGCTGAAGAACGTCCTATGTGTGAGCTTCTCCAGGCACCCATCGATGGGTATGGAGATGCTATTGTTATCCCAGCCATTGTGGCTGAAAATTTTGAACTCAAAACCGGGTTACTGAATCTTGTAACCTCAAGTCAATTCTATGGTTTTGAGAGGAATGATCTTCATGCTCATATTCGATGGTTTAACAAGATTGCATCTACCATCAAATACAAGAATGTCCCTACAGATGCTGTCAAGCTTCTTCTGTTCCTATTTTCCCTTGAGGGACAAGCCCGGATTTGGCTTGAAAAACAACCCCCTCAATCGATCGAAACATGGGAAGACCTGGTGAAGAAATTTGTGAACGAGTTTTATCCACCTTCCAAAACCACGAGTCTTAAAAATGAAATCATCAAGTTCACACAAAAGTTTGATGAATCCTTCAGTGAATCGTGGGATCGTTTTAAGGAGTTGCTCCGCAAATGTCCTCACCACGGTTTCTCCGAGTTGATGCAACTCGATACTTTCTATAATGGAGTGAGTCAATCTGATCAAGATTCTCTCAATTCCTCCGCTGGAGGAAATTTCTTGAGCAAAACTGTAAAAGAAGCTTTAGCGATCATTGAAAACAAGTCTAAAGTCCGCACTGCACGAAGAAAACCGGTTGTTTCCCAAGTCAGTGTTGGTCCTTCTACTTCATCGCCAGTGAGTCAATCTAGCACCGATGCTAAGATTGACAAACTCACGGAAGCAATTCAAGCTTTGGTTCTCTCCAACCAAAAGAAAGTTTCTTTTCCACAAACTTCACCTCCTGCTGAAGTTAAGAAAGTGGAAGTCTGTGTCACGGAAGCAATTCGGGCGTTTGGGCTCGTTATCCTTATCCTGATCTTTGTCTTCATCGTCTCTTGAACGTTTAGGCCTTACAGCTTCTTCTCTGTATGCTGACCTGAGTTGGTATTCTAGCAATGCTTCAAACAATTTAGCTTCGTGGGAGGCAAACGTTGCAGAGCGTTTCGACATTTGAGCTACTAGCCGGTTCACCAATTCATCATCTGAGAAGATTGTGGGTTCAACTGGATTGATGTTCACATTCATTGGAGTTGATTTCATGGTTTGCTTGGCCAGATGTAGGAGATTCGGATAAAGTTGTCTGGTATACATCTCCTTTGTCAGTTTAGGAACGACGTCAAGAAGGAACTTGTGAGTGTATCCTTTGATCATCTCGTCCATTTTCCCTTGAAGATCATCTTTCATGAGCTTCTGGACATACTCCCTTTCAACTTGCATCTTGTCGTTCTCATCATGAAGATACTAAATCTGATCAGCGTAGAAATTCATCTTCTTGTAGAGCACGTCTTTCTTTCTGACCTGTTTGACAGCTTTAACGATTCGTGTCTTAGCTTGAGAAATCCAAGAGGCAGTTGGCTTCTTCACTGATCTGGATGTGGATCTTGTTGTTCTTTTTGATGGTGGTGGTGAGGAGTGAGAAGATGAGTCTAATGAAGATGAGATGTGAGGAGATTCAGGGTCCTTAGGAGGTTCGGACGTTTTCTCCTGAGACCGTACGGGACTGTCAAGAAGAAACTTTTCATAATCAACATCTTCATCATTTCCAGACTTAGCTTCTTCATCAGCTTTATCTTTCTCAGACTTCTCAGTATCTGGTTCCTCAATGTCAAACTTAATAGACTCCTCCTGTTGTTGTTGTTGTTGCTCAAGAGTGGTGGCACCAGTTCCCTTATCGGGTTGATTAACCGCATCAGGATCTGGTGTAGGTTGAACTTCACCACTTGACCCTTCGGGGCCACCCATTTGATCTTTGGCAAATTCCTCCGCAACGTGTTGGAGTCTAACAAATTTGAACTTTCTCCTGTAATCAGTTTCCAGTGGCTCTTCATCTGAGCTATCCTCTTCATAAGGCACAAGTACTGGAGTCTTTCCTTTTCCTTGGATAGCTGGTGGACTGGGAGGTTTTGCTACTGAAGGAGGTTTTGCAGATTCAGAGTAGAAGACCTCTTCGTCTGATTGTGTATCTTCAGAGCTTTCGTCCACTAGCTTTCTTTGTGGTTCAAGCTTTGGAATGGGAATAGGAACAGCTTCCTTAGAAGGAACAGTCCTTTTATGAGGAGGATTCCTCTTGGGGAACTTCCTCTGACTCTCAGTGCTTATAGCACTTCCTCTTCTGGTTTTTCATGCAGGCGTACCAGAAGATTTTTCATCAAGAAAGCCAACTTTGTTCTCTTTCACAGCTACCATATATCTTTTATAAGAATAGAGCTGTTTGAGTTCATCTGAGAGAAGGAGATCCGGCAACACAGCACCTTGTTTCTTGGTGGTTGACTCCTTAAATCTGACTGTTAGAGTGGGTTCAGACAACACGTCAAGATTGTCGGGGTCATTGATTCTTTTGGGGATATCAGAATTGAGTCCGAGAGCTCTTTGGATCAACAGTTTTGTGTATCTGATATAAGGAATCTTTGAGCCAAGCTTTTTAAGGAATGTCATCATGTCATCCCATATCAGAGCTTCAATTTCGATGTGTTTCATGTTGATCAAAGCCCAAAAGATTTGCAGTTCTACAAGCTTGGGATGCTCATAGCCGCTGTCACGACCAGAAACAGATTTTGTGATGATGATATAAAGGGTTCTCCAAGGCTGAGGAATGTTCTTCAGATCCGCATGAGAATGCTTGATGATTACCCCTGAAGCTTCGTCGTACCCAATATCAATCAAGAATTGCAAGACAGTCTCTTCAGTAGGTGCAGCAGAGAATTCAGTTGGTATGAGGAGAACTGCCCGTAAGTCTGCAGGAGTGATGGTGATTTGCTTGTGATTGAGCGTCACCGTCACAGCATTTTGACCTTTGACCATCTGCATTGTATTCCAGAATTGTTGTATGTAGATCTCCGGAACGGTGGCAGAGTTGGTGAGCATGTTCTGATAGGGATGGTTCTTCAGAATATCCACTGCAATGAGACAAGAAGATTTCGAGCAGGTGAGAGTTTCAAAATCAACTCTGAGATTGTTCTTTCCAATCTTCATTGGATAGCCATGCGGGAAGATATCAGCAATGGTGAGAACATTTGGTACATCCACATTCATTTGAGCTTCCATGTCGTGATCTGAAACCCATTTAGCCAAAAGAACCAACATATCGAAAGACATAATGTTAGTCAACAGATGGTTTTATAGTCTAATTATTGAATGTTCAATGTCAATGATTGTTACGAGTCCAAAGTCACTTTTTGTTCAATAGTACAATGACGTCGTGATAAGTTTCGTGAGTTAGTTAACTTTTAAGTTTTAAAGTTTATGTTATCACTTATTTTTTCACAACATATCAAACGTTTAAGCTTATTAGTGACATTATTGGTTTCGTGACATTATGATTCATTTATTTACAAGTTTGCCCGCGTAACAATTTATAATGAAGGTTTGATCAAGGCTTAGGCGTAGAAATGGTAGCTTATGCGTAAACAGGAGAGGTATACGCGTAGACGCAAGCTTATGCGTAGGATCATGTCTTACACGTAAGGAATATTACGCGTAGGAACAAGGGACCTTAAGCGTAAAGCTTACGCGTAGGCGTATATTAAACCTTACGCGTAAGGCTTACTCGTAAGAGTAGATCTTATGCGTAGAGGTCACTGTTTACGCATATCCTTCACAGGATACGCGTAGTCCCTTTGTAGAACCTTACGCGTAAACGTTACGCGTAAGATTTCTCTTACGCGTAACCTTCTACGCGTAAGGTGATCCTTATGCGTAGATTGCTAATGACCTTGATTCTGAATTTTTACGTGTAGCAGACCTGAAATAAAGTCATCATAGTAACAATATTAACACATACATCCATTCTTTAACAGATCATGGCATGAAAACTCATCATACAGTTTACGCGTAAGATTACTTACGCGTAGACTTAAACCCTAGTTTTAAGATTTACGCTTAAGAAATCTAACCATGGAAATAGCATCAAACTTATTTTGGTGGTTCTTAGATGTCATGTGAGTGTTATGGCCAAGTTTTAACATCCAACTATCAATGAATCAAAAATACCCAAACGTGAAGAACATAAACCCTAATATCTAATTATCAAGCAATTAGTGTTTCTGGGTTAATTCTAAACACAGATATGATCAATTCACTATACTAACAACATCACACAACAATCTTTTTGTCCAGAAACATTCACATTTGAGAATACCCAAACCGACTCATGAACCCTAATTTTGAAAAACAATCAATTCGTGTTTCTGGGTGGATTTTGAGGATAAACATAGTATCATTGATGTTATTTAAACGTTTTGACACACATATTTTAACCACAAACACACACTAATGATTGTGTGTTCATACGCTTATGCGTAGAACACATAATCACTCATATCTCATGTTTTTGCCGTTGGATTTGTAAAAGATTCAAAACCATTATTTGTAAACACATTAAGATCACAAAAACACTTACAGATTGATGATCCAAAACACGGATTTGTTGAACGATTTATACGCGTAGGATTCATTAGGTGGGTGTAATAAATGTAAAGGATAAGTTAGGTGGAGAGTTTTTATGAAAAATAACTTTGAGCTTTTGACACCAATAGTCCCTCCACCTTTTCCATTTTCATCCAAAGCCTTTAACTTCCATTTTGGTTACCAAACGAAGAATTTTTTGGAAATAACTTTGACGTCACTCCCCCTCGACTTAAGAAATAATGAAAGGTTATAAATTTTAGTCCGAGGAGTGTCAGTAAACCAGAAATGTGACCACCATTATTAAAGAAACAATCGGGATAGGATAACATGCAAGTACACGGTTATTTTGAAACAGTTAAGAATTAAATTTTCTCCCCCTCAACACTTGATAGAAAAAATACTGAATTTTGAAAGATTTGAGTGTTGACGGAAGAAATGTACTTGCCATGTTTGAAGAAATATAGATAGAGGAATATTTTTGTTGTTTTATCTGATTTTCTATTTTTGTATTTTGGTTTTGAAAAATATTTACAAAAGAGATTTTGGTGTTTGACTGGTTTTTAAGACTGTTTTAAGAGTTCATCCAGTTCCTCTTGAGTCAAACACCGCATACCAATCCGGTGGACCAACTCATTAAACCTAGCGGGAGGCAAGGCTTTGGTGAGTAGATCTGCCAATTGGTATTCTGTACCCACGAAGTATAATTCAACTGTACCCTGTTCCACGTGGTCCTTGATGAAATGATAGCGAAGATCGATGTGCTTTGATTTCGAATGCTGAACTGAGTTGCACGAGATCGCAATGGCACTCCGATTGTCGCAGTACATCGAGATTCTGTCAAATACGTAACCATAGTCTTTGAGTTGTGTTCTCATCCAAATGACTTGAGCACAACACGCCGACATGGCTACATATTCTGCTTCGGTTGATGACAGCGATGTACAATCCTGCTTCTTCGATTGCCAGGACACCAGTTTATCACCAAGAAATTGTAGTGCTCCTGAAGTACTTTTCCGTGAGTCTAAGCATCCTGCGTGGTCAGCGTCTAAAAAAGCGATTAGTTCAAAACTAGAATCCTTTGGATACCAGATCCCCAAGTTAATGGTTCCCTTGATGTATCGGAGGATTCTTTTAGCCTCAGAGAGGTGGGTTTCAGTTGGTCACGACTAATAACGGGAGCATAGATAAACAGCAAAGACAATATCAGGTCTGCTATTTGTTAGATACATGAGAGACCCAATAATACTTCGGTATTTGGTAGGGTCTACTAATTTCCCATGTAAATCAGCGTCTAGCTTCTTGGTATGAGTCATTGGTGTGGCATAAGTGTCACAGGTTTTCATTCCAAATTTGTTTAACAATTCAAGGGCATATTTGGACTGACTCAAGAAAATACCACGGGGTGATTGATGAGCTTGCAGTCCTAGAAAGAACGTAAGTTCACCCATCATGGACATTTTAAAATTTTTCTTCATTAGTTTTGCAAAAGCGATTGAGTACTTTTTATGTGTAGACCCAAAAATGATGTCATCCACGTAAATTTGAACAATTAAGATATGTGCCCCGTGATATTGTATAAAAAGAGTAGGGTCAACCGAACCTTTGGTGAAATTATTAGCAATGAGGAAAGATGATAGCTTATCGTACCATGCCCGAGGAGCTTGTTTGAGACCATAAAGAGCTTTGTTCAGTTTGTAGACATGGTTCGGGAACTCGGGATCAACGAATCCTTCTGGTTGGCTGACATAAACCGTTTATTTCAGTTGTCTATTGAGAAACGCAGTTTTGACATCCATCTGAAAGACCGTCATATTCATATGAGCCGCGAACGCGAGAAATATCCGAACAGCCTCAAGACGAGTAACCGGAGCAAAAGATTCTTCAAAGTCTATTCCCTCTTCCTGATGATAACCCTTAGCAACTAGACGTGACTTGTTTCGGATTACGTTCCCTTCAGCATCCAATTTGTTTTTCCAAATCCATTTGAGACCAATGACGTAGACCCCTGTTGGTCTTTCAACCAGTTCCCATACTTCAAGACGTTTGAATTGGTTGATTTCTTCTTGCATGGATTCAATCCAGTTGTCTTTTGTCATTGCGTCTTTAATGTTTTTAGGCTCAGATTGGCAGACAGTGAGTGCATAAAGGCAATGTTCAACATCTGTGTGAAGACGTTGTCTCGTAACGACTGGTTGATTCGGGTTGCCAATAATATTTGCCAGAGGATGGTCTTTTGTCCATCGATGTGTAGAGGGTTGATGTTGGTATACATTGTGCAGATTCTGAGGATTCAAATGGTTTGTTGATGATTCCGCGACATCAGGTGCAGCAGTGTCATTAGCAAACGGGTTAAAGAACGCATTTGGATCAAAATCTGCAGGTGGGGGTACTTCATTAAGAACATCATCAGCTGGTTCATCATTGTTGGAAGCGGTTTGTTCAGTTGTTGTGGTGGAGTCAACTGGTGGTGCTTCGTCAACAGTAGTTGTTGTATCAGGTGTATCAGGTATAAGAGTAGTATCAGGTTGAGCAGTGGAAACAGCGGATACACCTGGAGCACGCCCATCAATATCGTCACTGAACAGCGGAGCAAATAACCTTTCCATTTGTTGACGAGTGAGCTGGGGGCTTTGTTCAGCTGATGATGGGGTTTGAGGGAAGTTTAAGCAGTTGTGACCGGGTTCGAAGCTGAAATGCTCAGAAGCCATTTCCGTAAGTTCATCAAAATGACCATGAATCGTTTCCATAACCTGCTTTGTATGACGATTCCAGATCCGGTAACCTTTAGAATTCTCACAATATCCAATAAAGACTCCAATGTCAGCTTTGGCTTTGAGCTTTCCAAAATCATCACGATCATTATTCGGATAGCATAGGGATCCAAATACATGAAAATGTTTGAGATTCGGTTTATGGTTGTATAGAAGCTCAAAAGGTGTTTTGTTGTGGCGTTTAGTAATCATAGAACGGTTTTGAGTATAGCATGCAGTAGATACAGCTTCTGCCCATAAGTAATCTGGAATTTTAGCATTGATTAACATTGTTCTTGCAGCTTCCACTAACGTTCGGTTTCGTCTTTCAACAACTCCGTTTTGTTCTGGTGTACGTGCAATAGATGTCTGATGCTCAATTCCCACTTTCTCATAAAATTCTCGAAGAGTTTGGTTAACAAATTCAGTTCCTTTGTCTGTTCTTATTTGGCGGACGGTGTTTCAGAGCTGAACTTGAATTTTCATGAGAAAGGTGATGATCATTTGTGGAGCTTGGTCTTTGCTTTGAAGAAAGTAGACCCAAGTCCATCGTGAATAGTCATCAATAATTACTAAGATGTAGCGTTTGCCATTGATCGTTTGCACGCGCATCAGGCCACACAAATCCATGTGAAGAAGATGAAGCACATGCTGAGAGCTGTGTTCCACCTTTGAAGGAAAATGAGCACGAGTGCTTTTCCCTTGTTCACAGGCTGAGCAAAGGTGATCTTTAGAATACCGGAATCGTGGGAGACCTTCAACTAGTTTGTGTCGAGCAAGATTTGTTATAGTTTGAAAGTTTAAATGTGAGAGACGACGGTGCCATAGCCAGTATTTTGTTGATGTTGCCTTTGAAAGTAAGCAGATGGGAGATGACGCGACCATGTCTTGCATAGAGATAGTGTAAAGACTTGAGTTACGCGAGCCAGACATAAGGTCGTTTCCTTGTAGATCACGAATGAAACAAGATTTCTCCCTGAAAGCAACCTCCAAATCTCCATCACAGAACTGACCTACTGAAAACAGATTGTGACCGAGGCCTTCCACATAATAAACCCTGCTAATTTCGATGTTCCCATTGATATAGTCTCCGTAGCCCATGATAGCTTCGAAGTGATCATTCCCGAATCTGACAGTGCCAATGAACTTTGCAATAAAGTTTGATAACAGTTTAAGGTTGCATGTCATGTGTCGGGAACATCCGCTATCAACAATCCAGAGAATGATCTGTATCACCTGCATTACACACAGACGACACAGATGGAATAGAAGTAGATGTGGAACCTGAAATGTTAGAGGGTTCCTGAGCAGTTATAGTAGACATACACACATCAATAACTTTAGGCATCCATTTAAATCCTAGTGTGTTATATATCCATTTATGCCATCTCCAACTAGTATTTGCTTTAGTCTTAGTGAATGCACTAGGTGGTACTACATTCTTAGGAGGTGAAACTGGAGCTACAGAGACAGCAATGTGTTTCTTAGAATCTAAAGAGGGCGGTCTACCAAGCACAGACTTAGAATGATTAGTGGGCCTGGAGGTATTCCGAATCTTAGGATTCCTTAAACGAGAGATGATAGCTTTAGCAACACATTTGTCATGACAATCAGAATTCATACTTTTACGACAAATAACACAAGGTGCATCAGACTGAATATCAAAAGTACTTAAAGGTTTAGCATTCGTTACATCACTATTTCTATTACATTTTCCAGACGCAATATCTATAGTGGAAGCAACATGAGTCTTATTCATATTCCTAGGGTGTTCTTCTACTTTAGCATTCCTTATTGATCTTTTCTTAGGCCGTAACTTCCTATTCTTCGATGTAGTGCTTTTAGGCTTTGAAGTGCGGACGTTTGGAAAAGAAGCAACTATTCCTGTTTCAGTAGAAGGAAGCACGTTAGCAACTTGTGTTTTGGCAGTAGGCATTCTAGGTTCACGATTACTAAGTGTTACTGGTGCTATTCTCTTAATCACTGTAGGCGGAAGTAGTTCATACTTTCCTAACATTTCTCTTAACTTAGAGATAGTGTGAATCAAATCTTGATTTTCAGAACGAATATTACCAGCAAAATTCATTACTTCTCTAGTGTGTGCAAGATAATGATCAAGTTCGTTTGATGCTTCATGACGAGTCTTATTGAGTAAATCAAATATGACACCATATTCCTGTTTAACTTTTACAAGTTCTTGTTCATATTTTGAGATTTGACTTTTCAAGGACACGTTTTGATCATCCAGTTGCTCAAATTTTGGATTTAATGGCAACTGGTGGATTTTGTTTTGCAAAGCAAGTTCACGATTTTGACAATCTTTTTGACACCATTGAATACGACGTTTTGCATTTGAAAGCTCGTGTAAGAGACGTTCGTTTTCAACTTTTAAAGACTCGATCAGAAGCACATTATCAGTATTCGCAACAATTACAACATTATCAACAGTATCAGCAGAGATATAATCAGATGCATGTGGCAAGGAATTGAATAACACAATATTATGGATATCAGCACAGATAACATCTTTCAAGAGTCGATCAACATCTTTTCTCAACATTTTCTTTTTACGTTTAGTATTGGTAATAGATGTTTCTGTTTTCTCGAAAACGACCTTCATCACTCCAAGTTCCTTATGAAAGTCCCGTTCCCAAGACAATGCACAATTTTTCAAATTTTTAACATTTGGTAAAAGATTTTTCTGAAAAATGTCTCTTTATTCTCGTGCCAGAGGCGATTGAAAATGTTGAACTTTGATTTCAGAATGATATTCTATCTCATGTTGTAAAGTTTTGAGGTCAGCCATGAAAATGTCAAAATATCTAAGAATTTTGCGATTTTCAGGTTTTGAGTTTACTTCACTGATGGAAGGTAAAGGACCATAAATTTGTGCATAATCTGGTTGGGGATTAACATTAGAAGACTCAGACGTTTTTATGATAACCCTTGGTGTGTTAGAAGAATCCGTTGGTGTGACGAAAGTGACCGGTTTTGAATAATTAAAAGGTTTGTTGTAAACAACAGTTTTTAATTTTGATCGACTCTCGTCTTCTGCATCTAATTCCTCTTGACGATGATATTCAACAACACTCATAACAGAATTATCAATTTTATATTCTGCACTGGAAACTTCAGGATTTGGTTTGAATGCTTTGGTTGAAAGCTTAGGTTTGTAATCAGCAAGATTTGGTCCATATCCATTTGGATTGGGTTTTAAAGTAAACTTTTCAATAGCAGTTACTGACTCACCATTTTGTAAACAACAGTTTTAAACTCTTTAAGTTTGTTTTGCAAGCCGATAATTTCTTCAAGATGATCATCTATTCGTTTCGTTGAATGCTTTTTGTATGCAGAGAACTATTTTTGACAAGTTAACAACTCAGCCTTAGCTTTTTGATTTTCCAAGGTGAGAGCGCTAATTTGTTTTTTATGTTCATGTTTCAGTTGTTCTATTTCAGACAACAAAGCATTCTTCGAAGCGGCTAGATCACGCATCTGTCTCTCTAAATATTTTTCGTTTTGATGAGATTTAGTAAAGGCTGCTTCAAAACCTTTTTCACGTTTTTCTTGAGTTTTGAAAAAGTTGAGTTGCTTTTGTAAACATTCAAAATCCTTGGTTAACAGAGCATTTTTACTTTTTAAGTCCTGATTAATTGCACGACATTCTTCCACTATGGTTTGTTGGTCTTGTATTAAACGAGCAAAATCTGGATGAGGCAAAAGTTCGGCGTGTTCAACGTGAGTCACAACATGATCATTACTTAGATCCTCAAGTATAACCACGGAGTCAATTTGATTATCAATGGAAACCATAAGGTCATCTTGATCGTCAAATGTAACTACGGGGTCTAATAGAAAATCGTCGGAATGAGATGTGGATGACTCATTTTGAACATTCTGAGCCTTGCCGGATTCAGATGTTGGCGGAGATATGAGATCAGAGATAAATATGGTTTGTTCGGGTACCTGAGACAAGCCATCAGTGTCATACACTGGGCCTGTGTCACTCATGTGTAACTCATGCATATTAGCCATCAACATAACAGCTGCATTGGCCTGCAAGTCCTCCATATCATCATCTGAGTCTGCATCTGCCATAAAGCTGTGTTCTTTGTCTGTGAGAGTTCCACCAGCTTCATCCTTAAGAGCCAAAAGAAGAGCCTCTTTGTGATAAGCACTGCCCCTAGTCCTCGGCTTTGGGCATGCATTAGCCAGGTGTCCCTTCTCATTGCAGTTGTAGTATCGAAGACCATTCAACCCATTCTGAGCATTTCCCTGTTCCACCACTTGAGCTCTGTTGTTATTCCTACCCACAGTATTAAACCCTTGACCACCGCCCATCTGACGACCATAACCACGATTCTGAACTTCAACTCGTCCATTGTTCACAACAGCCTGATTTCGTGTGTTAGATGAGGAACGAATACGATTGTTGGATTTGTTGGTATAACGGCTAAAAGCATTAGCAATCATAACAAATCCTTGTTGCAATGCTTCGAACGGATCGGATTCCTCATTAGCTTCACTGACAAATGCTTGAGCATTGTTGTTGTTGTATGGAACCAATTGATTATGTTGAGATTGTTGTGATTGATCATTTGGTGTGATAGTGGCAGTTGGTTGAGTTGCTGGTTGAGGAGGATAACTTTTTTGAGCATACAAGGCAAGTTGTTGATTTTTTGGATGTGAAGGTGAAGCAATTTGAGCACGGAGAATCCTTTCCCTATCAACTTCCTTTTCATGAGGCTTCAAGTAATCGTACAACAATCCGTATGTAGAATGATGCATGTTCTTTGCTTTACGGAGAAAAATGACATACTTCTCCCATTCAGGACCAAGACTACTCAGGAACTTAGTATTAACTGCAATTCTTGGCATGATAATGTTGTGTTTATCCAAATCATTGATGATGTCTGAGAATCGATGATGATAAGACTCTAGTGTCTCTCCAGGTTCAATCAAGAAGTGTTCATAAGCCAAATAAATTTTGGATTCCATATCCTCCTGATTGAGTGCAGATCCTTCCATAAGTAGATGAATGTGTTCCCACATTGCCTTTGCAGTCTTTTGAGCATCAACACTTCGAAGAATTGGATTTGGTAATCCTAAAAGGATATATTGCATTGCAAGCTCATCAGCTTCATAGTGTAGAAGTTCGTCTGGATTCAGGTCTGCAACAGTAGCAATGTTTGATTGTTCATCTCTTGGTGGATTAGCATTTGGATCTCCGGGTACAATGACAGTAGGCATCTGAAATGGACCTTCCAAGATAACCTTCTTTAAGAACTTTCCATGTGGCTTCTTCAGATCACAGAACCTAATCACCCATTGATCGTAGTTTCCTGGAGTGAGCATTGGAGGTCTATCAAGTGATCCAGCCTCATGAATTGATTGTTGGCTGCTTAAAGCTTCACACATCTTTGCAAACCAAGTGGGTTCCTTCATAGTGTTCCTTGATGGATGTTGATTGAAATCGTTTGTGTAGGGTTGAACTTGAAGACTTGGTGGTGTTTGAACCATTTGTGGTGGAGGAATTGCTCCAAGTTGTGGAGTATGTTGTTGATAAATTGCTTGTTGTTGATTCCATTGTTGATGTTGTGGACTTAGTTGTTGTTGTCGTTGAGAATAAGTGTAAGGGAAATAGTTAGAGTATGGTGGTTGTGACATGTTGAAAACTTGTGTTGGTAAAATGGATCTTTGTAGTCGAATGAACCTTAGTTGATGAAGTATCCTTAGGCGTAGAAATCACAATAAACCAAGTAACACTTATGCGTAAAAACACCAAAGTTACGCGTAACAGCAGAAGTTACGCGTAGGTTTAGCTTACGCGTAAACAGGGAAAAAGCACTAAAGTTATGCGTAAACAGTAAGTTAGGCGTAGAAAAATTAGGCGTAGGATTACCTTATGCGTAAGACTAGGCTTAGGCGTAAGATGAATCTTATGCGTAGGATTTTCTACGCGTAAGCTTTATGCTTATGCGTAATTTTAGGGTTTTATCCCAAGTGATCTTTTACACTATCACAGTGCAAAAGATATCCAAAGTCGACGTATTTTCAGGCTTATCCAAGCAAGAAAACGCGGAGTAAACCACAAAACTGAAGATCAAACCAAGGAGTGAGTTACGCGTAAGTTTAGGGTTTTACTTACGCGTAGGACTACTCGTAAAGTGACTTGTGCCCAAAGATGTTTCTAAACCAGATTTTTGTGATGACAAAAGTGTGAAACTTGATGAACCAAAACGTCTAAAACAGTTATGCGTAGACAGAAACCCTCGTTAAAAACCAAGCTCAAAAACGTTTATCCACGCGTAAAGTTTGAAACTTTTTGCCAAAAACAGTTATTTTAACACCTTAAAACATTGAAAGTACAAGAATCTTGGATTCAAACGTGTAAAAATTGTGTTTTTAAGCGAACCAAAGTATCAAACCACGCACGTATGTTCTACGCGTAGGACCAAAACCCACTTCAAGAACAATACGTTCACCCAACTATTTGGCGATTGATACCACTGTTAGGTCACTAGTTTTACAACACAAGCATCAATAGAAAGAATAGAGAAGAGATAGAGGTCGGTTGAACAATATCCAAACACACACACACGTAAATATGAAGAATGGTTAGGCGTAGAGTGAATGAAAGAGATAAATTGAATAACCAACCCTCAAGTGAGGGTTATTACATAGTATTTATAGGAGGGAAGCTAAGGCAACACTTCCTAGTCCCTTCCTTTCTCCTATGGGTTTGGGCCTAAGCTCATGGGCCTTCTACATAAGCTTAAGCTAGTAACATACATAAAGGCCATAAATAAGCTAACTATTACATATAAATTACTAACACTTGATTTAGGTTTAGGAGTGATTCCAACATATAGAAATCGAATTTTCAGAATTTTAGGAGGTAGACTTGTGGAGTAAAAACCCTAAACGTTTGTAGTCCGACTTGGACAGTATCTTAGGGTTCTCATACCCTATTTTACATCAAGATAAGTGTTTTACTTCATTGATTTCATTATGTCTTCGATTGAATGTGTGTATGCTTGCGTGCTTAACATGTCCGGCTAAATTTCTTGTGTGTTTGCTTAGATCTATGAAACCTAGTTATTAATTATTGATTGGCTGTCTCTTATCTTAATTGTAATTAGCTTAGGATTGTACTAGGCTATCGTTGTGTTTAAATGCTTGAGTAATCTTTGTGAACCTTAGTTTATGAATCACATAGCGGATTTGTAGGTTAAACATCCAAAGATAACCCTTAAAGTTAGTTTATGAATCTTAGAGATTTTCGTAGGCGATAACCTTAAGGTAGTCTCAAAGAGTTAGGGAAAAAGGAATACCCTACGACCTTAGAAAACACAACGCGTTAAGAATAACGACGCGACAATTCAACCACCAATAAAAGATAACTAGGGAGTAATAGTATCTAGCTAGACACATTTTTAATCATCATACGAGCACACATCAATAGACATAAGACTACATGTAGCCTAGATAATTAGATTGTAGAGTAATCGGTAGAAGTACCATCCCCCAAATCCAAACCCCGAGATTTTACCCTTAGCTTTCTAAAAAATATAAAAAGATAAAAAAATAATCTTCCTTAACCTCAACCTTAGCGTAGTACACTTCTCACTAGCATTCGTATTCCCATAGAGAACGATATCAATACCCGAGGCTTACCCAATACTACACTACAACGATTAGGTTCACTGCCTAGGGTGTTGAAAAACTTACTCGACGAAAAGGAAGTTCCTTTGACCCCGAACGCGCCTTGTACGCGCATCATATATATATATATATATATATCTTTTCTCGGCCAGGCAAATTTTTATCAAAGTTTTGTTTAATGTGCGTTCTACTTTCTCCTTTGTAATTGTTTATATATATTCTCATTCGGAATCCTTTTAAATATGGTCGAAAGCGAACCGGGAGAAATGAATGTTCCAAAACCAAAACTAAAGGTTATCCCCAAGTTAGATATGCATATATTTGTCTCCTAATTAAATCAAGAAGAATTAGACCGACTGGTTTCCGACTATGGCATTCCACAGGAATTAAACCCTCAACTTCCACCTCCCGGAATGACCATGAATAAACTTTCAAAAAACAAAATAGGTATATATGTCCAACAATTAGATCAGGGAGGGGTTAAGATTCCTTTTTCTAACTTTTTATTGGCAGTCATAAAGCATTTTAAGGTTCATATCACCCAACTTGTCCCGATAGGATTACACCGGGTCATCCTTGTTGTAACCCAAACGTTAGGCCCATCGTTTCATTATTCCGGGTGTTTAATAGATTGTGGAAACAAGGACATTAGTTTTCCTTTGAGAACCAAACGGGAAAAAGGCTAAAAATTGTTTTCAAGAGGTCTTAACAGGTTTGAAAATTTTCTTTTTAATACTTTGACATGCAATCCCGGACGCCATGGCTTGGTGGCATAAATATTCAAGGATAACTGATGACTTTCCAATAAATTATTCTGAGTCAGACGCTGAGAAACTCAGTGAAAAGATCATTCTTCTCCGGAAGCTTAGTACGAGCCTTTTATGGATATCCGGTTTGTCAACGGTCTTTAAGAATCCTGAGTACGATTCCATACTAAAGGATGCCGGGGGGAATGATAATTTTACCCGTTTATGAATTTTAGCATGTGCCTTATTTGTGTTTCTTACCCATCTTCTTATCCATTTTGCTTGTTTTGTAGTTGTTACAATGTCAGAGTATCTTGAGCTGCCAGAGTGGGAAGGCACCGTTGTGAGCAAAGGGGAGCATGTTCCCGAAGGTCACACCAGTCCGAAGAATACTACAGATACATTGGAGCCTGGGCAGTTGATTTCGGCAAAAGATCCACTCATGTTGAGAGCCGAGAAACTTGATCCGGAGGTTGTTATGGCCCGATAGAAGAAAGAAAGACTAGCCTTGGAGAAAAAAGCTACCTCAAAAGCTTAGAGCAACAAGAGGGCAGGAGAATGACCCTTTGTCACCCATAAAAGAAGAAATAAAATGGGAAGGTTGATCAAGAGGAAAAAAATTCCTCCGCGGAACACACCTTGGATGCCTCTCCTATTAACCAGGCCATACCGGGACAACAAAATGTCACCGTAATCGTTCAGGAAGGGGAGGAAGGAGGTGTTGACAACCCACCATGTGGTGGAATGGAAACGAGGAAAACATGGACGAGAACATGGTTTAAAATCGAGATCGTCTTCCCACACCTCCCGTCCAAGATGCTCATGAAGATCCCTCGAGGAACTCTCATCCTCGTCATTTCGATGGTATTAATTTATTTATGTTGTTCTTATAATTATCTTTTAACTCATACTCAATAAGGGGATTTTGCTTGCAGCTTTATCAGTCCAGCATTCTGCTCATATACGCCCTCCTTCCTTCCACGAGATTTACTTAGATGACTCTGGTATGTCCGGTTCACTTCGAATGACAAAGATCACTCCGCCTTTTTTATACTATGTTCATACTTAGTTGCTTGTGATTTTTAGGTGAACACTCTGGGGTTAGGTGCTTATTTTTCTCTTGCATGGACTCTGCGCAATGGTATTCGTATGAATTCGTTTCAAGCTTTCCGAGAGCTTCTCACCCACCTTCCCACTCCAGCTATTCAACAATCACTGGACGAATTGAGTGATGTTCATCTAACTCGAAGAGCTTATGAGTAATTTGGAATGAGCGTTGTGACGTAGGGAGAGATTTTCGAAGATTTGAGCGTCTCAATTCTGACTACTGAGATCTGGCTTACATCCATGAGGGTTGTCAACAGATGGCCGAAAGGTTATCTGCCGCTGAGAGGGATCAGAATACACAGACATATTTGTACCAGAAGTTATCAGTTGAGCATGAAACTATGAGAAAGCATTATGATGCTTGTGCTAACAGGGAGAAAGGGTTGTTGAAGCAGTTAGAAGGTGTTGACAGAAAGAGAAACGAGTAGAGGGAGAATTCTGTGAGGCAGGCTGAGATTATTAAAAAGTTGGAGAATGAACTTAATGCTAAGTCTGAGTCTGTTTGGCGGTTGGAGGAGGAGAACAAGAAGTTGGTGGCGGAGGTTGGACAAGTCGAAGTGATCAGTAACAATATCATCAATGTGTTAATTTCTACCATCTTTCGTCGACTTCTTGACAACCCGGAACACAAGAAAAGCTTGGGAAAACCCTAAAGCCTGACGTTTCAAGCCGGTTGGCTTGGTAGAGTGGGACTTGGCCGGACATATGAGGAGATAGGCCAGGTTTTAGGCAATACCAAGAAGCTTAATATGGATCGTCCGTCATTGTGGAAGTCAAAGTATAAAATACTTTTCTCTGCGGACTATCCCTACATCAAGAAGATTGTTGAATCCTACAGTCTACCTTTAGGCGATATCATGAACTTGTTCCCTGATGCACCCACACCTCAAGGGATAGTCGGTGCATCCATCAAGCCTGCGATTGATGAGGAGCTCATTCTGACCACCCTTTTTGAAAGTTACTCCACTTGTTGAGGTCCCCCTACCAATACTTAGTTATTTTTACATCACTTTTTATGTATCAGACAGTTATCATTATCTACGTGTATTTATTTTTGACCATCGGTCACATGCCATTATGTAAAAACATATTCAAGTACTTTGTTTTGTGAATGTTGTGCCTTATTGTCGGTGGTTAATGGTCTTTGATCTACTTTTGTGATGTGCAATCAGCCTTCGGTATGAATTTGTATTTTGGGCATCCAAAATGAACATGCACTCGGGCATCCAAAATGAACTTGCACTCGGGCATCCGAAACATTTTTACGCTCGGGCATCCAAAATGAACTTGCACTCGGGTATAACGTTAATCTCCGACGGTGGCCAGCCGACCCGATAAAACCACAATAGTGTTACTATCAAATGTTTGTCCGAAACATTGCTCCTCCCGGGAAGTTGGGAAGCAGCTGTTCTTGTCATTGATGATTGGAAATAGTTTAAGTTACATCATATTTGGGATTCTAACCACAATAGTCATTATAAAAAGCAGTTCCTAAGATTGGTTGCATGCCAAGTGCGTGGGACCTCCTTTTCCTCCATCATTTGCAGCTTATAAAAACCATTATCGTATGCTTTCGTTACCCGATATGGACCCTCCCAATTAGGGCCCAGCTTTCCTTGATTCTCTACTCTACTAGCTTTATTTTTTCTATAAACAAAATCCCCCACTTTGAAAGATACGGGTTTGCCCCTGCGATTGTAGTACTACTCCACCTTTGCTTTATACCTTGTTTCTTGAATAGCTGTAGAATCCCTTCTTTCTTGCAATAAGTCTAAATTTAAACGTTGTTCTTCTTCGTTCCGAGTCTCATCAAGCATCATATTCTGATGTCTTGGCATTCCGATCTCTGCCGGTATGACCGCTTCACCTCCTTACATGAGACTAAAAGGGGTCTCTCCATTACTTGTTTTAAGTGAAGTCCAATGTGCCCAGAGAACATTCAGCAACTCATCTACCCATCCGGTTCTTTCTCTTCCAAGACGAGTCTTGAGCCCTTCCATAAGACTATTGTTAGCTCTTTCTACTAAGCCATTTGCTTGGGGATGAGATACTGCGGTGTTCATTTGCTTTATTTTTAATTTCTCACACCAACCTTTGAACGGATCATTGACAAAATTAGTTCCATTATCTGTCACTATGATTCCCGGTAAACCGAACTTGCAAACAGTGCTCTCTAAAAGAGGTCCTATGACATCCATTCCTCATTAGTAAAAGGGCCAAGTTGCCATGATGGACATCATGAATGTTTTGGGTAACTTGGGGACCGGAGCATGTATTTGGCAAGAATCGCACTTTTGAATTTTCTCCCTTGCGTCCATGTGCATTGTCGGCCAGTAATACCCGTGTCTCATTAACTTCGCCACTACTGACCTTGGCCCGGAGTGCATACCGCATGCCCCTTCAAGAACCTCATGGCCTACATAGTTGGCCTGAAATGGGCCGACACAGCGTAACATCGGGCCCAAGTATGATTTTTTAAAGAGCACTCCCTCTTCTATAACATAGTGAGGATTTTTCATTCGAACGTTCCTCGCTTCATTTGGATCTTCCGGTCAGATCCATTCTTCGAGAAACTTGACGATTGGTGTCATCCAGTTGTTTTCTTCCTGTTCGACAATGGCGTTCATACCTTTCTCATCGGTCAAGGGTTTCTCCAAGACTTCTACCAGGACTTCTTTGGTTAAGTGGTTAAATGTTACTGAAGCAAGCTTTCTTGATACATCGGCCTTCTGATTTTATGCCCTGGTAATGTTTCGAATCTTAAACTTCTTGAAGTACGCTATCTATTCCTTGGCTTTTTCTAAGTATTGAATCATGGTTTTCTTAGTAGTCGTGAATTCCCCATTGATTTGACTGCCTACAAGTTTGGAGTCAACCCGAACGTCCAAAACATTTATTCCCATCTTTGACGCAATTCTTAACCCAACTAAAAGTGCTTCAAATTTAGGCTTGTTGTTTGTGTTGTCAAAGTTAAGCCGAAGGGCATAAGTGTATTCCGTTTGTGAGGGTCTGATGAGTACCAAACCCGATCCTGCACCCTTCTTGTTGGATGGGCTTCAAAGTATCCACTCGTCTTGCCCTGACAGATCATATATTTCCTTTCCTTTTTTTGAAACCGATGGTTTCATCTCCACCGGTATTTTTGTTAAGAAATCTGCTAGGACATGTCCTTTGACGGCATTCCTTGGTATATAGGTAATGTCATAGGCTCCCAACTCAATGGCATATTTGGCTAGTTTACCGGATACTTCAGGATTTGCTTCATCGGCTGGTCAGTGATTACTTTTATCGGATGGGCTTCAAAGTATCTCCTCAACCTTCGAGAAAAATGCAATAAGCATAGAGCCAACTTTTCAATTGGGTCATAGTTTCTTTCAGAATCATGCAATGTTCTACTCACATAGTGCACTGACAGCTGTTTTCCATTCCTTTCCATTAAGAGAACCGCACTTACGGCCTTCTCGGATGCCGCTAGGTACACATACAGAGTTTCCTTTGTCTTCTCATGTCCATCGGTACGCATCCTTATTTTCCTTTGTGATATTCTTTAAGGTTTCGAAGAATGGTAAGGATCTATCGGCTGACCGGACCAAAAAACGATTCAGCCTTGCCAGTTTTCCACTAAGGCTCCGCATTTCCCGGAGGGTTTTCGGAGATTTCATTTCCACTATGATCTTGATTTTCTTTGGATTTTCTCGTATTCCTTCTGATGTTACCATATACCCTAGGAACTTGCCTTCTTTCACGCCAAAATAGCACTTCTTTGGATTTAACTTCATGTCAATCCTTCGAAGATTTTCAAATGTTTCTGCTATGTTTTCCAGCATTTCCTTCTCTGACTTGCTTTTGATGACCATGTCATCCACATACGCCTCTAGATTCCTGCCTATCTGCGATTTGAAGGCCGAGTCGACCAAACGCTGGCAAGTTACACCTGCGTTCTTCAAACCGAATGACATCTTGATGTAGCAATATGTCCTTTGTTCCGTATAGATTGCAGTTTTCTCTTCGTCTTCTACGGCCATTTGCACTTGATGGTATCCCTTATATGCATCCAAGAAACATTTGTACCTGAATCCCATAACTGACTCGATCTTCCAGTATATCTCCGATAGTGGATAATAATCCTTCGGGCACGAGGGATTGAGATTCTTGAAGTATGTGCACATTCTCCAGCTACCTTCACATATTTTCACCAAAACAAGATTCGAGATCCACATCGAGTACCGAACTGGCTTTAGAATTCCTGCTTTCACCCATCCGTCAACTTCCTTCATCACCACCTTTTTTTCTTGTGACGAAGTTCGCTTCTTTTGCGCAACAGGAGTATCTGAGACATTGACGTTGAGAGTATGTTGTATCAACCGCCTAGGTATCCCGGTCATATCTGACGGTTGCCATGCGAATATGTCCTTGTTCATTCTCAAAATTTCTATTAGTTGTCTTTTACATTTTCCCGAAAAACCTTTTTTGATTGTCACCAGTTGGTCTGGAAACCCTGAGTTTACTAGAATTTCCTCCGTCGAACCAACCTCCTCTTGATCCTTCGAGCTAATAGTCTTTGGTTCTCGTTCCTCGCTGGTTTCCTCTTCTTTAATCTTTTGCTTTTCTTTCAACCGTCGACATTCAAAGATTGTCGAGGGCCGAGTGGTGAGGGTGGTTGTCCCTCTCGAAGTTGGGAACTTCATCATCGAGTGGATTGTCGAGGGGATAGCTTTGAGCTCTTTCAACCCCGATATTCCCAAGATGATGTTGTAAGGTGATGGAGATCTAATGACTGAGCAATTCATTGTGGTTCTTCGGAACAGACCATAACCGCCAAAAAAAACGTCCAGTTCTATCTTACCCAACGGTTTTATTAGGGAATATGTCACCCATTAGTAACCAAGTTTCATGAGTGTTCCAATTTGATACTCAAACTTTATACTAATCATAAAAACCATCCAAGTTTCAAAACTGTTGAATTCTTATGTAATTTTCTAAAATTAGTGTGCTTAAAGTATCCATCTGTGCATTAACATATTGTACATTAATTTTAAACACCCACCCTCTGCATTTAAGTAATTCCAACCAACTTTATGTACAACCCGTTAATGCACGACTAAACATAAACAATAACCACAAAATAATAACCAAGTTTGAGAAGTGTTTCATTCATGTCACTCTAACAAAAAATTGCATAAGAATGGAACAGTTTTGAAACTTTGATGGTTTTTATAATTGATATAAAGTTTGAGGTACCAAATTGGAACAGATCCCAAACTTGGTTACTATTTGATGATTTTCGCCCGTTTTATTACTTCCCCACAAAAACCTACCAGCGGAGAATTACTTTCCCCCAACCTTGCTCTAATATAGGAGTTTAGATTTTTTAAGACAGTGCTCGTACATCACTTTGACTGACACTCCTTCATCAACGTAAATTCTCTGAAATAAGTAACCTTCTACTTCTGCTTCTGCAATAAGCGGCTCATCCGACACATCATATGTCGGTATAGGAGGGAAGGTTATGGGTACCTTCATCCAATCTTCTTCCGGCATTCTGGCTTTTCTCTTTTGGCTTTTTGTACAACCACCGATCACATTTATCACTTTCACCTTTCCCGCATTATTTCCTCTGGGCTGATCTCTGCCCCTGTGTTTAACATTCTTCAAAAGATGGTCCAACTTTCCAGACTCAAAAGCCATCTCCAATTGCATACTCAACTAGTAACAATCATTCGTGAAGTGTCTTTTTCACCGTGGTAATCGCAATACTTATCCGGATTTTCTTTACTAGGCTTCCCCACTAAAAGAGGAAGAGGAGGAAGGTTCATCTGATGTTCTGTTGCTAATATCTCTTTCAGGGGTTTAGTTAATGCCGCAAGGGCTGCATTATTATGGTCATACTTGTCATTCCGACGATAATCATTGCGGAAATTGTTACGGTGATAGTTGCCATTTCGGGGTGCCACGTACGGTGAATAGGAATCTTTATGCCGGAAGTCATTTCGATGATCACCTCTTCTTCTATATGCGTAAGTTCCGCGATTTGGTCTGTCAATTCTTGGTACAAAATTGCTTTTCCGATGAGAGTATGATACCTCGCCCTTCGGTAATTCCTTACTTCTATATGCCTCCTCGGATCTCACAACGTCGTCCACCCTTATCATCATTTCTTTTACTGTTTTCGGGACTTGATCAGAGAATTTCTTAGCCAGCTCGAGACACTTATGCGCATTCATAAAAGTTGATATACGCATGAGCTCCGGGACTCTCGGAATCCGACTGGCCTCATCTGTTCACCTTTCTTTAAAATCCGGAAGGGTTTCATTTGCCTTTCGAGAGATCCTAGTTATTTCCGTCGGATCCTCGATGCTTTTCTGCCGAAGGGCAAACCTTGTTACAAACTGCTCCCAGAGGTCCTCCTAATTTTCGATACTTTCGGGCTCTAAACGGTTGAACCACCCCTGAGCTGCTCCATCCAACGTCTGCTGGAACATCCTGCACCATACTGGCACTTGCCTTTCTCCTTCATTTGCAGCTCCTGCGAATCGGTTAAGGTGGTCATCCGGATCGTTCGACCCATCGTATAATTTTAAGTTAGCTGGCACGGTATGTTTTGGTCCGAAGAACTCCAATGTTCTTCTTGTAAACGGGGACCTGGCCACCTCTTTAAATGGTTTTTGCAAATCGTCGTCCAGTTCCCCTCCGGCTTTCTTATCTTTCGTATTCCCTTCCTCTTCAAAGTCCAACCGTATTTGTTTAATCGCATTTGCCTCCTTAATGTTGTATTCTTTTATGAAGGCTTCCAATGATGATACTTGGGCTTGGTTCTGTTCTTGAAGATTGGGCGAGTCATTATCGTTAACTCCGCTTCTTCGGCTTGGTCCAGCGTGGTTTCAAGCGAACCTTGCGGAGTTTTTAGCGGACATGTCATTCTATTTCTCCAGTAGACTGAATAACTAGTCCCACGGGTGACGCCAATTTGTTGAAGTAAAATCCTGATGCCCGGTACTATCTTGTGTGAGGCTCTTCGGACTTGACCTCGTGATGTCCTTCAAGTTCCTACACAATAGAGAGACACACGTTAGCCTCGCCCTAGATGTTATCCCGAGACCAAGCTCCGGAGTGAGAATAAGTATTTCGTGTGATTCCGGAGGGAACAACAATAAATATGAGAGTAAATGTATGTGTGTGTGTGTTATTTGAAAGCAATAAATGAGGATAGGGGTATTTATACTACCTTGACCTCGATACCTGTTTTGCCTAGGGAAGGAACTAGCAGACCTACGCCTAGCTTACTCAGTAGGTGTCAGGTCTCGAGTGAAGCGTGATCCCGTGAAACCCGAATCGGCGGCGCAGGCGTGGTCTATGGTTTTATCCAAGGGATAAAGGGATGTTAGGGACAGAAGGAAAAGGCCCTTCGTACCAAGCTCTCTGGTAAGATTTTCTTCGATTCATTCTATCTGGACACCTGGGTTAGCGTTCGGAAGATACGTGCCTTCCGGACACATACGCCAACAGATGTCCACTAAAGTTAATTATGGCAAGAAGGTATGATGGTAAGGATGCAAAATGAATACAACTACATGGTTGGGTGTACAATATGAGAACATATAGGGTTGCCTAGGTATATATTTGTTGTGTCCTCTTGATTATAAATATGACATTAAGGGATGAACTAGTGTTCTCAACATGTATATCTTCCGGAGGAAGGCCGTACACCTTCAAGACTGTATATGTGAATATTTGAGACATCTAACGATGAACTCGCCATTTTTGTTAAGTTGCAGAGTGTGTTTTTTATACATCACCTGAGTCTATTACCTCCGTATTCTAATCTTATAATTATCTCTTGTCATACAAACAGATTTTTTAGTATGTAAACTGAAAGTTGATGGTTACAATAACCAAATTTTATTTGTTCTTGGCAGAAAAAAAACAAAACTTTCTTCATGCACAAGATAGCAGTCTTTCATGTAGATAACAATTTTCCGCAGTTGATGCCAACACAAACAAGTATATGGGAAATCTCTTAATTACGACATGTACCTAGCTTGTAGACCATAGCCAATATTTGAAATCGAGGAAGGTGATCCTAATAATCTGAGTTAAGGGTCCAAACCATATCTCGACTCTTGAAACCATATCTCGACTCTTGAAGTAAATTTATGAATCACATTCTTTTATCATAGAGATTTGAGACCGACAATTTTAGTCGACATCTCACTCTCTCATATACCATACATGTTTACTGAACTCCCAAAAGAATACTACCAAATAAATCAAGCTCAAAAGATTATTTTTTTTTTAAATAATAATAATAAAAAAAATATATAAAAAAAAATAATAATAATAAATAAAAAACCTTTACTGGTACACAGGAAAACCTTAAACTAGAAGCAAAAAAGAATGTGCAAGTGAAGGAGCCTATGTTGTAGAGGTGGCAATTTGTGCACAAAATCAAAAGAATGGGCTAAATGGGCAAACTTGTAAAAGATTTGGACATATTTGGACCCCCTTCTTTTTTTGAAATGGGCATATATTGCCCATTTAGAAGTTAAATGGGCAAAACGGGCACATGTTTTTCTCGAACATTAGATTATTTTTAAAGAAAACCTTACATTTTATTTTTTTAATATAAATGAGGTGTTACGTTCGATGAATTTATTTCGTCATTTGGGGTCTTTTTAAAAGCGATTCGTATAACATGAGCCCGTTTGGCCCGTGCCCGTTTAGCCCGTGCCCGTTTGGCCCATAGCCCGTTTGACCCGTTGCCCGTTTGACCCGTAGCCCGTGCCCGCCCGGCCCGCCCGTTTTGCCACCTCTACTATGTTGGTAGCCAGGTCGAGTCATTATTCTCAAACCGGAGAAATTAAGCCACCTAAGGGGTAAAAAATCATGGCAAGATACGAATCCAATCCCAGTATTAAATGGTTTACTCTTCTTGTTGATGTAATATATTGGCCTAAACGAAACAATTCTCTTCACAGTCGATCATTTATTTCTCTTCACAAATTTGCTAGTATTCTCAAAGAAACCTTTGAATCAGCGTCGCCAGAGACGGCCCTGTTGCCTCTGCCCCTCCATTCTCCTGAAACATCACAACAAATACGTCAGCTTATCAGTTGTTTAAAAGACGCAACACTCAATGACCTCTAGTATTTATTGGGTCAGATAGCATACAAAAAATATATATATTTATACTACATATAAAAGAAAAACGGTCAAACTTTGAAAAGTGAAATATTGAAAATCAAATGTGACAGAAATGTATTGTGTAATTAATACTCTTATTAAAACACCCTATTACTTAAAAGTACAATAATTTATTCACATTGTTCAACCAATTAAAAGCATATCTACCAAATTAAAAACAACCAATTAATTCACCCCTTATTAAAAAGTACAATAAAATTTTCACAATGTGCAATTTAAACAAGCTACAACATAATCCAAAATATAAAATAATTAAACACACTAATTAATGTCATTTTTAAAACACCCTAAAATAAAAAGTACATGTTATTATATACATTATACAAATTAATAAAACACACAAAGCTTCATACAAGCTAACAAGTTGATGGTACATATAATTTTGAAAATCGGACCGGACCAACGGGTTCAACCGGGAACTGATGTCGCCACCGGTTCGGCTAACCAATAAAAGCCATCCGAAAACGAAAGAGAGAGGACCCGTTGAAACCGATACAAACTGGTGAATCAGGTCTCATCGAGATCTATTTCTCTGGTTAATCGTCACAGGGTACCCACACTGCCGCAACGCGCCGGTACCCTGCTATATATACTATATATAAAGGAAAAACCAAAAAGTAAAAGGTAAAAAGTTGAAACTAAAAAAGGAAATGTTAAAAACAAATATTTCAAAAGAAAACTATTAGGCTGGGCACAATCGTGACCAGACATGACCCAGGTCACTAGGTGCCACATCAGCTTTCTCTCTACGGCGACCAGACATGAACAAGATGCCACAGTCGATGACCGACGTTTTTTTTTTCTTTTTTTTTTTTTTTAATTCAAACATTTTAAACATTAAATTTAAATTCATTAAAATAAAATAAAAAACATTACAATACTAAATTAAAATAAACATTACAATACTTAAACTAATAATCTAAATCGTAGCGTGCCTTGATTGTTGCCTTGACTTTCATCAATTCTTCTAGTTGTCGTCCGGTCAAAGTTGGGTCGATTGGGGTGTTGTAGAAGATTATGTCGGTCTCCCGTTTTGATAGCCTCAAGAGCTCAAGTTTCTCTTTTTTCATCTCCAGCTCTTTTTCCCTCAACCGTATCCAAGCATCTTCTAAACCCTCCTTATTCTTACCTTTCTCCCCTTTTGACGGCTTCTTGCTCTTGAAGAAAGTTTTGGCCAACGATTTTACAAATGATTCTGATGGTTCATCATCAGCACGAGAGGAGGAGGATGATTGCTTCCTTGCTTTGTCACGACCTACCGGTCGTGATTCTCTAGTCCCTTCCTCATCAGAATCATCAACATCTTGGACATCGAAAGGATCACGAGCTTGGGTTGAACCCGAGGTAGTGGTAGAACCCTCTGTTTTCTTCCGACTATTCGTTTGGAAAGTCGGCATCTCAGTGTACTTCCAAGCATCATGACCCTTTAAAACTTTCCAACACTCCTCCAAAGTGAAATCATGACCGTACGTCATACGGTATTCTCTAAGAGCTTTTAAAATGTCGTCAATATCATTCTCACCACTTCCATGGTTATTCTTGATATTATCCATGATAGCACAATAATTACCAACCCTATTACGAATCCTATTCTTCCATTTGGTAGTGATGGAGTCATAGGTTCGGTCCGAGCCAGTTTCCTTTTTAAAGTAGTCTATCACTAACTCCCAAAAGCGGAAGCGGTTCAGGGCGTTTCCTCTCTCCAAGTTTTCCGACACATAAACCCAAGCTTTACAAAGCGCGACCTCTTCCGTCTTTGTCCATGGCTCAACGGACTTCTTGCCTTTCGCCTTGCTTGTTTCGGGCTTCTTGCCTTTGTCCTTGGCCTTTGAAGCACGCCTTGATGGCTGCTTTGGTTTGATGGGGGACATTTCTTCAGCGGAAACGGTTTTTTCATCATCAGAATCTTCAACGGGAATGGAATCATGGTACGAACCGTGGTGCGAACCTTGGCCCATCGAAGCATCCTGACTTTGGTAGTTTTGTGTCGGATACTCCGGCAAATAATCTTCCAAATTCATGTCAAGATTAGTACTTCGAATCTGGGAATAAGGTTGATACGGTTGAGAAGGATAAATGAAGTCCATGTTTGGATGGTACGATGACCCACTAGGTTCTTGCCGGTAATCGGTGTAAGGACGTTGCGGTGGGACAAAAGGACGGTTAACGTAAAAAGGGTTTTGGTTTTGATTTGGTTGGGCTAGTTGTGATTGATATTCAAAACTTTGTGGACGAAAGCGAATAGGCCGGTTTTGTTGTGGTGTTATGCCGGTTAACTCGAAGTTGTTTTCCGGCGAGAAATTCATATTCTATTGATTTTGTGGTAGTCGGGATCGTCGGTTTTTTGATGTTGGGGTATTTTTCTTTGACATTTTGAACTTGGATGAGTAATAGATTGAAAAGAATATAGATGAGAAATAGTGAGTGGTGAATTGTGTTTGAGGTGAAGTTGGTATTTATAAAGTGGTAAAATTGTTTAAAAAAAATGTTTTTTTTTAGTTTGAAAGACCAAACGGTCAAAAAATTTAAATGTTTTTTTAACTTTAATGCCCCAACGGGCAAAAATGGCATGGAAGATGTGTATTTAATTTCGGTCGAAATTTGAACCGATGTCCCCTTTTTTTGCAACTCGACCGATGTGGTGACCGATGTCCACTACCGTCTTGACCGATGTTAACATCGGTCGTGGGACTAAAAAACCGGTGACCAACCGATATTTTCAGGTCGATTGTGCCCAGCCTTAATACATATCGAAAACCAGGTTGACCCGGGACGCTTCAAACCCGGTGGGTTGACCCGGTTTAATTTGACCCTTTTTTACCCAACCCGTCGGGTTGACTCGGTTTAAATCGACCCGTTTTTCGACCGGAACGGTTCAACCAGTTGAACCACCCGGGTCGAACCGGGTTTCAAAACATTATGTTTAATCCCCAAATCTTCAAACTTTTATTATTTTTCGTTTATAACCCATAAACGTTTTTCTAACACAAAACAATTTGTCGCTATAAAATCCCGTTGCTATGCACGGGTATATATATATATATATATATATATATATATATATATATATATATAGAGTTAGGATCAAATGAGAAGAATAATTAAAATAAGAATGATAAGAAGAAACCACAACCACTCATTTCAGATGCATCTACAAAAATGAATGCATCTCCCCTTAAAAATCTCTCTCCTATTTGAAATAAGTGGTTAGAAATCCTTCTTATTCTTCTTATTTTAGTTTTTCTTCTTACTGGATCCCTTCCCAATATATATATATATATATATATATATATATATATATATATATATATATATATATATATATATATATATATATATATATATATATATATATGACAATAGAGTAATTTGACCTTATCTCTAATATTATTTACTGGATGTTATGTTATCATCAACCCTGCCTTATTTAGGGACTGAAGATTTGTTATTAATACTTGCTTCTCCATTTCAAAACCAACAGCCTTTTAAAAGGAAAAAAAAAGGGTACAATTTTTTTAAGGCATATGATGATTAATAGAAAGTGTCATTCTAACTGCTCTTTATATTGGTTAGAGTTATCATCAACTAAACTTCATTATACATCTTTAGGGGGCATTAGTGCGCCAATATTTGAAAAGGAATGTCAAGCCTTTGTATGAAAGGGATCAAGAAGTAACAAGCAGAACTACTTAAATTAATTTCAGAAACCCTCGTTACACAAACCTGAATAATATGAGCATTTATAAAGCTAGGTAGAGAAAGAGGCCCACTTATTCCCAATGACAAAATATATGCTTACCAAAAGCGGACATCTATATAGCGACCAAAACTTTAAAAAGTACAATGAGGATTTAACAGTGTAAAGAAACTTTGACCCTTTTTTATAGGAAGTTGGACCTTGGAAAGTCACGAAAGAGCAATCCTCCTAGTTATTACGACATTTCCCTCGACTCTTCCAACGAGTTAAAGTGATTTTGTAACCGAACCATAGCAGAAAATACTTGCTGCATATATAGTAAAATAGCACTCCTTTCATTCAGAAGTACATGTAACATTGGCAATTACTTTGTTTAAAATGTATGACTTTTAGTTAAATATCTAAAACACCATTCAATGATAACTATATAGAGTATTAGAGCGGCCGTGATATGACCAAAATAAGTGCTATCAATCTTTCTAAGCTAAAAGGTAACTTAGGATTGCAATTATGCTGAAAAGGTATAAGTTGCTTTATCATGAGTATGGGACTGCCTAAAAAGGAGACTAGCATTAGAATGGGGTAAACTCTGTTTAAGGAAGCATGCATTGTTCAGGCCCTATGTAAAGAATAAATAAGGTAACAAGAATATATAAGCCAATCAATAAAAGTTAGAATTACCTGCGATATTCTTTAGTACGTTCAATAAACTCTTTGGCTATATCACGTCCTTGATATGAAGCTAGTACTTGTCGAATATCAGCAGGTTTGTTAGAAGCAACATCTGAAATTAAAGAAGTAACCATATATACTAGCATCACATTCAGTTAAGCCTGGATATTTATATATATCAACTCGAAGTAAAACCCAGTGCTTACACTCAAGGAATGGTATAAGATCCACAAGCGTTGTATCCTCAGTTTCACATTTCCAAGGTTTAAGTGGCACACAGTTCTCTGGCTGAAGGCAATTCTTAAGAGCGTTACCACTCAAATACAGAATCCTCGAGGGATCTCTGTTAAGCTTTGACAAATCCTGCAAGAACATACATATTTTTCATTATCCACAATGACAAGTATTAGATGAATATATTTTGGTAACTTAGATGAATGTTTTAAAACCTTGATTGACCCGCCCAGTTCAACCAATTGAAATGGGGACTGGTTTGGTTACCAGAAACCGGTTTTGGGATAAAAACGCTGGTTAAACGGGTGGAACCGTGAATCGGAAACTTGGCCCAAAAAATAATAATAATAAAAAATAAAAAAAAAATAAAAAAAGGGAAAAAAAACAACATTAACAACAACAGTTTTTTAAACATTACATGAAACTAATAACATTAGCTATTTCTAGATAAAATTCATGTTAAACGTCAAAATACAATTGATGGTCATTATTCCAAACCAATAGCTTTCCTCTTCTCTTCACTGAAAGGCCACTTTGGAAAAATAGTCAATCTGCTGTGTTAGACTATGTTCCAAGTCACACAATGTAAAGAAAATAACAAGTTTTGAAATAGCACCCCTTCATAATAACTCATGTTGCTGAGAAATGCAGATAAAGGACGAGTATAACTTACACACAGAAACATATCAACAATAAAAAGATGTCCAATTCAAAAACGGGTATACTGTGGCATACTGCCAAAAACCTAAACCATGCAATAATTTATATATCTAATAAAAGTTTATGTAACAAATGTATACCCTGTAATGCTTCCCATCTTGATATCTAGTTGCAGCCCTCGATAGTCTATACCTTATGACTTGCTTTTCATCCAATCTATCAATGATAGAATCAACATCCTGCACCAACACAAACAGAATCTGAGAATATCGAAACTAGACTATCAAAGTTAGAGAAAGAAAGGTATATTAAGGAACACACCATCTGTTGCTGATCAGAATACACTATGATTTCATAAAACTGACTTAGATGCTCCAAGAAGTCATCAACTCCTGGCCTTTTAAATGTTCTCCACCCTCGATCACGCTTTAACCACATACATGATTTCAAAGGAAAATGTAAACAAAGAACCCTTATAGTGCAAAAGCAATGATACTATATGACATATACGTACCTTCCAATTAGAATATAGTAGAGTCTCATTAAGGTCCAAAACCAATGTGAAAGCGTTCTTTTCTAGTGGATGCGGATCTGGAAGAAGCTTCTCGGACAGAGGTTCAGTAAACTCCTACAAAGATCTAGGATTTTAAGCAAAAAAACAAAAAATGACAGTTTTAGAAGGTGTTTGGTTTAAGGGTTTTGGTTTAACGAAATGGGTTTGAAAGTGTTAAAGCATGTTTGGTGTATATATATGCGTTTAGATAAACCCTTAAATAAGGGTTTGTAGAAACCTAGCTCATATCGTAGGTTTTAAGAAAGACCTTTGTACTTTTGCTTAATAATTTTGTGGGGCCCAGCTGCTCCGCACGCTCACCTCATTTTTTATTTTTCAATTATATAAATTCTAATTCCAATAACGCATTACAACTTATAAAACAAACAATTTTTTTTTTCTCTCACTTCCATTCCTTTCAAACCTATATCCATTTCTAAACCCATTTACAAACCAAACGCTACCTTAAATTGATTCAAGACATATACGCACTCGAATATGTTCTTCTGTAGAGGAGCGCAGATCCAGATAAAGTTCAACTAACTTGGCAGGAACTGATACATAGGGTGCAAAACCACATACATAATGAGTAGATTAGCTTAAAAACGTATATACAACAAAGTAAACAAAATTGATCATTGTTTAGTCACATATATGTTTTTGTATTAAGTGTAGACACTCACGTTTGACAAACGGTGCACCAAAAACATATAACGAACACTTGCACGAACCCATATGGAATATAGATGAGAAGAAACCATAATTCCCTTAGTCACTCCCATTTTGTGAGCAATTAGCGGTTATTTTGCCAGTAATTTACATGAGGTTTGTTATAGCAATAAATGTATATTGATTCGGAATTTAACAAGACATTTGGCTTTTAGTTTACTAGACGTCTGACCTACATCTGCTTATGTGTTATTAAAGAATCATTCAAAAACCAATCAAAGGTTCCCCCTTTAGCTAACTTACTTGTGTTACACTGCTACGTATTTACATAGTATGTAAAAATGTCATGGGTATCAACGTAGAGAGTCAAATAAGATGCCCATCATCAATAGTCTAAATGCTCATCAATGTCGTATCACTGTCCTTCATTTACATCATTTCTAGCATAATGTGTAGTGCGCCATGATACATGTGAGACTTGAACACAAAGCATAAGGTTTGACAAAGAATATGTAGCAAAGATGAACGAACAATTACGATAGAATAGACTACAGAGAAATTCTAAGAAACAGACACAGCTTATTAGGTTACCAAGGCAAAAAGGGTCAATATAGTGTTCCATGTTCAGGTGACCAGACACAATTAAGGAAGGGTAAAAAGGTAGCGATCAGCACAGGGAAGGAAAAAAAAAAGCCACTAGGAACAAACCTGTCATTGCAGCTGATTTTAGCTTAGCTTGATATTTCTGCATTTACAATGAGTATATATGTTAGTATTTCAAGCTCCATGTTCCACCATCATATATGATAATGATAGCTAAGATGATTTATACAGATAAACCAGAAGCAAACGTACATGTTTATGTGGCATAGAAAATAGAAATATTGCAATCAAATAAAGATAATAGATGTTGAAACAACTTGACCACATAGCTTCAGGTGCAACTTATGTAATTCACTGTCTAATAACTCCTTTATGATGGTTATCTTACTATCGAACAGAACACCCGTTATACTATCAGGTTTATTTCTCAATTTGACTTTACTTTTACCATTATGAGATATGTCAAAGAGCAGAAAGAGAAACTCAATTTAACTGATATTTTAAAGGCTGTGTAAAGCTAAACTAGAAAAGAACTGTATTGTCAAACAAAAGACCCCAATTATGGTTTTACAACACAGTTTTTCAAAATTCTGTAATAGAACAAACAGGAAATCAGTAACCTACAAAAACTAGGTCGATTCCAGCTTTCATTAAAGCCTGTCAATAAGTGTAAACAATAAAAAGTGTTCCAGATACAATTTTGCTTTATATTGTCAAAACTACTACAACCGTAACACTATGTTGTCCTTTGTGCTAAGCTTCTCAAATATATTGAGAATAAATTTCCCTATAAAGCTAAAACTTCTAAAACAAAATTTCAAACATACAAGGCATATTGATGACTGGCCTAGCCCTAGTACCACATAGCACAATTTAATATCTAAGTGATACTGTTACAGATGAGACGAAAGTAGGCTTTGAAGGGCTCACAGGCTCACAGCATAAGCTATTACTGATTACTTACAAATACATATGGACAGACCTCCAAATAAGACCCCGTGGTAAACTCAGTGTCCTTGGGCCAGAATAAATAAGAATCCTATTCGATACTGACTGGTAACTAGAGAGCTAACTGTAACTTTTTCAAGGGAGCACCAATAACTATTCAGATCCTAACCATACAGTTTTGTCTTCACTAGGTAACTTTTTCAAGGGAGCACCAACTAGATAAACAATACCACTATGCATAACTTGATACTAAGAAAATAAGGTGCACCAGCAAAATATGTATTTATATATATAGGATAGATAGTGAACATCCTCCTATCTTTTTATTTAAAGTGGCAAACTAACATTCACAATGTACAATACAAAAGATTTACACACATGTCCCAGGACTTAAACACAAAACCACTAGGTTGGGAGCACTTCACACATTATCACAAATACCGCTAGGCTACAAGCCCTTTGGTAACCACCTCCTATCTAATAAGGCTAAATGATAATACTGACAGAAATAATCAGCAATCCTGCAGCATTTTCTACATATTCACTAGACCAAACATGATTACTGCCAGCTGAAGCAGAAAAGGCAAAAAATGACAATATCTGCTACCATACAATCAGATGCAGTTTCATCATCATATCACAAATAAAGCAGTAACTGCACAAGTATCATTCCACCAAACATATAAATATTTGGGAAAATACTATAACATACTCACATCAAAAGACGCCAAATCATCGCCTACAGAAACTTTTGCTGATGCACGGAAAGCCTTTGTCTTCTCATCAACTTCTTGTAAAGTGTATGCTTCAAAATGAGAAACATATGGACGCTTTAATATAGCATGATGGAGAAAAAGAGATTAGGTAGATACTAGTTGTGCCAAGTACGTTACATGTCAACATACACCTCAGTCTTTATACCAAACAAGATCGAAATCAACATGAAGATAAACTTGTTTCAAACAAAATTTGCTTTTGAAGGACACAGAACAAACTCCAAAATACTAGCTAAGGTCCGGATGTGTAATCAGTTATTCAGTTATCTTGTGCTATGTTTTGGTGCAAAGCCCTGTAATTGTTACTATTAATTTACTTGGTATAATTTCTCATTCTATTTAGAGTGACAAATGTATAACTAATCACCACATATTTTGCAAAAAAAATGGCAACTACTAAGAGTCGCATACCGTAGGTCGCATAACCAGCAGTGGCGACACCTCCAGTAAATGCTGCAAGTACAGTATACCTGAGGAAATTCAATGGTTTTCCACCTACTCTGCCTGCAGCTGCTGCAATTTCCGGAGGTGGAGTGGAAGACGCAAACTGTTCACCGAGGATGGATGAGGAGGAGACTATGCCTTCTTTCGTACCATTTGCAGAAACAGTTGAATATAAGCGCGGATTCTTGTTCCTCTTCAAGAGGATAGACAATATTCGCCTAGCAACTATCGACATTAATTCCTATCTAGAATTTTTGGAATCTCGGAGTTAAAACTATGTCCTGAGAATTAACAAAAAAAAACAATAGTTATTGACAACCATATTATCCGACCATATGTACATCCAATTAGACTTGTTAAATATTTGTAGCCATTTGATTTACTCAAACAATGAATGTACATACATAAAAAAAAAATTATAAATTCACAATAACGACACGTTTTATAACTACTAAAACAACATGCAACAATAAATGATACACTAGGAGAACTACATTGACTAAAAACGTGTATATAAAAGTTCCATAAACCCTAGATCACACTTAAACCTCTAATAAATAAATGAACAACATATATTATAAAAAGTATACCTGACCGAATTCAGAACGGTGAGAAAACCCCGGCACCTTGTTATGAAAATGATATACAGTATTTTCTACTTTATGAAGATGTCTTGCGTTATGCACAAGTTATATGATCCGACCCGATAACCGGAATGTAATTCGGGTATTTGGTTTGTTATTTGGTGAGATGTGGCCCGAGTAAAGCTTTGCGGCCCATTTTGGCTTCCGGATTACTTTGTATAAAGACTGATATTTGTAACTGTTTGATTGTATTAAAGTAAATACGAAACACGTATTAATTTGTATAAAAAATAGTTACACTTGCAGTGTTGCAAAATTATAAGGTTAAAATAGAAATGAATTGTAATACACTAGACGACCTTTACATAGTAACGAAATTTTTATAGCGACAAGTTTTTATAATTGTATGGTTATTTATTTTTATCACCTATAAACTAAAAAAATAATAAAAACAAAGTTGTAATATGGTATTCTATATAATAAAGTTTGTGCATGAACTTTTAAAAATATATTAATTAAAAAAGAAAGACTCAATCTTTCTCGTAATTGCTTAAAGATATAAGATATTTTACATACTTTTGTAAATAAACGATGGTTTTCTTATTTCACAAAAAGGTGTAGATTGGCGGAAATATCTTAATTACGGGTGTTTTTTGGCATCAGTCATTGTCCATCCCACAAGGAATAGCTCCAGCAGCTCTCCTGGCCTAGTGGAGCACAAACTGGAATGAGCACGAGTCAAGACTCCGACCCCTGAGCTCTTATTCCACAAAGTCTCTCCAGTGTGCTCATAGCTTTTGCGGAGGTGAGTACTTATATGAAGCAAATATCAAAAATGAGACTTGAACCAAGATCAATTGACACAAACACAAGTACTCCAACCAATTAACTAATGATCCATTATACGATGGTCTTCTCATATTAATTCTACGTCTGTCTGGAAAATAAAATAAAACAATAGAAACATACTAGTTCCATTAAAAAATACTAATATACAAAAGAAAAATCGCATGCTAAACCATTTTTCGTCAGCGTCTTTTTTATTCTATACTCCTTTCATTATTTATAGAGATATATGTGCATGGCCTTATTTTTGAAACATGATAACATTTAAATGTAACTTTGCTCCTATTTTACAAAAGCCTTGATTTTGGTTTTCAAAGATAAGTTACATTAATTGTTTAAGTTTTCAAAAATTTCAAATTTGCAAAATTTAAGAAAGAGTAGACGCCCTTTATATGTAGTAAAGATAGTATTTAGTAATTGGTTTGAAAATTGATAATAAGGATATATAATAAATTTGTGAAGTAATTGTTTCTTGAATCTCTTTACTTGAAAAGGTGCATTATGAATCAAGTAATGCAATATAAAAAGAAATCAAGTTATGATTATCACATAATTGTTGGATCGATTTAAGAGTCAAGTTTTCATGTTACTGCGAGATGGGAGCATTTGGGACTTGGGAGTACCTCGAGTTCAAGATATTGGATTCGAACTTCAGTAATTGAGAGCATGTTACTATGTCAGTCGAAGGGCTGCAAGCAGTTGTAGCCCAACTCATCTAACGGAAAATTCTAATGAGATAACATGAAAAAAGGTATTATTGTCTGAAATGTTTTTTATATAACCAAATATGAATGTGTGCGGATTGACACAAGGATGTGCTTTTTATAAAAGGAACTCAATATATATATATATATATATATATATATATATATATATATATATATATATATATATATATATATATATATATATATAGGGAAGGGATCCAATAAGAAGAATAATTAAAATGAGAAGGGTAAGAAGTAATTCTAGCCACACATTTTAATATGGGAGGGAAAATTTGAATGAAGATGCATCCATTTTTGTAGGTGCATCTAGAATGAGTGGTTGTGGTTACTTCCTATCCTTCTTATTTTTATTATTATTCTTATTTGATCCTAACTCTATATATATATATATATATATATATATATATATATATATATATATATATATATATATATATATATATATATTTTTTGAAAGGCAGGAACTCAATATATTAATTGGGACACTAATTAGTTATACAACACTATAATTTTTGTACAACTAATTAATAAACACTAATTAAAGCACATAAATGAGTATCTCAATAATTAACGGAAGTTTGCTCAAAAAAAAATAATAATAATAATTAACGGAAAGAGAAATGATACATGGACCTAAATTTATGCCTAAACTTATACCTAAAACCACTTGCATCATCCTGATGAGTTGTAAAATAAGTGGGTCCCTATCCGCAGTCATCAAGATGCTGACACTTGGTTTTAAGTATAAATTTAAGCCTCAGTTTAAGTCTATGTATCATTTCTTTTAACGGAAATGCGAAAATCCATCCCTTTTATAAAACTTAGAAAGAAAGAAAAAGAGTACAACTTTGTTGAACTTTTGCTTATGACTTATGAATACTACTCGTACATTATTTTCTTCTATCTTGTCAATCTTTCAAAGTTGATAAAGACAAATCAACTTTTATCCTATTCAGTTTTCTATACTTTTGGATATGACAATTTTAAAGAGAGAGAGGGCCATGAAGGCCATATAAATCTGAAAGGAAACAACTGTCCTTTGGAAAAATACATATATTAGTTGTCATTACATTAATAGGAACTTAATACTCCCTCCGTCTCAAAATAATAGTCCACATTTCCTTTTTTGGATGTCTCAAATTAATTGTCCACTTTCCTTTTATAGTAAAAACTAGAGAACTTTGTGTGAGAATATTCCTTTTGAATGGTTAAAAATTAAAGTGGTCCCACTTTTATTAAATTGTGTGTTTCTTGTCTCTTGACAATAATTTTGAGACGGAGGGAGTATAAGAACAAGCCTAGAAAAAATATTGTGTTAACGTGACAAACATAAATACAGTATATTAATACAGGGATCTTTGATTTTGCCAACTAAGTTTAAATAACATTTAACTTTGTTTTAGTACTCAAGTACAAGGTACCCCTGAATTTACATGGTTATACAAAAATGACATCCTAACATTAAATCACGTGCAACTTCTTACAAGAAAATTGTTTAACGGGAATCATATCCGAACCTTAGAGCACTCCCAATAGTAACACCATAACACCAATAACACCGTCCACGTCAGCGCCACATCAGCTTTAACATTTAACATTAACATCCCAAAAAACACCCACAACAATAACATCCCAATAACATCAATAACATTCCCAACAATTTACAAAAACAACCCCTCATTTAGGGGCATAAATGGAAAAAAAAAAAAAAAAAAAAAAAAAAAAAAAAAAAAAACGCCCGTTAAGAGGTTAACGGGGAAGGACTAACGCCGAAATAACGCCGGAGGTCCAAGGGTAATAACGGCATAACGCCGTTATTTTGCGCAAAAACGCCGTTAGGGCGTTACCTTTGTGTGTGCTCTTATAGTGTTTGTAAATATGACATATGATCGACAAAATTAAATGTGACATGAAATCCTATGTGACAATATCAAGTGGACTGTGAATGTATCTGGTCGTTATTTTGGAAGAGCAATGTATGTGTTTCGAACACTCACATTTACCCTTCACATAACATCATTAAAAAAATATCCGGCTAAATAATTCTTGCGATTTACACGTCAATTAAACATCAACAACGATTTCGTGTTCTACATCAAGATCTAAATCATGTCGGCAAAATAAACGTAATTCCTAACATTTGACCGTAACTCTTTTTTTCTTTTGATGTTCACTTTTATTTTTTTTAACCGTATTAGGGTTATTGAGAGATTACCAGCCGAAAGTTAATGATGATCCATTAAAGGTAAGACCGTGATTTAAATTTTCAGAGTTATTATGATAGGATTGAATATTAAATCTCTAGTCAGGTATTACGGATTTTTAATCCCATTTTTAATATTAGACTGGTGCCACCAAAGGCGATAAGCCTTTCGTGAGCACCATCCTCACGCGCGAGCATTGCTGGTGGTCGCCAAGACACGACGTGAGTATAGAATTTCAAAGGAGACAACGGTGACAAGCTCACTACATATGAAAGTGTGAAAAATGTGAGGCCCTTATTCTAGTCGTTGTCTTCTTTTATTATTATTATTATTATTATTATTATTATTATTATTATTATTATTATAATAATAATAATAATAAATCACATCATTTTTTACCTACAAATACTTCATAAATTCACCATTTTTAAACAAAACTTCAAATTATACTCTTTAGTCTCTTATTAATACTTCTTTACTCAAACAAAACTTATGGAGGATATAATTTTCAAAACAATAATGTTTACAGACTCATCAGAAGAAGAATAAGTTATTAGTCCGGACATAGGTTTTTTTAGCAAAGCGATATCATTTATTATGAATAGACGACAAGAAAATCAACCAAAGAAAAACATCATAACCCGATATCATTATGGTGCTCATGGTTGCTTAGTCGAAGCTTATTTTAGTGTGAATCCGATGTTTCCGAAAGCAACTTTCAAAAAGAGGTTTTATATTAGTTGAAGACTATTCACATGGATAATTGAAGAAACACTCTTCAAACACTGCAATTAATTGCATGGATATTCATATTCCTAGGCAGAGTGCATGTTCAAAACTCCCTGAAGCCTGGGAAAACACCTTATCAAGGATTTCATCATCTAAGCATAAGTCCATCACTATATCTCCATGGCAGTCAAATATACTAATGGACTTAGGGGACTTTATAGCGTATGGAAGCATCAAACAAATTGGCTAAAGCCCATACAATCGAAATAGGCCCACGACAATCCTACTGAGGCTAAGGTCCAACACAAACTAACTGGGAAGCACCTTCCGAGGCCAACCACGAATGAAGTCAGACCTGATAAACACACAAGTCACGACTCGCTTGGCAACCTAAGCCAAGTTTGTTACAACATACGCCACGTGCCAATGCCTCATTGGAACAGAGTTAATGGTATAAACATCTAACAGATACGCAATATCTTACATGAGACATTCCATAAATCTGTCACAACCAAGGATGAGATGCCACATGTCACCCTTATTCCCTCCTCTGGATGGCCACCACGTGAACCATCCTCAAATCGTTGGATCACATCTACGGGTTGCAAGAAACTCTAGATACATCCCTGTAACACCCCCAATTTCGTGATACGCAGCGGAATTCAAACTGGGTGTTACTTCATGGCACAACAGTCATAACAATAGAAAACGATCTCTAAAGAGTCGTTTAAAAAGGATTTATCATTCAAATTATTCAAATATATCAGAGTTTACAAAATAGGTCCCAGTTGGTTCCATTGTTTACAAAAGACATCAATATAAAGTCTTTGATGTTTTATGAATGATAAAATATTTATAGCCTTCTTGATCTAGTCCTCGCTCTTCCGTGTCAGCTTCCGACATTATGGACCTGAAATACATGCTTAAAACTGTCAACACAAAGGTTGAGTGAAATTCATAGAGTTTGTTAAATGGTTGAACACATTATGTTGGTAGTGTGAGTTAATTAGACTCAAACCAATGTTTTGAAAATAAAACAGTTATTATTCACTAAGCATCATGCAATCAAAGCGTTAACTTGCTGTCATATAATAGTAACCGATGCCCCAAGTAGGTAAAATTTGCCGTTTTACCTGATGTACTCAAATATAGTGCGTTTGTTTACCGGATCCTGGTCAAACAAACGGGATTCATCAATCCCGATAGATCTATCCACAATATTCGCGCTCACTTCACTCGTGATTAATGATTCATGATTTAGGGACTTAAGATTGGCAAATGCGGTAACTTAGTGCAAGTAAAATAATCAGATAAGTATAGAATTTGAAAGCAATGTGTTCGGTTTAAAATAAAGCATGTATCTCCCCCAAGGGTTTGTAAAACAATTAAGTAATAGAAAGTGGGACTATGAACTCACCGTAGTGTAAATGATGTTAAGTACTTTAACGGATGATGGATAAGTCGGAAAACTCCTACGTTCAACCTAGAAATGAAATGTTGCTTCTTAAGTTTGGAATAATGTTTTAGGAAAACATAAACCATTCTATATATATTTCTATGTTGATCATGATGTAGTACATGGTTTTTGTGTATGTTGTTTATAGAAATGGTCTAGTTGTGAAAACATGTTTAGTTTATAGATATCGTACTACCGTTCGGGCCATCATAATTCAGAGGTCATGCAGTAAACGTTCGAGGAGCTAGGACACTTTAATTCGTAAATCCAGCAACTCGTCGATACGTTTTACTCAAATGAAACCCCTCACATGAAGCTCCCTACTATTGTAGCACTTAGTAAATACAACATATGTTTTGAGTGAAGATTGTTATAACATAAAGTTTATCATGTTTTAATAACTATCTAGTTCTTACAAGTTCTCGTTGTTTCATAAATATAATTACCATAGTTAACGGTCTTGGGCAAACAAGCCTTGAGGCTTTAGCCATGGCCTTGCCGTGACTTTGGTCTTGACTACCATGGTCTTGAGACTTAGCTTTGACCTTAGCCGTAGCCGTGGTCTTGGCTTATGGCCATTAGGCCTCTTGGTTTGCTTTTAGTTGTGACAAAAGTATAGTTATGAGACTATATTTACGGCAGTTTCTGTTTTTGAAATATTTTGGCCTATTTATGCGTTTTCAAGGTCCGAGCTTCTTTACTATGGAAGAAAAACGTCGTTCCGGACAACTTTCGTGTTTTAACTTTTTGATGATTCGGACCAGAAGTACCATTTTTAAAACGGCAGAACTCAAAACAGCAAGCTATTGGCAGTTTCGGCGTTTAGGTTTCGCTAACTTCTTTTGCTTATAACTTTTGACTCGTTTGTCCGTTTCGGGTGATTAAAATTGCTATGTTTACCTTTTTATCTTGTCTACCATATTATGTAAGTTAGAAGTCCTTATGTTACTGTTTTTAATGGTCTCACATGTGTAGAATATGACTAGTTTACTAGTTTGTTACTTTTATGACAATATGTGAATTAAAACAAGTGATTGAGTATATGTACATCATGAATCAACATAGTAACTATATATATAGCATGAAATAGTTAGGATTATGAATAATAAAGATGAGATGATGGTGGTGATAAGTTTCTTACAACTTTTGGCTTTCAATAAGAAAGGAGTAACTAGTAAGGATCGGACATTGATTGAACACTTAGGACTTCGGATTGAGCTAGCTTTCCACACCTTGGCACCCTTGCAAACTTGAAGAGTTGGCGATGAAGTAATAAGTGACTTGAATGGATTTAAACTCAAGAAGATCACTTAAACTTGCTAGAGATTTGATGTAGTAGCTTGATCTTTGGAACTTCCTTGCATAAACTTGGAGTTTATAGATCAAATGATGGAAGATATGTATGATTTGTGATATGAACGACCCAAAACAGATTATGAGGGTTCTTAGGATGCATATCACTTGCTATTTATAGGAGGGTAAGTTTGGTTAACCATATATTGGGTTAAATATTAACCATGGTTAAGTTAGGACACTTGTAATGATCTAAAGGAAGCATGGTTAGGATTTTTCCACCAAAATGATGTCTCCCCCCCCCCCTTAGGTCGGCCAAGTGAAGATAAGATGACTTAGGTGGTTAGTTTTGGTATTATCTTGGTTACGGAGTGAGTTTTGGTTCCGTTAAATGCCAACCGAAGCCATAAAACGTAAAACCGGGTATCGTAAAAATACGAAACTTGTAGGAATGATGAGACTCATCATTATACTCCATCTAAAAATATAAAATGGGTGATAAGTCTCATTGGGTGCAAAAACACTGCTTAAAGCTGGAAATACGGGTCAAAAACGCGTAATACGCAGTTTTTCAGAAAAGAACGAAATTTCAGGGAAACGACCGTGAATTTATTTAGAGTAGACTAAAATTAGTCTAAAAGTGATATGAGATGTCAAAATGTGGTTTTCGTCATACGCGGGATAACTTTACAGTTATTCGTGAAGTTTAAAAGTTACCCGATTTAAGCAGAAATGTAGAACGTACAAGGTTAATTCCTTTATGGTCAAAGGAGGAGGGAAATATGTTTGACTTTTCCAAAAAAATGTAAAAGTGTCAAAAACATATTAGAAACACAGTGCAGGAATCGTTAAGTCTGGATGTAAGTAGAATTGTTTAAAACGTAAGTTTAGTTTTGTTCAGCGCTGGGCTTATTTGGTAACATAAAAATAATAAATCTTAAAAATTCTCAAATTAATCATGAGTGATCTAAAAATTTATCTGATGCGAGGAAAATTGTCAGAGTTGATTTTCGTTATGCGCGTGATGTTTAAACGGTGGACCGTCTAAAACGAAACTTTAAAACGATGTTTACTTAATAACTTTTGCGAAAATGATCTAACGATTGTCAAACTCTCAGGTCATTACTAGAATAATTTATCTTACGAGAATGTGAAATAAAAATTTTACGGGATGAATAGTGAAAGTGAATAGTAAAAGTGAATAGTAAATTCTTGAAAATGAAAAGTAACCTAAAAATGCGGGTGGTTACAATCCCTATAAAATATCATGCCATTTTCTTGCAATGGACCAAGTCATTCTCAACTAAAACTACACACAATAGTCACCTCGTGAGTGTCACCCCAACTCGTTATTCCAATCACACCTACGGGTCCTTACCAAACATGGAAAACCAAACGAGTGACTACCCTCACTGTAACACCTCAACCCGACAAGGGTCCGAATGTCACAATATGGAGTCATATCAGAACATACTAATAAAAATGCAAGTGGAAGTCTTATTAAATAAAATACCAAGTCATAAAAACGAATGACTTACAAAGAAAAAATACATAATCCAATATGTTTAAAAGATACGAAATATCAAAACAAATACTCTTCCAAAAGAGTCCAAAATAATAAGGGAAACTATGGTTGGTTCACTCAAATGCTCCTACTCTCAGCCCATCAAAGCCCAGCATACCACTTGATACCTGCCGTATGGAAAAGAAATGCGACTGAGCTTAAAAGGCCCAGTGAACAGATATAACAAAACAAAAACTAAACATAATCAAAAATACAAAACAAATTAAAGGAAACTGATAACAAAATCGAAACGAATGAGCACAATGAATTTATGAGTCAATGAGGAATCTGCAGAACACAATATTAACATATGTCCAGAAGGAACATAAATCAAAGAAGACCAAAGTAAAGTAAAGCAGCGAATCATTTAACAAATATAAGCTCATATAAATAACCAAACCTACAAGTATCAAAACATAATCATATAGGAGTTGATGAAAAGTATCACAAGCAACCAAACAGTGTATAAGCATATATCAGTCAGCGGATCAACTAGACATGAATATGGCAAACAAACAAATCAGATAATCAGATATACATAAGCTAAACAGAATTCTATAATCAAGCGAAATCAACTGAATAGAATATAAGCATGACAATCACACATGTCAGAAAATCAACATAATAAATATCATATCAAGCTGAGATACTAATAGAAGTATAAGCATGTCAGTCACAAGTATAGGTAGAAAATACTGAACGAACATCATAACTAAATGAAGTAGCTGAACAAGAATACAACATGGCAAACTAAACAAATCAACTAGACAGATAACATAAGTTGTACCATATTCCTTCATCAACCAGTAACATGAACATAAGTGTAACCATGGCGGATCAACAAGTCAGGTAAACATCAAGTACTATGCCGAACCGATAACATAAGCATTAGAAAATATCAAACAGAAGTACAAACATGGAAATCACAAATAACATGTAGATTACTAAATGATAGTCATAGCCCTCGACATAACTGAACGAAGTATAACATGATAAACGGTTAAATCAAATGATTACATACTAGCATGGCAACCAGACGAATCAAATTGTCACATAACAGCATGGTAAGCGGATAATCAGATATTAGCATGATAACAGATGAATCAGGTAACCACATACTAACATAGTAGACAGAAAAATCATGTAATCATATATCAACATGGTAAACAGATGAACCAAATAATCATATAATAGCATATTCAACACTTGAATCCAATAATCATATAATAGCTCGGTAAACAGATGAAGTGGTAGTCTGAATTATAAGCTTGGCAGCCAACCGAAATGGAGTGAAAGCATAGTAAATCAAATGAACTGAAGAATGAGTATAATAACCAAATAAACTGACGTATGAGCACGATAGTCAAACGAATCACATAAGAATACTGAGTGAATAAGTAGTCAATTGAATGACTGATTAGGCATAGCAAACGAATGAACAAGAATATTAGATAGTCACATAATCACCAAAATCAGAATGTTACCACGAGCACCTAATACTAAAGGAGATACTCCAATAGCTAAATCTACCAAATCGCATATCATAACCCATATCTGCCAAATCATATCAAATCCGTCAAATCATGTCAAAGTGTACATGGGTAGCTAGCCCATATGTACCAAACTGTGAGGGGGTGTATTGCACACACGCACCACATCACCAAAACTGAACTGAGTACCTAGGATGCATCCATACGCTCCCTGCAAAACAAATCATATATACATATGCCAGTTCGAGACTGTACATACGTATTCATAATGGCCAAGTGATCACATATATCATATCATATCCTAAAGGAAACGTCGGGGACTAATCACACCGCCCCAGATAGTGTCATGCCATTGGTGCATCAATGACATGGTCATGGTACCTCCATGACTAGTTAGCTCCGGCAACAGAACAGAACGAATCATATCGAAGCATATCAACTCATATCATACCATATCATATCTAACCGAACTATCAAACTGAACGGAATTATATCAAAGCTAGGGATATCAAATGAATATCATGACAAACGAGTAACTAAACGAATATCATATCAAAGGTACCATATCAGATGGGATCATATCAATTGGGTAGCAAACGGATATCATAACAAAATACGATCATATCAATTCAAAGCAAAACGAGTACGAGTAGAATATCGAATATGAACAAGAGTTATGAGAGAAAGGAAGTGTCATTACTGAAATGACGGAATATATGTACCTCAAAGTGTGTGCACGAGAGCAAAGCACACAAAGCCAATCACCTCTCCCTCTTCACAAGATCTACAGTAAATATACTCACATATCACCAACATATTCGCTTTATAAGCTTCTCATACATTTCTAAGTGTTTTACTTATTGATATCATCATTGTGTCTTTTATTTCCTTAACTTCACATCTGGACCAATTTTATACGAATTGTTTGACCCATCAGAAGTATTCTAAAAATTATAAGAAAATTCCCAGAGGTTCCCACATTAGTTAGGTAATTTCACAAATTTTTGCAGATTTTATCTCAGAGTCTAAGTACGGTTTAAAAATCCATATTTCCATACCTGTCCAGAAAGTGTTCAGGAAGTATACCCCAAAAGTTTACGTTTATTAGACCTGCTTAAACACCTTGTAAAAATTCCCAAAAATTCCAGAAATTCATTTATATCCTAAATATCAATACTGTAAAAGGAGAGCTCAAAATTCCCTTTGGTTTGAAAATGAAAAATCAAACAATCCAACTGAATTTCAAACTCGTTTTCTCAGCTTTGACACTTGATCCCGTAAAATTCAAAAATACAACTTAAACAACTCCAAATTCGTTCAAACCAATTTATAAACTTAACTAAGACACAACATAAGTTTTTCAAACAAAAACCCATATTTTAACCCTTATGAAACTCAAGTTACAACGTTCCCAAATTTAGCTTCCAAAACAGTCTCGTGTAAAAACCCCGTATAGAGTTAACATATTACGTGTTTTACTTACCCAAACGTACCCATGACCCATGTAAGCCATACAACCTGTTTTTATATCATCTTAGCATGCTTAAATTTTCATATTTTCCATCTTGCGAATTTTATACACACCCGATATAAAACTTATTGAACCAAACAACCCAACGATTCACATAAAATCATAAAGACACTTGTTAATAAAATGACCTAGGGTTTCTATGTGTCGACTCCCATTTAATATGTATTATATACGCTTCCAAAAACTTGTATTAGCAGCCATGATAATCGATCAAAAGGGCTGAAAGACATTAGGTGTCGAGGCTAAACGAAACAATCATCGGTCGAAACACATTTTCCAAATTTATAGTACAAGCTTACACGATTACTATTTTCTTATCACAAATTCAAACAAACCCTAACAATTGAACACACAAGGAATCAGATTCAAGAGATCTTTGGGGTGTCAACTGAAAAAGCAAACAAAAGAGAAAAGAAAATATGATACCTTGGTCGAATTTCCACAAGCAAGAACTGTAAAACCAAAAACCAAAACCGACCCTAAACGATACCCTAGCAGTTACACGATCTAGGTACAATCTGAAGGCCACGACCCCTGCTGCTGTACGATCAGAAACACCTTACAAATATTGATGTATCTAGACATTTTTTTAAAAAAAGTGAGGGGATATGGGCAGTAATTGTGCCGAATATTTTTGTAATTGATTGATTCATTCCTTATTTCAAATATTGATGTATCTAGACATTTTTTTGAATGATAAGTAGTGTACAAAAATAAAATAAAAATGGTCTAGGAAAAATGTATATTTAGGCATGTATTTTTATGTGTATATTATAAATGTAGATTATTAGTTAACTTAGGTTAAAATTTAAATATATCATCATATTATATATCTACGATAGATTTTATAAGTCGAATAAGGTAGTCTTTTATAATTCGCGTTACGTTCTGAATTTAGCTCGTGTTCCATAATTTCCAAATTTTAGTTGTGACGTTTATAAGGTTCAAATATATGACGGAAAAATTACGAGAAGAAAAATCAAGTTATTACACTCACCCCCAATATGTACCTTACGTAAACAAATATTTAATGCTTCTGAAGAAAAAGGTATTGGGCTCAATAACAACTCTTGGGTAAATACCACTGGAATAAGTACTCAATGTGTTGGGAATAATCCGTTACCACGGATAGTAGTGGTTTACACTGCTTGGTTTAACACTAGCAGTGGCAATGTATTCCCACTGCAAGTTCTTTATTACCACTGCTATTAGTTTATGATAAGGTTAAATGCGTCTAGATAAGTATAGAATAGATCTTGTGTATATTCTATTATGTTATCTTTATACTTATCTTGTAAAGGACTCCTTGTTGTATAAAAGGAGATCCTAGGTTATTGTCTTAAGTACACACATACGTATTACATTACAAGATTACCTACGAAATCTTCAAGGTGTAACCCTAGTGATAAGTCTAGATCACTCATATTATTTCATTAATAATATTGGAGCTTGAGTTTTGTGTTAACTTGTGTTTATTCTCATACATCATATAATTCGTCTTCTAAAGTATTACTTAAGTAAATTCCGCTTGCTTGATAATATCATACAAAATATCATTGACACAAGGAGAGTGTCCTAGATCCATCAAGTGGTATCAGAGCAAAGGTTCTGATATTTTGTTTTAGAAGATCCAAGGAATTAGCTTGACTCACTCACTCAATTCAATGGAGATGGAAAACATTCAATCAAACTCTTCTTCTACACCCAGACTCCCTAAGCTTAAGCTTAATGAGTTTGAGATGTGGAGGATACTGATTGAGCAATACTTCCTCATACAGGACTATGCTCTATGGGAGATCATTCAACTTGGTGATTCCTTCAAATCTGTGACCACTACTTCAAAATTTGGTGACACAGATGTTGTGAAAGTTTCTGTGCCTGAATCAAATGCTGAAAAAGCTCAAAAGAAGAATGATCTTAAAGCTAGAAGTATGTTGCTGATGACTCTTCCTAGAGACCAGATTATTGCATTCAGCAAGTTCAAGACTGCTAAAGAACTGTTTGAAGAGATTTGCTCAGTGTTTGGTGGTAATGATGCTACAAAGAAGACTCAAAAGACATTGTTAAATCAAAGTTATGAAAACTTCTCTGCTTCAAGCAATGACTCACTTGATAGCATTTTCACCAAACTTCAGAAGATTGTTACATAGCTAACTGTGTTTGGCATTGAGGTAGAAAAGGAAGACCTCAATTTGAAGTTTCTAAGAAGTTTGCCTTCAGAGTTTCAAACCAATGTTACTGTCTGGGAAAACAAAACAGACATAGAAACAATGAAGCTCAATGATCTTTACAACAACTTCAAACTTATTGAACAAAGGTTGAAGAAGGCAGGAAAACTTGGTACAAGCTCTAGTAGCTTGGCATTGTTGTCAAATTCTGTTAACAGTGATGATTCTGAAGATGAAAGTGATGATGATATTGCCACTGTAGGTTCTAAAGTTTCCACTGGCAATGTAAATATTGCCACTGCAGGATCAAAGAAGAAGGTTGCTAGTATTGGAGATCCTACCTTTTATGCTTTTATCTCCACACAAGTTGATGGCTCTCTGATGAGTGTCTAAATACTCATCATTTTTATAACATTTAAACTGCAAAATCATCTGAAAACACTCAGAAACACATCAAAATGATCAAAATATCACAAATCAGTGTTTTATGAGTTTTAAATGCAAAAATATCAAAATCAGATGAAAAACATATCAAATTTGCAAAAATTGCAGTTTTAGTCCCCCAAGTTTATAAAATTGTCAAAAATAGTCCCTGAGCCAAAATTTCAAAAGAAAAGTCACCAAAGGTCCTTTTAAAATCACAAATTGTCATATTTAGTCCTTTGGTGAGAAATCTAAAAGTTTTGAGAAAATTACAATTTAGTCCCTAAAAATCCAAAATGTTCAAAACTAGTCCTTGGAAATTTTCAAAAATGTCAAAATCAAACCCTTGGACTATTAAATATTGGCAAAACAAACCCTTGGATCACCCTTCATAATTTACAGATTGGGTCCTTCAGTTTCTGAATTTTACATATTTGGTCCCTATGTATTAATATTCTTCAAACCAAACCGGACCCTAAACTACCCAAGCCCAATCAAAAGCCCAAACCCAAATCCACTATCCATGACCCGGCCCTTTTTTGATTATTAATACCAAACCCGGTCAACCAATCCATCCAGTCAAACACAACTTGGCGCCCAAAAGTCATCCCTCCCAACTGCTCTCAGCAAACACCTCCACCTCAACCCCCCTCCTCTCCATATCACTTTCCCTGTCCCCCCACCTCAACACAAATCCAAGATACATTAAATGCATCTTTTTCTCCCACACTCAAACTCTCCACCTGTTTAACCCATTTTGGCGCCAAAACAGATTAAACGGCTCAGATGAAAGATAGCCATCCAATGGCTCTCAAGCATGGTGGGAAAGTCTTTGTGGACCTCCAGGACCTATAATAAGGAAGAAAGAGAAGAGAGGAAGGGGGAAGTAGTATAGTGTAGTTTTAGTTTTATGTCGTTTTTATAATTTCAAGTGTACTAGTGTATTTTTAAGCTTTTAAGCTCTTGTTTGAGCAATATTAAGTGTATGTAAATCTTTATTGAAAACAAATTTCCAGTTTCCATTTTAATTACAGTTTATGCAAATTTCAAAAATCTCTATAAATTTGAATGATATTTCTGGTTGTTATTTTGGACATATAAGCTTGTATAAGTCTTTTCTAAGCTTTAATAAGTTCACTTTATGTTATCATTCACTTAGAAACTCATTACTCAGATTTTGCTTTCAAAATTATCTCCAGTCAACAAAAGTCAACTGTGGTCATTCTTTGGCTAAGAAATGGATATGGGTGATCTTGATGATGATTTGGGATTGGATTTTAGTAATTTAGTGTAGATTGGGTTCTGGTATAATCCTCACTTAAGCTGGACCTCTTGTAAGTGGAAGTTTGTTCTCATTGGTAGCTTAATAAACAGTGTAGTTATAATTTCTCATAGAGTTGTGATAAGTAGTGTATTTTGCTGTCACATAGTCTTATTTTGATGCATTGAATCTATTTTGTAGTTTAAATAATCTTGTCTTTGTTATTTGGTTTAACTATTTGCATAACAAGTCTATAAAGGATGTTTGGATCATATGGTTAATTTGAGTTAGAAACTTGTTTTATGGAATACATCAGTTGCATTAGTCTTCTGTGGTTTAATTGAGTCGTATGCAGTCAAAATTTTGCATCTTATTGCCTCAAAAGTCAAAAATCTCTTGAATCTGTTCCAACAGCTGCACTGTTGGAGTTTTGAACATTCAAAGACTTGTTTTGTGTCTTAAATTACTAGAACTAGCTTTCCTTAAGTTTATCTCATCATTATATATCATATTCAGTTCAAAATTCTAGATCAAAGTTAGCAAAAGTCAACTTTTTAGTTTTTGTTAAAAAGTCAAATTTGGCAAAATTTCAGTTTTGAGCCCACTAGAGTGATTTTTGTTGAACTCATTTCTGAGTCTTTACCTATAAAATTTGTTGTTTTAGAAAGTGCTTCTGGTATACTTTATCATGGTCATTTTTGCCAAATTTTCTAAATTTTCTTTAAGCCCCAAATCAGCTGTTCTAAATGAGCTTAACTGCCCTGTGCATAGACTCAGTTAATACTGAGTCTGCACAGGGAGTTTGAAGCCCTTGCACAGGGGTTGTTTTAGCTTATCAAAGTCTGAAAATTGGCTCATGTTTAGTTAGCCAGGTCCTTGTGAGGTTCCCATGGTTGTTTTCTAGTTTCAAGCTTATTGGTTTGCTTATTTTTAAGCTCAAAGTTGGCCCCCTTTCACTGTTTTGGCCATAAGCTCATTAACATCAAATCTGTCCTAGCTTGTATCCAGAGGTTTAAGCTTATTGATTTGTGTTGCATTTTGGTTATTTTAGCATATTAGACCTTCCATATCAGTTTGGTGGCTTTTGAACTCCATTTGCTTATTGAAGTGCTTATTTCAATAAGCACTTCCTCATCAGATCCTTAATCCTCCAAACAAGCCCTTGTTTTTATATTTTTCCTTTATTCCTAATAATATTTTAAGCTTTTCCTGAAATTTTCAGATTTTTCTAAGTTGTTTTGCTATTTTTCTTTATTTAATTTAGTTTTTAAGCACTTTTAAATAGCTTTAAATACAAAAAATTAAGAAAAGGTTCAAAAAAATAATTTTTCATTTTTCTTAAGTTTAGATAAATGTAAAAAGCTTAAAAAGTATTTTTCCCTATTTTTCTCCTTTTATTTGGTATTTTTAATAATTTAAATTAGTTTTAAATAGTTTTAAATTAGTAATAAATACATAATAAGTCTAAAAAATATATTTTCTGTTTTAAAATTAGTTTTATCATATTTTAGATTTTTCTAAGTCTTAATTTTATTTTTCTAGTCTTATTTCATATTTTCTTTTATTTTAGAGTATTATTAAATAGTTTAAAATAGTTTTTAATTAATAATAATTAATTAAATAGTGCTAGAAATAATTTTCTTTTTCTAATAATTTTCTTATATAATTAGGATTGTAAAAATGTATTTTTCATATTTTTAGGATCTATATTGTATAAGTTTCACGTTTTATTTTGTACGTTTACGTTATTTTAATTTAAACGTAAGTTTTTAGTTTTAAGTTTTTAAACGTTCATCATTGTAAATATAGTGATAGCGTTTATTTAATATCTTTTATCTTTTTAATCTTCTTAATTTGTATTTTAGTCGCTGTTATTTATTACCTTTTTCAGTAGTGTAATTATCCTATTCATATCCAAATCTTTTCTGATCGCTATCATTAGTGATCATTCTATCGTCTGAATCAGTGTTTAACACACCATTGAGTCTCCTTGGGACTTAACGACCCGGGAATTCACTGTATTCTCTGATCTTAATTGTATTTGTGTCTGAGCAGTTTTAAGTCTGTTTAGAATTGACTGTTCAGCGCGAATCAAATTTTGGCGCCGCTGCCGGGGAGGCTTTAGCGTGTGTTTAGCCTTTTTCAGATCCACTCTTGCACATACCCATCATTTGTAAAAAGTTTTTTGTAAAGTTATCAGAAAATCCAAAAAGTTCATTAACACTTTTTCTGAAGTGTTTTTAACGCCAAAAATATTTTCATTCTTTGTTTTTGCAATATGTTTTTCAAAAATCCAAAAAAATCCATCTTTACCCTCTCACATCTTTTGATTCTACATTTCTTTTACCCTCTATCCATTTGATTCTTTCTATGTCTCATCTTCACCAACTTGGTTGTCAATGGTGTGGTGGTCCTTATAATGGTGGCAATTGCCCCAGTTGTTGCATGGTGGAATCAGGAAACGGGTCTGTCTATAACCAAGATCCCTATTCCTACCATAACACAACTGATTTATTCCATCAGCTACCACACTGTGATACTCAGCAGTTTTACTGTTGTGAGTACTGTGGTGGTTCACATTCCAGTTCTGATTGTCAATCAGGAAACACGCTTGTCTATGAGCAGGTTCCTGATAACAATTATGACTACAACACATACCACTCACAGCCACATCAGTTGTACTGTTGTGAGTATTGTGGAGGTCCTCATTCTAGCTCGGATTGTCAAACAGGGAACCCATTTCCTTGTAACAATTACGACTCTTCATATCATGACCAACCTCTACAGTACCAGCCTGATTCACTTCCTCAAAATCTTCTCCTTGATCTTTTGGATTTAGTGAAAGATTTGAAGGAATCTAAACACTCCCATGATAATCCAAATGAAAAATCAATGGAAGTTTTGTTAGCCGAAGAGCGGGCTGCTAAATTAGATTCCCAGATTGCGTTTGAAAAATCTGTTAGGGAATCAATTGCAATAGAAAAAGCGGCCAAATCTAGCTCTCGATTCCGTTTCATTCCTGATGATGATGATGATGAAGATATCCTTGATATCCTACAATTTTATAACAGTTCATCAAGTTCATCAGTTGAGACTCCTTCCATGATCCATCAGGGAGAAAAGACTATGATGGAATTACTAGCAGAAGAACAAATGTTAAGTATTAAACATATGTATGCTAGTCCTTCTAATCTCCCTCAGTCTGTTGTTATCACACCCAATATTCCCACTCACTCTCTAAACATGGGGGATGAGCTTCTTAGCACTATTCCAGAAATGGAATCGTCTAGTGTTGAGGACCTTATCCCAATCCCGGGAGAGTCACAGGGAATTTCTGATCATCTGTGTGATATCCCTTTCCCTCTTGAGTGTTCTCAAGATCATTTTGAAACTTTCTCTGATCTTAGTGAAGATTGTGCTTCCTATGGAAACATCGAGTACGTTGAGGCATCACTTCCACAATCTGATGCTGATCCCCTTCTTGAGGAGTTCTCCGGTGAACTCACTCACACCAATCCACTCTTTGATTTCGAAGCCGATCTGGGAGAGACTGAAAGTCTCACTGATAATGATCGTTCACTCACTTCTTATCCCAACAGTCCAATCGAGAATGTTGATCATTTTGTTCCCGAAACATTCAAAGCTACTTTCACTAATCCTCTATTTGAATTCAACTCTGAATTCACTTCAATTTCTGAGAATCCACTCTTTGACACTCAGACTGAGGATAGTGATGAGCCCACAATGGAACAAGAGTTCACAAATTCACATTATGTGATTGATTCTCTTCATGAGGAGTTCGCCGGTGAACTCTCTCATATCATATCTCCGCTGGAATATGATTGCTTGGATGGCAAAAATCATGATCGGGGGGAGAGAATCTCAATTTGCATAGTTATGACAAATCTTCCCACCCTCCCCTCCGAGATGCCTTCCAACCCTAAGAGCTCAACCAACAAAATCCAAATAAGTGCAATTGCACTTAATCCCGAGGAAGAAGATCTAGTTATGATTGTTATCATGATCTTCCTTCTTTTCTTCACCTACTTGGTGACTTCCTCTCTTCTTCACTCCTTCGGGAGTGAGGACACTATCTTTGACCCCGGCATTTTCATTTACCATCTGTGAGCCGGGTCTGTCTTTCTATATATATCTCATCGGTGTGGAACTTTCACATACTTCAATGTTTATCCAAACATCTTGAATGAAAGTCCGATGGAGATTGTTTCTTCCACTTTGCTTCCCCATGAACCAATGAATTCGGGGTCGAGTCAAGCTAGCGACTCGGAAATCAAAAACAGTAGCACTCACCATATGGGTTTTCACCCATATTTCTGTCTTCTTACCCCCTTCTACCACCTAAGTGTGGGGGTGATGCCCCACATGTTATATATATATATATTATCTAAAAAAAAAAAAAAAAAAAAAAAAAAAAAAAAAAAAAAAAAAAAAAACCCTTTCTAAATAATGGCCGTAATATTTCCCTTTTACGTTCTTTGTTTCGGCATAACCGCCGGTACTTTGAATATTGAGGGCAATATTCATTTCTAAGTGTGGGGGGGAATTCTCACGAATTTTATCATATAATTATACCAATTCCCCCGTTTTTGGCCAAAATTTTTTTTTTGGAGTAAGTGTTCTACACTTACTCAGCTTGGTTATCAGTCCGCCTTGTCTGTAAGACAAAAGGATTGGCTAATCCAGGAGCAAACGGCTCTTGGTAAAGATATATCAAATCCGTTTATATGGCTTGCAATTTGCCCAAAATTGTATGGTTTTCAGCTCACCATATCCTAAAAAGTGAAGAGTTGGCTAGCCCGCAAGTTTATGGCTTGTGGTAAAGGCAGTGGAAAATCCATAATTGGTAATCAGCTCACCAAAGATAATATTGATAATTTATCTAAGAGTTGGCTAGTCCAGAAGGGTACGGCTTCTGGTAAAGACAAAATCAAATCCGTTGAAAGCTGGTGGTTTGCTCAAAATCACATGGTTATCGGTGTACCATGGTTCTTACTTGGACTTAAACATTTGGCTACTCCAGAAGTGATGGCTTTTGGTAAAGAGATGAAATCCATCAAGTTTTCTCAAATCATTGCTAGGGACTAGCAATATCTCAGTGTGGGGGATTGATGAGTGTCTAAATACTCATCATTTTTATAACATTTAAACTGCAAAATCATCTGAAAACACTCAGAAACACATCAAAATGATCAAAATATCACAAATCAGTGTTTTATGAGTTTTAAATGCAAAAATATCAAAATCAGATGAAAAACATATCAAATTTGCAAAAATTGCAGTTTTAGTCCCCCAAGTTTATAAAATTGTCAAAAATAGTCCCTGAGCCAAAATTTCAAAAGAAAAGTCACCAAAGGTCCTTTTAAAATCACAAATTGTCATATTTAGTCCTTTGGTGAGAAATCTAAAAGTTTTGAGAAAATTACAATTTAGTCCCTAAAAATCCAAAATGTTCAAAACTAGTCCTTGGAAATTTTCAAAAATGTCAAAATCAAACCCTTGGACTATTAAATATTGGCAAAACAAACCCTTGGATCACCCTTCATAATTTACAGATTGGGTCCTTCAGTTTCTGAATTTTACATATTTGGTCCCTATGTATTAATATTCTTCAAACCAAACCGGACCCTAAACTACCCAAGCCCAATCAAAAGCCCAAACCCAAATCCACTATCCATGACCCGGCCCTTTTTTGATTATTAATACCAAACCCGGTCAACCAATCCATCCAGTCAAACACAACTTGGCGCCCAAAAGTCATCCCTCCCAACTGCTCTCAGCAAACACCTCCACCTCAACCCCCCTCCTCTCCATATCACTTTCCCTGTCCCCCCACCTCAACACAAATCCAAGATACATTAAATGCATCTTTTTCTCCCACACTCAAACTCTCCACCTGTTTAACCCATTTTGGCGCCAAAACAGATTAAACGGCTCAGATGAAAGATAGCCATCCAATGGCTCTCAAGCATGGTGGGAAAGTCTTTGTGGACCTCCAGGACCTATAATAAGGAAGAAAGAGAAGAGAGGAAGGGGGAAGTAGTATAGTGTAGTTTTAGTTTTATGTCGTTTTTATAATTTCAAGTGTACTAGTGTATTTTTAAGCTTTTAAGCTCTTGTTTGAGCAATATTAAGTGTATGTAAATCTTTATTGAAAACAAATTTCCAGTTTCCATTTTAATTACAGTTTATGCAAATTTCAAAAATCTCTATAAATTTGAATGATATTTCTGGTTGTTATTTTGGACATATAAGCTTGTATAAGTCTTTTCTAAGCTTTAATAAGTTCACTTTATGTTATCATTCACTTAGAAACTCATTACTCAGATTTTGCTTTCAAAATTATCTCCAGTCAACAAAAGTCAACTGTGGTCATTCTTTGGCTAAGAAATGGATATGGGTGATCTTGATGATGATTTGGGATTGGATTTTAGTAATTTAGTGTAGATTGGGTTCTGGTATAATCCTCACTTAAGCTGGACCTCTTGTAAGTGGAAGTTTGTTCTCATTGGTAGCTTAATAAACAGTGTAGTTATAATTTCTCATAGAGTTGTGATAAGTAGTGTATTTTGCTGTCACATAGTCTTATTTTGATGCATTGAATCTATTTTGTAGTTTAAATAATCTTGTCTTTGTTATTTGGTTTAACTATTTGCATAACAAGTCTATAAAGGATGTTTGGATCATATGGTTAATTTGAGTTAGAAACTTGTTTTGTGGAATACATCAGTTGCATTAGTCTTCTGTGGTTTAATTGAGTCGTATGCAGTCAAAATTTTGCATCTTATTGCCTCAAAAGTCAAAAATCTCTTGAATCTGTTCCAACAGCTGCACTGTTGGAGTTTTGAACATTCAAAGACTTGTTTTGTGTCTTAAATTACTAGAACTAGCTTTCCTTAAGTTTATCTCATCATTATATATCATATTCAGTTCAAAATTCTAGATCAAAGTTAGCAAAAGTCAACTTTTTAGTTTTTGTTAAAAAGTCAAATTTGGCAAAATTTCAGTTTTGAGCCCACTAGAGTGATTTTTGTTGAACTCATTTCTGAGTCTTTACCTATAAAATTTGTTGTTTTAGAAAGTGCTTCTGGTATACTTTATCATGGTCATTTTTGCCAAATTTTCTAAATTTTCTTTAAGCCCCAAATCAGCTGTTCTAAATGAGCTTAACTGCCCTGTGCATAGACTCAGTTAATACTGAGTCTGCACAGGGAGTTTGAAGCCCTTGCACAGGGGTTGTTTTAGCTTATCAAAGTCTGAAAATTGGCTCATGTTTAGTTAGCCAGGTCCTTGTGAGGTTCCCATGGTTGTTTTCTAGTTTCAAGCTTATTGGTTTGCTTATTTTTAAGCTCAAAGTTGGCCCCCTTTCACTGTTTTGGCCATAAGCTCATTAACATCAAATCTGTCCTAGCTTGTATCCAGAGGTTTAAGCTTATTGATTTGTGTTGCATTTTGGTTATTTTAGCATATTAGACCTTCCATATCAGTTTGGTGGCTTTTGAACTCCATTTGCTTATTGAAGTGCTTATTTCAATAAGCACTTCCTCATCAGATCCTTAATCCTCCAAACAAGCCCTTGTTTTTATATTTTTCCTTTATTCCTAATAATATTTTAAGCTTTTCCTGAAATTTTCAGATTTTTCTAAGTTGTTTTGCTATTTTTCTTTATTTAATTTAGTTTTTAAGCACTTTTAAATAGCTTTAAATACAAAAAATTAAGAAAAGGTTCAAAAAAATAATTTTTCATTTTTCTTAAGTTTAGATAAATGTAAAAAGCTTAAAAAGTATTTTTCCCTATTTTTCTCCTTTTATTTGGTATTTTTAATAATTTAAATTAGTTTTAAATAGTTTTAAATTAGTAATAAATACATAATAAGTCTAAAAAATATATTTTCTGTTTTAAAATTAGTTTTATCATATTTTAGATTTTTCTAAGTCTTAATTTTATTTTTCTAGTCTTATTTCATATTTTCTTTTATTTTAGAGTATTATTAAATAGTTTAAAATAGTTTTTAATTAATAATAATTAATTAAATAGTGCTAGAAATAATTTTCTTTTTCTAATAATTTTCTTATATAATTAGGATTGTAAAAATGTATTTTTCATATTTTTAGGATCTATATTGTATAAGTTTCACGTTTTATTTTGTACGTTTACGTTATTTTAATTTAAACGTAAGTTTTTAGTTTTAAGTTTTTAAACGTTCATCATTGTAAATATAGTGATAGCGTTTATTTAATATCTTTTATCTTTTTAATCTTCTTAATTTGTATTTTAGTCGCTGTTATTTATTACCTTTTTCAGTAGTGTAATTATCCTATTCATATCCAAATCTTTTCTGATCGCTATCATTAGTGATCATTGTATCGTCTGAATCAGTGTTTAACACACCATTGAGTCTCCTTGGGACTTAACGACCCGGGAATTCACTGTATTCTCTGATCTTAATTGTATTTGTGTCTGAGCAGTTTTAAGTCTGTTTAGACTTGACTGTTCAGCGCGAATCACTCTCTCTTAACTCATGAAGACATAGAGCAAATCGATGAAGATGACTTGGAGGAGATGTATATAAAATGGCAGATAGCTCTTCTTAGCATGAGGGCTAAGAAATTCTACAAGAAGACTGGCAAGCCTATCCACATTAATGGTGATGATACTGCAGGCTTTGATAAGAAGAAAGTGGAGTGCTTTAACTGTCACAAGTTTGGACATTTTGCTAGAGAATGTAGAAGACCAAAGGCCAAGGACAACAGATCTACATGGTACAAGCAAAAGAAGGGACCAACTATGGAAGAACCAAAGGCAATGTTGGCTATTGATGGTGTGAGATATGATTGGAGTTTCATGGCTGATGATCTTGAAGAAGAATACACTGATGCTGCTCTTGTTTCTGCTGAAGTTGCTCTTATGGCTTTCTCTGACTCTGAGGTACAAAACTCTGAATGTTGCTCTAAAACATGTAGGGCTGCTAAAGAAGTTGAAAGACTTAATGATTTATATTCTAATGAAAGACAAGAGTTATACACTGCTAATTATACTGTGGCTAATCTTAGGAGAGCCATGGCAGTTTTAGAAAAACAAATAGAGCACTATCAGGCAAATGAGTCAAATTATAATGATGATATGATTCTTCTTAGGAGAGAGGTAGAACATACAACTGCTGTGAATGAAGCATACCAAAAGGAGCTTGAAAAACTTCAAAAGAAAATTGAAAATGTCAATTTAACTATAGACACATGTTATCATCAGTCTGAGTCAATTGATAAAATTTGGAATGCTTAAATATATAATAAAGCTAAGTCTGGTATGGGTTATAATACTGCGCCTCCACCACTAAGGGGTGTTCATTCACCTCCAGGTATAGATTTAGCTCATACAGGTATAGAGGATTTTAAGGATCTTGAACGAGAATATGGTCCTTTAAAAGACACAGTTGTGAAGAGTGAGGAAGAGAGTAAGCTTGATAATGATGTTTTTGAGAGTGCTAACTGTAAGGTATGCTGAGATGTATAGAAACAAGCCTACAGCTCCTAGGGGTAACCAGAGGAGTTGGAATCATGTTAAATCTCAACAACTAGGTAGTGATTTTGTGATGAACAATAAAGCATGCTATATCTGTGGTAGTTTTGATCATTTACATGCTTATTGTGACTATCATGTTGGGAGAAGGGTAGTCTATGGGAATATAAGGGTGGAGTCTAACAGATTTCAACATAATGTACACCCTAATTCTAATTGCAAAATGGTCCCAAGAGCTGTTCAACTTAGAAGTGGCCTCAAAACATTTGCCACTGCAAAAACTGTTAACACTTCTCACCCTAAGTCACCTGTTAAAAGTGCAAATACCAAAACAAGCTTTGTAAAATCTGCACAAACAGGAAAAAGGACCTTTCAAGCTAAAAAGGTTAATAATAACCAACAGTGGGTACCTAAAAAGAAACCAGCAGTTTCCGCTGCTCATTCAAAAGTTACCACTGCAAGGGTTTTGAACAATAAAAGGGGGGACATGGGAAATGCTGTGAAGGCCTCAGCACGTTGGGAATGGAAACCTAAAGGAAACACCTCTACAACCAATCCCAATGGTGTATCAATGACCTTTGATAGATACAATTATATTGATACACGAGGCAGATCCAAGTCAATCATGGCTTGGGTCCCCAAAAGAAACTAACTCTTTACTCTCATGTGCAGGAACATCCAAGGACTAAATGATTTGATCTTGTATTTACATATTATGGGTGTTCAATGCACATGACTGGCAACAAGTCTTTTCTTTTGATTTTGTGCATACTAATAGACTGTCTGTCAGTTTTTGTTAATGAAGTTAGTGGATTGAGATGTGTGATGCAGGAACACTAATGATAAAAGAAAACATGGATTATTATTTTTATTACAAAACTGCACTGAAAGTGCAGTAAAATTACATCCATGAGGTACAGAGTACAAACATCACTGCATCAACTGACTACAACTATCAACAACCAACCCCAAACACATGTTTCCTAACCCATCCTCTTCCTACCCATCATTCATCCTTTATGGCTTTTTGGGAAAGCCCCAACTTGGCATCACCTTAGGAGCTCCACGCATATTAATCCAGTCATACACCCTAGGGCTTGCTAAACCCATCACCATTATACCAGTAGGTGGTGAGGATGATGAAGGAAATGCTGATGGTGGTGCTGGTAGAAATGGTAGAGAAGGTGATGATTGCAGCTCTTCAGAAGGAGCTACTGCTGCAAGAGGAGGAACACTCTAGACTCTTCCAGAGGTCTCATCATCTGTGACATATGGAGACACATAGGAGCTGATCTCTGAGCTATCTTCTTTGACTGTTGCATCCTGAGGCTCTGGTTGTAGTGATGAAGGTCCAGCAGAAAAAGGGTTTGAAAAAGCAAGTGACTGCTTTCTCTTCTTGGATACAACCTTCTCATACTCCTCTTTTTCAACTCTCCCAGGGTTTTTCAAAACAAAATCATCCCAGGAACTATCAGATGAACTGCTTGAAGAAAGATTGATTGGACTTGATTGACTCATGGTGTTGCTTTGAAAGTGAAAGTTATGGAGTATGTGATTTGAGTGGTTTGTGTTAAATGATCTGTTTAATATATATATTAAGTTGGATTCAAGAAGTTAATGAGGGGAAGGTGCAGGTAGTTGAGGAGTAAATTAGAGTCATGTATTCTTGGAAAATGTATCAATGCTTAAGTGTTGACTTTATTGAGTATAGCCACTGCTATGCTTAATTCTTTCAATATATTAGCCATTGCCAACACAATAGTGATTCCAGTATTTATGATTAGTGATTTGCAGTTTTAAGAATTCCTTGTTTACAATTAAATTGTTACTCTTTGATGAATCGTTGCTCTAGGTTATTTAGACCTTATCTATGTTATCCACTGATGATTCAGCTGACATTTGGTTACAGTGGGAACTCTATTGCAACCAGTGGTAACATGCTTTCAGTGGAAAAAGGAAAAACAGGGGAACTTCATTACTAGCAAATAATTCATTACAATCAAGAGTACTCCTAGTAAACTAAACACAAAAGACTGAAACCTAGCATATTCTTCATCTGACTTCAGCTATTCCATGGTCTCTTGCCCTTGCCCACATACTCATGTTTATTCTTATGGGCTCTCTTTCTCTTGTTCTCAAAGGTGGATTGCATTCTTGGACATGGAAGCCCAAGAATCTGTGGAGGAGGTTTTGGTAGCATTGTAGGCCTTGTTGGATTGGATATCTGCTTCATATTGGAGATAGCTGTTTCTAGTGCTATTGAAAGAGCTTTTGGCAATTCTTTAGCAAGAGAATAGGTTTCATCATTTGCATCATCATCATCTGATGCATCGGAGTAGAACTCAAGAGATTTTGCAGGCTTAGCTACAGGCTTTCGCTTAGCAGTTTCTTTGGTATATCTTTTGGATGAAGACCCAGCCCCTGGTGGAAAGTATCCAAACCATCCTGATCCTTCTGACGATGATTCTGATTCGATTACATACTCTTCTTCTGAGTCAGAAGAGATGTTGATTGTGTTGGAGGGATTGCTCATGCTTATTGTTTTGAGGTTATTGTGTTTGAATGAAAGTTGATTAAGTTTACCTTAAGCCAAGTCTCCTTATATAGACAAAGTCGGTTGAAGGGTTATTTAATGAAGATATTTACCTTTTTCTTATTTTGGTAGGTAAAGGAGTAAATATAGATATTATTGAGTTGACTTTGGAAGATATTTTGCTTGGGAAATAGTTTGGTTCATGGTAACTTTGGTAAATATCAAGTTGGTTATTCTCATCTTGTATGAGTTTGTATATCATGTTTTGATGAGGTTTTGGAGTTAAAAGGTGTATATCTGAGATACACATCAAATGGTTATTGATTCACCATGTCTAATACACATAAGAATCAACTAGTCCAGAGCAAACGGCTACTGGTAAAGACTTGACAAATCCGTTTATGGTTGATAGTTTACCAAAAACTATATGGTTATCAACTCACCATATTCTTTATGATTAAGAGTTGGCTAGTCCATAGCAAACGGCTCATGGTAAAGACATATCAAATCCGTTGATAGCTGGTAGTTTGCTAAAAACTATGATAAGAGCAGTCTAGTTTTCAGGTTTTTATTTAAAAATGCTCTTTGAAATTTTTGTGAAAAATTACCACTGCTAGTTCACAGTTTCCACTGACAGTGTTATTTTACCACTGTTGTTCTAGCCGTTACAACTGATTATGTCAGTAATTAATTTTTTACTAGCCGTTGAAAGTAACCACTGATAGTCATATATATAGGGTTAATATTTTAAGTAAATTATCTTCTTTCTATATTATAACTACTTTCTAAAGATAATTTTACTTGCGCATCAATTCTAAACCCTAACCCTATATATCTTTTTCTCTCAATTGGCTAGTCATTCGTTCAATTCTTACTGACGTAAAATTATTTTTCATCAAAAGTTTCTATGGCTTCTTTGAACTTTGCAGATGAGCACAACCTAGTGGCCTACCTACAAAAGTCTAACGAGAAGAGTGGCCCTGTTTTTCATCAGATTGTGGATTTTCTTCATACCACTCATATAAGGTATGCTTTGCTTTTCAAACCTACAATCTATATCTCTCAAATCAAACAGTTTTGGACGTCTGCTCAGTCCATAACACTTGAAATTGGAGATGCACATGAAACAATGGATGCTCTCAGAGCCACTGTAGATGGGGTAACCATTGATGTTACTGAGGCATCCTTGAGGAGAGTACTTCACTTGGATGATCTCAATGGTCTCATCACATTACCTATGTCTGAAATTCATGATACTTTATCATCCATGGGGTATGATACCGCTAACAAAAAGGCTACTTTCAAAAAGAGTGGTTTTTGTCCCCATTGGAGATTTTTGATTCATACTTTGTTACATTGCCTTAGTCCTAAGAAAACATCTTATGAGCAATTTAGTTCAACCATGGCTTATCCTTTGGTTTGTCTAGTTTCTGATAGGATTTTGGTCATATTATATTTTTACAAGTATGAAAGGCAATGTACAAAGTAAAACCAAATTTTTAATGTATCCAAGATTTGTGCAAGCTGTGCTTAATGAATTTCAACTGCAACCTCACACTACTGTTTATCAAATCAATTGCCTAAAGCCTAAAGTTTTTCAAAATTTGAATAAAGATGGCAATATGATTTTTACACATCTCCTACCCCAAATGCTTGCTAAAATTTCCACTGAACAAAACACACCCATAATTAATGTTTCTAACATTGATTATACCCCACCAGTTTCAAGAACCTATGAGAGAAGGCCTAAACAGTCAACTCCTCTCATGACAACACAACAAGTTTCTGAACCTTTTGGTCTAGGAACAAGCAGTGGTGGTTCTAGACTTCCACATAGTCCTACTATGGAGGAATCTGGACCTTTGCCCCATGATTCACCTCTCCCAACAGGTAACACATTTAGAAGTGCTGAGGGCAGTGGAAACCAAATGGAATTGATGGTTTTGTGTACCAAATTAGCAAAGCAGGTTGAGTTTCTACAAAAAGATTTGGCTACTGTTAAGAAGAATCATGCCAAGGATGTTCAATTATTAAAGACAGAGATTCAGACTTTAAAGGAAGAGATGCAGAGGTTGAAAAAGCACAGGCAGACTGTAAAGATGGTGATTTCATCTTCATCCTCACCTTCTAATGGTGATTCAGCTGATCCAGATTTGGGAAATTCCTCCAAACAGGGGAGGAAAACAGGTTCTGACACTGAGGGGAGGAAAATTGATTTTGAAGATGAAGGAGATACAAGTAAAGGAGCAAAAGAAGCTAAAACTCATGGAGAGCAACTTGAAGATCAAGATATTTTTCAAACTGCAACTGATTTTACCACTGAAGATATTTCCACTGCAGAGCCAAATATTGCCACTGCAAGTGAAGAATTTGATAAATTAAAGACAAACAAGGGTAAAGCAGTTATGGAAGATGTACAGCAACCTGAAGGTAAAACTTCAAAGAAAAGACAAGTTCAGATTGATCTTGATAGAGAAATTGCTAAGAAGATAGCAGAAGATCAAATTACTGAGAAAGTTGCTGAAAAGAAAAGATTGCAGGAGATGGAAGTTGTAAGCTTTTTGGAAGCTAAAAGATTGGACAGAATGGAAGATACTGATTCAATTTCCACTGTTCAACCTACAATTATGAAAGAAAAAGCTCCAGAGTTTAGCTATGTTCCTACTGAAGAAGATATTCAGTTTCTGGTAGCTAATAATCCAGAAATCAAGAAAAAGGCAATTGACCTAGTTGCTGATGCATCCTTAACTGAGGAACAAAGAACAACTCAGTTGAAGGATTTTATCATAATGAAGAACAATCAAGCACTTGATAATGTAATCAGTTCAGTCAAGAAGAATCGGAAGAAACAAAGACAACCAACCAAGGCACAAATACTTGCATATATGAAGACTTATTGTTGTCATGTTGGTACCTGGAAAAGGCATCAATTTAAAGGAATGTCTGATGATCAAGTTGAAAGGGCTTACTACAGAACTGTGAAACAAGATAAATCTTTTATTCCAATGGGTCCTGAAGAAGAAGAAAGAATATTTCCTAGATTGAAGAGAAAGGCCAAAGTCAGTGATTCTCAAACTATTAAGAAGACTAAGATTGATGAAGATTCTACAAAGTCTACTGAAAAGGAGATTCCTACTAAGAAGTTCACTGAAGAACAGATGACTGGAATGATTGTGATTGAAGACAGAGACTTTAATCCAGAACCACTGCAAATTCGACATCCTATCATTGATTGGGAAGTTTACACTGCTAGCAATTTTGCTTCAACATGGAAGATTACAAGGCTGGGAGGTGAAACTTCATCATTCATGACATTTGAAGATCTTATTAAAGCTTTTGACAGAGATGACCTTAATACATTATGGAAATTAGTTCAAGAAAGGTTTAATGCTCAAGATCTCAAAGATACAAAGGAGATGCAGTTATGGGTAAATCTTAGAAGGCTTTTTGAACCAAATGCTGATGATGACTACTGGAAAACCTTATTCACATGTCTTGGTACAAAATGGTTTTATTATGATTCATGTGAAGTTCATCATGTCTCTACAGCTAATGGAGAAGACTTTTTCATGCTTGCTGAGAAAGAATATCCACTTAGAGCTGGAGCTCTTACAGTAATGTTAAGCATACATACAAGAGTCAATGAAGACAATGAGAAGGTCAGAGCATTATTACAAAGGCTTCAAGATCAGTGTTCAAGAGCTATACAAAAGTTAAGAGAAAAGAAGTGAAGTGTTTGATTGAATTCCCCAAATCCTTGAAGTTAATGCATATTGAAGAAACTTATTGATTTGCAGAGAAATCATAAGTTTAGGGGAGGATTATTGGGAATAATCCGTTACCATGGATAGTAGTGGTTTACACTGCTTGGTTTAACACTAGCAGTGGCAATGTATTCCCACTGCAAGTTCTTTATTACCACTGCTATTAGTTTATGATAAGGTTAAACGCGTCTAGATAAGTATAGAATAGATCTTGTGTATATTCTATTATGTTATCTTTATACTTATCTTGTAAAGGACTCCTTGTTGTATAAAAGGAGATCCTAGGTTATTGTCTTAGGTACACACATACGTATTACATTACAAGATTACCTACGAAAGCTTCAAGGTGTAACCCTAGTGATAAGTCTAGATCACTCGTATTATTTCATTAATAATATTGGAGCTTGAGTTTTGTGTTAACTTGTGTTTATTCTCATACATCATATAATTCGTCTTCTAAAGTATTACTTAAGTAAATTCCGCTTGCTTGATAATATCATACAAAATATCATTGACACAAGGAGAGTGTCCTAGATCCATCACAATGTATGAAGCTAAGTCCTTTGGGGAAGGGTAAGTCGACACATAAAAAGGTGCATGTGGTTCGGGTCTTTCCTTGATGATTTAAACCTTTTGAAGAACATTTAGCGTTTTTGACTAAAAAAATAAAAAATAATAAAAAAAAAACTTGTTTGAAAACAAACAATTAAAAAAGTATGAAAATACTAACACTATTAAACCAAGCATTAAAATCATAACATTATGAGTATGTTTGACGAAAGTAATTGTTGCTTGAGCTAGAAATATACGTGTAGATGAAGATGAAACGGAAGATTTAATTGAAGATTGTTTTTATAAGCTATATTTAGAACCATTTGATTTTAAAATATTATGGAAGATTATTTTCTATGTGTCAAACAAAAATGATATTTTTAATATTTTTTCTTTTAAAAAAATAAGTATATTTTTCTTATAATCTTATCTGTCACACATGTCATTATTTTACATAATCATATATATTGAAATTCAATAACAACTAATTTTTATTTTCATCAAACATACCTTTAAACAAATACCTTTTAACTAGCAAAATGGTACTCTCTCCGTCTCATTTTATAAGTCTATGTTTGAAAAGTCAAAGTCTTTTTCTTCAGAGTTTGACCGTAATTATCTTTTTTTGTGTTATATAATACTTGATACAAAATATATAAATTGATTTGTGTTTAAAATGTATTTTCATTGGTATACTTTCCATCAAGTATTATATAACACGAAAAAAAATAATTACGGTCAAACTGAGAAAAAGACTTTGACTTTTCAAACATTAACTTATAAAATGGGACAGAGGGAGTATGTATTAATGAGTTTAAATTCATACGAGAATGTTTTATTTATTTTACCAACAATGTTATAAAGACATTCAAAGGAGCCATTAAATTCAATACTTAAATTAGAAAATATCCTTGTCAAATTAATTGCACTACTCAAACAACAACGGACTCAAATTCAAAATCCAGAAATCTCAATCCGTTTCTTTCCTCCTATACTCTCTCCACTAATTTATTTGACATGGCAAAACGTGGTGGGGACCACCACACACTACTCAACATAACACAAGACTTACAACAAAAGAACAAGTAAATTATACGTTTAGTCCTCAAGGTTTTGCATATTTCATGTATAGTCAAATTTTCAACAAAAATAATGCAATCGTCCCCAATGTTTAAAATGTTGCTCGTCGTTAGTCCAGATTTCATGTATAGTTTGTAGGGTATTACGGATGTCTCGACTCCAGTCCTTATGGTTTTGACTCGTTACTATTCCAATCCATTTTACTTATTTCGTTAACTTTTGCTGTAAAATTAAACAAAATAACCAAAATACCCTTATCTTATTTTTTTTTCCTATCATTATTATTATTATTATTATTATTATAACCATCACTTTTATTACTCTCTCCGTCCCTAAATAAATGTCCACTTTTGACTTTTAAAGTCTTTTTTGTACAACTTTGACCTTAAATAGTTTTGTTTGTGTTATATAATACTTGATAAAAAATATACCAACTTAAAGTACATTTAAAATACAATTGATTCATATATTTTGTATCAAGTATTATATAAGATAAACACAAATATTTAAGGTAAAAGTTGAATAAGTAAGACTTTGAAAGTCAAACGTGGACATTTATTTAGGGACGGAGGGAGTATTATTATTATTATTATTATTATTATTATTATTATTATTATTATTATTATTATTATAAAACATACATTAATTTTTTTTTTTTTTTTAAATTCAAAAGATTTACAAAAAATTAGTTAGAAGTGTGATACTATCTGAACCTCCACTCATCTATCTATAGCAAAGGTAATCATTATTATCATTATCATTATCATCTAACAATAAAACTTACAATACATATATACTTATAACGTCAAATACTATATTATCTTATATCCCAAAATATACAAATACCTATATTCTTCAATTAACCTAGTAAAATATACTTCGCATACACAACTTTTAGCAAACACAAATCAAAACCCACCCAAAAATTCAACTAAACCCACCAAAAATGTTTCTACAAAAAACTACAACCTCATTCATCTAATTCAGCCCCATCGATTCAACTACTTAAAAAAACTCACTTGACAACTACCAAAAAATTCATTCACCAATATTATAAACCATAAAAGTTCAAGCATAAACAGCAACTTCGTGTACTATTCTTTCATAAAAAACAAACATTTTATTCTTTAACTAAAACCACCACATATTTGGAAAACCACAAATATAATGAGATGTTGTTGGTGGCGGGTTGTAGGTGGTGGTGGTGGAGGCACATTGAAGGTGGTGGTGTCGGCGGGTTGCAGGTGGTTAGAAGGTTGCAATTGGTGGTAATTGGTGTGGTGGGTTGCATGTGGTTGTGAGTTGCATTAGGTGGTGATTGGGGGTGGCGAGTTGCAGGTGGTTGTGGGTTGTGTTCGGTGGTAATAGGGGGTTGCATGTGATGGTTGTGGTGATATGTGGTAGGTGGTGGTAAGTGAAAATGGGTGTATAATTTTAATGAAAAAAGAATAATACTCCATCCGTCACAAAATTATTGTCCATCGACAAAAAATACACAGTTTAAGAAAAACATAATTATTACTGCTTTCTTTCTCCTACTTTTGTCAGAATAATAGTTGTACCCTTAAGTAATTAATTCATATATTATTTAAAGTTCGTAATAACAATTTCAAGTAAGAACAATATGGTAAACTCGATCAAATTTTTTTTATCTATATTTAGTAGTTGACAATTAAACTAGAACGTTTTAAAAAGGAAACGTAGACTATAATTTTAGGACGGAAGGAATATAATAGTTTGGACATATAAATATATGGTGTTTGTGTTTGTGTATAGAGAGGACGACTACTACTAAGAAAATAATAAGAAAAGACCAAAATAACCTTTTAGTTCTTACTTAGTAAAGTTAACGAAATTATGTAGAAAGGATTGGATTTCTAACGAGTCAAAACCACAGTGACTAGATCCGAGACATAAACGAAAAATTAACATAATCCGTAATAACCGACAAACTATAAGGACCGTCTATGTAGTTTACTAAAAAAATACTTTTCACACACCTACACAGTACACCATAAGAACCGCAGTCCTACACCCACTCACACACACTAAAAAAAACACACACTAAAAAACACAAACACCATCTCTATCTCGATGGATTCGGTGACTCTAGTCTGCACCGCCTCACTGATAGCCGGCGGCCTGTACTGGTTCGTATGCGTCTTCGGATCCGCTGAACGAAAAGGCAAACACGCGAGCCAGCTTTCAGGCGGGTCCATCGACCGTGAAAAGGTACAAGACAATTACAATCAGTACTGGTCCTTTTTTAAAAAACCCAAACAGATTGAAAAAACAGAAAACGTACCTGCTTTTGTTGACACGTTTTATAACCTTGTGACCGATATTTATGAATGGGGTTGGGGCCAGTCTTTTCATTTCTCCCCCGCTATTGACGGGAAGTCGAATTTGGAAAGTACTAAGATTCATGAACAGATGGCTGTAGATCTGATTAAGGTTAAACCTGGTCAGAAGATTTTGGACGCTGGGTGTGGGGTAGGTGGGCCCATGAGGGCTATAGCTGCTCATTCTGGGTGTAATGTTGTTGGGATTACTATTAACGAGTACCAGGTTAGTCGCGCAAAGGCGCATAATAAGAAGGCTGGTTTGGACCATTTGTGTGATGTTGTATGTGGTAATTTTTTGGAAATGCCTTTTGAGGATGATAGTTTTGATGGGGCTTATTCGATTGAGGCGACTTGTCATGCGCCTAAGTTGGAGGATGTTTATGGGGAGATTTTTAGGGTTTTGAAGCCTGGGGCTTTGTATGTGAGTTACGAGTGGGTTACTACTGAGTTGTATAGAGGTGAGGACCCGGAACATGTGGAGGTTATTCAAGGGATTGAGAGAGGTGATGCTTTGCCTGGATTGAGGAGTTATTCCGACATTGCCGAGGTTGCGAAGAAAGTTGGGTTTGAAGTTGTCAAGGAGTTGGATCTTGCTAAGCCGCCTTCTAAGCCGTGGTGGACTAGGTTGAAGATGGGGCGAATTGCGTATTGGAGGAATCATATTGTGGTTATGGTGCTCGAGACTATTGGTGTTGCGCCTAAAGGGACTATTGATGTTCATCAGATGTTGTTCAAGACTGCTGATTATCTTAGTAGAGGTGGTGAGACTGGGATCTTTTCGCCTATGCATATGATTCTTCTCAAGAAGCCTAAGCAAGAAGAATCTTGATCATGATTATTAAGGTTTTTAATCGTATGTTTGTGTTGGTTCTGTTTTGGTTTAATTATTACTAGTAAGATTTATCTGTTTTATTACAGTTTAATTTGCTGTGTTTAAATTTGATCAGTTGGAAAGAACTAGATTTTGCAGAATTTGCTATTAGTGTAGTTTCAATTAAGTTATGCAATTTTGTAATTCATGTTGTTTCCTTGTTATCGTTAAAGGTTAAGTCTTTGTGGGATTTAATTTTTGAGTTAGAAATAATGACATGATTGAATTATGTTTGTAGTGTTTTGCACTTTAGATTTTGCTTAAGTTTCCATTGATTTAGCTTCATCTTAAGGTTATGCATTATTATAAGCTCTTTTAATCTTGTAGTTGGAAATTAGGTAAGATTCCATTTTTTGAGGTTGAATCTACCTAAAAGAACATCCAACTTTACTTATAGAGTGATTGCGATTGCATCTCCTAAAAAGTGAATTGTACTTGGTTTGTTTTAAAACACAATAAGAACTTTTGAGTGTTAGGTACTTAGGATGGAGAATTTGCCTATTTCATATTTGCTTACTTTGGGTTGAAAGTTGAAACAAGCACATATATATGTAACTACACTTGAGGAGTTGAGGTTGTATTTTTTATTTTTTTTATAAGCAGAAGCTTAAAGATATGTAATCCCATTTCCCAAACACCCGGTAAGTGATAATTTGAGTGAAAGAACTCTCCTGAATTAGTTAAAAAAAAAACTCTCCTGAATTTATCCTATTCTTCTGGTAGTCATGACATTGAGGTCTCTAACCGAGCGAATTATGCTGGTTTGCACAATTCGGTTCCCTTTATTTTTGTGCTTTTCTAATTTTGGACATGATAATCACTTTGTGGATCTGATTAGGCTGGCATATTAGCTGTAAAACCAAAATGCCAGCAGCATATTTGGAAATAAGATTCCAACTTTCTTCTGAACTGATCTTGTGTGTGTAGATTAGGATGGAGGAGACAGTCACGTGAGATTTGAGACAAGTTGACAGGTCATGTGATACTGTTAAATAAATAATGATTTGAAACAAACTCACATGACAATGATTCAGATCCATAGCTGAATATGGCTGAACATGTCAGATGTTTGTTAATCTATCATGCTAATGTGGTTCTTGTGTCCATTAAATAATTGTGTTAGCATCGGGTATTAGGTTCAAGAATACAGGATATACTGTAGTAATATTTAGCGATCAATTCACAGGGATTGTCGAAAACCATCTATTCACTTTCAATGAGTATGTTGTGGCAAGAGCCTTTCGAGTACGTATAATATAAACTATAAAGTGAAGGCTAATTGTAAGTTTGTAACATGATCAAGCATAGGCAAACAGATGTCGAAAGCCTGTTGACTTGCCCCTTTGGAACACGATCTATTTTTCTATACTACCTGGAGTCTTGTTTGTAGATCAGGGCAAGTGATTAATCAACTCCCTTTATTCTTAACATCAATATTTCTATTACCATAAAGTATGCCATGATCTTGGGTTTGAATAGTATAATACTATTATTAGTTGCAGATCTCAATAAACACTACCTTCCGATGGATCCAACAATATTTATTTATAAGTACTTGAATAAGGACAATGAATCTTGAATCTTGAATCTTAATGCTAATTCTTCTGTGCCGGCTGGTTTTAAAAAGGGTCATACTATCAAGACCCTCCCTACCCATAGCCTGCACCTTGTCTCCCAGGGAATATTCCCTTTGTACCCCGCTTTTTTCAGTACAACACAGTTTTTTGTCAGTTTCTGTTCCGTATTTCTGACAGTTTTAAGCGTTTGGCTTATTAAACTTTATATTTACAGTTCCGCATTTTCAAGTTTATAGCTTTTTGATATAAACAAAATTATAAAAATAAAAAATAAAAAATAAAAAAAAAATAAAAAAAAACAAAAAATCTAGGGGGGTCTTAATAAAAAATTGTGGGGGGTCTTAATAACTCACCCCTTTAAAAATATAAATAGGCTTGTCAATGTTGTTTTTGTTTGTTTAGACAGCCTTTGGTGATCGGATTGTCGTTAATAACATGTAAGAACTTGGTAAGATTTAAGCCTGATGTATCTAATACACGTGCTTGCTTTCTCGGTTGTTTGATCTGATTAACATGGTAGCGTTATTCGCTTGGAACTTCAGAATTTTAGATTTTCAAACAGGTTTCTTTTTAAATTTTAGACTGTTTGTATTTGTGTTACAAAAGTGATTATGTGAGGATGTAGATAACAAGTTGAACAGAAGTGATTATGTGAGGATGTAAGATGATGTTAGGGAAACCTCTTTATGTAAATAATTGAACAGAGTATTGGACCAATCTTAACAGGTCCACTTTTGGTTTATTATCTATTTGGTCCCAAAATGGACCATACACCTTATAAAAGCTGACATTTTTTTTGTTAATCTTGTAATATATTAGTATTTAAATAGACGAGTACCTTGCACAACAACATGATTTTTTAGCGGTAAATAATTATAGTTGCGATATTTTCGTTAAGTGTTGCGTGTAATGTGTATGCATACAACATAAAATAATCAAAGTATAATTGAAAAAGTTTGTAACAAATGATGTGTTATATAGTAGAGTACTAGAGTGTGTTGATGCATTTTATAGAAAGTAATCATGTTGTCGATAAATATAAACAAAGTCGTTTTCTTTTTTTTAATAAAAAACAACATTCATAAAATTGTCATGCATTACAATTCAAAAAGTTGTTAAAAGTTAAAAGTATATGGATGTTTAGCAAAAGGCTGCAACGCTTCATTCATCGTTCTCATCCCAAAGATCTTGGACCCGTTGGATTTGGGAGACTACCGACCCATCAGCCTCATTGGATGCATGTACAAAGTCTTATCGAAACTCCTTGCATGTCGTTTAAGCAAGGTTATCCACAAGCTGATTAGCCCAAATCAGTCCGCTTTTTTGGCTGGCAGACAAATTTTGGATGGAAGTTTAATTGCAAACGAAATAATCAATGTTGCTAGTAAAGAAAAACTTAGACTTCTCCTTTTCAAAGTTGACTTTGAAAAGGCGTTTGACAGTGTGAATTGGAACTTCCTTATAGACACTATGGCTCAAGTGGGGTTTGGATTAAAATGGTGTAAATGGATATATGCATGCCTTTCGTCAGCTTCGGTCTCTATTCTTATAAATGGTTCTCCATCGAAAGAGTTTCCAATGAAGCGCGGTCTAAGGCAAGGGGACCCACTTTCGCCTTTCCTTTTTCTTATTGTTGCAGAAGCTCTGCAAGTTATGGTTACTGATTCATGTAATAAAGGCATTTATAAGGGGCTTTCTCTTTAACGACGGGGCCAACATATCCCTCCTTCAGTACGCGGACGATGCTTTATTTTTTGGTGAATGGTCAAAAATAAATGTTAAGCATTTAATTCGTATTCTTGATTGCTTTCATGATGTTTCAGGGCTCAAAATAAATATTTCAAAGTGTAGGCTTTTTGGTATCGGGGTTCCCCTGAGAGATGTCGAGAGTGTAGCACGGGCCTTCAATTGTTCGCATGGGTCCCTACCATTCTCTTACTTAGGTCTGCCTGTGGGAAAAAGTATGAGGAAGATTGTGGACTGGACCGAGGTGATTAACATATTTTCTAAAAGGCTTGCTTCTTGGAAAGCAAACTTGCTTTCTATAGGAGGTAGACTTACTCTTGTGAAGTCGGTGCTTGGAAGTCTTCCGTTATACTTCTTGTCTTTATTTAAGGCTCCCGAGGCAATTATTACTAAACTTGAATCTTTGAGAAGACAATTTTTTTGGGGAATGAAGGAAGGTGTTAAAAAGATTAGTTGGGTAAGTTGGAATAAAGTCTTAGTATCCAAGATTGATGGCGGTCTCGGGGTTGGTAGTATTAAAACAAAAAATATGGGGCTCATCGGAAAATGGAAATGGCGTTTTATTAATGAACAAGGGGCGTTATGGAGAAAAGTAATTGCTGAAATTCATGGTTCAAGTGGTGGTTTTGACATGATGGTCGGATCTAGATATAATAGCACATGGTCTTATATTGTGGGTACCTGTAAAAGGATTGAACAACTAGGTGTTCCTCTTAATAATCTTATGGTTAGGAAAATATATGGTGGTAATCAAACTTTGTTTTGGAAGGATAATTGGTTAAATAATTTGGGGCCGTTAAAAGACTGTTTTCCTCGTCTTTTTGCTTTGGAAAGATATAAGGATTGTCTTGTAGCAGATAGATGGGTTTTAGAAGAAGGTGTCTGGCAAGGTAAGTGGGATTGGAACAGGCATCCTAGTGGGCGAGGTGATGGAGATCTTACAAAGCTAGTGACTGACTTAAATGGGCTTACTCTTGATGAAGCTCAAGATGATAGATGGGAGTGGACCTTGACCTCTTCTCGCAAGTTTACAGTCGCCTCTTTGTGCCATGCTATCCAGTTAAAAATGAACCTTAATGATGTTTCTGCTCCGCCTTTCACTTGGAACTCATGGGTGCCTCGTAAGGTAAACGTGTGTGCTTGGCGTGTCGCTCTGGATCGACTCCCAACCAGGTCGAACTTATGCCAACGTGGTATTAATCTTCCTACGCTGGTATGTTTATTTTGTGGGTTGTCTGATGAATCACGGGATCATTGTTTCTTCTTATGTCCTAAAGTAAAAGTAGTCTGGATGAAATTTTGGAGTTGGTGGAATGTCCCTTCTCAGTTCTCTTTGAGTGACATCCTTAAAGGAAACTTTAATTTCACCAAAGATAAGTGGAAAATAAAGCTATTTCACGCTGTGTGCTTGTCTCTTATTTGGTATGTGTGGAAATGGAGGAATAAAATTCTACATGCCTTGTCAGATGAAGAGGTTTCGTCGGCTCAAAACGAGGACATATTCCCAGCGATTCAAAGATTATCTCTGCTCTGGACTTCAATCCGTGCCTCTAAATGTCGCTTTAATTGGTGTCATTGGATTAGAGCTCCTGGAGAAGTGGATAATTCATAAGTTGTAGTTTCGGTTTGGCTTGGGGTTAGTGTTTGGGTGTTTCATCTTAGTGTAGTGCTTGGTTGTATTTTTTTCTTTCCTTTAGCTCTTGCTTAGAGCTATATTTTGTTTGTTGCTTTGGCGTTTGCCATTTTTATAATATCGTTGCTTTTTCAAAAAAAATGTTTAGACTGCTGAATATAACACCAACATTTGTAATTTCCTTTACATACCAAACATATGTATATTTTTTTGATGATACTAATTGTTGTATCCCTTTTGGTGTGTAATTTCCTTTACATACCACACATCTGTATAAAGTATCTATACTACTTATAATGGAGGGATGACCCTCTCTCCTAATTTTTTTTCAAGATATCATTAATGTGTTTTCTAAGCATTACAATTTTTAATGCATAATTTACACAATAAATAGCTTTTACTAATTTATCTTCCACAACATTTTAATGCTTCATTTATTATTTTTTCTTGAAGTAGTTTAGTTTTAATGCAAAAATGCACATATAAATGAATGTGATTTTTAAAATGCATGCAAAACTATAAAGTTCCAAAACTATTATTATATCGTAAGAGTGTTTCGAGAACCAATCTAAACAAATTTTGAATTATTTTAAATAAAATTAATCACAAAAGTAAAAAACGGTTTTTTGCAAAAGTCGGGACAATTTTTTTAAGACAAGTGATCAAAGATGTAAATTCACAAGTGATAATTTATTTGATTTTATACATATTACACATATCTATACTACTTATAATAGAGGGATAACCCTCTCTCATATTTTTTTTTTAAAATGTCATTAATGTGTTTTTTAAGCATTACAATTTTTAATGCATAATGCACACAATAAATAGCTTTTACTAATTTATCTTCCACAACATTTTAATGCTTTTACTTATAACGGCCGGATGACCTTCTCTCATAAATTTTTTTTAAGATATCATTAATGTGTTTTTTAAGCATTACAATTTTTAATGCATAATGTACACAATAAATAGCTTTTACTAATTTATCTTCCACAACATTTTAATGCTTCATTTATTTATTTATTTTTGAATTACTTTAGTTTTAATGCAAAAATGCACATATAAATGAATGTGATTTTTAAAATGCATGCAAAACTACAAAGTTCCAAAATTATTATTATATCGTAAGAGTGTTTCGAGAACCAATCTAAATAAATTTTGAATTATTTTAAATAAAATTAACCACAAAAATAGAAAACGGTTTTTTGTAAAAGTCGGGACAATTTTTTTTAAGACAAATGATGCAAAGATGTAAATTCACAAGTGATAATTTCTTTTATTTTAAACATATTACACATATCTATACTACTTATAACGGACGGATGACCCTCTCTCATAATTTTTTTTAAGATATCATTAATGTGTTTTTTAAGCATTACAATTTTTAATGCATAATGTACACAATAAATAGCTTTTACTAATTTATCTTCCACAACATTTTAATGCTTCATTCAATATTTTTTTTGAATTAGTTTAGTTTTAATGCAAAAATGCACATATAAATGAATGTGATTTTTAAAATGCATGCAAAACTACAAAGTTCCAAAACTATTATTATATCGTAAGAGTGTTTCGAGAACCAATCTAAATAAATTTAGAATTATTTTAAATAAAATTAACCACAAAAGTAAAAAACGGTTTTTTGTAAAGGTCGGGACAATTTTTTTTAAGACAAATGATGCAAAGATGTAAATTCACAAGTGATAATTTATTTTATTTTATACATATTACACATATCTATACTACTTATAACGGACGGATGACCCTCTCTCATAATTTTTTTTAAGATATCATTAATGTGTTTTTTAAGCATTACAATTTTTAATGCATAATGTACACAATAAATAGCTTTTACTAATTTATCTTCCACAACATTTTAATGCTTCATTTAATATTTTTTTTGAATTAGTTTAGTTTTAATGCAAAAATGCACATACAAATGAATGTGATTTTCAAAATGCATGCAAAACTACAAAGTTCCAAAACTATTATTATATCGTAAGAGTGTTTCGAGAACCAATCTAAATAAATTTTGAATTATTTTAAACAAAATTAACCACAAAAGTAAAAAACGGTTTTTTGTAAAAGTCGGGACAATTTCTTTAAGACAAATGATGCGAAGAAGTAAATTCAGAAGTGATAATTTATTTTATTTTATACATATTACACATATCTGTACTACTTATAATGGACAGATGACCCTCTCTCCTAAATGTTTTTTAAGATATCATTAATGTGGTTTTTAAGCATTACAATTTTTAATGCATAATGTACACAATAAATAGCTTTTACTAATTTATCTTCCACAACAATTTAATGCTTCATTTATTATTATTATTTTTGAATTAGTTTAGTTTTAATGCAAAAATGCACATATAAATGAATGTGATTTTTAAAATAATGCAAAACTACAAAGTTTCAAAACTATTATTATATCGTAAGAGTGTTTCGAAAACCAATCTAAATAAATTTTGATATATTTTAAAGAGTAAATTGCAAAAATCGTCCTTAGGGTTCGCTAATTGCAGGCGGCCTCCCTGTGGGGAAACTTTTTCATCAATTTGGTCCCTCGCTTCTAACGTCGTTAGTGATGGTCAGTTATCTCGTGGTCCCAATTTGTAAATATCAAAGGTACAAGGACAAATGTGTCATTTTATGTCTTTGCCCCAACTTTCCCCCAAATTAAACCCGTTTACCCATTTAAAACCCTAATTGCACCCATCATTTTCAATCCTACAAATTATAAAGTTAAGTCACTTTCATCCTTATGCTTTACAACCAATAACCATGACAACGACAACCAGTTTATGGTACATAAGACCAGATGGACAAAAAGTAGATACAAAAGCTCTTTATGGTAAAAATCATACGTTTTTTTTACATCATTTGTTACTTTCCTTGTTGATATATTGTAATTGTAACTGAAACACTACTCTATGCTTGTGAAACAGATCAATGTCCAAACTTGTTTTCAATAAGGTTTCATCATGAAGGAAGATTCACAGAGTTACCAAACAGGAAGTATGTTGGTGGTCAGGTAACTTTTGTGGACTTGATAGCCATTGATCAGTTTAATATTGATCTCATGAACTCTTTAATGTACCAAAGCTTAGGTTTTGATGAGAATGTGAAAATGCATTATCACTACAAAGTACCTATGAAAGGTTTAGACATTGGACTAAAGCCTTTAGTTAGTGAAAATGATTTTTATGACATGTTAAAGCATGTTCCTAAGCATAAGATTCTGTATGTATATGCTGAGCATGGCCATACAAATGTTGATTTAGAAGCAGAAAAAATGAAGTCATTGAAGCATAAGGTTGAAATCAAGGAGTTAGATAGTAATGTGAATGTAGTTGACTTAGAATTGGAACAAAATGAGGGTAAGGGTGTTGGGATTGAGGAAACTATTACGAGCGATGATGAGGACCAAAGTGAGAGTGAGTATGAGCAGCAAAGTCAGAGTGAGGATGAGCAGCAATCTGATGAGAGTGAGGAACACATAGAAGATATTGTTGATGAGGAATATATAATAGATGAGAGTGAAGTTAAGGTTAACATGACTACTTTTACTTTTCAAGTTGAATCAAATAGTGTTGACCCAATGCAGCCTATAGTTAAGATCAGTGAAGATGCTTTGGAGGTTATAGATTATGACTCATTTGAAGATGTAGGATCTGATACTGAATATGATAAGAGAAAAGGTTTGAGAAAATTAAGGAAAGCTGCTGGTGCTTCAACTATCATAAATAGTTTAGATGCTGGACAAGAGTTTGCAAACAGGGATGAAGCAAAAGATAGAATCAGGGCACATTCAGTTGAGACTAGAAGGAATATAATGATAATAAAAAATGATAAACACAGGGTTAGAGCAAAGTGCTATGGGATAGTTCCTGAATCTGTAAAAGTGACAAAAGAGAGTATCTTAAATAGACAAAAAACAAAGGAGGGCAAGGGTGTAAATGATGATAAAGGTAAGGGCAAGAGTGTAAATGCAAAAGAAGACAAAAAACCTCTATGTCCTTGGGTTGTGCATGTTTCAAAGGGTGATAAAGGCAAGTGGGTGGTTAAAACATTAAAGAATGTGCATAAATGTTTACAATCTAGGAAAATAAAAGCCTGCACATCCACTTTCCTCTCAAAACACATCCAAGATCTATTGACCATGAACCCTGATATTCCTGTCAAGGCTGTCCAAGAACAAATGCAGAAAAAATTTAATGTAGGTGTTACTAATACCAAAGCATTTAGGGCTAAAGCAAAGGCACAGGTTAGTTTAAGGGGTGATGCTCAGATTCAGTACTCACTATTGAGGGATTATGTGAATGAATTGATGAGGTGTAACCCAAATACCACTGTTAAGATTGATGTATATGGGGAAGCAAATCCAGATTCACCCACAAGAATGTTTAGGAGGATCTATGTGTGTTTGGGTCCATTGAAAGAAGGTTTTAGAGCTGCTGGTAGGGATTTGTTAGGTCTAGACGGAGCTTTTATGAAAGGGAAATATCCAGGACAGTTACTCACAACAGTTGGTGTTGATGCTAATAATGGTATATACCCAGTTGCTTATGGGATAGTTGAATCAGAAAATATTTATTCTTGGACATGGTTCTTGACCTGCCTTGGTGATGATTTGGATCTATACAGCAATTCCAACTTCACATTTATCACAGACAGACAAAAGGTTAGTTTCATAACTGTTTTTAAAGTGTTTGTTCAATTATTTGTTTTAAGTTAGTTTCATGAATGCTTATTAAATTGGTATTTTAGGGCTTGTTACCTGCAATTGCAAAGCTATTTCCTGCAGCAGAACATAGATTCTGTGTAAGACATATTCATGAAAACATGAATCTTACTTGGAGAGGTGCAGAGTACAAGGACTTGTTGTGGAAGTGTGCAACTGCTACCACTGTAGTTGAATTTACAAGATACATGGAAGAGTTGAAAGGATACAACAAAAAGGCCTATGAATGGTTAAAAAAAATTGACCCACAACACTGGAGCAGATCTCACTTTTCAGGTATTTAATTATCAATTAATTTTAACCTTTTAGTTGGATCAGTTTGATTTAGTGTAGAGTCTTGTGAGCTAAGTGTGAAATTTACTTGTATCACAGGAAGGGCTAAGTGTGATCTACTGATAAACAATGTTTGTGAGGTCTTCAATAGGCAACTATTAGAAGCTAGGGAAAATCCAATAATTTCTGCACTAGAGTATGTTAGACAGTATCTCATGAAGAGGATAGTGTTAGTGCAGAAGGTGATTGACAAGAGTGAAGGTCCATTAACTCCATCTGTTACCAAGGTTTTTAATGCCATCAAGGATGCTGCAAGTAATTATACAGTTGAGTGGAATGGAGTAGATCTATTGGGTCCATGGGGGGAACAATGTGTTGTAAATTGGAATCAAAAGAATTGCAGTTGTAGGAAGTGGGAAGTGTCTGGAATACCATGCAAACATGCAGTAGCTTGTATGCATGACTTGGCAAACAATGGTATGAATGTTGGTCTGCCAGAAGACTATGTTCATCACTCTTACAAGCTCCAAACATGGAAAGATGTGTATGCTTTTAAGGTGAATCCAGTGAATGAGCCACAATATTGGGCCAAGTTTGATTGCCCCACTACTTTAATTCCACCCAAGTCAGTTCCTCAAATTGGTAGGCCATCTAAGAAAAGGAAGAGAAGTGCTGGTGAGATTGACATGGTGAAAGGGGGCAAACTTACAAGGAAAGGTAAAAGTGTGACATGTTGTATTTGTAAAGGGAGTGGTCACAACAAAAGAAGTTGTCCTGCTAAAGATGTTGGATCAAGTCAGGTTGGAATTCAAAGTGCACATGAAGTTGGATCAAGTCAAGCTGCAAATGCTACTGCACCAGCAAATGCAGATGCACCAAGAAATGTTGTTGCACCAGATGTTACTCCAACCAAAAGAACCAAGAAAATGGCTTCAAGATTGAGTCCTAATTAATTTAGTTGCTGCACAACTATGTTTAAGACTATGTTTTGTTTTTAAGACCTTAGTATGGTATGAATGTTAAGACTTTGCTATGTTATGTTTAAAACTTCAGTATGTTTACCACTATGGTATGTATGTCATACCAGTTTTCAATCTATGGCAAGTATTGTGTATTTATAATGCAGTTTGTCATACCAGTTTACATTATGGTATGTATGTCAAGCCATTATTCAATCTATGCTAAGTATTCTATGCTGCAACATATACCAGTTAACATAAACAACATAACCATAGCTTCATTACATATACCAAAACTTGTTGACCATTACATACCAACCTTGATCAACTACCTTCATCAGTTAACATAAAAAACATAAAAAGATTACATTAAGATCATAAGAACCACCACCAACCAACTACAAATCAAACAGATCTTCATCCTACGATATCCAACTGCCATTGCATCTAAAGATTCTTGGACTTCATTTCTTGACCTTAGAAGACCAGGTATAATCTGCCTTGAACGAGCACACATAGGTGGATCAAACCATAAAAAGAAGTCACAATGTGGTTCCATTTGAGAGCAACACATAAACCTACGACCAGGGTTATTGTTTGTCCAAGAAGTGCGAATAGTTGCTTGGATACCACAAAAACAATTCACATTTGCCATTACTTTGACTGATTTGGTATTCTAAAAAAAGTAGGTATTTTATGTTTGGGGAAGAGGAAATGGATTTGGGGAAGGTGGAGACTATTAAATAAATGGGGAAGTGTGGTGTAACAATGTAAAATGACATAATTGTCCTCGTGTGCAAAGCATGTGCCTCCCTTAACTGACCATCACTAACGACGTTAGAAGCGAGGGACCAAATTGATGAAAAAGTTTCCCCACAGGGAGGCCGCCTGCAATTAGCGAACCCTAGGGACGTTTTTTGAAATCTGGGCAAACCACAGGGACGATTTTTGCAATTTACTCTATTTTAAATAAAATTAACTACAAAAGTAAAAAACGGTTTTTTGTAAAAGTCGGGACAATTTTTTTTAAGACAAATGATGCAAAGATGTAAATTCACAAGTAATAATTTATTTGATTTTATACATATTACACATATCTATACTACTTATAACGGACGGATGACTCTATCTCATAATTTTTTTTAAGATATCATTAATGTGTTTTGTAAGCATTACAATTTTTAATGCATAATATACACAATAAATAGCTTTTACTAATTTATCTTCCACAATATTTTAATGCTTCATTTAATATTTTTTTTTGAATTAGTTTAGTTTTAATGCAAAAATGCACATATAAATGAATGTGATTTTTAAAATGCATGCAAAACTACAAAGTTCCAAAACTATTATTATATCGTAAGAGTGTTTCGAGAACCAATCTAAATAAATTTTGAATTATTTTAAATAAAATTAACCACAAAAGTAAAAAACGGTTTTTTGTAAAGGTCGGGACAATTTTTTTAAGACAAATGATGCAAAGATGTAAATTCACAAGTGATAATTTATTTTATTTTATACATATTACACATATTTATACTACTTATAACGGACGGATGACCCTCTCTTATAATTTTTTTAAAGATATCATTAATGTGTTTTTTAAGCATTACAATTTTTAATACATAATGTACACAATAAATAGCTTTTACTAATTTATCTTCCACAACATTTTAATGTTTCATTTAATATTTTTTTTGAATTAGTTTAGTTTTAATGCAAAAATGCACATATAAATGAATGTGATTTTCAAAATGAATGCAAAACTACAAAGTTTCAAAACTATTATTATATCGTAAGAGTTTTTCGAGAACCAATCTAAATAAATTTTGAATTATTTTAAACAAAATTAACCACAAAAGTAAAAAACGGTTTTTTGTAAAAGTCGGGACAATTTTTTTAAGATGCGAAGATGTAAATTCAGAAGTGATAATTTATTTTATTTTATACATATTACACATATCTGTACTACTTATAATAGACGGATGACCCTCTCTCCTATTTTTTTTTAAGATATCATTAATGTGTTTTTTAAGCATTACAATTTTTAATGCATAATGTACACAATAAATAGCTTTTACTAATTTATCTTCCACAACATTTTAATGATTCATTTATTATTATTATTTTTGAATTAGTTTAGTTTTAATGCAAAAATGCACATATAAATGAATGTGATTTTTAAAATGCATGCAAAACTACAAAGTTCCAAAACTATTATTATATCGTAAGAGTGTTTCGAAAACCAATCTAAATAAATTTTGATATATTTTAAATAAAATTAACCACAAAAGTAAAAAACGGTTTTTTGTAAAGGTCGGGACAATTTTTTTTAAGACAAATGATGCAAAGATGTAAATTCGCAATTGATAATTTATTTGATTTTATACATATTACACATATTTATATCTGTATCTATACTACTTGTAATGGAGGGATGACCCTCTCTCCTAATTTTTTTTAAAGATGTCATTAATGTGTTTTTTAAGGATTACAATTTTTAATGCATAATGTACACAATAAATAGCTTTTACTAATTTATCTTCCACAACATTTTAATGCTTCATTTATTATTATTTTTTTGAATTAGTTTAGTTTTAATGCAAAAATGCACATATAAATGAATGTGATTTTTAAAATGCATGCAAAACTACAAAGTTCCAAAATTATTATTATATCGTAAGAGTGTTTCGAGAACCAATCTATATAAATTTTGAATTATTTTAAATAAAATTAATCACAAAAGTAAAAAACGGTTTTTTGTAAAGGTCGGGACAATTTTTTGAAGACAAATGATGCAAAGATGTAAATTCACAAGTGATAATTTATTTTATTTTATACATATTACACATATTTATACTACTTATAACGGACGGATGACCCTCTCTTATAATTTTTTTTAAGATATCATTAATGTGTTTTTTAAGCATTACAATTTTTAATGCATAATGTACACAATAAATAGCTTTTACTAATTTATCTTCCACAACATTTTAATGTTTCATTTAATATTTTTTTTTGAATTAGTTTAGTTTTAATGCAAAAATGCACATATAAAAGAATGTGATTTTCAAAATGAATGCAAAACTACAAAGTTTCAAAACTATTATTATATCGTAAGAGTGTTTCGAGAACCAATCTAAATAAATTTTGAATTATTTTAAACAAAATTAACCACAAAAGTAAAAAACGGTTTTTTGTAAAAGTCGGGACAATTTTTTTAAGATGCGAAGATGTAAATTCAGAAGTGATAATTTATTTTATTTTATACATATTACACATATTTGTACTACTTATAATGGACGGATGACCCTCTCTCCTAATTTTTTTTAAGATATCATTAATGTGTTTTTTAAGCATTATAAATTTTAATGCATAATGTACACAATAAATAGCTTTTACTAATTTATCTTCCACAACATTTTAATGATTCATTTATTATTATTATTTTTGAATTAGTTTAGTTTTAATGCAAAAATGCACATATAAATGAATGTGATTTTTAAAATGCATGCAAAACTACAAAGTTCCGAAACTATTATTATATCGTAAGAGTGTTTCGAAAACCAATCTAAATAAATTTTGATATATTTTAAATAAAATTAACCACAAAAGTAAAAAACGGTTTTTTGTAAAGGTCGGGACAATTTTTTTTTAAGACAAATGATGCAAAGATGCAAATTCGCAATTGATAATTTATTTGATTTTATACATATTACACATATTTATATCTGTATCTATACTACTTGTAATGGAGGGATGACCCTCTCTCCTAATTTTTTTTAAAGATGTCATTAATGTGTTTTTTAAGGATTACAATTTTTAATGCATAATGTACACAATAAATAGCTTTTACTAATTTATCTTCCACAATTTTAATGCTTCATTTTTTATTATTTTTTTAAATTAGTTTAGTTTTAATGCAAAAATGCACATATAAATGAATATGATTTTTAAAATGCATGCAAAACTACAAAGTTCCAAAATTATTATTATATCGTAAGAGCGTTTCGAGAACCAATCTATATAAATTTTGAATTATTTTAAATAAAATTAACCACAAAAGTAAAAAATGGTTTTTTGTAAAGGTCGGGACAATTTTTTTAAGACAAATGATGCAAAGATGCAAAGTGCCAAGTGCTAATTTAATGATTAATACATTAGTATATTAATTATTATATTTTTCATGGATAACTCTAAATGATTGCTTAAACATGTAAGTTTTATTTACATTATAAGCATTCTTTTATTTATATCTTCTATCTATGTGGGACAAGTGTTATAAACAATATTAATGATTCAAACATTTTTTTATAAATATATACTTTACAAGATGTATACATTATAAGTACTCTTTAATTTATATCTTTTATCTATATGAGACAAATGTAATAAACAATATTAATGATACAAACATGTTCAAAAATATATATATATTTCATAAAAAAAATGTTTCTACTTACTTGTGACTACGGACCACTATCAACTAATTTGATCATAACCCCATAACATTATTGACTATCGCAACGCAAAATCACGTCACTTTCAATTGTTTTTATATGAATTAGTTTGATATTATCCAATCACTTTTTTTAAAGTTACTCAAACTCATTATATTTTCGCTATTGGTAAAATTATTGTAAGAGAAAATATAAAATTGAAAACATTTTTTGCCGAAAATTTTATTACTTGATACCCGCCATCGCAACGCGCGGGTAACCTACTATAATATTCTAAAGAGTTGAAATATACGACATGAAACTTTTGGCATCCGCAAGTTTATCGTCACATAAAACATTTCATATTATAAAGCATGGTTTATTGAAAGTTTTTATTTCAGGGTATCCGTCACCGCATTGCGCGGGTACCCTGCTAGTAAACTACTATAAAGGAAATAATCGTAATAAGTCAAGTTTAATTTAATGAATGTCTCGTGAGTTCTAAAGGTTATGATGATGCATTTGTGAAGACACATGTTGGTATTTTGAATTTATTGAAAGTAGATATTGTCCTCGTATCTCACTATGGTAGGATTGATCGTGTGTTGTTATAGTTCTTGAAAGAAGGCATTGTGGAGACCGGAGGACGACTTCAAGTCCACTCTTAGAGCTTCGGGTACGGTGGCTGATGTCTCAAGCCATCACCTTCGGCGCCACTCTATGGCACGAGACACCACACCAGGCCTTGGCTGGTAGACACTCGCGCCACCACCACCAGCTCACGCGGTGGGTATATATATTTTTTATTTTTTTATTTTTTCCTCGTTGCTCGAGCTTTTCTATTTCATCAACACAATTTTTTTTGGCTGTGAGAGATTCATCTAAATAAACAAATAAATATATGTTGTTGAGTTGGTGCTGCTATGTTGAAGTGGCTATGTTAAACAAACCGTATAAATATTATTTTTTTAAAAGCCCATTCAAAATTAATGGCCCATAAGATCTTTTTTTAAAAGGCCCATTCAAAAGGCTCGTTACATATTTTTTAGATTCTGAAAAAAGTGAAATTGATTTGTGTTAGAAAGTATATTGTTATATTTAGAAATCAGAAAAATGAAAAAATAATAAATAAAATAATAATAAAAAAATCATGACGGCATCAGAATACTGGTGTTATGCCAAGAAGGGCCGTTTTCGTGCGATAGCCAAAATTGATGTCATAGGTAAAAAGTGTTGATGTGGCACTATGTTTTCCATGGCACCACCCTATGACACCACACTATACCTAGCGCTCTTAGGATTAGAGTTAAATAGTGGATTGTCACCCAAAAACACATGATAGTGAAATTTCTTTTAATTGTTTGGATCTTTCAACAAGATGAGATGTCTATTTAGTGGAATACTCCGTGACACACAAGTCAGAAAAGACATAAACATGACCGCATGACCCCCACATGAGATACTATGCATAAGGTGTTTGGATTGGATTGGCTTGCTTTAAAGTGCACGAGCTTATTTAAATGTACAAGGCTTATCAAGTTGAGTTTATTGGAATTTTAAATCATATTAACATTTAATATTTAAACATATAATTACATGAGTATGTAATGGAAGACAAATATCAAACATAGTACAAGTAATTAACATAAGTTCAAAAACATGTACCTTTTAGCAATAAAAGCTTACGAACAACGATTTTTGAATCGTGTGTGAATAAATCTAACACATAAAACCACTAAAGATCAAAGTATGATCTTCTCCACATAAACACACTTAATACGTTCTTAGCAAACAATTATGTATGCTAGTACTAGTAGTGAAAAGCTAAACCAACTTCTTGATTCTTGAACAAACAAAACCTTGAAACCTTTTGTTGTTGTTTGATCGACCAAGAAACAAAGCAAACCAAAACCTTAGTGATGATGGTGATCGATTGACTAAAGACAAGACAAAACCGAAACCATTGAGGTTTTGTTGATGATCGATCGACTAAGCAAAAAACCAAACCGAAACCCTTTGGTTGGTTGATATTCGGTCGAGCAAGGCACAAAGAAAAAAGAAGAGAACTTTTGGTTTTGAGTTATAATAATGAGGTGTGGAAAAACAATGACCCAAGGTTTTATTATATAGGCTAGAACTGCTTGACTTGCAAGTCAAGCAATCCCAAACCACCTAGGACTCTCCCACCGATCGACTCAAGTCCAAGGGAGGTGATTCCGAACCATCATTCTCTCTTTTGCACTTTAGTCCTTTAACAATCGTCTAACGATCGTTAGTTCAAGTAACTATTAGTTAAACGTTTATAGCTTTTCACTAGTATATTTTTTTAAGTATTAACGTATGTGTCCTGATAACGCTACACGCGTCGTTCGAGGTCAAAGGAACTTCCTTTTCGTCGAGCAAGTTTTTCAACACCCTAGGCAGTGAACCTAATCGTTGTAGTGTAGTATTAGGGTAAGCCACGGGAATTGATATCGTTCTCTAGGGGAATAGGAATGCTAGTGAGAAGTTACTACGCTAAGGTTGGGGTTGAGGAAGATTATTTTTTATCTTTTTATATTTTTTTAAAGAAAGGAAAGGTACGAATCTCGGGGTTTAAATTTGGGGGGTTGGTATTTCTACCGATTACTCTACTTATCTAATTATCTAATCTAAGGTGTATGTAGTCTATGTCTAATTAATGTGTGCTCGTATGATAGTTTAAAGATGTGTTTACTTAGGTTTTACTACTCCTTAACTATCTCCTATTGGTGGTTGAATTGTCACGTCCTTATTCCTAGTTGCGTTGTGTGTCTAAGGTTGTAGGGTATGCGTTTCTCCCTAACTCTTTGAACTTACCAAAGGGTCTCGTCTACAAAACCCACTTGGGATAATAAACTCTTACTCTAAGGCACTCTTTGGATGGTTTAGCTTACACCTACTCAAGGAGTCATATTCTAAGGTTCACAAAGATTTAATCAAGCATTAAGTACACAACGAATGACCTATCGCATTACTAGATCATTAATCAACTAAGATAAGAGACAACAAATCAATATTCAATAATCAAGTTTCATATTCCCTAAGCAAACACATAAGTAAATTAGCCGGACATGGAGAACATGCAAGCATACACACAAATAATCAAAGACATAATTGTATTAATGAAGTAAAACACTTATCTTGGTGTAAGATAGGGTTTGGAACCCTAAAATACTGTACAAGACAACCTTGGTTCGGTTTAGGTTTTTACTCCAAAAGACTACACACTAAATACTGAAAAATTCGGATTCTATATATAATATTACATCTGCGACGGCGTCACCTTATGTTTTGTGACGCCGTCGTGTCGCTGTCATTAGGGTTTCGACTTGGCCACGTTAGACTTGCGATGGCGTCACCTTATGCTTGTGACGCCGTCCTCTTCAGCTTCTGACACCGTCTGGATTACATCTAGGCCGTCTGAGTTGCGACGGCCTACTCTTTTATAACTTGACGTCGTCACTTGAAAATGGGAGTTTTGGCTTCTGTCCCGCCACAAAGATCTTCCGACGGCGTCGCAATTAACACCTGACGCCGTCACCTTATGTTTTCAGCAGCTTTGAGTGTCTCGATTCTGACTTTGGCCATTTTCTTCGTATAATCGCGCCTTTTCGTCCAAATAAGTGTCATTCCAGCATTTTGACTTCAAGAGACCTAAAAAGTGAAAATGAACGATATTAAGCAATAACGGATACAAAAGTAATCAAATAAGGGCTTAAACGACTCCTCAAAAAGGTACCTTTTAAAACCTTATCAAATATCCCTACACTTGGTATTTGCTTGTCCTCAAGCAAATGTGCTTTTAGCCAATTAATTTATAAGTTAGGGGTCATGAAGCATTCGTTCAAAACGGTCCACAACACATATAAGCCCCGCAAAATTCATAACAAGCACGGAAATTACATACTAGCACCTCACATGGGGTGTTTGGATACTCACATCTCTCTCGGGTGTATATGAAATATAACAAATTGGAAATGGAAGATAAACACTCATTAACCGGTCCTAGTACATAGATTACCATAGGCTTGAGAATAGATCAAACCTCCATCGCTTTGGCGTAAGCACCTAGGAAAGACTATCAAAGAGGTCTTTAAAGGGTTATAATGTTAGGCTTACGGTAGGGAAACAAAGGGTTTGGTGGGATAGGCTATATAGTGGTGGCAAGTCAAAAATCTCTTATGTTACAAGCATACGAAGAATGGCATTGCTAAGCCAAGACTCGACACTCTAAACTCTAGCTAACTGAAATAAACAAACATAAATTTAAAGGATAGATGTAGGATGGTAGCCCGTATGTTTTTTTTTTTTTTTTTTTTTTTTTTTTTTTTTTTTTTTTTTTTTTTCATCACTCTATTTTTTTTCCACATACACTTTTACTCTACCATCATCTACAGTAACATCAAAATAATAGGGATTTATAGGCACATCCCTACACTTGAGTTTTTATTACTCTAACACTAATTTGACCCGAATTGAAAAGATCAAAACACTTGGGGTACATTATTACGCAAACAAAGGGAATTTGAATTAACGTTCCCTTCCCGTCATTTCATAAACTTTAACTTTTCCCATGAATCCCAATCGTCCCAAAACTGTATACAAAGGATATGACTCGACTTAGCAACTCATGCAAGCAACTAGATAATTGAACTAAGGGTTTAGGGTGATAACAATAATGCACTAAAAGTGAGAGCATACAGGGTAGGCTAAGGCGATTTGGGTGTATATTTGGGGGTGGGTGTAAACAATGCTCTTCATTGATATTCCGGAAAAACCGAAACATCATGAGAACCGCGAAAAGGATAGGCTCTGAGGGGTTAACTAGGGGTATCGTGTACTAAAGATGAGTACAACGCAAAGGGTGTGGGGGAATTACTCAACCGATGTGGAAGAAGTAATTATATTACGGGTATCAAACAAGGGTTATCCTAATGCTTCTTATCATTTAGTTATTCCTAACTACACAAGTGTAGTCTTACTTGCGATCTCGGAATGCATCACAAAACAAGTTCCAGAATCTAATATACTACCGGTTCACACTCTAAGCATTGAAGATGAATGCTTTTAATTCCTACTAATCTAAGGGCGATCCTCACATTTTGGGTGGAATTTAGGTGGTAAAGGGTTTTTGTGCTAGTCATGCAACTTCCTATCCGTGAGACGCTTTTGTTAAGACTAATGGCCCACTCTTATATGTCATGAAAATTTTTAAATTTGGTGCCAAAATTACCTTAACCGACATTTTCTCATGGTTTATTACACAAATACAATTGGACAAAGCAAACATTCAAGGATAAGCATAGTTTCAAAGTTCTCGTTTTATTTTCCCTCCCTACACTTAAACTGAACATTGTCCCCAATGTTCCCCGAAAGTATCAAAGTTATGATAATGGAAGGTAATTAAAAACGAAAGAAACTAGTACTCCCCTGATCAGCTCGGTAGGATCCGTGTGTGAAGTAGTGGTTAAATCCTTTCCAAGAAGAATTTATGCGTGAAAAACTCCTTCCAATCTTATGTAACTTCTTCTTGATAAATTAAACCTGCACACTTGAAGAAACAAACGAAACCTTCGCATAAAATCGGCGGTAATAATATATATAAGACTCGATTTAAACTAGGATATAATGCTTGTGGAATGGATGTTTACAAAATTTCTGGAAAATTAAGACCTGGAAAATTCCAAATTTTTTTTAAGTAGCTCAGAAAACGAGAAAAAAGTAATCTGTTGTTTTCACTCCTTCCTGACGCCGTCAGGTTACGATCCTGAAGCCGTTAGGTTATCCTGACAAAAACTGGTCTGCGATTTTCTGGAAAAAATTCTGGAAAAATTTCTATCTTTAGAATCTGGAAAAAATTTCTGCAAAACATCCATTATGACTCGATACAAGCATTTGACTCGAACAAACACACAAATATATCTTTTAATGAATTGTTATTCTCATGTTTACGTTTCCTTGAAAACGTGTGTAATTCTCCCTACACTTATCCTTTATGTAAAATACCTTTATATGCAATTAAGACGAGGTTAAAAACAAAATAAAGCATTTTTACAAAATTAAACATGAGAATAAACAATCATTAAAAAATATATGACACTAACAAGCAAACAATTAAGCATGGGTTGCCTCCCACGAAGCGCTTTTCTTTATTTAAGAGGCTTGTAGCTAGACTCGTAGTTGTGCTCCTACGTTGCCCTAATCTTAGAGGCCCATTCAATTATCTTAACTCTGTTCTCATCACGAATATATTCAGGGCCCAATTCTAGACAGGCGGTATAAGGAACCTTATCCTTCCAATCAACTTCAAAGGCCAGAATGCTATCTACATCTAACTCATCAATGCACTCAAACCTCTTATTTTTGCAGGGCATTATATATTTAACACATTCGGTCTCATTTGAGAAATTGACTATTCCTTCCTCTTGATCATAAACCATCTTAGATTCCTCAATAAATGGTCTCCCAAGTATCACATCTCCTAAAACTCCATCAATAATGCCTTTCACAGTTTCTAGGATCATGAAATCACACCTATATGTGAAGTTTCCTACGAAGACATGCAATCCCTTAACCCTCCCAACATAGTTACTCACTTTCCTAGGGTAAAAGGGGTCCCTCATAGGTCCTAAATTTTCTCTCATGATCCAATTGTAGTAGAGCCTAGACATTATGTTCATGGGTGCTTTATAATCTATGTAAGTGTGATCCCTATATAAGTAACCAATCATGCACGGTATTTTGATATTTTTAGGGTCACCACTTTTTATGCATGGTTCGAAAGGCGGTCGCGGGAAGTTAACTACATTATAGTGATAAGTAGTTTCCTTTCCATTAGGGTATGAATCGAAATACTCCCTAAGTTCCTCCTCCTCCTTACTTCCGTCCATAATCTCCAAAACATTATAATCTCCTTTTACAATTTCATCTTCCGAATCACTTGAGGTTGAATCACTATCTAAGGTACCAGTGGATTCCTCAAGGGCTTTTTCAAGTGCATTTTCAATTATCCTATTAAGTTTCTTAAGCTCTCCAATTTCACTAACAATGCGAGCTCGGAGTTGGTTGGAAAAAGTTGGATCGAGTGGTGGGTGTTTATTTGATGGGGAGTTGTTGCTTGGTGGTTTATCACCTTCCATGATGAAAAGTGATGGGATTACGAACAAAGGTCACGAAGAAGGGGGATAGACTAAGAGAAAGCAAAAAATGAGAAAAAATTTACTTGATAGGAATCAAGTAAAGAAACCTAAACGAGGTGGACTACTAACTAGCTATTCTATTCCCCGGCAGCGGCGCCAAAAACTTGATAACGCTACACGCGTCGTTCGGGGTCAAAGGAACTTCCTTTTCGTCGAGCAAGTTTTTCAACACCCTAGGAAGTGAACCTAATCGTTGTAGTGTAGTATTAGGGTAAGCCATGGGAATTGATATCGTTCTCTAGGGGAATAGGAATGCTAGTGAGAAGTTACTACGCTAAGGTTGGGGCTGAGGAAGATTATTTTTTTATCTTTTTATATTTTTTTAAGGAAAGGAAAGGTACGAATCTCGGGGTTTGAATTTGGGGGGTTGGTATTTCTACCGATTACTCTACTTATCTAATTATCTAATCTAAGGTGTATGTAGTCTATGTCTAATTAATGTGTGCTCGTATGATAGTTTAAAGATGTGTTTACTTAGGTTTTACTACTCCTTAATTATCTCCTATTGGTGGTTGAATTGTCACGTCCTTATTCCTAGTTGCGTTGTGTGTCTAAGGTTGTAGGGTATGCGTTTCTCCCTAAATCTTTGAACTTACCAAAGGGTCTCGTCTACAAAACCCACTAGGGATAATAAACTCTTACTCTAAGGCACTCTTTGGATGGTTTAGCTTACAACTACTCAAGGAGTCATATTCTAAGGTTCACAAAGATTTAATCAAGCATTAAGTACACAACGAATGACCTATCGCATTACTAGATCATTAATCAACTAAGATAAGAGACAACCAATCAATATTCAATAATCAAGTTTCATATTCCCTAAGCAAACACATAAGTAAATTAGCCGGACATGGAGAACATGCAAGCATACACACAAATAATCAAAGACATAATTGTATTAATGAAGTAAAACACTTATCTTGGTGTAAGATAGGGTTTGGAACCCTAAAATACTGTACAAGACAGCCTTGGTTCAGTTTAGGTTTTTACTCCAAAAGACTACACACTAAATACTGAAAAATTCGGATTCTATACATAATATTACATCTGCGACGACGTCACCTTATGTTTTGTGACGCCGTCGTGTCGCCGTCATTAGGGTTTCGTCTTGGCCACGTTAGACTTGTGACGGCGTCACCTTATGCTTGTGATGTCGTCCTCTTTAGCTTCTGACGCCGTCTGGATTACATCTAGGCCGTCTGAGTTGCGACGGCCTACTCTTTTATAACTTGACGTCGTCACTTGAAAATGAGAGTTTTGGCTTCCGTCCCGTCACAAAGATCTTCCGACGGCGTCGCAATTAACACCTGACGCCGTCACCTTATGTTTTCAGCAGCTTTGAGTGTCTCGATTCTGACTTTGGCCATTTTCTTCGTATAATCGCGCCTTTTCGTCCAAATAAGTGCCATTCCAGCATTTTGCCTTCAAGAGACCTAAAAAGTGAAAAGGAATGATATTAAGCAATAACGGATACAAAAGTGATCAAATAAGGGCTTAAACGACCCCTCAAAAAGGTACCTTTTAAAACCTTATCAAATATCCATACACTTGGTATTTGCTTGTCCTCAAGCAAATGTGCTTTTAGCCAATTAGTTTATAAGTTAGGGGTCATGAAGCATTCGTTCAAAACGGTCCACAACACATATAAGCCCCGCAAAAGTCATAACAAGCACGGAAATTACATACTAGCACCTCACATGGGGTGTTTGGATACTCACATCTCTCTCGGGTGTATATGAAATATAACAAATTGGAAATGGAAGATAAACACTCATTAACCGGTCCTAGTACATAGATTACCATAGGCTTGAGAATAGATCAAACCTCCATCGCTTTGGCGTAAGCACCTAGGAAAGACTATCAAAGAGGTCTTTAAAGGGTTGTAATGTTAGGCTTATGGTAGGGAAACAAAGGGTTTGGTGGGATAGGCTATATAGTGGTGGCAAGTCAAAAATCTCTTATGTTACAAGCATACGAAGAATGGCGTTGCTAAGCCAAGACTCGATACTCTAAACTCTAGCTAACTGAAATAAACAAACATAAATTTAAAGGATAGATGTAGGATGGTAGCCCGTATGTTGTTGTTGTTTTTTTTTTTTTTTTTTTTTTTTTCATCATTCTATTTTTTTTTTCACATACACTTTTACTCTACCATCCTCTACAGTAACATCAAAATAATAGGGATTTATAGGCACATCCCTACACTTGAGTTTTAATTTGACCCGAATTGAAAAGATCAAAACACTTGGGGTACATTATTACGCAAACAAAGGGAATTTGAATTAACGTTCCCTTCCCGTCATTTCATAAACTTTAACTTTTCCCATGAATCCCAATCGTCCCAAAACTGTATACAAAGGATATGACTCGACTTAGCAACTCATGCAAGCAACTAGATAATTGAACTAAGGGTTTAGGGTGATAACAATAATGCACTAAAAGTGAGTGCATACAGGGTAGGCTAAGGCGATTTGGGTGTATATTTGGGGGTGGGGTGTAAACAATGCTCTTCATTGATATTTCGGAAAAACCGAAACATCACGAGAACCGCGAAAAAATAGGCTCTGAGGGGTTAACTAGGGGTATCGTGTACTAAAGATGAGTACAACGCAAAGGGTATGGGGGAATTACTCAACCGATGTGGAAGAAGTAATTATATTACGGGTATCAAACAAGGGTTATCCTAATGCCTCTTATCATTTAGTTATTCCTAACTACACAAGTGTAGTCTTACTTGCGATCTCGGAATGCATCACAAAACAAGTTCTAGAATCTAATGTACTACCGGTTCACACTATAAGCATTGAAGATGAATGCTTTTAATTCCTACTAATCTAAGAGCGATCCTCACATTTTGGGTGGAATTTAGGTGGTAAAGGGTTTTTGTGCTAGTCATGCAACTTCCTATCCGTGAGACGCTTTTGTTAAGACTAATGGCCCACTCTTATATGTCATGAAAAATTTTAAATTTGGTGCCAAAATTACCTTAACCGACATTTTCTCATGGTTTATTACACAAATACAATTGGACAAAGCAAACATTCAAGGATAAGCATAGTTTCAAAGTTCCCGTTTTATTTTCCCTCCCTACACTTAAACTGAACATTGTCCCCAATGTTCCCCGAAAGTATCAAAGTTATGATAATGGAAGGTAATTAAAAACGAAAGAAACTAGTACTCCCCTGATCAGCTCGGTAGGATCCGTGTGTGAATTAGTGGTTAAATCCTTTCCAAGAAGAATTTATGCGTGAAAAACTCCTTCCAATCTTATGTAACTTCTTCTTGATAAATTAAACCTGCACACTTGAAGAAACAAACGAAACCTTCGCATAAAATCGGCGGTAATAATATATATAAGACTCGATTTAAACTAGGATATAATGCTTGTGGAATGGATGTTTACAGAATTTCTGGAAAATTAAGACCTGGAAAATTCCAAATTTTTTTTAAGTAGCTCAGAAAACGAGAAAAAAGTAATCTGTTGTTTTTACTCCTTCCTGACGCCATCAGGTTGCGATCCTGACGCCGTCAGGTTATCCTGACAAAAACTGGTCTGCGATTTTCTGGAAAAAATTCTGGAAAAATTTATATCTTTAGAATCTGGAAAAAATTTCTGCAAAACATCCATTATGACTCGATACAAGCATTTGACTCGAACAAACACACAAATATATCTTTTAATGAATTGTTATTCTCATGTTTACGTTTCCTTGAAAACGTGTGTAATCCTCCCTACACTTATCCTTTATGTAAAATACCTTTATATGCAATTAAGACGAGGTTAAAAACAAAATAAAGCATTTTTACAAAATTAAACATGAGAATAAACAATCAATAAAAGATATATGACACTAACAAGCAAACAATTAAGCATGGGGTGCCTCCTACGAAGCACTATTCTTTATTTAAGAGTCTTGTAGCTAGACTCGTAGTTGTGCTCCTACGTTGCCCTAATCTTAGAGGCCCATTCAATTATCTTAAATCTGTTCTCATCACGAATATATTCAGGGCCCAATTCTAGACAGGCGGTATAAGGAACCTTATCCTTCCAATCAACTTCAAAGGCCGGAATGCATGCATCTAACTCATCAATGCCCTCAAACCTCTTATTTTTGCAGGGCATTATATATTTAACACATTCGGTCTCATTTGAGAAATTGACTATTCTTTCCTCTTGATCATAAACCATCTTAGATTCCTCAATAAATGGTCTCCCAAGTATCACATCTCCTAAAACTCCATCAATAATGCCTTTCACAGTTTCTAGGATCATGAAATCACACCTATATGTGAAGTTTCCTACGAAGACATGCAATCCCTTAACCCTCCCAACATAGTTACTCACTTTCCTAGGGTAAAAGGGGTCCCTCATAGGTCCTAAATTTTCTCTCATGATCCAATTGTAGTAGAGCCTAGACATTATGTTCATGGGTGCTTTATAATCTATGTAAGTGTGATCCCTATATAAGTAACCAATCATGCACGGTATTTTGATATTTTTAGGGTCACCACTTTTTATGCATGGTTTGAAAGGCGGTCGCGGGAAGTTAACTACATTATAGTGATAAGCAGTTTCCTTTCCATTAGGGTATGAATCGAAATACTCCCTAAGTTCCTCCTCCTCCTTACTTCCGTCCATAATCTCCAAAACCTTATAATCTCCTTCTACAATTTCATCTTCCGAATCACTTGAGGTTGAATCACTATCTAAGGTACCAGTGGATTCCTCAAGGGCTTTTTCAAGTGCATTTTCAATTATCCTATTAAGTTTCTTAAGCTCTCCAATTTCACTAACAATGCGAGCTCGGAGTTGGTTGGCAGAAGTTGGATCGAGTGGTGGGTGTTTATTTGATGGGGAGTTGTTGCTTGGTGGTTTATCACCTTCCATGATGAAAAGTGATGGGATTACGAACAAAGGTCACGAAGAAGGGGGATAGACTAAGAGAAAGCAAAAAATGAGAAAAAATTTACTTGATAGGAATCAAGTAAAGAAACCTAAACGAGGTGGACTACTAACTAGCTATTCTATTCCCCGGCAGCGGCGCCAAAAACTTGATAACGCTACACGCGTCGTTCGGGGTCAAAGGAACTTCCTTTTCGTCGAGCAAGTTTTTCAACACCCTAGGCAGTGAACCTAATCGTTGTAGTGTAGTATTAGGGTAAGCCATGGGAATTGATATCATTCTATAGGGGAATAGGAATGCTAGTGAGAAGTTACTACGCTAAGGTTGGGGTTGAGGAAGATTATTTTTTATCTTTTTATATTTTTTTAAGGAAAGGAAAGGTACGAATCTCGGGGTTTGAATTTGGGGGGTTGGTATTTCTACCGATTACTCTACTTATCTAATTATCTAATCTAAGGTGTATGTAGTCTATGTCTAATTAATGTGTGCTCGTATGATAGTTTAAAGATGTGTTTACTTAGGTTTTACTACTCCTTAATTATCTCCTGTTGGTGGGTGAATTGTCACGTCCTTATTCCTAGTTGCGTTGTGTGTCTAAGGTTGTAGGGTATGCGTTTCTCCCTAACTCTTTGAACTTACCAAAGGGTCTCGTCTACAAAACCCACTAGGGATAATAAACTATTACTCTAAGGCACTCTTTGGATGGTTTAGCTTACAACTACTCAAGGAGTCATATTCTAAGGTTCACAAAGATTTAATCAAGCATTAAGTACACAACGAATGACCTATCGCATTACTAGATCATTAATCAACTAAGATAAGAGACAACAAATCAATATTCAATAATCAAGTTTCATATTCCCTAAGCAAACACATAAGTAAATTAGCCGGACATGGAGAATATGCAAGCATACACACAAATAATCAAAGACATAATTGTATTAATGAATTAAAACACTTATCTTGGTGTAAGATAGGGTTTGGAACCCTAAAATACTGTACAAGACAGCCTTGGTTCGGTTTAGGTTTTTACTCCAAAAGACTACACACTAAATACTGAAAAATTCGGATTCTATATATAATATTACATCTGCGACGGCGTCACCTTATGTTTTGTGACGCCGTCGTGTCGCCGTCATTAGGGTTTCGTCTTGGCCACGTTAGACTTGCGAAGGCGTCACCTTATGCTTGTGACGCCATCCTCTTCAGCTTCTGACGCCGTCTGGATTACATCTAGGCCGTCTGAATTGCGACGGCCTACTCTTTTATAACTTGACGTCGTCACTTGAAAATGGGAGTTTTGGCTTCTGTCCCATCACAAAGATCTTCCGATGGCGTCGCAATTAACACCTGACGCCGTCACCTTATGTTTTCAGCAGCTTTGAGTGTCTCGATTATGACTTTGGCCATTTTCTTCGTATAATCGTGCCTTTTCGTCCAAATAAGTGCCATTCCAGCATTTTGCCTTCAAGAGACCTAAAAAGTGAAAAGGAACGATATTAAGCAATAACGGATACAAAAGTGATCAAATAAGGGCTTAAACGACCCCTAAAAAAGGTACCTTTTAAAACCTTATCATGTCCACATGGACTCACGTGTTTTCTGACATACGATATTTGAACATGGACATATCCTAACAACTCCCACTTGGACATGTCTCAAATAACGTAATAACATTGGTGAGCGTCTAGCAACACGCCAATGCTCCTAGAAACACTTGAGTGTGGTTTCGAAAAGGCACAGTTAAATGATTCATCATTTATTATTCCTTTGATTCAGATACCATGTTAAATATGGATATGGATCAAGGTCATTTCATAATTTAACTATTTTGTTTCTCTTTTCATCGATTGATCATGATTACCAAATTCATCGGGACATATCCAGATCTCCTTTGGGTATGGCCGTACAAATATCTGACCAACCCCACTAGGGGTCCAATGGTATCATACTTCAAATATAATTGAAGGAACAAATTATGTCTTGACAACAAGCGTCATCCGCATGTTTTACAAAACTTTTGAAAATAGCCATTATAACTACTAGTTATGGATATCGTTAGACTAAATTCAAGAACTGGGATCCACACACGCCATTCCAGCTTGCGTCTTAAGTCTAATGATAAATAAAGAGATCACTTACAAGATTCACTTAATGAAAAAGATCCATAAAGTTAAAATCTTGTTAATTGGGGAAGTCTGATATGCAAACTTTTGAATACCATGTGAGTTTGGTGAGACACCTCCTTAATATTTATAGAATATTACCAGTCTCTCAGATTTTTCTTAATTCAACTACATTCTCATGTAGTTGATTGACAATAAATAGTTTAGAATGATATAAATCACTCATGGATTTAAACATGCAAATATAGGATACAACTTATTATAAATGAAACTAAAACATATTAAATACTTTAATTCATTGAGAAATAATAATATTCCTTATCTAAATACTAAACATAGATTTACATGAAACTATTAGCTAAAAGAAGTCTAATGCTCTCAGTATGTTAAGTAAGCTTTCCCTTAGGTAAAGCCTTCGTAAAATCATTAGCTAAATTTTTATCTGTGTGAACTTTGAGTAAATTGATTTCACCAATTTCTATTTGTTATAGAACATAGTGATATCGTCTAGGATAGTGTCTGGCGCCTTTCATAAGTCCAGGCTCATTGTCGATGATGATTGCTCCAGAATTGTCGCAATACATCTCCATAGGTTGTTCGTTTGTGAGAACAACGACCAACTTATAAAAAAATTTCCTAATCCAGACAGCTTTCATTGCATCTTCTAAAGCAACTATGTACTCAGCTTCTGTTGCAGACATTGCAGTAGTGGTCTGCTTGGTAATCTTCCAATCCACCGCGCCTCCATTAAACGAAGACATATCTTGTCTGAGACTTTGTATCACCTTTATCGGTTTGGTATCCAGCGTCGCAGTAACCTTTAACTTTGAGCTCCGCCTCAGGATTTCCACCATAAACAAGGAACATATCTCTAGTAGCTCTTAGATACTTGAGAATATTTTTCACAGCAGTCCAGTGACTTTCACCTGGATTCTGTTGAAACTGGCTTGTAAGGTTTTGGGAAAACACCACATCAGGTCTAATGCATCTTACTACATACATAATCGATCCTACAGCCGAAGCATAAGGAACATTATGCATACGCTCTACCTCAGTAGGTGCAGAAGCACATTGAGTATTATTTAAGTCGAGTCTTTCTTGCATTTGGATAAATCCTTTCTTAGAATTTCGATCCTAAAAAATCTTTAGGATTTTATCAATGTAAGCACTTTGACTTTATCCAATCAACCGTCTTTATAACAACCTAAAACTCGGATCTTCATTTTAATACGTATTCGAAATTTAACCTAAGTTCTTAAACAATTAAGTTAGTGATATAACTATATGTTATATGTATATAACACATTCAAAATACAATATATATATATAAATCCTAAACCTAGCTATGATAAATCGGTATGCATTGTTTTCCTAAGCTCCTACACAGTTTATGTTTCATTTAACCAAGCTTACCATATGTATCCATAAAATAGACATATACACTTATATATATAAACATATCATATTCCTCCTATGTTCCATTCACTAGAACCGATTATATATTTTTGTGTACACATTTCGAATTGAGAATAAGTTCTACTAATTTGGAAAGGATTTGAGGGAGAATGGGTCACCCTTAAAATTGGCATTTAAACCTCTCCATTCTTACACCTTGAAACCCTAAAATAAAACACATAGTAAATCGGCAACCTCTCTTCTTTCCTCTCCAAAAAGATCAAGGTAAGAAGGGTTAGCTAATATCGGTGATCGGGTGGTATATGAGCTTTGTTTGATCGTGTGGTTTGATTCGAATACGAGTAGGATGGTTTCTTTTCTTTTGCCTCGTTAAAACTACCTCAAGGTACCTCCATCTCTTTGTGTTTCCCCATTTGACACCCACATATATGGTGTACATAATCAGAAACTATAACATGACCTTTTTATCTTACAAATCTGGTTATTGAGTTACTATTATTTCGATCTGAATAACAATATTAAAGACCACATAAAATCATGAAGATATAAAACATATGGGTGTTGATCTTTATTTCCGCTTTGGGTCATTCAAATATGTGTATTGCACGTTTTGTTTTTAGTCACTGAAAATGTTTGTACCATCTTTAAAACACGTTCTTGAACTGGTAATAAAACTAAAGAGCTAGGACGGGTCATGCATATGATATACGTGAATTAAAGGGCTTGGACTGAAGATGATTTATTCGAATATGTATGTGTTGTTTTTCGTATTTGATTGTTGTAACACCCCCAAATCTCGGTACAGCGGAAGACTTAATCAAGTTTTCGGGGCGTTACGATTGGATTGGTATCTCACACAAGTATAGCAAAAAAGATAGTCATTTTCATTCAAAACCAATCCCAAATTTAAATAATCAAAACAATAATCCAAAAGTATAAATATTAGGCCCAAAACATGATTTAATAAAATAGGTCCCCATAATTTATCAGAGTCAAATATGATCCTTGAACCATGCCTCCTTGCCAAGCTTCCACCGAACACGTATTCCAAACGTCATTTAAATACCTGAGAAAACATGCTAAAAGGTCAGCTTACGCTGGTGAGTTCATAGGTTTAAATTCAATAAAATTGTAGTGGACTTGTAGGAGTTGATTTGCTATGCAAGACTAAAGATAGATAAACATCGTTCACAAACCGATCCTAACCGGATCACAATCCATATCCCGCATCCAGGGATCACTCGGGCCCAGCGACTCTAGTCCAGCACTGTCGTGGCAAAATCTAGAACAATTTCCAACCCCGGACTAGGTCGAGGTAGAAGTCTATTCTTAGCTAGGCAACAATTATAGCAATTGGGATTGCTACCCTAGTCTAAGTCAACGACTATCGCACATCTAACTAAACAGTCAAGTACATAAGCAAATCCAAATAGTTTTAAAGGTCCAAAAACAGTAGCATGATTCTCACCCCAGTTTAGTTAAAAATGTAGATAAAAATGGGGCTATGAAACTCACCTTAAGCGAGCAACGCACGAATAAACACTAGTAGAAGATAACAGGTAATCACGGCACAACAACTATCGACTCGGCACAACCTATTAATGTAAACCAATTTTAATATATATTTCCCAAAATCAACGTTATCTACCCCAATGTATTCCATTTCGTTATTTCCAAAAATGTCTCGTTTCACCGTTTAGTCCTAGTGTTTGGTATCCTCATGTGGGTGTATCGACTCAATATGATGCCATGAATGCACTCAAACAACCAATATGTGACTCAATGCAACACAACGAGACATCTAAGCGATAAGCTCCATAGTCCAATAAGTTTCGGAATAAATAGTAGACCTTATCGAATTCGTCAACTCGATAAACTCAATTATTTATTCGTGTCGCTTATTATCCCATAAACCGGTCGCATCCTAAAAAGTCATAAGGATAATTCACCCATTAATAAGGTTACCCAACGTACCTAGCGGGCTCTTATTAGATTCGTCAACCTAATAAGTCCGCTACCTAGGTGGATCAACACTATTAATGTTAGATTATCCGTAACCCATGCACACAACGTAAGTAAATAAATACTTGAAACTAGTATTAAATGCCCATAATTGGAATATTTCAATAAACGTGTACTCGAAACATTAATTACTTATTTATTATAAAACATTTCCATTTTTAGTCGTTAGTTTCTATTTAAAATAGTAAATAACAAGATAAGTCTTGTTATCGATATTTTTGGTATAAAATCCTTTTTATTATTAATGTTTCATAGTTGATTAGCATTTTCATATATACATTTCGTCAAATTCCAATATTAGTTTCATATCGTTTTTCGTTTCGAGTCCACAAGCATGAGTCATGACTTCTCGGCTTTTAATCAATCAATAGTCCAAACTATACTAAAGTCCATGTTACGGAGTTGTCGGGGTTAACTATTGACTAAAAAGTCAAAGTAACACCGACGTTGCTCAAAGTTGACAATTTATATATATCAAGTCCAAATAAAAGTCATAATAGCGCAATTAAATCCCAAATCAACTCCAATCAATCTCGCCAACCAATCAACCAACCAAGTATACCCGAAACCAATGTTATGACCCTAATGGTCATGACACAGTCACGGTTAAGACCACGTGAACCAAACAAGCTCTAGAAGCTTTTCGGCTCCACGCGTCTCATCCAAACACCAACAATATCAACCCACAAGCTACCATGACAACTCGACCCGGACCCTTGGTCCTTGAGGGTCACGTACGCCACCCAAACACACCCTACGTGGGTTTGGTGGCTTGTACGCCCCATATGCACAACCAAACACCTCCCAAATCACATCCACAACATCCAAACACAATCAATCAACCTCCAATCATTAACCAAACATCAAACCCATCATCTATTCCTAATCAAAAACATAAAACTAAACCTAAAATGCAAATACCCAACAATATGATACACCACATGATACCAAAACACTAGCTACATGTTTATTTAAGTGTTAATTAGATTTAATCCCGTGTTTCACCCAAAAGCCCTAAAAGTCGCCCCATATACGAACCCTAAATGGGTTGTACGTGGCTTCTTTATGCTCAAAAAAGACATATTCAAGTCCCTTTTACCTTTTCCAAACACGAATTACAAAACCCACTTGAAACCCTAAAGATCCGAATCTTAATTCTAAGATTTGAAGGTGTTTTGGAGGTCTATATGGCGCGTGTTATATATGGTTGAAAAGAGGAGAAAGAGAGCTTCAAGATGGTGGTGAAGGTGGGTGGTCACGCGCTGGAAGTTAGCCGGAAATGGCCGGAACAGTGGCGGCGGCCGGTTGGGTTTAGGGTTAGGGTGTTATTTATTTTGAGGAGAGAGAGAGAAAGAGAGAGATAGATAGAGAAAGGTGTGTGTGTGTTTTTAGTGAGAGAAAGTGAAGAGGTGAAATGAGGAGGTGATGGGGTATTTATATTTTTGAGTTGAGGACTAAAATAAAAATGAAGTGGGATGGGGGGGGGGGGGGTGGCCGGCTAGGCTAAACAAGGGGGCCGAAAGCGTCATTTTTCGTAAACTATCCCGTTTACTCATTCCCGAGCTCATATATTATCCCCCGAGTGTCCCACGACGTTCATTCGACTTTCTAATATCGTTATTTATGTTTTTCCACAAGTTTTGACTATTTATTTGTAAATTTTCGAGTTACGGTCTAAAAGTTACATTATTTCTCGTTTTAGGCTTTTCTAGTGCCGAATCGAATAGTGCCTCCCAAAAAGAGTTAAAACTCACACGATAACTCGTTCAATAATGAAATAAACCATAAAAACCAATAGACGATATAAAATCAAGTCATGGTTGGTAAAATAGTGTTAAAGGCAAAATTCGGTTTAGTTTAACGTAATACGGTTACCTAAAATAGACTCCCTAAACTGCCAGTTGTCACATCCTCCCAGCCTCAGAAGAAACCCGTCCCGGGTTTCACTCTGAGTTGCTTGATGTCATGAAAAGTTTAGGATAATTACTACGGAAAACGTCCTCACGTTCCCAAGTGAACTCCGGTCCATGTTGGGAGTTCCAACGAACTTTGATAATCGGAATACGGCTATGCTTCAGCCGTTTAATCTCACGATCCATAATCTCAATCGGTTCCTCAACGAAATTCAATTTCTCATCAATACGGATATCTCTTAAAGGCACAACTATGTTTTCCTCCGAAAGACATTTCTTAAGATTACTAACATGAAAGACATTGTGTACACTGCTAAATTCCGATGGTAGCTCCAGGCGGTATGCTACCGGTCCGATTCTTTCCAGGATTGGAAAGGGACCAATATATCGGAGATTGAGTTTTCCACGCTTTCCAAATCGAATCACTCCTTTCCAAAGAGAAACCTTTAACATAACACGATCTCCAACCTGAAATTCTAAGGGTTTACGTCTCTTATCGGCATAACTCTTTTGTCTATCTCGAGCGGTTTGCAAACGGTTACGAATCTGAACTATCTTCTCAGTGGTTTCTAGGACAAGTTCAGGACCGGTAAGTTGACTCTCGCCAACTTCAGCCCAACAAACAGGAGAATGACATTTTCGGCCATACAATGCTTCAAATGGAGCGGCCTTAATGCTAGAATGATAACTATTGTTGTAAGAGAATTCGGCCAAAGGGAGATGTCTCTCCCAGCCTTTTTCGAAATCAATAACACAAGATCTAAGCATATCCTCTAAGGTCTGAATGGTTCTCTCGCTTTGACCATCGGTTTGAGGGTGATAAGCAGTGCTCATATCCAGGTTTGTTCCTAACGCTGACTGTAAGGATCTCCAAAAGTGGGATGTGAAACGGCTATCTCGATTGGAAATGATAGATATCGGTACTCCATGACGCGATAATATCTCCTTAAGGTACAGTCGAGCGAGCTTGTCGAGACTATCGGTCTCGCTAATGGCTAAGAAGTGAGCAGACTTAGTTAAACGATCAACGATTACCCAGATAGCATCATTGCCGCTAGCTGTTCTTGGTAATTTGGTGATAAAGTCCATGGCGATTCGCTCCCATTTCCATTCTGGGAGTTCAGGTTGAACTAAGAGTACTGAGGGTTTCTGGTGTTCGGCCTTTACCTTAGAACAAGTCAAGCACCAACTGACATACTGAGCTATGTCGGCTTTCATGTTAGGCCACCAGTAAAGTTTCTTAAGGTCCTGATACATCTTATCGGCTCCGGGATGAATAGAGTATTTTGATTTATGCGACTCGTGCATAATCAACTCACAGATTCCACCATGAAATGGTATCCAGCTTCTGTCTTTGAAGCATACGGTTCCATCGGAACGCTTCAAGAAGCCATTTTTACTTTCTACCATTCCATGAAGATTCTCGTAAGGACGGTTCTCTTCCTTCAATGCTGCAGCCTGGCCGGCTAAGATTTGAGATGGTAGAGGCGAAACAATGGTTATTCCTAGGGATCGAACGAGTAATGGTGGAATGTTCTCCTTACGACTAAGTGCATCAGCCACAACATTAGCCTTACCAGGATGATAACGAATCTCACTGTCATAATCACTAAGAAATTCTAACCAACGTCGCTGTCTCATGTTCAGTTCCTTCTGATCTAAGATGTGCTTCAAGCTCGTATGGTCGGTAAACACTACACACTTGGTTCCATACAGATAATGTCTCCAGATCCTAAGGGCAAACACTACAGCACCTAACTCAAGGTCATGGGTGGTGTCGTTCTTCTCATGCTTCTTAAGTTGTCAGGATGCATAAGCAATTACCTTATCCCGTTGCATCAAAACAACACCTAAGCCTTTATGCGAAGCGTCGCAGTACACGACAAAGTCTTCGCTTCCTTCAGGCAAAGCTAGGATGGGCGCACTACACAAATTCTCCTTCAGAAGTTGGAATGCTTCTTTTTCCTTTTCTCCCCATTCATACTTAACGTTCTTCTGTGTCAGTTTGGTCAGCAACTTAGCTATTTTGGAAAATCCCTCAATGAATCTCCTATAATAGCCTGCTAAACCTAGAAACTGGCGGATTTCTGATGGGTTCTTAGGAGCTGCCCATTCCTTAATGGCCTCAATCTTAGCTGGGTCAACATGAACACCTCGACTATCTATCACGTGACCTAAGAATTGTACGTACCGTATCCAAAATTCACACTTAGAGAATTTGGCATACAACTTCTCCTCTCTCAACAATCCTAAAATGAGCCTCAAATGCTCTTCGTGCTCCTCACTACTCTTGGAGTATATCAAGATGTCGTCTATGAATACTATCACAAACTTATCCAGATATGGCTTACATACTCAGTTCATGAGATCCATGAAAACCGCTGGCGCGTTGGTCAAACCAAACAACATCACTTGGAATTCATAGTGTCCATAACGAGTCATGAACGCCGTCTTAGGGATATCCTCCTCTCGAACTCTAAGCTGGTGATAACCAGATCGTAAGTCGATCTTGGAAAAGACACTAGCTCCTTGGAGTTGGTCGAATAGGTCATCTATTCTAGGTAACGGATATCGGTTCTTCACCGTCAACTTATTCAACTCCCTATAATCAATACACATCCGAAACGATCCATCCTTCTTATTCACAAACAACACCGGTGCTCCCCATGGTGACGAACTTGGTCGAATGAATCCCTTCTCTGACAACTCTGACAACTGTTTAGACAGTTCCTCCAATTCTCTTAGAGCAAGTCGATAGGGTGCCCGAGCTACGGGTGCAGCACCGGGTATCAACTCTATTTGGAATTCCACTTTTCGGACAGACATCCGGAAATTCTCTAACGATGGTTACATCATTAAGGTGTCTTCACTCTTCTCCTCGCTTTTCTTTTCATAAATTCAAGCCAAGAAAAGACAACCTCCTCTATCGATGTACTTCTGGGCCTTAATACAAGAGATGATGCTCAACCGGGAAGGACTTCCACAGTCGCTCCGATCTCCTTGTATGCTCAGAACTTTTCCGCCATACGGTACACGAACGATCTTCTCATCGCAGATGATGTGTGCACCATTCTTCGACAGCCAATCCATTCAGATAATGACGTCAAAACTTCCCAAGGTAACTGGCAATAGGTCTATGCTAAATGGGTGGTCTAAGAAACTTAAGGTACAACCTCGGACTACGGTGTCTATCTTCTCCCTATTCCCATTAGCTAATTCCACATCGTAACTAAACCCTAGAGGTGTTTGGGACATTCCTAGTAATGGCATAAAATTGGTGGATACGAAACTCATATCCACACCAGTATCAAACAGTATGGAAGCATAGCGATTATTGAGAAGGAACGTACCCGTAACTACGTTAGGGTCCTCACCAGCTTCCTTTCCAATAGCATACATACGCGTTGTTCCCATGTCTCTCTGCTGATTCCTAGCACCATGGTTTCCCTGGTTCTCCACAACCTCACGCTTCACAGGGTTTAAGCCATTATTTCCCACACCTCGGTTAACAAATCCTCCTACATTACCGGGATTTCCTCTCATCCACGGCTCTCAGCACTTGTTCTTGTAGTGCCCCTTCTTTCCACATCCAAAACAGGTGACAGTGGCCTTCCAGTCCGCTCCTTGTGCAGTTTGAGCTGTAGCAAGTGGTCGGGACCTACAGTCTTTGGCCAAGTGTCCTACCTTAGAGCACTTCCTACACACATTCGGGCACAGTCCATAGTGGTGTCGGTTGCAACGATCACACATGGGTCTACTACCTTCATAACCCTTCCTTTCTCCATTTCCTATGGCGAACACCCTGGCTGTCTCATGCCGTTTGTTGCCATTCCCTTTAACAACTTCATTCCTCTTCCTCCTATCATTCCTATCACTCTTACCCTTGTCTCCTACTTCTAATAGATAAGAGTCCATCAAACGCTGAGCCACAGTAATTGCCTCATGCAAATTAACTAGCTTCGCAGCGATGGCATCATTTTGAGTAGCTAAAGGTAATCCATCAATATACCTCTTAATCTTAAGGTCTTCAGTGCGAACCATATCAGGGAAAATCAACGATAACTCTTGGAAACGACGATTATAAGTCGTCATGTCAGTACCCTTAATCTTATGGTTCCAGAACTCAATTTCTAACTTCTTAACTTCATTCCTAGGATAGTAAGTCTTGATCAAGAGAGTCTTAAACTGAGTCCAAGTCATGCTATAAGGTACATCACTTCCTACTGATCTGTGATAGTTGTTCCACCAGGTTAACGCATCTTCCTTCAAAGTAAATGTTGCATACTTAACCTTACAATCCTCATCACAGTTGCTAACGGTAAACACATATTCAGTTTTCTCCAACCACCTAGTTAGGTAAACTACTCCCTCAGATCCTTCGAACTCGATGGGACCACAAAATCGGAACTCTTTGTAGGTACAACCTCGAGTTTGATTCAACGTTGGGGTTCCACCAGAGGTGTTAGAGAGATTTGACTCAGCTAGCAGTTCAGCGACATGCTGCGTTACTAGCTGGTCAATGTAGGATGGGTTCACAGGTGGAGGGTTTTGTGGAACAGGACCATTCTCAGCACGGTCGTTCACATTTGGGTTTCCTACATCTAGGTTATCAGTGTTCAGGTTCTCAACAGGTGGAGTGGTCTCAGGGCCGGACGACGACCTCGACGGACAGGGGCAACCTCAACAGCAGGAGCTGCTCGGTTGTTCCTAAGCGGGTTTCGTGTCGTTGCCATCATTCTAAAGGCAAGGATAACAGTTTCATAAGTTCACAGTTCACGCTCTAAAGATAGAGTTGGGTTCCAAGGATCACCAAATAACGCTCGAATACATAATCAAGGTCAACAAGGATAACGCTATACTAGAACAAAACAATCAGAGACCGAATCATAAATAAAGGATGCACGTTCCAATAACCATAACTCATAGGTTTCAAGGTGGAATACATGAAAGGATACGGGGAAATCAAAAACGATCCTAACAACGATACTAATAAGATAACTAGGATAAACCTACATCTCGAACCAAGTACTACTTAGTTTCAAGATGGTACAAAGCCATGAATCTAACACTATCTAGCCACGATCACGAATACCACTAACTGACCTCCTAACATCATCAACCTCTCTCCACAAAGATGCCAACTCAACACGTCGAGCGTCGCGATCACTCTTAAGATCTACGACCTCTCTCTCCAACTCACCAATCCTACGCCAAATCGCTCTATTTGCATCTCGAGCTATCGCGAACCCTCTCAGCAGGTCCCCAACCTGTTCCTGGAGCTCCAACATACCCTCACGCAGAATCGTAGTCCTCCTGACTACAGTACCCATATCAGCTCTTAGATCCTCTATACTAGCCCTCGATACACCAACCAACCGATCTGTCAACCTACTAAGCCTAGTACCCTGTGATGTAATCCTCTCCCACATCAGACCCGTCTCACCATACTCCTCGGGCTCTGAAGCAATCTTTGATGGTATCTCAGATCCTAACGGGCTACCTATCTCAGGTGAATGTGGAGGTGAATCAAAACCAAAAGGCTGTCCAGGAGAATCAGGCTCAGGCAAAGGAGAGACTGGTCCTGGAGAATGCGCAGGACTTTGCAATGGAGGAGTACCCCCTTCTGGGATATCCTCATCATCCTCCTCCTGAGGATCCTCATCCTCATCTACATACTGCTCCTTAATCTCATGCTCCTCCTCGACCTCATGCTCCTCATCGCCCTCATCCTCAGAGGAAGAGTCCATGAGTCGGAGTCTCTGTGTGGGTGAATCCTGAGGTGGTACAGTAGGGGATCTAGGTCTTCTAAGACATGGTGATGCTGGTGGTGATGGCAGAAGAGAGTGGGCTGCTAAGCGGATAGGTGATATGGTGGTCTCACGGACATGCGGGCACTACTATAAGCAAGTCTAGGAGTCTGGGCTCATGCTAAGACCTGATGTAAAGTGAGCTGCCTAGATGAGCTAGGGCGATCTGATGACGATGATGAACTAGAGTGATGGGTAATCTCATAGGGATCACCCAGTGCAACCGTCATGAGAGTCAATGCTGGGGAACTAGCAACATCAAGGACCTCCTCAGACACATCAAAAGCTAGTGAAGGCATAGTCTGTGACAATGGCATAGGGTAGGTATAAGCGTTTGAAAACAACTAGTTTTAAATAGAACATCAACTCAACCAAAACATGTATCACATAATGAATGTTTTAAAAGTAGAGGTACCGCATTACTCAAAATATGCCTTTAATAAAACATGTAAGTTCAGTTCTAACACATAATCCCATATCAAATCAATCGAGCTCAAAATCCCAAAATCATAACATATCGATAACTCAAATCAAATCCGTAATATCTCGATAATCGTACCACGTTTACCCAAAATCAATAATCATATCCCAAAACATATCATCTCATAAGTCAAATCGCAGTTCACACCATAATCAAATAAGAAGCTTCGGCTTGGCAAGCGGGCGTGCGTCGGTCGAGGATCAATTTTCTTAAAAGTGTTTATAGTTTAGGGTTTATAAAATACCTAGTTCTCTATAACCTTGAGCTCTGATACCAATCTGTAACACCCCCAAATCTCGGTACAACGGAAGACTTAATCAAGTTTTCAGGGCGTTACGATTGGATTGGTATCTCACACAAGTATAGCAAACAAGATAGTCATTTTCATTCAAAACCAATCATAAATTTAAATATTCAAAACAATAATCCAAAAGTATAAATATTAGGCCCAAAACATGATTTAATAAAATAGGTCCCCATAATTTATCAGAGTCAAATATGATCCTTGAACCGTGCCTCCTTGCCAAGCTTCCACCGAACACGTATTCCAAACGTCATTTAAATACCTGAGAAAACATGCTAAAAGGTCAGCTTACGCTGGTGAGTTCATAGGTTTAAATTCAATAAAATCGTAGTGGACCTGTAGGAGTTGATTTGCTATGCAAGACTAAAGATAGATAAACATCGTTCACAAATTGATTCTAACTGGATCACAATCCATATCCCGCATCCAGGGATCACTCGGGCCCAGTGAATCTAGTCCAGCACTGTCGTGGCAAAATCTAGAACAATTGCCAACCCTGGACTAGGTCGAGGTAGAAGTCTATTCTTAGCTAGGCAACAATTATATCAATTAGGATTGCTACCCTAGTCTAAGTCAACGACTACCGCACATCTAACTAAACAGTCAAGCACATAAGCAAATCCAAATAGTTTTAAAGGTCCAAAAACAGTAGCATGATTCTCACCCCAATTTAGTTAAAAACGTAGATAAAAATGGGGCTATGAAACTCACCTTAAGCAAGCAACGCACGAATAAACACTAATAGAAGATAACAGGTAATCACGGCACAACAACTATCGACTCGGCACAACCTATTAATGTAAACCAATTTTAATATATATTTCCCAAAATCAATGTTATCTACCCCAATGTATTCCATTTCGTTATTTCCAAAAATGTCTTGTTTCACCGTTTAGTCCTAGTGTTTGGTATCCTCATGTGGGTGTATCGACTCAATATGATGCCATGAATACACTCAAACAACCAATATGTGACTCAATGCAACACAACGAGACATCTAAGCGATAAGCTCCATAGTCCAATAAGTTTCGGAATAAATAGTAGACCTTATCGAATTCGTCAACTCGATAAACTCAATTATTTATTCGTGTCGCTTATTATCCCATAAACCGGTCGCATCCTAAAGAGTCATAAGGATAATTCACCCATTAATAAGGTTACCCAACGTACCTAGTGGGCTCTTATTAGATTCGTCAACCTAATAAGTCCGCTACCTACGTGGATCAACACTATTAATGTTAGGTTATCCGTAACCCATGCACACAACGTAAGTCATTAAATACTTGAAACTAGTATTAAATGCCCATAATTGAAATATTTCAATAAACGTGTACTCGAAACATTAATTACTTATTTATTATAAAACATTTCCATTTTTAGTCGTTAGTTTCTATTTAAAATAGTAAATAACAAGATAAGTCTTGTTATCGATATTTTTGGCATAAAAGCCTTTTTATTATTAATGTTTCATAGTTGACTAGCATTTTCATATCGTCAAATTCCAATATTAGTTTCATATCGTTTTTCATTTCGAGTCCACAAGCACGAGTCATGACTTCTCGGCTTTTAATCAGTCAATAGTCCAAACTATACTAAAGTCCATGTTATGGCGTTGTCGGGGTCAACTATTGACTAAAAACTCAAAGTAACACCGACGTTGCTCAAAGTTGACAATTTATATATATCAAGTCCAAATAAAAGTAATAATAGCGCAATTAAATCCCAAATCAACTCCAATCAATCTCGCCAACCAATCAACCTGTTAGATTCCCATTTTAGTAACACAAGCATCAATATAAGAAATAGAGAGGAGAAGTGATCGGATGAACAATAACACACACACACACGTATGAGTATAAGAAAGATTATGCGTAAAGAGTGAATGTGAATTGAACAACCAACCCTCAAATGAGGGTTTACAAGGATTATTTATAGGAGGGAACTAGGGCAACACTCCAAGTTCCCATCCTTTGCTTATTAGGCTTGGGCCAAGGCTTATGGGCCTTCTACATAAGCCTTAGCATAATATTAAACATAAAGGCCTAATTAAGCTAAATATTACATATTAATTACTAACACTTGAATTCTAGTTTAGGAGTGATTCCAACAATCTCCCCCTAAGTGTTAGTGATTGATGATATGAACGGTGAAGGTGTTGATGTAATAGTAGCTTTGACGTCTTCTGGCATTCTTCTTTCTTGTGAGAAGAAGTGCCTTGATTCGAACAATCTCCCCAGAGTAGAGAAATTGTTTCCTTTGAAAAGTTCTGCTTTGACGTCATCATTTTCTTTGTCATTTGATCTTTGTTCTTTGTGATGGTAGTTATAGTATGTTGTTGTAGTCTGCATCAGGTCTGCTTCGTTGCTCCAGTGTCTCCACGTCTTTCTCCAATATGCTCACACGCTCTTTGACGTTGGATTTCAGTACTGATGAAGTTCTCTTAGTCTTTAAACTTTGTAAATTCTTTGACATGACGAAGAATCATTCTGACTTTGTGTTGCCTTTAGAGAGAACTTCCATTAGTGATGTTGTTGGTATGAGCATGTGAAGAATCTGCACGATCAGTCTGCTCCAGAGCTTCCATAAAAAGAAAACATAAGAATGTTTAGTGATAAGCGGATTCCAGCACTTACAAGTTTGAACTTCGAGAGTGTTAACAGCATAGTGTGAAAACACAACTCTAATTCTCACAAAGGCTGTTCCTGAACTGGAGTCCCACAAGTGAGATAACGCGATGTACCGAAGTACACCTACAGTTCAGATGAGTCGCTGAGGTACACCGAAGCATCACCTCACGACTGTAGACCGTTTGAGACACACTAAGCGTAATCCACGGGGAGTTACCGAAGTGACCTGCTGTCAGGGCTGTATGATGTTGACCCTGGCAGGAGTTTCTGTAAGATATTGGATTTCATAAACACATAATACATTCAATATATGGATCAAATTATGCAAGTGAGTTTAGAGAGAGAAAGTAGAGTGGGAGCCTTTCTAGAGAGAGAAGTAACAAAAGAAAGAAGGTTAGATTGAAAGGTCCAACCCTCTACCTTGGGAGGTAGAGGGTATTTTTAGTTACATAATAAACGTCCTCCTTCGGACTGTGGATCAGGCATACAGTGGGTAAAGACCCGTCCTTCCTCCACGGTGTTGTACTAAACTAAATAATTACGCTAATAACTAACAAATAAACTAACAAATAACGTAACTAATGATATGTCTACGAGCTAACTTATGCTAAATAATATTTGGGGTGACCGACTCTTCACTATGGAATTTTCTAATTCCTAACAATCTCCCCCTAATGGAGGTCACCCCATGTTTTACATTTCGAATCCTAGCATTCTATTTTATCTTCAGTCTTGAGCTCGTAGACTTTAATTCTTCACTTCCGCAACATTTGTGCTTAAGTAGTGCAACTTCAAAGTCCGAATGCTTTGTACTTCTAGTGGAGGTCTTTGAACTGATCCACATCTTTGATGATCTTCGAGCTTTCATTGAGATCATCAACCACAGTAAATCTCTGGATCACCCTTTATTGTGTTGCCATCATGTGAAGTTATGACTTTCGGACCGACATGCTCACACTTTCTGGATCATGACATCTTTCCATCAGAGTAGCGGAAGCTTTACTGGTTCATGATATTTGCAGCAGCGTAGCAGAAGCATAGTATAAAAATATCAGAGCCAGGTTCTGTAGATATGTACAAGTCATGATTTCTTCAATTAAGTGTGGATGCTGTGAGCATGCGGCTTTGGATTGACTTCTCAATTCTGATCAGCTGCAACCATCCAAATGTTCCTGCAAACAATAGTTAGCAATAAAACACACGAAAGTGTCTTTGATCACTTTCGTTGAATTGAGGTACACGGCCTACGGTTCCCCGTTGATCAGTACAAGTACTGCCTGTGATCAGGTATGATTCTGAAGAATATCCTTGACAGGGTTTCGCAGCTGTTCTAGTTGTTCTCAAACCGGAACGTCTCAAAGAAGACAACACAGAGTGAGTGACCCAGCGAATTGAGATTCACTAATTGATGAAAAATTGATTTGAAAACAATCGCGTATTGCTTAGAAGAAAGAGTTTTGCAATAAAACGAAGGTTGTATGAGAAAGATCAATTTTCAATCATAAATACTTTTTGTATATGAAAATAGTACACATTCGATGTGCTAGAGAAAAGAAGAGATTTACACATCGAACGGTTTTTCCAAAAGTATTTTTCAACCAGAGATACTTTTTGTGTTTGAAAATGAATACACATTCAATGTGCGAGAGAAAAGAAGATTTGCACATCGAACGGTTTTTCCAAAAGTATTCGTCAATTCATTTCCTGGACCAAGGTTGATTCACGAATGAATCGCCCCATCGTTTCTATCCAGTTGTCACAAGCTTGATCTTTTGAAAAGATCTCACATGTCACCCACCAAGAGCTTGTTTGATGTTGGCTCTAGAAGGCTTTCCATCTTCATCGTGAATATTTTTACATATCACTCGGATGTTCTGGAAATACCACAAGGATAATGCGTAGAACTCTTAATATATTCTTACTTTCCACATTGTGTGAAACAGCAAGTCTTCAAGAATAGTGTCCTAATGAGATATTGTGGATGATCTCTTGGCTCTAGACTCAATCGTGCACATTTGGTTCCTATGCCAGAGACTAAGGAGAGGGTCTCCTTCTTCAATATCAACAATCTCTAAGAGAAAGTCGATAGATTATGTCGGTTTCCCGTGAGAATGAAACAAGCCCTTTTAAGAGGAACTTGAGTAGCTTGGGAAGTTTAGTGCAGTGCGTCACTGGGTTCATGACGTCTTGTCTTCAATACCAGTGTTACCTTAGTAACCACCAGTAGCATATGTATTGAACCCGGTTACTGCCCTAAGGTTGAATTATTGGAGGGCTATTTCTTTTCACCCTTTTTCACATTCATTTCTTTTTAATTCTTCAACCCCTTCAGTGCTTACCGAGACTTCATAACTAGAACCTTGTTGGGTTTATTCCAGTTCTAGCTCTATCTCAGTCCACACTCTTCCCATATCTCCCTTTTCTACTTTTTTCATCATACCTAAGGACTCTACACTATCTAGTGGATTGTCCCTGGGTAGATCCCTCCGGCTCTGGCGGGATCGTGGGAACGAATACCTAACCTAACCATCCTTATAACTCCATGCATAAAGTAAAATGGTCGGTCTTTTGGTACAGTTCATTCTTCCTTGAAACCAATTGAAAAATCATTTGGAAAAATCAATCAAGGTACTTGTGATATAAAATCAAAGCATTTTGTACCTTAATTGTTTTGATCATTTAGAAATGCTCCCCCTCAACATGTGCATATTATTTTGAAATTGTTTAGCACATGGAGGCAAGAGTTCTTTGAAATAATTTCTTGATCACAATTTCCATGGAAAAAGCTATTTGATTTTCTTTGGTAAATTCTCCCCGTCAATATGTGCATAGGATTTTAATAATCATTTTTATCACATAGAGGAAGGAGTTCTTTTGAAGCACATCCACGAACACAAAATCCATTAAGAAACCATTTAAGACTCAATCAAGGTACTTAATGTTAGAACATAAAAATCTTTGTACCTTGAAAGTTTATTTTCTTTTTGAAATGCTCCCCCTCAATATATGCTTCGAGATTCGAAAGCGTTTAGCACATAAGGGAGAGCAGCCTGCATTTTTGAATCAAATCGATCATCATTTATCAGATTTCTTAATTAAATCACAAATTCTCCCCCGATCAAAAATATCAAACCTTTTGAGATTTTGGATCCCAAGTGATTTAATAAGGTTTAGAAAACGTGGGAGAAAATGTGGCCGTGTTTAAATACTCATCTTGTTTTTGGATAAATGCTCCTCCTCAATCATGTTCATCATCTATTGAAATCGTTTGGCACATGGAGGCAGGAGTGCCTTTGAAGGACTAAAACCAATTCCATAAAAACATATTTGAGATTTAAATCACGATCTCTCCCGCGATCAAAAATTTCAAACCATTTGAGATTTGTGATCCCAAAAGATTTATATCATTTAGAAAAGTTTGGGGAAAGACGTGGCAAGATTTAATTTTGAAAAATGACAGATAAGGACCAATTTAAGACATTAAAGATTGTTAGTGTCAGGTATGATTGTTTTAATAGATCTTTAAGTAAAATAAAACAATTTCACAATCAAACAAGAACAGAAAAAAAATTTCATTTTGACAGATCTTTGAGTTTTAAAGGAAATCATACCATGACATAACATTAAATCTTTAGATCACCACATTTTAACGTACAAACCAGAACTTTTATGAAGAAATATCGTTTGAAAATATTTTATTTTAAATCACTCTCCCCCTCAATCGATGACCGAAGTCGATAATTGAGTGACTTAGGTTTTGATAAAAAGAAGTCTGGTGATTTTCAAAATTTAGTTCAATTTATTTTCAAAACAATATTTTTCCATTTTCAAAACAATTTTATTCAAAGTTTTAGAAAAATGGTATCCCTGCACAAAGATACGTTAGGTGGTTAAGAGGCTTCTGTTGTTGCTGTAGGGCTTGGAAGAAAAACCGTCTGCTGATGCAGTGAGACTTCTTACGTTGCATTTTAATGCCAACTGAGGTCAAATTAAGCTCCGTTTCTTCATTTGCTGATGAAGAAAACCATCTGCTGATGCAGTGAGACCTGTTACGTTGCATTTTTCCATGCCAAATTTTCATAGAAGTCCAATTAAGCTCCGTTTCTTCATTTGTCAACCCAAGATATAGTTACTCTTTCGTTTTGGCATCCAATCATCTTCAATTGTGAGATCCGGATCGGGAACATTCTTATATACCATGATATCTGCATATGTTAGTGGACACAAACAAATATATGGTGGTCGACATCACCCAAACAGTAATCGACTAATAAAAGTCAATCCAACATGTCAATCAATTCATATATGGCATGGGAATAATGTGTTTATCAAACTCTAATCATCTAATCCTAACAATCATATCCTAGGCACCTAGTCCTTCAACGTAGGTTAACAACATTTTCAATTAAGCATATAGGATAATTAGATAATCTCGTTAGATGATATAGATTTGAAAACATTCTCCCCCTCAATCAATGACTTATTTTTCTGAAAAGTTTAAAAGCGCTGAAGTCATTGATTGAGTTTTCAATTTTTTACGAATACTCTGAATCTGATTGATTTACAAGCAACTCCTTTTCCACCATTATGTTAAAACAAATATTTTTCTGAAAAATTTTAGATGGAAAAACATTTGTGTAGAAACATCAGTCTTTTTGACGACATGCTTTCCTTGTTTTGTTTTAGGATAAGTGCACGAATTTGGAAAAATGGTTTAGCGCAGCACTTTCCTTTCTTGAAGATCGGGTTGCTATCTAAAATAATAGCAAACCATGGTTTAAGCACGGGTTACAGTCTGAAATAACTGCAAGCCATATTTGAAGCGTGGGTTACAGTCTGAAATAACTGTAAGCCATATTTTGAGACATGTTTAGAAAGAAATATTTACACCTCCTGCTCGAACTTCATCTATGGTCCCGTGCCATTGTTGAATGACATTTCTAAGACCGTAGATGTTATCGATACCAGAAGACATGTCTTTGAAGAACAATATTTTTGGTATTTTTCAAATTTTTTGATTTTTATGGGTTTTTTTTTTTTTTTTTTTTTTTTTTTTTTATATATTTATATATATATATTTTTGTATTTTGTTTTACGATAAAATATGTACAGATAGAGTAATAGTTTAAGAAGATGATGATACAAGTACCTAGATAGGGAAATCGTTCAGCACTTTGTAGAAGAAAGAAATCAACATCTTTTAAACTTTCACCACCAAAGAATTCGAGGCTTCTAAGAAAATCGTCTGAACATGATCCTTCTCAATTTGAATCTTTGGTAACTTCACCCCAAACCGACAAACATCGAATAAAGACCATTTCCCTAAGAAGTAGAGTTGAAGACAAAGTGGTCTTATTGAATAAAGCTCAACACCCCGAAGAAGACGAAAACACCTAAGTAACAGGTTGAAACATGGATCATCGCTGCAGTTATCAAACCCAGAATAAATGATTAAGTTTGAGATCACATGAACTTGTTGAGTATCCCCGATGTACACATTACTCTTCGAGATTGAGCAGTTGTCTATTCAGGGGAACCATATATCAACATCTTCATTTTACCAAGTGCATTCCAGTTATCTTCCATATAACCAATCAGCCCATTATGTACACAAGTACCCAACCATAGTAGAAACAACGACATCACAGTAACTTTATCATCGGAATCATCATTACACTGTGTACATGAAACACTAACCGGAAGCACTTTATCATAAGTCATGTAGAAGATGTCGATAAACAATATCATCTCACGTTCCAAATATTTTTCTCAAATTTCTTTCTACTGAAGGCTGAGTTAACACATACCAAAAGTATCCAGAGACCACTTCCTCCTAAATGGTTGGAATAACACACCAAAGGCAATGAGTAAGCACTGAGTTTCTCTACAGTTATGACATTTGTCTTTCTCGGGATTAGTTCAATAGAGAAGAAGTATTAGTTTCATCACGTGTACTCATTGTGTGTTTAGATGTATGTCTCCTTCCCCCTTGCAGGTTTTGATGCCTCAGAAACAACAACACATTATACATACCAAATATTCTTGAAATAGAGAAGAACAACAATTAGCTCAAATGAATCCTGTGAGAATCAACTGCTAGAGAAACTCTCTCTGACTATCTTTATCAACCCATATGTAGACAATTTGAAGTGACCACTGATGAAGAACACCCGATATACCAAACTTGAAACTGAAGTCAAATTCCCACATTTGTATCTTAAGCTTACACTTAATAATGGAAGAACGGCGTCGAGAGTTTATGCTTCAAGCAAATTTCTAAATACTCACTACCCAAGCAAAGTATGAGACATTAACACCTCTTGCGATTATCCACACCGTCATATGTGTGTGACACTGAGTAAAACAAAGTAACTCCTAATAGTGATAGTTAACCAGGCCTTCAACCATCCACCTCGATTGCTGGTAACTAGATAACCCAAGACTTCAACTCAAATTCTTAAGCCCGAGCAAGTTATCAAATAAGAACACGCCTTTGTGAATGTCAACTTCAACCTCAAATAAATGATAAATGAGTAACTTTGAGGTAATCAAATTGTGTAAAATGTCCAACACGTGAATAAACATACAATCGGATGAACATTGACCCACTTAATGAACCCGGAGAAAATGATTCCTCAACATCAATGCATTCTTCCTTAAGGTATACATGTAGAAATTGATCTGGAAGATATACCAAAAATGTCTTCTAGCGGATGAGGTAGTCATTTTCCTTAATGTTCATGTGGTTGATTTATAGAGTGCACAATAATCCGTGAAGATTTGGTAAAGGAATACCAAAGAGCGGATCATTTTTCATGAACAATAATCCGTGAAGATTTGGCAAAGGAATACCAAAGAGCGGATTATTATTCAATAGTGCAACTGCAATATTACAATAGTAAATATCAATGCCTCGAGGAATAATTGGAGATTGGGTTTCTTGAGAAATCACTGCAAAAGAATATGAGCAAGTCTAATTGGGGATTGAATCTGACTTATCACTATCCCCCAATTAGTGCTCTCCCATAAACCGACAATCTGTTTGACAAATGTCCAGATTAAGAAGAAGTCTTTAGATAATCAAATGCAACTCGTCTTTAATCTTCTAACATGCATCAGAAAATGTAGAACAGACTGTAGACTCGACCTTCTTCAAGATTGTCCAGTTGGGGAATAGATAGTTAACATCTTCATCACACCAAAAAGCATCCCAATTAACTTACCTCTTGCAAGTCCCTTTAATTAAAATCCCTCCCAATCAAACAAGAACAGAAAGATATTCATCAAGGAAATCAGCAATCAGCCCGCAATGAACACACTCAATGGTGACACCAAACTACCAATCACATCAAACAAGAATAGAGAGATTGTTCGGAATCATCATGTTGATGTGTACGTGAAGCATTAACTAGAAGCACTTTTTCATTAATCATATCAGCTTGTGAAGATGTCAACCAACGGCTCTAAGAAGAAAATACATGTGAAGATGATCCGATAAGAAGAAGCTCGATTCTTACATGAGTTAGGAGCCGTTTGACCATAAATTCTAAAATATCAATCAACCATGCAAAAAATTCACACTTCTTCTACCCTTCAAGAATTGCATACGGAGATGCCATTCTTGATTAAACAAGTGAATATCATCTAAATGTATTCTATTCATACTTCTCCCTGGCAAAATTAGCACATGATGTCGCCATCGTCATTATAGTTGAGCAAGTGGAATAAGAAAAACAATCAATAGTTGCCCGGTTCACTTGATAAATGAAAGCGCATGAAAAAAGCATGAAGCATGTTGATGAGAATGGTCATAATTGAGAAGATTTCTCTTCTTTAGAAGATAAGGCGCACTAAAATGTAGACTTTTCTTTTCTTTAGAGTACGAGGCATGAACTGATGTGTTCAAACGTCATAAGAAGATTTCTCTTCTTCAGAAGATAAAGCGCACTGAAACGTACACTTTTCTTTTCTTTAGAGAACGAGGTTTGAACTGAAGTATTCAAACGTCATCGCCGAATGAATATCAAGATTGAGTTAATTGAACCCGTGAGTTATAAGATATCAATCCATTTGTAATCCATACTTTAAGCCAGTCCATGTAGTGAAGGATCGAAGTATCTGCAACTGAGTAAGGACTACCTGCACTAATATTACAAACTTGATTTCATATATTTTGGTTAGTGACATTAGTATCTAAACCCTTTGGGGTTTTACAGTTAACCTTGATTTTGTCATCGGTAAACAGCATTCCGGTAGGAATCTACCTAAGTCCAACATCCTTAAACATTTTACCAGACGGTATCCACTTATGGCAAGGTCTAGGATTGTTAAGCTTCTTTTGCATAGTGGAAGACCTATCGTTATTCCTAGTTTCCAAAGATTTAGCAGTTGGTATCCATCTAGGCAAAGTTTTTTGTTTGTTTTGCTTCATAGACTTAGTGTAGATCCTAGACTTAACAGATTGCACCTTTGCATGAGCATTTACATTCTTTAGGGATTTTGAAAAACAATTATCATGATTTGCCTTAAGGATGCATTTCAGACAATTCGAGCAAACAGCTTGTTTGGATTCAGAAGATGATCTAGAGTTCTTAGAGTGATCTACTATGGGAATAGATTTATTCGAAACGCAACTATGCTTAGATTCAAGCCAATCCCTAGTCTTTAGTTGAGTGTTCCTAGGTAATGGTTTAAAACTACTAGCAGTGCCTTGAAATCTCGTAGAATTCGTCACCCTAGTTCTTGCACCTAAAATTCCGTCTTTTCTAATCTGTGCCTTTTTCCTAGCTTCTTCTAGATAATAGTTCTTCCACAAGTCATTTATATCATATGAATTCTGGGTTTTAATGCTTGGTTTTAACATTATTTTCGAACTAATCCTAGAGGTGCTGGGAGTAGAAGTGGCTACTAGTTGAGGGTTAGCGGAGCTAGAAGCATTATACTTAGGTAACTCAGGTGAAGTGACTAGTTTTGACAAAACTTGTATCGCATCAACTTGGGAGGCAAGCCTTGTCTTTAGAGATTTTGTTCTTTCAGATATAAATGCAGTAGGCTGCCTAACAATGGATCGGTCTCCAGTGGGATGAGAAACTGGCTTCCCCAAGGTTGATGGTTTTGTAAACTTAGTATTCACACTTTTCCCTACGGTTGTTCTAAGCTCATTCTTTAAGGCAACAATAGCGAAACTCTTTTCCTGAAGTTGAGCTTTGAGTTCATCAATTTTTGCCATCAAAGAATTTGTTTGTTCCATTGACTTAGTTCTAGCTTCTTTGAAAGAGTCACTTAGTTCTATGTGATGCTTTCTCAAAGACTCATTTTCCTTTAGTAATTTGGCCACACAAACTGCTAATTCGGCATTTCTCATTTGAATATCATCAATAGCATTAACATCAGAATTACTTGTAACCAAATTAATTTTCACATGCATATCAGAAATATGTTTCTTCAAATTGTTGATAGTCGAGTTTTTGGCTTGAAGCTGAGCTTTTAAATCGTTTATTTCAAAAAATTCACGAAATTCAGGAAATTCCGGATTTTTACATGGTTTCTTAGTTTGAAAACTTTCCTCCTTTCTTTGTATTGCAATTTCAAGAGAAATGCAATGTTTTTCAAGTTTTGAGAATTTGTTTGAAAGTTCATCAAAATCCTTTTTATCAACCATATCATTTTATTTGAATTTATTAGTCTCAGCCTCAACCAAGGAACATTTATCAGAATCATGTTCAGTATTGAGATCAGTTTGTTTAGGTACATTAGTAGATGCACTATGTTGAACAGTTAAGGGTACCTCATCACATGAAATTTGTTCATTTATCGGTCTGATATCTGCATCCACATCATGTGAAACAAGAGTAACTGAACTACTGGCTATTTCAAGCTTATCTTCCTCTGAGCCCCTGTATTCAGTACCAACTAATCCATCATCTGGTGCTTTATCCATCTCAACACTAAAATCTCTTGTTAGCCCTTGACATTCATTCACCTTACTGATCACAGCATCCACTTCTTGTGTGACTGTAGTTACTGAGCAGCTGGTTACATCATTCGTTGTTGTCTCTGATATTATGTATTCAGCAACACCCGACTTTTCAACTGATACAATACCCGACTCATCACAACCATCTCTCAATTTCTCCTGACACTCATCTACTTTTTCATCATTCAGTGTACCTTCCTCAATGTAATTCTCCACATTATCCATGAGTTGGATAAATGTATTGATGAATTCTGAATTTCCATTCCAGTATGCTTTTTGAAGGAAATACCCGTCAAGTGTTGATCAAAATCTGCGGAATATTACTCATTGATAAATGGTTGGAATTGGTTGTGAATCATCTGGAGTGCAGCAAAGGAATCATTCTTCATTATCTTCCCTTTGATGAGCTGGATCTTCAATTGTTCTAATTCTAGCAACAATGTTCTCTTCAATGTAGGTAAGTCCTGACGGAAAAGAGCACCACATGTTCGATCCATTGATGTGGATGTGAGTAACATGAGGTGTGATTGAAGTTGTTGATAAGGTTCAATGTTACTTTCTTTATGCATGGTATTTTGTAGCCTAGACTGGTGCAATTCACTCTCATTAGATTCTGAACCTGGAGATCTCACATCCTCATTGATTGATTCCATCATCTGTAACCGTTCAGAGTAGCTAATGTTCTCATGGTTGTCAACTTCATCATACAGTTTGAGTACTTCTGAAATTACAGAATCAGGAGTGTAAGACATGATGTTGATGTGTACACGTGATTTTACAAGTCTTTGATTTAAACCAAGAAATAGAATCTTTCGCGGGATTTTACTAAAATCAAGACAAAACCGTAAGATAGTGAGAAGTAGAATGTAGTAAAGGAACTAGAATATGATAAGGAAGTGAAAATATGTTGGTGTTATGGTTGAGTTTGTGATATTCGGAAAATTAGGGTTTGAAAACAAGGGTTTTGTATGTTAGGTTTAGAGACACATTCCAGGAATTGACAAATCACAGTCCTTGACAAGTCGCTTAACAGATAACTCGCATAAGACAACTCGCTTCAATAAGCAAGCAGACAACTCGCTTATGTGGGCAACTCGCATTAGACAACTCGCTTTAATAAGCAAGCAGACAACTCGCTTATGTGGGCAACTCTCTTAGCATGCAACTCTCTTAGGAAACTCTCTTAGGCAACTCGCATAGGCAACTCTCTTAGGCAACTCGCATAGGCAACTCTCTTAGGCAACTCTCTTTAGATACGTTGAATCTGGACAAGTCGCATAGGCAACTCACTTAGCAAACAACTCGCTTCAAATTTTCACAGCAACTCTCTTAACTGTCAACTCTCTTCCAAAGCAACTCTCTTTAGATACGTTGAATCTAGACAAGTCGCATAGGCAACTCGCTTACAAAGCAACTCTCTTCTAAGAAATGTCAAAGCAACTCTCTTCAAATTTACAAAGCAACTCTCTTCCAAGAAATGTCAAAGCAACTCTCTTCAAATTTACAAAGCAACTCTCTTCCAAGAAATGTCAATTCGTGACTCAACTCGCATAGTACAATTTTTAAAAAACCACTACTTTTCAATCTAAAAACAACCTAACCACGATGATTCAAGCCTTCCAAATCAAAACCTAAACACTTATGATGATTCTAAACACAAAAGTACAATCAAAATTGAAACTTTAACACTAGAAATTAACCAAATGATTCAAACTCTTCTAAACACTTTTCACCCAAAAAACCTTATAAAATCCACCAAAACAAAGAGCATGAAGGATGAATGATCAAACCATGGCTCTGATACCAATTGTAAGATATTGGATTTCATAAACACATAATACATTCAATATATGGATTGAATTATGCAAGTGAGTTTAGAGAGAGAAAGTAGAGTGGGAGCCTTTCTAGAGAGAGAAAGTAACAAAAGAAAGAAGGTTAGATTGAAAGGTCCAACCCTCTACCTTGGGAGGTAGAGGGTATTTATAGTTACATAATAAACGTCCTCCTTCGGACTGTGGATCAGGAATACAGTGGGTAAAGACCTGTCCTTCCTCCACGGTGTTGCACTAAACTAAATAATTACGCTAATAACTAACTAATAAACTAACAAATAACGTAACTAATGATATGTCTACGAGCTAACTTATGCTAAATAATATTTGGGGTGACCGACTCTTCACTATGGAATTTTCTAATTCCTAACAGTTTCCATTCAATCACTGAAGATCACAAATGTGAACCTCTCATAAATGTTCTTGACAGATTGCTAAGATCTGTGAAGGACACGATAATATATCACTTGCGTTCTTATGTTGAACAACAAGCGATGAATTGTCAAGTGTACCTAAGAGATCTTTTGATGAATCTCGTGGCTCTAGACTCAATAGTGCACTTTGGTTTTCCTGAGCGGAGACTAGGGAGAGGGTCTCCTTCTTCAATACCGGCAATCTCTAAGAGACAGCCGATAGTTTACGTAGGGTTCCATGTGAGAATGAAACAAGCTTCTGTTGGGAGAAACTTGAGTGGCTAAGAAGGTTTAGTGCATGCGTCACTGGGTCCATGATGACTTTTATCTTCAATACTGGTGTCATCTAGTGACGACCAGTAGCATATGAATTGAACCCGGTGTCTGCGCTAAGTTGAATAATCTTGAGGGCTATTTCTTTTCACCCTTTTCTTTGCATTTCTTTTTAATTCTTCAACTCCTTCTTTCTCCTATTCTCATATTATCCTTTTTATAATCATACCTAAGGACTTCTAAGTACTAACTATTTGTGATGTCCTTGGGTAGATCCCTTCGGCTCTCGCGGATCATAGGACGGTTATTCCTAACCTTAGTCACCTTATAACTCCATGACTAACCTATGTTGCCATAAAACCATTTTCTTGAAGATCTCTCAAAGTGTTTGAGAATGAAAAACATTTTGTACAACTGTGAGAGTTTTATCATTTTGCAGAAATACTCCCCCTCTACACGTGCTTAAGTGTTTAGACAGAAATCTGCACGGTGAGAGAAGAGTGCGCACTTTTGAATTGATCGATTCGAGATAGACAATCCCCCGCGAGACACGGTTATATTGCATAGTTAAAGAGGTACATTGACAGCTTTTAGGTGACAACTAACTCTAGTAACTACCTTGAAGGTGTGGACAAACCTTGAAAGGTTGTCAAACCCGTCAAAGTTCATGTCTATCAAGAGTTCCTCGAATAGGTACAATCTACTCGGATAAGTCTAGGAAGAAAAATCTTTTCGATTTATGACATTTTAGAGCTCGTCAATTCATGGGTTAAGTCTTATTACAAGAAGATTCAATAGCAAATCAACATATTTCTTATCACATTAATTTTCTCCCCCTCAAAAATGGCATATAAATGTTATTTTTGATAACGTTTTGATATTGAATATGACCATTTCGAGTTTTGTGGGAAGATTTCCACGAAGAACATTTTGTTGAACAAAGATTTTAGCAAGTACTCCCCCTCAACAAGTAATACGAACTTTTGAGGTTTTGAAAACGTAAGGGGAAGTACTTGTTCTTTTGAGCAAAAATTTGAAAAATGAAAGTTTTGATAAGTTTTACTCAAAAGTAAGAAGCTTTCGCTCCTTTTATAAGGATTGTGGCACTGAAGCGTACCACAGGGTCCTTTTATTACAAGAACGGGTTGTACATTGTGATGTGTGCACAAGCCATTGTAATTAAAATAATCACACATCCAAATCAATATTGAAAATGAAACAGTTTAAGGGGTACCAGGAGATTCAGGTAGTCCAGCAATAACGCCAGGAATGCGAACTGGGCGTTGATAGTCTGTGAGAGAAATCCTGGCGCGACCACCAACGAAGCTCTCCAATGTTCTGAACTGGTCCCTTCTGTACAACCTTTCATCAATCCGAGTGATGATCCTCTTAACATCCCTTTTCTCCTTAGAATTCCATCTCTTCTTTGACCCGAAGCCTTCATGTATCTCCTTTAACCGATAAGCTAACCTATCCCTGACTTTCTTCAGTGTGTGATCTCCAAAATTATGAAGATCTCTACACGCCATCAAGCAGTTGCGATGTAGTTCACTATGGTAAACTACTCCAAAAGGTTTGCTGATGAGAGTGTATTGTGGAAGATGGTTGATGTCAGGAAGTTCTAGCTGAGGTCTGGTAAAGTTGACACGTGTTTGATATGATTCAACGGCAAGTTGCAAGTCTTCTACACGTTCCTGGATCACTATGCTTCTGATGAAGATGAGCACGAACTTGATGTATTCACGTTGGATTTCAGTCGAGAATTGTCTCATTCTTCCCTGTACCTTGGCAAGGTACAGATCTTCAATGTCGTTGAGAGACAAATTCTGAAAGTCCGCTTCACAGAAATCATAGTCCCTTTCGTCTTGTCTTTTGACCACGATATTCTTGAGGAAAGTGTAATCCCATTTAGACGAGAGAGCTACATGCTTAACAGAAACGATCCCTTTATCACTGTACACTTCATGTTTAGACTTTCGAACCTGGCAGCTTTTGTAGTAGATTCGTCGGCGTTCCGGCCAATGGTGAATCCCATACATTGCATCAATGTCATACTGTTCCACACTGTTAGAAAACATGTGAGTAGCCTTTTCCTCGATGGCTATGCAGTTAGAGTAAATGGCTGCCGGGAACGGAAGTGTAAGTGATGTAGCGTATTTCTTTGAACCATCGCTACGATGTAGAAGAAATTCTAGGTCATTGTTGAAGAAGTATCGGAATGGAATCTTAGGTTGATCTGGTTGGCCAATCGTTGGTAGAGGTCTGGTCTAGTCGGTGTAGTATGGAGCCTTGTCATTTCTGGTGAAGTCAATGTTTGCTTCAGGGTTGAGCCAATCAATGTTGTTAGACATGGCTCGTGCTATATTTTCAAGATGATATTCAACTTCAATAGCACTTTCCGAGCTGTCTTTGAGCAGTTGAAAAGCTTCATTCTTGATGCGTTTTAACTCTGACTTGGTCATCTTCTTCACCCGAAACTTTTCTTGAAGTAACTTAGCATGCTCCAATGTACGACCTTCTACCATATCTTGATCATCAGTTAGGGCGGGTGTAGCATCAACAAGTGTAGAGAACCAGTCATACTCGGTGTCATCTTCGTCAAGCCATGAGACGACAACAGCCTTAGGCGTCTTCTTCTTCTTCTTTGGCCTAGATGAGGATGATGGTTTCTTTGATGAAGCGGGAGAGGTGGGTTGTTGTTGGGGCTCAGGGACTTCCTCAGCGTCACCACCAGTATATTCGAAATAATCACCAGTTTTCTCTGTCTGGGGTGGTGATAAGGTTTTAAAATGTACCTTTTTGAGGGGTCGTTTAAGCCCTTATTTGATCACTTTTGTATCCGTTATTACTTAATATCGCTCCTTTTCACTTTTTAGGTCTCTTGAAGGCAAATTGCTGTAACGGCACTTATTTGGACGAAAAGGCGCGGATATACGAAGAAAATGGCCAAAGTCAAGAATCGAGACACTCCAGCTGCTGAAAAGACAAGGTGACGGCGTCACTGCTTAACTGCGACACCGTCGGAGGATTTTGTGACGGGACAAAAGCCAAATCTCTTATTTTCAAGTGACGGTGTCAGGCTTTAAAAGAGTAGGCCGTCGCAACTCAGACGACCTAGATTGGATCCAGACTGCGTCAGAAGCTGAAGAGGACGACGTCACAAGCACAAGGTGACGCCGTCGCAAGACTAACGTGGCCAAGACGAAACCCTAATGACGGCGACCCGACGGCGTCACAAAACATAAGGTGACGCCGTCGCATATGTAATCTTATATATAGAATCCGAATTTTTCAGTATTAGTGTGTAGTCTTTTGGAGTAAAAACCTAAACCGAACCAAGGCTGTCTTGCACAGTATTTTAGGGTTCCAAACCCTATCTTACATCAAGATAAATGTTTTACTTCATTAATTCAATTATGTCTTTGATTATTTGTGTGTATGCTTGCATGTTCTCCATGTCCGGCTAATTTACTTGTGTGTTTGCTTAGGGAATATGAAACTTAATTATTGAATATTGATTGGTTGTCTCTTATCTTAATTGTTAATGATCTAGTAATGCGATAGGTCATTCGTTGTGTACTTAATGCTTGATTAATCTTTGTGAACCTTAGGTTATAGCACTTAGAGTGGTTGTAAGCTAAACCTTCCAAAGAGGACTTAGAGTTAGAGTTTATGATCCCTAGTGGTATTTTGTAGACGAGACCCTTTGGTAACTTCAAAGATTTAGGGATAAACGCATACCCTACAACTTTAGACACACAACGCGATTAAGAATAAGGACGTGACAATTCAACCATCAATAGGAGATAATTAAGGAGTAGTAAAACCCAAGTGAACACATCTTTAAACTATCATACGAGCACACAATAATTAGACATAGACTATATACACCTTAGATAATTAGATAAGTAGAGTAATCGGTAGCAATACCAACCCCCAAATCCAAACCCCGAGATTCGTACCTTTCCATTTCCTAAAAAACGTAAAAAAGATAAAAAAATAATCTTCTTCAACCCCAACTTTAGCGTAGTAACTTCTCACTAGCATTCCTATTCCCCTAGAGAACGATATCAACACCCGTGGCTTACCCTAATACTACACTACAACGATTAGGTTCACTGCCTAGGGTGTTATAAAACTTGCTCGAAGAAAAGGAAGTTCCTTTGACCCCGAACGACGCGTGTAGCGTTATCAAGTTTTTGGCGCCGCTGCCGGGGAATAGAATAGCTAGTTAGTAGTCCACCTCGTTTAGGTTTCCTTTGCTTGATTCCCATCAAGTAAAATTTTCGCATATTTTTTTTAGCTTTCTCGTAGTCTATCCCCCTTTTTCGTGACCTTTGTTTGTAATCCCATCACTTTTCATCATGGAAGGTGATAACCACCCACCATTCATCAACCTACCACCAATTGACCCGCCAAGAGCCCGTACTCTTGGTGAATACTCAAGACCAAGCCACCTAGGCTATAAGAACACCATTGAGCTTCCCGACCAAGCCCAAACTACGGCCCTGCGATCCGACACCATCCGGTTGGTGCAAAACAGATGTGCATTCCATGGACTTCGTTCCGAAGATCCAAATCAGCATCTAAGGGAATTCCTCAAAATTGTCGATTCCATTGACCTTGATGCTATTACTCGGGAGACTACGCGCCTGCGTCTCTTCCAATTCTCTTTAAGAAAACAAGCTAGTAAATGGCTTTTTCATCTTCCCACGAGATCTATTTCAAGTTGGGAAGATCTCACTACCCGTTTTCTTGCTAAGTTTTGCTCACCTAGCCCAAGTCAACCACTTGACCATCAGTCCTTCAACTCTCTTCGCAACCAAATCATTGATGAAATCAAAGATCCTAGTGAGTTGCATAGGATAGACGTAAATAAAGAGGATAGTGCTTATTTCAATCTTTACCCCACTAAGGAAGAGGTTGCTTACCATCGATACATAATCGATAATCCCCGATCACCTATCATTAGGATATGCCCAAAGATTAGGAGAGGAAATCCTTGGAACCTAAAAATCCCTTGTATGATCGGATATAGGAGTGTCAACCACGCTTACATAGATACGGAATCTCCCATAAATGTGATGTCATCTGCTGTCTACAATGACATTATGAATGAGCGACTTAATATTAGGAGAGACCCTAAGTATCCAGGTGGAGTTTGCAACTTTGTGGGAAGAGTCAAGGATGCGCATGTCTTTATAGGAAATTTCACCTATCTAGTTGATTTTGTAGTCCTAGAAGATGTAGGATGCGTCATTGACTATAGCTTATCCCAAGTAGTGCTAGGAAAACCGTTTGTTGAAACATCTAAAATGAGCCATAACAAGTATGATGGAACGGTTAGTTTTAAGGAAGGAACCGATGAAATCACTTATAGGATGCCTTGGAAAACAAATGAATATGGCCATCTACCCATTTTTGAACAAGACAACATCAAAGCTTTTGAGGAAAAAAGCAAGGACGATGTTGAAAAAGGTTATAAATTTATGTGGGAAAGAAGGAGGCTTTATTATAAGGATTGCTTGACCCTCGGGCCTAGATATAGAGTCGATGAAAATTTTGTCAATATGATAGAATTCTCATTGAGAATGCAAAACGAGACAATGTGAGAGCACGACTACGAGTCTAGCTACAAGACTCTTAAATAAAGAAAAGCGCTTCGTGGGAGGCAACCCATGCTTAATTGTTTGACTGTTAGTGTCATATATCTTTTATTAATTGTTTATTCTCATGTTTAAATTTGTAAAAATGCTTTATTTTGTTTTTAACCTCGTCTTAATTGCATATAAAGGTATTTTACATAAAGGATAAGTGTAGGGAGGATTACACACATTTTCAAAAGAAATGTAAACATGAAAATAACAATTCATTAAAAGATATATATGTGTGTTTGTTCGAGTCAAATGCTTGTATCGAGTCATAATGGATGTTTTGCAGAAATTTTTCCAGATTCTAAATATATAAATTTTCCAGAATTTTTTTTCTTCAGAAAATCGCAGACCAGTTTTTGTCAAGATAACCTGACGGCGTCAGGATTGCAACCTGACGGCGTCAGGAAGGAGTAAAAATAACAGATTACTTTTTTCTCGTTTTCTGAGCTACTTATAAATTTTTGGAATTTTCCAGGTCTTAATTTTCAAGAAATTCTGTAAACATCCATTCCACAAGCATTGTATCTTAGTTTAGTAGAGTCTTATATATATTATTACCGCCGATTTTACGCGAAGGTTTCGTTTGTTTTCTTCGAATGTGCAGGTTTTATTTATCAAGAAGAAGAAACAAAAGATTGGAAGGAGCTTTTCACGCATACATTTTTCTTGGAAAGGATTTAACCACTACTTTACACGGATCCTACCGAGCTAATCAGGGGAGTACTAGTTTCTTTCGTCTTTAATTACCTTCCATTATCATAACTTTGATACTTTCGGGGAACATTGGGGACAATGTTCAGTTTAAGTGTAGGGAGGGAAAATAAAACGGGAACTTTGAAACTATGCTTATCCTTGATTATTTGCTTTGTCCAATTGTATTTGTGTAATAAACCATGAGAAAATGTCGGTTAGGGTAATTTTGGCACTAAATTTGAATTTTTTCATGACATATAAGAGTTGGCCATTAGTCTTAACAAAAGCGTCTCACGGATAGGAAGTTGCATGACTAGCACAAAAACCCTTTACCACCTAAATTCCACCCAAAATGTGAGGATCGCCCTTAGATTAGTAGGAATTAAAAGCATTCATCTTTAATGCTTAGAGTGTGAACCGGTAGTATATTAGATTCTAGAACTTGTTTTGTGATACATTCCAAGATCGCTAGTAAGACTACACTTGTGTAGTTAGGAATAACTAAATGATAAGAGGCATTAGGATAACCCTTGTTTGATACCCGTAATATAATTACTTCTTCCACATCGGTTGAGTAATTCCCCCACACCCTTGCGTTGTACTCATCTTTAGTACATGATACCCCTAGTTAACCCCTCAGAGCCTATCCTTTTCGTGGTTCTCGTGATGTTTCGGTTTTCCGGAATATCAATGAAGAGCATTGTTTACACCCAACCCCCAAATGTACACCCAAATCGCCTTAGCCTACCTTGTATGCACTCACTTTTAGTGCATTATTGTTATCACCCTAAAAACCCTTAGTTCAATTATCTAGTTGCTTGCATAAGTTGCTAAGTCGAGTCATATCCTTTGTATACAGTTTTGGGACGATTGGGACTCATGGGAAAAGTTAAAGTTTATGAAATGACGGGAAGGGAACGTTAAATTTAAATTCCCTTTATTTGCATAATAATGTACTCCAAGTGTTTTGATCTTTTCAATTCGGGTCAAATCAGTGTTAGAGTAATAAAAACTCAAGTGTAGGGATGTGCCTATAAATCCCTATCATTTTGATGTTACCGTAGAGGATGGTAGAGTAAAAGTGTATAAAAAAAATTAAAAAAAAAATAGAAAAAGAGAAAATAAAAAAATAGAGTGTTCAAAAAAAAAAAAAAACATACGGGCTACCATCCTACATCTATCCTTTAAATTTATGTTTGTTTGTTTCAGTTATCTAGAGTTTATAGTGTCGAGTCTTGGCTTAGCAACGCCATTCTTCGTATGCTTGTAACAAAAAGATTTTTGACTTGCCACCACTAAATAGCCTATCCCACCAAACCCTTTGTTTCCCTACCGTAAGCCTAACATTACAACCCTTTAAAGACCTCTTTGATAGTCTTTCCTAGGTGCTTACGCCAAAGCGATGGAGGTTTGATCTATTCTCAAGCCTATGGTAATCTATGTACTAGGACCGGTTAATGAGTGTTTAATCTTCCATTTCCAACTTGTTATATTTCATATACACCCGAGAGAGATGTGAGTATCCAAACACCCCATGTGAGGTGCTAGTATGTAATTTCCGTGCTTGTTATGACTTTTGCGGGGCTTATATGTGTTGTGGACTATTTTAAACCAATGCTTCATGACCCCTAACTTATAAATTAATTGGCTAAAAGCACATTTGCTTGAGGACAAGCAAATACCAAGTGTAGGGATATTTGATAAGGTTTTAAAATGTACCTTTTTGAGGGGTCGTTTAAGCCCTTATTTGATCACTTTTGTATCCGTTATTACTTAATATCTTTCATTTTCACTTTTTAGGTCTCTTGAAGGAAAATTGCTGGAATGGCACTTATTTGGACGAAAAGGCGCGGATATATAAAGAAAATGGCCAAAGTCAAGAATCGAGACACTCCAGCTGCTGAAAAGAAAAGGTGACGGCGTCACTGCTTAACTGCGACGCCGTCGGAGGATTTTGTGACGGGACAGAAGCCAAATCTCTTATTTTCAAGTGACGGTGTCAGGCTTTAAAAGAGTAGGCCGTCGCAACTCAGACGGCCTAGATTGGATCCAGGCGGCGTCAGAAGCTGAAGAGGATGGCGTCACAAGCACAAGGTGACGCCGTCGCAAGACTAACATGGCTAAGACAAAACCCTAATGACGGCGACCCGACGGCGTCACAAAACATAAGGTGAAGCCGTCGCATATGTAATCTTATATATAGAATCCGAATTTTTCAGTATTAGTGTGTAGTCTTTTGGAGTAAAAACCTAAACCAAACCAAGGCTGTCTTGCACAGTATTTTAGGGTTCGAAACCCTATCTTACATTAAGATAACTGTTTTACTTCATTAATTCAATTATGTCTTTGATTATTTGTGTGTATGCTTGCATGTTCTCCATGTCCGGCTAATTTACTTGTGTGTTTGCTTAGGGAATATGAAACTTAATTATTGAATATTGATTGGTTGTCTCTTATCTTAATTGTTAATGATCTAGTAATGCGATAGGTCATTCGTTGTGTACTTAATGCTTGATTAATCTTTGTGAACCTTAGGTTATAGCACTTAGAGTGGTTGTAAGCTAAACCTTCCAAAGAGGCCTTAGAGTTAGAGTTTATGATCCCTAGTGGTATTTTGTAGACGAGACCCTTTGGTAACTTCAAAGAGTTAGGGATAAACGCATACCCTACAACTTTAGACACACAACGCGATTAAGAATAAGGACGTGACAATTCAACCATCAATAGGAGATAATTAAGGAGTAGTAAAACCTAAGTGAACACATCTTTAAACTATCATACGAGCACACAATAATTAGACATAGACTACATACACCTTAGATAATTAGATAAGTAGAGTAATCGGTAGCAATACCAACCCCCAAATCCAAACCCCGAGATTCGTACCTTTCCATTTCCTAATAAACATAAAAAAGATAAAAAAATAATCTTCCTCAACCCCAACCTTAGCGTAGTAACTTCTCACTAGCATTCCTATTCCCCTAGAGAACGCTATCAACACCCGTGGCTTACCCTAATACTACACTACAACGATTAGGTTCACTGCCTAGGGTGTTATAAAACTTGCTCGAAGAAAAGGAAGTTCCTTTGACCCCGAATGACGCGTGTAGCGTTATCAGGTGGTGACTCAGAGTCCTGAGGTTTGTCAGCAGAAGAGCGTGGAGGAGATCGTTGTTGAGATGGAGTCCTTTGGGGTGGAGATGGCATGGAGGATGATTCACCAGTTTTCTTCGGGCGTTTAGGCTCTTTATCTTTATCTTTATCCTTATCTTCATCGTCTCTTGGACGCTTAGGCCTTCAGCTTGCTCCTTGCATGAAGTCTTGAGTTGATATTCCAGTAGTGCCTCAAATAGTTTACTTTCATCAGAGGTGAAAGTTGCAGATCGTTGAGACATTTGTAGCACCAACTTGGAAATCAAATCTGCATCAGAGAGAACTGCAGGCTCCATTGGATTGATCGTCATTGTAACCGGAGTGGATTACATTGTTTGCTTGACCAATTTCATGAGATTTGGATAGAACTGTCTGGTGAACATCTCCCTTGTAAATCCAGGAACAGTGTCGAGTAGGAACTTGTGAGTATAGCCCCTAATCATTTCGTTCAGTTCCCCTTGGACATCACGTTGCATGAACTTCTGGATATACTCCCTTTCACTTGACATCTTGTCTATCTCGTCATGTAGAAGAATGATACTGTCAGCTAGTTGATTTAACTTCTTGTTGGTCACGTCTTTCTTCCTGACCTGCTTGACAGCTTTGACAATCTTGGTTTTAGCCCGGGATATCCAAGAGTCAGTTGGTTTCTTCATAGATTTAGATGTGGATCTGGTTGTGCCTTTGGATGGTGGTAGTGAAGAGTGAGAAGACGAGTCTGATGATGATGAGACATGAGGAGACTCAGGGTCTTTCGGCGGCTCATATGTTTCTTCCTTGGAGCGTGCTGGGCTATCAAGAAGAAAATCATCATAATCAAGATCTTCAGCATTTCCAGTCTTAGCCGTTTCATCAGCCTTAGTATCTTCACCAGGAGTTTTCTCAGTCTTTTCCATGTCTGGTTCCTCTATGTCAAAGTTGATGGAATCCTCAAGTTGCCTTTGCTGTTGTTCGTGGGTGATGGTGGTACCAGTTCCCTTATCAGGTTGATTAACCGCATTGGAAACTGGTGTGGCTTGAGCTCCACCACTTGACCCTCCGGGGCCACCAGTATGATCCTTTACGAATTCATCGGCAAGATATTTGAGTCTGAGGTTCTTCAACTTCTTTTGATAATCTCTTTCCTCATCAAATGGTTCTTCTTCAGAACTTTCCTTATCATGCTCAAGCACATGAGTTTTTCCTTTTCCCTTTTCACCTATTGGACTGGGAGGTTTAACTACTGTTGGAGTGTCATCGATTGCAGTTTCAGAGTAGGTGACCTCTTCGTCTGATTCAGTTTCCTCAGAGCTTTCATCCAATAGCTTTTGTTGCGGTTCAGGCTTGGGAATAGGAATAGGAGTAGCTTCCTTAGATGGAACTTTCCTTTTGAGAATATGTGATCTCTTAGGAAACTTTCGCTGACTCTCAGTGCTTGTAACACTTCCTGCACTGCCTCTCCTGCTTTTCCTAGTAGGTGTACCAGAGGACTTTTCATCAAGAAATCCTACTTTGCCTTCATCAACCGCTACCAGATACCTTTTGTATGAATAGAGTTGTTTGATTGCGTCGGTTAGAAGGTGATCTGGCAACACTGCACCCTGTTTCTTTGTTATAGATTCCTTAAATCTGACTGTGAGTGTAGGCTCATACAACATGGAGTGATTGTTGGGGTCATTGAGTCTCAAGGGGATATCAGGATTATACCCTAGAGCTCTTTGGATCAACAATTTGGTATATCTGATATATGGGATCTTGGAGCCAATCTTTTTGAGAAAAGACATCATGTCGTCCCATATCAGAGCTTCAACTTCAATATGTTTCATGTTGACCAATGCCCAAAAGATTTGTAGTTCCATGAGCTTGGGATGCTCATAACCACTATCACGTCCAGAAACGGATTTGGTGATGATAATGTAGAGGGTTCTCCATGGCTGGGGGATATTCTTAAGATCCATGTATGAATGCTTTGTGATTACTCCCGTAGCTTCTTCATAACCAATGTCGATCATGAATTGCAGAACAGTCTCTTCAGTTGGTGTGGCATTGTATTCGGTTGGCTCGATGACAGGAATGAGAAGAACAGCTCTTAAGTCTGCTGGTATGATGGTGACTTGTTTGTGGTTGAGCGTCACCGTCACAGCATTTTGACCTTTGATCTTTCGCATTGTATGCCAGAACTGGTGAATGTAGATCTCCGGCACTGTAGCAGAATTGGTGAGCATGTTCTGATAAGGGTGATTCTTCAGAATGTCAACAGCTATTAAACAAGAAGACTCTCAGCAGGTGAGATTATCAAAATCAACACGAAGATTGTTCTTTCCTATCTTTATCGGATAGCCATTAGGGAAGATATCTTCAACGGTGAGAACGTTTGGTGCTTCCACGTTTTGCATTTGAGCGTTCATGTCGTGATCTGAAAGATATTTAGCCAAAAGAACCAACATATCGAAAGACATTACGTTCGTCAACATATGGTTTTATTGTCTAATTATTGAATGTGATATGTCGATGATTGTTACGAGTCCAATGTCACTTGTTAGTCCAATAGTCCAAAGACGTCGTGATAAGTTTCGTGAGTTGATTAACTTCAAGTTTTAAAGTCTATGTTTTCACTTATTTTTCACAACTTATTAAACATTTAAGCTTATTAGTGACATTATTGGTTTCGTGACGTTATGATTTATTTATTTACAAGTTTGCACGCGTAACAATTCACAATTAAGGTCAAACTAGGCTTAGGCTTAAAAATGGCAAGCTTATGCGTAAACAGGAGTGATTATACGCGTAAACGTAAGCTTATGCGTAGGTTCTTGACTTACGCGTAAGAAATATTACGCGTAGGAAAAGAGGGCCTTATGCGTAGAGCTTACGCGTAAGCGTATATGGAACCTTACGAGTAAGGTTTACTCGTAAGAGTGAACCTTATGCGTAGAGGTTACTGTTTACGCATATCCTTCACAGGATACGCGTAGTCCCCAATGTAGAACCTTACGCGTAAACGTTATGCGTAAGATTTCTCTTACGCATAACATGCTATGCGTAAGATGATCCTTATGCGTAGATGGCAAGTAACCTTGATTCTGAGTTATACACACGTTGAAACCTGAAATAAATTCATCATAGCACTAACATTATCATCAATATCCAATCCTTTTCAGGTCTAAACATGGAAATTCAATTAACACAGTTACGCGTAGAACAACTTACGGCGTAAAACTTAAACCCTAAATGTTCAATAACTACGAGTAAGCGATTTAACCATGGGAAATGCACCAAACTTTTTCTGGGATGTCTAGGAAGCTTATTGAGTCGTTTTATCCAAGTTTTAACACAAATGGACTTGTGAATCAAAAGTGCCTAATTCTCAAGAACATAAACCCTAAATTTCAGTTTTATCACGATTGATGTTTCTGGGTATGAACTAAGCCTAGATACAATCAATTAAACATGCAAACAACATCTTTCAAGCAACCAATCAACCAGAAATGTTCACATATGAGAATACCCAATTTCACGCATAAACCCGAGTTTTCAAAAATCATTCAATTCGTGTATCTGGGTGTGTTTTAGTGATAAAAATGGAATCATTGATGTTAGAGAAACGTTTTGACACTATCATTTTAACCACAAACACACAAACTTGATTAGGTGTTCATACGCTTATGCGTAGAACACAAAATCATCCATAGACAAAAATCTAACCGTTGGTTTAAGAAATGATTCAAAACCTATGTTTAGATGATTACAAAGAACGTTTAACCACTTACAAATTGATGATCAATAACACGGATTTGAAGATTGAATTTTACGCTAAGGATTGGGTTGGTGAAATAATAAATGTTGTAATAAATGAGAAGTAATAGTTTCGTGGAGGTGTTTTGTTAAAAAACACTTTGACATTTTGACACAATTAGTCCCTCCACCTTTACCACTTACATCCCATGTCCATAACTTCCATTTTGGTTACCAAACAAAGGATATTTAGAAAGAAATTTGACGACACTCCCCCTCGACTTAAGAAATAATGAAATTTTATAAATTTTAGTCCGAGGAGTGTCAGTAAACCAGAAATGTGACCAACATTAATAAAGAAACAACCGGGATGAGGTAACATGCAAGTACAAGGTTTTATGAAACCGAAAAATATTTGCTTTCTCCCCCTCAACACTTGATCGAGAAAATACTGAATTTTGAAGGATTAAAGTATTGACGGAAGATTTGTACTTGCAATGTTAAATGAAATATAGATAGAAGAATATTTTTGTTGTTTTAACAGATTTTATATTTTTGTATTTTGTTTTTGAAAAAATATTTACAAAAGAGGTTTTGGTGTTTGACTGGTTTTAAGAATGTTGTAAGAGTTCATCCAGTTCCTTTTGAGTCAAACACCGCATACCAATCCAGTGGACCAACTCATTAAACCTAGCAGGAGCTAAGGATTTGGTGAGAAGATCTGCCATTTGGTATTCAGTACCCACAAAGTATAATTCAACAGTACCTTGTTCCACGTGGTCCTTGATGAAATGATATCGAAGATCGATGTGCTTTAATTTCGAGTGTTGAACAGAGTTTCCTGAGATCGCAATAGCACTCCGATTGTCGCAGGACATCAGGATTCTGTCAAATATATAACCATAGTCTTTGAGTTGTGTTCTCATCCAAATGACTTGAGCACAACACGCCGACATGGCTACATATTCTGCTTCAATTGAGGACAGCGATGTATAATCCTGCTTCTTCGATTGCCATAACACCAGTTTATCACCAAGAAATTATAATGCTCATGAAGTACTTTTTCGTGAATCTAAGCATCCTGCGTGGAGCATCTGAAAAAGCTATTAGTTCAAAACCAGAATCCTTCGGATACCAGATCCCCAAGTTAATGGTTCCCTTGATGTATCGGAGGATTCTTTTAGCCTTAGAGAGGTGGGTTTCAGTTGGTCTCGACTGATAACGGGAGCAAAGATATACGGCAAAAACAATGTCAGTCCTGTTAGTTGTTAGATACATGAGAGACCCAATGATACTACGGTATTTGGTAGGGTCCACCAATTTCCCATGTAAATCAGCGTCTAGCTTCTTGGTATGAGCCATTGGTGTGGCATAGGTGTCACAGGTTTGCATTCCAAATTTGTTCAACAGTTCAAGGGCATATTTGGACTGACTCAAGAAAATACCACGGGGTGATTGATGAACTTGCAGTCCTAGAAAGAACGTAAGTTCACCCATCATGGACATTTCAAAATGTTTCTTCATTAGTTTTGCAAAAGCGATTGAGTACTTTTTATGTGTTGACCCAAAAATGATGTCATCCACGTAAATTTGAACAATTAAGATATGTGCCCCGTGATATTGTATGAAAAGAGTTGGGTCAACCGAACCTTTGGTGAAATTATTGGCAATGAGAAAGGATGATAACTTATCGTACCACGCCCGAGGAGCTTGTTTGAGTCCGTATAGAGCTTTTTTCAGTTTGTAGACATGGTTCGGGAACTCGGGATAAACGAACCCTTCTGGCTGGCTGACATAAACCATTTCTTTCAGTTGACCATTCAAAAAAGCAGTTTTGACGTCCATCTGAAATACCGTTATATTCATATGAGCCGGGAACGCGAGAAATATCCGAACAGCCTCAAGGCGAGCAACCAGAGCGAATGATTCTTCAAAGTCAATACCCTTTTCCTGTCTATAACCCTTAGCCACCAGACGTGACTTGTTTCTGATTACGTTCCCTTCAGCATCCAATTTGTTCTTCCAAATCCATTTGAGACCAATGACGTAGACCCCTGTTGTTCTTTCAACCAGTTCCCATACTTCAAGACGTTTAAATTGGTTGAGTTCTTCTTGCATGGATTCAATCCAGTTGTCTTTTGTCATTGCGTCTTTAATGTGTTTAGGTTCAGATTGGCAGACAGTGAGTGCATAAATGCAATGTTCACCATCTATGTGAAGACGTTGTCTCGTTACGACTGGTTGATTCGGGTTACCAATAATGTTCTCAAGAGGATGGTCTTTTGTCCAACGATGTGTCGAGGGTTGATATTGGTATACATTGTGCAGATTTTGAGGATTCAAATGGGTTGTAGATGATTCTGCAATATCAGGTGCAGCAGTTTCATTAGCGAACGGGTTAAAGAACGCATTTGGATCAAAATTTGCAGGTGGGGGTACTTCATTGTTTAGAACATCATCAGCTGGTTCAACGTCGTTGGAAGCAGTTTGTTGTAGGGTCAACTGGTGGTGCTTCTTCAACAGTAGTTGTTGTAGCAGGTGTATCAGGTATTGGAATATGATCAAGTTGAGCAGCGGAAACAGCGGATACACCTGGAGCACGTTCATCAATGTCATCACTAAACAACGGAGCAAATAGCTTTTCCATTTGTTGACGAGTAAGCTGGGGGCTTGGTTCAGCTGATGATGGGGTATGAGGGAAGTTTAAACGGTTGTGACCGGGTTCCAAGCTGTTATGCTTAGAAGCAATTTCTGTAAGCTCATCAAAATTAGCATGAATCGTTTCCATAACCTGCTTTGTACGACGATTCCAGATCCGGTAACCTTTAGAATTCTCACAGTATCCAATAAAGACTCCAATGCCAGCTTTGGCTTTGAGCTTTCCAAAGTCATCACGATCATTATTTGGGTAGCAAAGGGATCCAAATACATGAAAGTGTTTGAGATTCGGTTTTCTGTTGTGGATAAGCTCAAAAGGTGTTTTGTTGTGGCGTTTTGTAATCATTGATCGGTTTTGAGTGTAGCATGCAGTTGATACAGCTTCTGCCCACAAGTAATCTGGAAGTTTAGCATTGATTAACATTGTTCTTGCAGCTTCCACTAACGTACGGTTTCGTCTTTCAACAACTCTGTTTTGTTCTGGTGTACGTGCAATAGATGTCTGATGCTCAATTCCCACTTTCTCATAAAATTCTCGAAGATTTTGGTTCACGAATTCAGCTCCTTTGTCTGTTCTTATTTGGCAGACGGTGTTCCGGAGCTGAACTTGAATTTTCATGAGAAAGGTGATGATCATCTGTGGAGCTTGATCTTTGCTTCGAAGAAAGTAGACCCAAGTCCATCGTGAGTAGTCATCTACAATTACCAGGATGTAGTGTTTGCCATTAATCGTTTGCACACGCATCGGGCCACACAAATCCATGTGAAGAAGATGAATCACATGCTGAGAGCTGTGTTCCACCTTTGAAGGAAAATGAGCCCGAGTGCTTTTCCCTTGTTCACAAGCTGAGCAAAGGTGATCTTTAGAATATCAAAATCTCGGGAGACCTTCAACAAGTTTATATCGAGCAAGGTTGGTTATGGTTTGAAAGTTTAAATGTGAGAGACGACGGTGCCATAGCCAAGATTTTGTTGATGTTGCCTTAGAAAGTAGACAGATGGGAGATGAAGCAATCATGTCTTGCATGGAGATAGTGTAGAGACTTGAATTGCGAGTGCCTGACATAAGATCGTTTCTTTGTAGATCACGAATGAAACAAGTTTTCTCCCGAAAAGCAACTTCCAAATCTCCATCACAGAATTGACCGACTGAAAAGAGATTGTGACCGAGGCCTTCCACATAATAAACCCTGCTAATTTCGATGTTTCCATTGATGTAATCTCCGTAGCCCATGATAGCTGCGAAGTGATCATTCCCGAATCTGACAGTGCCAATGAACTTTGCAATAAAGTTTGATAACAGTTTAAGATTGCTTGTCATGTGTCGGGAACATCCGCTATCAACAACCCAGAGAATGATCTGTATCACCTGCATTCAACACAGACGACACAGATGGAATAGAAGTAGATGTGGAACCCGAAGAGTTAGAGGGTTCCGAAGCAGTTATAGTTGAAATACACACATCAACGATTTTAGGTATCCATTTAAATTCTAGTGTATTATGTATCCATTTCTGCCATCTCCAACTAGTCTTTGCTTTAGTCTTAGTGAATGCACTAGGTGGTACGACATTCCTTGGAGGTGATACTGGAACTACAGGGACATCAATGCGGTTCTTAGAATCTAAAGAGGGCGGTTTACCAAGCACAGACTTAGAAGCATTAGTGGGCCTAGAGGTATTTCGTTTCTTAGGATTCCGTAAACGAGACAAGATAGCTTTAGCAACACATTTATCATGACAATCAGAAAGCATACTTTTACGACATATAACACAAGAAGCTTCAGACTTAATATCAAAAGTACTTAAAGGTTTAGCATTCGTTACAACACTTTTTCCATTACATTTGTCAGACACAATATCTAAAGTGGATGCAACTTGAGTCTTATTCGAAGTCCTAGGGTGTTCTTCTACTTCAGCATTCTTTATTGTTCTTTTCTTAGGTCGCAACTTCATATTCTTCCATGTATTGCTCCTAGGCTGTGAAGTGCAGACGTTTGGAAAAGAAACAACTATTCCTGTTTCAGTAGAGGGAAGCACATTAGTATCTTGTGTTTTGTCAGTAGGCATTCTGGGGTCACGTTTGCTAAGTGTTACAGGTGCAATTTTCTTAATGATGTTAAGCTGAACTTGTTCATACTTTCCTAACATCTCCCTTAACTTAATGATAGTGTGCACCAAATCTTGATTTTCAGAACGAAGATTTCCAGAAAAATTCATTACTTCTTTAGTGTGTGCAAGATAATGATCAAGTTCGTTTGATGCTTCATTACGAGTCTGTTTGAGTAAATCAAATATGACACCATATTCCTTTTTAACTTTTGCAAGTTCTTGTTCATATTTTGAGATTCGACTTTTCAAAGACGCATTTTGATCATCCAATTGCTCACTTTTAGGATCAAAAAATTTTGAGCGAAACTGAGTGATTTTGTTTTGCAGAGAAAGTTCACGATTTTGACAATCTTTTTGACACCATTGAAGACGACGTTTTGCATTTGACAGTTCGTTTAACAATCGTTCATTTTCAACTTTTAAAGATTCGATTTGATGCACATTATCAGTATTCTCAATAATTTCAACAGAATCAACTGTATCAGCAGAGATATAATCAGATGCATATGACAAAGAATGCAATAACACAACATTATGGATATCAGCACAGATAACATTTTCCAAGAGTCGATCAACATCTTTTCGTAACATTTTCTTTTTACGTTTTGTATTTGAAATTGATGTTTCTGTTTGATCAAAAACTCTTTTCATGAGTCCAAGCTCCTTGTGAAAATCCTTTTCCCAATATATAGCACAAATTTTCAAATTTCGGACATGAGGTAAAATTCTTTTCTAAAGAATATCTCTTTGTGCACGCGCAAGAGGCGATTGAAAATGTTCAATTTTAATTTCAGAATGAAATTCAATTTCATGTTCCAAAATTTTGATGTCCGAAGTGAATGTTTCAAAATATTTTATGACTTTACATTGTTCGGCTAATGGTTTTATTTCACTAAGTGAAGGTAAAGGACCATTAATTTGTGCATTATTGGAAAGGGGACCCTCAGAAGTAGGTGTGATAACCCATGGTGTGTTAGAAAAATCCTTTTGTGCAACGAAAGTGACAGCTTTTGAATAGTTAAATGGTTTTTTATAAACAACATTTTCTAATTTTGATCGACTCTCGTCTTCTGCATCTAATTCCTCTTGACGGTTATATTCAACAACACTCATAATTGAATCATCAACTCTATGTTCTGCACTGTAAACTTCAGGATTTGGTTTGAATGCTCTGTTTGAAAACTTAGGTTTGTAATCAGCAAGATTCGGTCCATATCCATTTGGATTTGGTTTAAAAGTAAACTTTTGAATCTTTGTGATTGATTCACCATGTTTATAAACTACAGTTCGAAACTCTTTGATTTTGTTTTGTAAGTCGACAATTTCCTCAAGATAGTCATCTATTCGTTTCGTGGAACGCTTTTTGTACTCAGAGAACTGTTTTTGACAAGTTAACAACTCAGACTTGGCTTTTTGATTTTCCAAAGTAAGAGAGTTAATTTGTTTTTTATGTACATGTTTCAGTTGTTCTATTTGAGACAACAAAGCATTCTTGTATGCGGCTAGATCACGTATCTGCCATTCTAATGATTTTTCGTTTTGGTGTGATTTAGCAAAAGCGAATTCAAAACGTTTTTCATGTTTTTCTTGAGTTTTGAAAAAATTGAGTTGTCGTTTTAAGCATTCAATGTCCCTGGTTAACAGTGCATTTTTACTGTGTAAGTTCTGATTTGATGAATGACATTTATCCATTTGGGATTGATAATCTTTAAGTAAGAGGTCAATATTTGGATTAGGCAAAAGTTCAGCGTGTTCAACGTGAGTCACAACATGATCACTATTCAGATCCTCAAGTATAACCATGGAGTCAATTTGAGTATCAAAGGTAACCATAAGGTCATCTTGATCGTCAAATGTAACTACGAGGTCAAGTTGAGAATCGTCAGACTGAGATGTGGACGACTCATGTTGAACATTCTGAGCCTCGTCGGATTCAGATGTTGGCTGAGATATTAGATCAGTGATGAAAATGGTTTGTTCGGGTACCTGAGACAAGCCATCAGTATCATACACTGGGCCTGTGTCACTCATGTGGAGAGCTTGCATTTGTGCCATCAACATCACTGCTGCATTAGCCTGCAAGTCTTCCATATCATCATCTGAGTCTGCATCTGCCATAAAGCTCTGTTCTTTGTCTGTGAGAGTTCCACCAGCTTCATCCTTAAGAGCCAAAAGTAAAGCCTCCTTGTGATAAGCACTGCCCCTAGTCCTCGGCTTTGGGCATGCATTAGCCAGGTGTCCATTCTCATTATAGTTGTAGCAGCGAAGACCAGTTATCCCATCCTGAGCATTACCCTGTTCAACCACTTGAGCTCTTTGTGGTTGTGGAGCACCCATGTTATTCCTTCCCATAGCATTAAACCCTTGACCACCTCCTATCTGACGACCATAACCACGATTCTGAACTTCAACGCGTCCATTGTTCACAACAGCCTGATTCCTTGTGTTTTATGAGGAACGAATTCGATTGTTGGATTTGTTTGTATAATGTCCAAAAGCTTTAGCAATCATAACAAATCCTTGTTGCAATGCATCGAAAGCTTCGGAGTCCTCATTAGCTTCACTATAAAGTGCTTGATCATTGTTGTTGTTGTATGGAACCAATTGAGTTTGTTGAGATTGTTGCTGTGACGGATCATATGGTGTAATTGTTGCAGTTGGTTGAGGAGTGGGTTGAGTAGGATAACTAGTTTGAGCCCACAAAGCAAGTTGTTGATTATCCAGAAGTGAAGGTGAAACAGTTTGGCCACGGATAACCCTTTCCTTATCAACTTCTTTTTTATGAGGCTTTAAATAGTCGTACAACAATCCGTATGTAGCATGATGAAGAATCTTTGCTTGACGGATGAAAATGACATACTTTTCCCATTCAGGACCAAGACTACTCAGGAACTTAGTATTAACTGCAATTCTTGGCATGATGATGTTGTGTTTGTCCAAATCATTGATGATGTCTAAGAATCGATGATGATAAGACTCTAGTGTCTCTCTAGGTTCAATCATGAAGTGTTCATAAGCCAAGTAAATTTTGGATTCCATATCCTCTTGATTGAGTTCAGTGCCTTCCATGAGAAGATGAATATGTTCCCACATTTTCTTTGCAGTCTTTTGAGCATCAACACTTCGAAGGATTGGATTTGGTAATCCTAAAAGGATATATTGCATTGCTAGCTCATCAGCTTCGTAGTGTACAAGTTCATCACCAGAAAGGTCAGCAACAGTTGTAATGTTTGTGAGATCATCTCTTGGTGGAACAGCATTTGGATCTCCATGTGTAACGACAAGAGGCATCTAAAATGTTCCTTCCAAGATGACCTTCTTTAAGAACTTTCCATGTGGCTTCTTTAGATCACAAAACCTAAAGAACCTAATCACCCATTGATCGTAGTTTCCGGGAGTGAGCATTGGAGGTCTATCAAGTGATCCTGCCTCATGAATGGATTGCTGGCTACTTAAAGCTTCACACATCTTTGCAAACAAAGACGGTTCCTTCATAGTGTTCCTGGATGGATGTTGATTGTAAACGTTTGTGTAAGGTTGTACTTGGAGACTAGGTGGTGGTTGAACCATTTGAGGTGGAATTGCTCCTTGTTGTGGATAATGTTGTTGATTAAATTGTTGTTGATAAATTTGTTGTTGTTGATTAAATTGGGTATGTTGTGGACTTAGTTGTTGTTGTTGTTGTTGATTATAAGTATAAGGAAAATAGCTAGAGTATGGTGGTTGTGACATGTTGAAAACTTGTGTTGTTAAATGGATCTTTGTAGTCGAATGAAACGTTGTTGATGAAGTATCCTTAGGCGTACAAAAACCAAGTTTAGGCAAAGCAACACTTAGGCGTAAAAACACCAAACTTACATGTAAAAGCAATAGTTACACATAGGATTAGCTTACGCGTAAGAATTGAGAAACACTAAGATTAGGCGTAAACAGAAAGTTAGGCGCAGAAAGCTTATGCGTAGGATTAGCTTATGCGTAAGACAAGGCTTAGGCGTAAGAAAAATCTTAGGCGTAAAGAGTTCTACGCATAAGTTTGAGCTTATGCGTAAGATTAGGGTTTTGCCCAAAAAATCTTTTACACTATCACAGTGTAAAGGATATCCAAAGTCGAAGTGTTTTCAGGCTTATCCAAGCAAGAAAACACTGAGTAAACCACGAAAACTGAAGATCAAACCAAGGAAAAGTTATGCGTAACTTTAGGGTTTAGTTACGCGTAAAACTTAACCAAAACTGATTTTTAGCCCAAAGTGATTCTAAACCAGATTTTTGTGATGAAACAGCTTCAATATCACCAAAATAGCACAAAATTGTGAAACTTGATGATCCAAAACTTAGAAACACCTTACGCGTAAAAAAGTATACACGTATAAAAACTAGCTTAAAATCAAAGAAATACTCGTAAAGTTCGAAACTTTTTGCCAAAAACAGATATTTTAACACCTAAAAACGTTGAAAGTACAAGAATCTTGGATTGAAAAGTGTAAAAAATAAGTTCTTAAGCGTGACAAAGTTTAAGAACCATGAGTTACGCGTAAGACCAAAATAACATCAAAAACAAAAACCTTTTCACCCAACTATTTGGCAAATATACCACTGTTAGGTTCCTATTTTAGTAACACAAGCATCAATATAAGAAATAGAGAGGAGAAGTGATCGGATGAACAATAACACACACACACGTATGAGTATAAGAAAGGTTATGGTTAAAGAGTGAATGTGAATTGAACAACCAACCCTCAAGTGAGAGTTTACAAGGATTATTTATAGGAGGGAACTAGGGCAACACTCCAAGTTCCCATCCTTTGCTTATTAGGCTTGGGCCAAGGCTTATGGGCCTTCTACATAAGCCTTAGCATAATATTAAACATAAAGGCCTAATTAAGCTAACTATTACATATTAATTACTAACACTTGAATTCTAGTTTAGGAGTGATTCCAACACAACCAACCAAGTATACCCGAAACCAATGTTATGACCCTAATGGTCATGACACGGTCACGGTTAAGACCACGTGAACCAAACAAGCTCTAGAAGCTTTTCGGCTCCACGCGTCTCATCCAAACACCAACAATATCAACCCACAAGCTACCACGACAACTCGACCCGGACCCTTGGTACTTGAGGGTCACGTACGCCACCCAAACACATCCATACGTGGGTTTGGTGGCTTGTACGCCCCATATGCACAACCAAACACCTCCCAAATCACGTCCACAACATCCAAACACAATCAATCAACCTCCAATCATTAACCAAACATTAAACCCATCATCTATTCCTAATCAAAAACATAAAACTAAACCTAAAATGAAAAGACCCAACAATATGATACACCACATGATTCCAAAACACTAGCTACATGTTTATTTAAGTGTTAATTAGATTTAATCCCATGTTTCACCCAAAAGCCCTAAAAGTCGCCCCATATACGAACCCTAAATGGGTTGTACGTGGCTTCTTCATGCTCAAACAAGACATATTCAAGTCCCTTTTACCTTTTCCAAACACGAATTACAAAACACACTTGAAACCCTAAAGATCTGAATCTTAATTCGAAGATTTAAAGGTGTTATGGAGGTCTATATGGCGCGTGTTATATATGGTTGGAAAGAGGATAAAGAGAGCTTCAAGATGGTGGTGGAGGTGGGTGGTCACGCGCCGGAAGTTGGTCAGAAATGGCCAGAATAGTGGCGGCGGCCGGTTGGGTTTAGGGTTAGGGTTTTATTTATTTTGAGGAGAGAGAGAGAGTTAGAGAGAGAAAGGTCTGTGTGTGTGTTTTTAGTGAGAGAAAGTGAAGAGGTGAAATGAGGAGGTGATAGGGTATTTATATTTTTGAGTTGAGGACTAAAATAAAAATGAAGTGGGATGGGGGGGGGGGTGGCCGGCTAGGCTAAACAAGGGGGCCGAAGGCGTCATTTTTCGTAAACTATCCCGTTTACTCATTCCCGAGCTCATATATTGTCCCCCGAGTGTCCCACGACGTTCATTCGACTTTATAATATCGTTATTTATGTTTTTCCACAAGTTTTGACTATTTATTTGTAAATTTTCGAGTTACAGTCTAAAAGTTACATTATTTCTCGTTTTAGGCTTTTTTAGTGCCGAATCGAATAGTGCCTCCCAAAAAGAGTTAAAACTCACACGATAACTCGTTCAGTAATGAAATAAACCATAAAAACCAATAGACGATATAAAATCAAGTCATGGTTGATAAAATAGTGTTTAAGGCAAAACTCGGTTTAGTTTAACGTAATGCGGTTACCTAAAATAGACTCCCTAAATTACCAGTTGTCACAATTGTGTACGTGCATGAGTTTAATATATGTCGAGTTGTGTGTGGGAATTTATGTAACCTATGGGCTACTGTGTGCATTAAGATGTGTCGTATGTATGAGGTTCGAAGGCTGCTATGTATGTACCGCATATTGTGTTAAATTCATATAAAGATGTGGCGGTGTCTTGTTAGTGAACTATTACAGAGTGGTGTTTTTATGAGAGTCGTGTGGGTGTATAGGTGATGGCAGTCGGATAGGAGTTGGGTCGAGAAGTGCATGAGTTTTTGTTTAGTGTCTTGCATGTAATATGTATATACATGTCGTGTGTGTGTGTTGTGTTGTGTCCCATTTCCAGTATAAATTGACTTAATATCATGTCGGGTGTGAGTTAATCATGTTGTGTGTGTGTTGATGTTGATCTAACGAGGGTTCGGGACTCATAACCTATACGATTACAAATCTAATAAGAAACCTGATATCAAGTGATGTATGATGCGAATCGATTCGGCATGTTTCTGTAACTAAAGTCATACATAATACTTTGCATAAGAAATGACTTTGATTCACTAATTTCGTGGTATAAATTCTTTTATAATCTAAATTTATACTTTAAACCCTAAACTTTGCTAAAGTGTCATTATAAACCCTAAACTATGATATTAGTTATGTTAAACCCTTCAGTTTATTTTATTGTCATTTATAACCGTAAAGTATTAAGTTACTTAAGTATGGAAAATCGCTAAATATGGAAAGTTACCTAATTCAAAAAGTTACTAAAAATGGAAAGTTTCTAAAAATAGAAAGAAACCCTAATTTTGAAATATGAATAACTACGAGCCCTAAAATTATGAAATAGCTTTCTAAATATTAAACGATCATTATTCATGTAGATCCGCGAAAGAAGGACTAGCTTTTGTTTTCCTTGTGTGTTTTTCTGGTGATTTGCTTTACGGATACCGATATTCTATCTCTTTTCAGTAGGGATTTCTCATGACTTTCCGATCCTTGACTTTGTTTCACCTATGATATTCGATTGCTATGATTCCCTTTGCTATGATCCTTTTGATATGATTCCTGATATGATCCTTTGATATGATTCTATTCGTTATGACATTTGTTTTGTTATGATATGTTTCCGTTCAGTTTGATATGCTTCATTTGGTTATGATATGATATGAAATGATATGATATGATTATGCTTCGTATGATTTGTTTCTTTTCGTTGCCTGAGCTAACTAGTCATGGAGGTACCATGACCATGTCATTGATGGCATCAATGGCATGACACTATCTGTGGCGGTGTGATTAGTCCACGGCGTCCCCATTTGTTATGTATGTTATGTGATCACTTGGCCATTATGATATGTGTGTATACTTGTCTTGAGTTGGGTACATATATGGTATGTTATGTGGGGGGCATATGGATGCATCCTAGGTATTATGGTTCGTATGATATGGTGATTGGCTGTGCGTGCCCTGCACCCCTGTCGCATTATGGTATTTGTGAGGTCTCCCCTCCTTGTACACATATGAATTGACGGTTATGTATGTATGAAGTTTCTTTCATGTGTCATGTTAGACGATAAGTTATGAGCTCGTGGCAATGTTCTATATGATTAAGTTTGATTCCTTATAATTATCCAATTCGTATGATCTTGATCTCTTATTCTTGTTGACTCATTTGCCTTATGATATTTTTCAGCTAATTCATATGATTTCGTTTTGTTTACTTATGCTTATTATTATATCTGTTTCGTTATGTATATGTTCACTGGGCTTTTTAAGCTCAACCGCGTTTTCTTTTCCATGCGGCAGGTAATAAGCGGGGCGATGGGCATGAGTGAGAGAGTAGGAGATATAAGACCTACCTTGATTAGACTTCTCATTATTTCTAGATTATGATTAGACTTATTTTTTGAATATTTCATTTCTGTTTATTTCAGTTTCAATTCTGTTTTAGACTTATGGATTTATGTTATCATCTGGAAGTCATGATGTTTCTTGACTTTATTTTATTTATGATAAGTCTTCCGCTTGCGTATTATGCTTTGTATGACACCATAAGGTGACATTTTGACCCGTGTCGGGTTGGGGTGTTTCTTGATCTATCTATGTAGATCTTGATTCCAAGAATATATGCTGCCTCTCCCATATCTTTCACAGCAAAGCACTTTCCAAGGTAGTATTTTACTACTTGTAACATTGAAATGTGATTTCCCATGATCAATTGTCATCAACATATAACATAAGGAAAAAAACTTTACTCCCACTAGCCTTTTGGTATACACATGGCTCAATAAGATTTTGTGAGAAACCAAATTTCTTGATTTCCTCATCAAATCTCTTATTCCATTGCCTTGATGCTTGCTTTAATCCATAAATGGATCATTAAATCTTGCATACACGCTTTGGATATTTTGGATGGACAAATCCTTCAGGTTGTGCCATAAAGATATCCTCTTCAAGGCGACCATTAAAAAGGCATTTTTGACATCCATTTGCCAAATCTCATAGTCATAGTACGCCGTTATGGCTATAAGAATCCTAATGGCTCTAATTTCTGCTACAGGAGAGAATGTTTCTTCATAGTCAACCCCAAAGGTTTGAGTATAACCCTTCCCTACAAGACAAGCCTTATAGGTGTATACCTTGCCATCCATGTCAGTCTTTTTCTTGAAAAGCCACTTGCTACCAACAACTTTAACGTTAGGAGGAAGGTCTACTTCAACCCAGACTTCATTATCATTCATGGATTGCATCTCCGCGTTTATAGTCGCCTGCCATTTATTAGACTTAGGATCTGACATAGAAACCTTATAGCTAGTGGGTTCATTAAGATCCCCTAAACTATACTCCTCAACTTCTACATTTAGACATAATCGTTCAAGAGCATGAATAGTCCGTTCGGACCTACGAATGGGAATTACTTCAGGTGGAGGTGTGAGACTTTCTGGCTCCTCTTAAAGTAAGCTAGTATTTTCAGAAGGTGATGTATTTTCTTGAATTTCGTTAAGTTCTACAATCCTCCCACTAGATTATTGAGTTATGAGATTCTTTTCAAAGAACTCAGCATACCTTGCAACAATAATTTTGTTTTCTGGTGGAAAGTAGAAGTAGTAACCTATACTTTCTTTTGGGTGTCCTACAAAAATACACTTAACATATCTTTGTTAGAGTTTTTCAGGCGTTTCTCGTTTCACAAATGCCTCACATCCCCAGACCTTTAAGTAAGACAAATTTGGGACTTTCTCATACCATAGTTCATATGGAGTCTTATCAACCTTCTTGGTTGGAAACATATTTAGAATACGAACAACTATTTTAAGAGCATAATCCCAAAAGGATAAAGGTAGAGTTGTAAGATTAAACATAGATCTAACCATGTCTAGCATGGTCTGATTCCTCCTCTCAGACACATCATTATGTTGTGGTGTATATGGAGGAGTGAGTTGTTGGACAATTCCACACTCCTTAAGAAAATCTTTAAACTCTTGGCTTACGTATTCACCATCTCTATCTGATCAAAGAGCTTTAATAATATTTTCGGGTTGGTTTTCTACTTCATTCTTAAAAACCTTAAATGTTTCAAAAACCTCATGTTTATGTTTAAGCAGGTAAACATAACCATAACACCTGAAATCATCTATAAAGGTTATTGTTAATACAAATAAACCGTAAAACCGTTTATTAATATTTTGCGATCTCTTTGTGTTTTGTTGATAACAAATATAATGTTATCTTAAGTATAATTATAAAGGATACATGTTAGTTTTGTAAAGCATTTACATATAGCCATTTAGATACAAAAATGTAGTAATTAAGCATTTGTTGTAATAGTTTATTAGGATGGGTAAAAATAATAACCCATGGACCATAACCCATGGATCTTAACCCATACCCAAGAAGACTTGATACAATGTATACTTAGATACATTGAATCTAAAGATAACCCATGGACCAACCCATAACCCATGACCCATAACCAAAAAACCCATGGGCAAAGAGGAGCGTTCCACGGATCCCTAGGATTACACTAGACGGATCCCAAGTGGAAGGGATCCGTGGGATCCGGGGGAATAGTGAAGAAGTTTCCCTAAAAATAGAGAGTCATTTCTTCATTCTAACTTACCCCTCTTCTTACTAAATCTCTCAAACACTCTCATTCTCTTCTAACATATAGATCACTTTATCTAGAGAGTTGTTCTTCTTTCTTTCTATTGTGATCCTCATATAGGTCCTTCTCTAAGGCGAGATCACGAGCATTCTACAAGTCATCCAAGCAAGGGGTCCTTGATTGATTTGTCACTCCACAAGATTTCTGTAGCGAAGATCTTGTATTTGATATTTCACATATTTGTTGTGTAATAGTCGTGTTGGTTTGGTCCACCGTGTTACGGACTCGGCATCTAGCTTTGTACCGGAAAAAGTGTAAGCAACGTTGTGAAGGCTTCTCCGCCAAGTGAAGGAGTTTGTTGACATAGTGCTTGAAGTCTCGAGTAGGTGACTTGGGGAGTGGAGTAGGGCAAGGAAGGTGTCCTTGTAGCCGAACCACTATACATCGGTTGTGTCTTTTCTTTCCCTTCACTTTACTTTATTTACTTGCTTTATCATTAGATCTATACTTTCTCTACATCCACAAGATCTCACATATTAACGAATCTAAAAGTTTTTGAAACTAACGTAAAATCGGCAAAATTATTCAACCCCCCCCCCTTCTAGTTTTCCACAATTGGCATCAAGAGCTAAGTTTATAAAAGTTTTAAAATAAAATTGTATTTTAAAAACTTTTCGATCACTAAGGGTTCTGAAAATTATAAGGAAAGGCAATCTATGCAACGACCACAACTACTTGAAACTAATGGTTTTATATATTGGAAAAATAGATTCGAAACATATGTGAAGTCTAAAGATATTGATCTTTGGTACATTATTGTTGAAGGTGACTTTGAGGCTACCTCAAATGACGATAAAGGAAATTTAGTTCACATACCTCATGATAAACTAAACGATGAAATGAAGAAAAAGCTTTCTAAAAATAGTGAAGCAAAAATGGTTTTATATAATGCTTTACCGAAAAAGGAATTCGAAAGAATTTCTATGCTTAAAACCTCTAAAGAAATTTGGAATTCTTTAGTTGTAACTCATCAAGGCAACCAACAAGTTAAAAATAATAAAATTGATTTATTTGTTCAACAATATGAACAATTTTCAATATCTGATGAGGAAACTATAGATCATTCATTTGCTAACTTTAATACTATTATTACATCTTTACAAGCACTTGATGAATCTTTTTCTAGCCATAATCATGTTAGGAGATATCTAAGGGCACTTACATCGAAGTGGAGATCCAAGGTGACGGCGATCGAAGAGTCAAAAGATTTGACAATTCTCACCCTCGATGAACTCATAGGCAACCTGAAAGTCTACGAGTTTGTCCTTGCTAAAGATTCCGAAGCTTAAAAGGTGAAAGAGAAACACAAATCTCTTGCCCTTAAAGCCAAAAAGGCTACGAGCGATGAGGAGAACTCCTCTTCGAGTAGTGACGACGAAGAGTACACTATGGCGGTAAGGGACTTTAAAAAGTTCTTTAGAAGAAAGGGAAGATACGTCAAACAACCGTATGACGATAAGAAAGGCTTTCGGAAAAGCAAAGAGGACGAGAAGCCAAAGGATGATCGTACTTGCTTTAAATGTGGGGACCCAAACCACTTTATTAGTAAGTGTCCCAAACGGGATGATCAAAAGGCGTTCGTGAGCGGCACATGGGGAATGAGCGACGAGGAGGATGAAGAAATTTGTCTCATGGCAAATGACGAGGTATGTCACGAATACTATAGTAGTTCATCACTCGATGACGACTCATTGCATAATGAATATGACAAACTATGCAATATTAGCTTAAAACTAATTAACAAAAACAAGCTTTTAAAGAGTCAAAATCAACGTTTAGATAAAGAAGTCATAGAATTAAAAGCAAAACTAAAACGTTTAGAAAAGGGTAAAATAGCAAGTGGTGAATGTGAACTTTGCGTTCAACTTCAAACACTAGTGGATAACTTAGATTCTAAAATTGCTAGAATGAGTACGAACACTTTAGATACAATACTCGAAGGTGTTAAAACCGGTAACAATCAAAAGGGTCTAGGTAGTCAACAACTTGATCCATCAACTAGTGAAAGTAAAGAAACAAAATTTGTTAAGGAACTAGAAAAACCAGCCACTGTTGTGGCGGATACCACAGATCCCCTAAAAAGGGAACCGGCTAGTGTACAGAAAGGGATCCGTGGATCTGCTGTAGCAAACAGTAGCAATAACGTAGCTTCCTCATCTAGAACTGAGTTTGTTATAGTTAATAGGAAGAAACCAACTCATGTCACCACTAGACAACCACCTCCAAAATATAATCCTACTTTTGCAAGAAACAAAGCTCCATCTTTTTCAAAACCTAATTCATTTAGGAGACCTAATAACGTTTACTCAAAAAGTAACCATCAAATGGGATGGAATCCAAACATGCAAAACGGTTTTCATTTTCAAAACTTTGCTCCATGGAATGCATACTCATCTTATCCATACATGTCTAACATGAATGGAATGTTTAACACTAATGGACCCATGAACAAATGGGTACCAAACTTTTGAGTTTATTATTGTTTTAGGTGTTCTTAAAGGTCAATCTAGACCCCGATGAATGGGTCAAGGATAGCGGGTGCACGAGGCACATGACAGGCAATAGGGATCTATTCTCCACATATGAATCCTTCAATGGAGGTAATGTGGTGTTTGGAAATAGCAAAAGTAGAATCATCGGTAAAGGTACGATTTCTTACAAATTTCTAACCATTAACGATGTGTGTCACATAGAAAACCTAAACTTTAACCTCTTAAGTATAGGACAAATATGTGATAAAAAGTGCAATATACTTTTTACCGAAACCGGTAGTAAGATACTAAAAAATAGCATTACCATAGGAAAAGGAAGTAGGTAACATGGAGTCTATGTCATTAAAATTGGTAATGAACCTAAGGACAAACTATGTCTTACCTCTATGGATGATACTTCGACCTTATGGCATCGAAGATTGGGTCACGCCAACATGCGACTTCTTCAATCGCTATCATCCAAAGATCTAGTAAGAGATCTACCTAAAATGAAATATGAACATCACTTTTGTGATGCTTGTAATGTAGGAAAACAAGCTCATTCTAGTCATAAAGCTAAAAACATGGTGTCTACAACTAGGTGTCTAGAATTACTACATATGGATTTATTCGGTCCATCCGCTATCCAAAGTTATGGAGGCAACTACTATACTTTGGTCATAGTGGATGACTATTCTAGGTATACATGGACAAAATTTTTAAAGAACAAAACGGAAACTTTTAATTATTTTGAAATATTAAGCAAAAAGATCCAAAGACAACTAGGAATTCCCATAGTGTCTATTAGGACGGATCATGGTAGGGAATTTGATAATGAAGTGCAATTCGGAGCTTTTTGTGACGCTAATGGTATTACTCACAACTTCTCGGCTCCACGCACTCCACAATCGAATGGGGTAGTAGAAAGAAAGAATAGAACCCTACAAGAAATGAGTAGAACCATGCTTAATGAACAATCCATACCTCAAAAGTTTTGGTGTAATGCCGTTGATACTTCAACGTACATACTCAATCGAGTCTTAATTAGATCAATCTTAGGAAAAACTCCATATGAGTTACTTCGAGGCAAAAAGCCTATGTTAAATCACTTTAGAGTCTTTGGTAGTAAATGTTTTATTCTTAACACTAATGATTAGCTTACAAAATTTGATCCTAAATCAACTGAAGGTATCTTTTTAGGTTACTCGCGAAATAGCAAAGCTTACGTCATATTAAACAAAGAAACAATGAAGGTAGAAGAGTCATTAAATATAAAATTTGATGAAAGTCCACCCAAACCCTCTCCACCTCTTATAGATGACGAGATTATAAAAAGTGAAGCTATAGTAATAAAGAAAAAGATAAGTGAAGAAGAAGAACCTCTAAGTGATGAAATAATAAACATTAAAGAGTCCAAAGATCACCCCGTAGATAAAGTCATAGGAAAACTAAATGAACGAACATTAAGGTCTCAAGTTCAAAACCAAAGTAACTTGTTTTGTTTCGTTTCAACCTTAGAACCTAAGAATACACAAGAAGCCATAAAAGATGAGAGTTGGGTAATGGCTATGCAAGAAGAACTAAATCAATTTGTTTCTAATGATGTTTGGACACTTGTCCCTCCACCTAGTAATCAAACCATAATAGGAACCAAATGGGTTTATAAAAACAAATTAGATGCAAACGGAGTCGTGTCTAGGAACAAGGCTAGACTCATTGCTCAAAGGTATAACCAACAAGAAGGAATAGACTTTGATGAGACCTACGCTCCCGTGGCTAGATTAGAGTCTATAAGAATACTTCTTGCGTATGCTTGTGCTAATGATCTAAAGCTTTATCAAATGGATGTCAAAAGCGCTTTTCTAAATGGTTTCATAAATGAAGAAGTATATGTAGCTCAACCTCCGGGCTTCATTGATTTTGAAAAACCTAAACATGTTTATAAATTAAAGAAAGACCTTTACGGTCTTAAACAAGCTCCAAAAGCTTGGTATGATAGACTCACGTCATTTCTAGTTAAACACAACTATACCATGGGGTTAGTTGACAACACACTTTTTACTAAGAAAAGAGAGTCACATATAATCATAGTACAAATATATGTAGATGATATTATATTCGGATCCACTTGTCAAGACATGTGTGATGATTTCTCTAAAATCATGCATGACGAGTTCGAGATGAGTATGATGGGAGAGCTTAGTTTCTTTCTTGGTCTACAAATAAAACAAGTAGAAGATGGTATCTTCTTCAATCAATCTAAATACATCAAGGAGATGTTAAAGAAATTCGGTCTAGAAGAGTCAAAACCAATTAGGACTCTAATGTCATCCGACACCAAACTCACAAAAGATGAAGACTGAGAATCCGTAGATAATACTAAATATCGTGGCATGATAGGTAGTCTTCTCTACCTCATGGCAAGTAGGCCGGATATCATGTTTAGTGTTTGCTTATGTGCTAGGTTTCAAGAAGACCCTAAAACATCACACCTAGAAGCCGTAAAAAGGATATTTAGATATATTAAGGGTACAACACAATTAGGATTATGGTATCCTAACGGCACGGGAGTAGAAACAATTGTATATGCAGATTCTGACCATGCAGGTGATTACGTTGATAGAAAAAGTACATGTGGGGTATGTACTTTCATGGGATGTTGTTTAACGTCTTGGTTTTCTAAGAAACAAACGGCACTAGCTATATCAACAACCGAAGTCGAGTACATCTCCGCCGGCAAAGCATGCCAACAAGCACTATGGATGAAACAAGCGTTAGTCGACTACGACATTCATCTAAGTGACATAGCCATCCTATGTGACAACAAAGGTGCCATCGACTTAAGCAAGAATCCGGTATTGCATTCTCGCACAAAGCATATAGAGATTCGACATCACTTCTTAAGAGACAATGTTTAAAAGGGGAATATCTCTATTGAGAAGGTAGCATCCGAAGACAACATAGCCGACGTCCTCACCAAACCGTTGAAGCGGGAACAATTCAACCTACTTCGTCTTGGTCTTGGTCTAATGGAACAAACGTCGTAAGTTATTTGACTCTACAAGGTATGTAAACACTAGCCTTCTTCTTTCTGAGTCTAGGATTTCTATTTCACGCACAACTCACAAACAATACGGGAATTTTCAAAACCCAAGATAAGTTTTCCACTTATAATTTTTTTTTTGCAAACACACAACTACATACACATTTTCAAAGAAAATCTCTTTTCAAAATGTTTTCTAAAAAGAATGATACCTTCCCGTATCAATTTCACAAAAGCAATTTCTCACGTCTAGGACAAATCGCTTTTTCAATATTAATACAAAGTAAAAACCCGTTTTCATTGCATCTCATGTCTTTTGAATGCTAAAGGGAACACATAACTAATATGTGTTTTCGGGTACATTCATTTAAGCAAAAATGAATTAGGAGCATTGATAACACAATATTACGTACTTATTACTAAATGTGTGTTTTCGGGTTATCTTAATAGGATTTTTTTTACCTCTAGTTATTTTCCTTTTCTTTTTAGAGGTCGAGAAAACCGCAACTCCAAATAGTTTGCATATAGGCACACACTAGGAAAAAATGTTTCCAAAAGGAAAATTTTGTGCTGCCTGAATCACCAGACCCACGGATCCCAGCCTTCATGCTGGACGGATCCCTCAAGGGAAGGATCTGTGGGATCCGTGAAACAGAAGCTATTTTTACCTTCTATTTTTTCACTTTGGATGAAAAACCCACATTTGTTTCATTTTTGGGAGTATGCTCTTTAATGCTTGTGTTCTCATGATCACATGCCTTGAATTCATATCTAATCATTAGATTTTAATCCACATTTTGGTTCAAGCATTCATTACAATGCTTTGTTTTTCTATATATAGAACTCCCAAAATGCTTGCATACTCCATCTCCTCCTCACAAACACATTACATCATGTCATCCAAAAACCCTTTAGGAGAATCATCTAGTACAAAAAATCATGATATCCAAAATACCACAATCAAACTCTAGGATATCTGCACGGATTAGTATCCGATCTTGTTTCTTAGCAAAAACAACCTCAAATGGTTCATCCTCAACAAATAACTCACCACAAGATGCTTCCATAATAGCACCTCCCTCATCTCCAACAAGTACACCAACCTCATCACCACCCAAAGTCACTCTTTTGGAACTCCTTAAGACTCCAACAAGATCTAAACAATTCAAACAAAAAGAAATAGTCTTTTCAACACCACCCACATCTCAAAATAATATCTTTCAAGATCTTGAAACATCACCACCATTAGCTCCCATCACATTACAAGAACATCTAGGTTCTTTTCCACCACCATTCACAAATATTCCGGATGTTGATCCATATTTTCCTATTTTTCCACCACAACTTCCGCATAACTCAAATCAAAACAACCCGGAAAACTTCCGCACTCATTACCCACATCATTTACATTGTGAACATTGCCAATCCACTAGGGAAATCGCAATAGAAGTTAGGGAAGAAATGCGTTTCATACTCAACCTCATCCTTGATCGCATCAATACCATCACTCATCAAAACCTCCATCTATAACCTTATGCAAGCATGGAAGGAATCACTACTACTATTTTCTAATTTTAGTATTTTTTTTTGTTTGTCATTTAAAAGAACAAGTCTTGTTCTTATTTTTACATGCTTGTAAGTGGTATAAATACCACTACAATTTGTTGTTTTATTACAAGGCATTGTTTACATACCTTGGCTCCCAATCTAGATTCTCGGCAATCACAAGATTATTTAAGCATGTTACTAACCTTTCTTTTTTTATGATTTTTATTTTTCTTCACTTGACGCCCCAAACAAGGGGGAGCTACCGTCAAGGGGGAGTAAGAAATACGTAGACTACTTTTCTTCCAAGGGTTAACTTTTTGTTTCGAAAAAAAGGGGGAGAAGAAGTAAAACTTAGGGGCTTTCGGCTTTCAAAATTTACATCTATTCTTAAGTTTGACTCATCATAACATTATGTTTTGTCATCAACAAAAAGAGGGAGATTGTTAATACAAATAAACTGTAAAACCGTTTATTAATGTTTTGCGATCTCTTTGTGTTTTGTTGATAACAAATATAATGTTATCTTAAGTATAATTATAAAGGATACATGTTAGTTTTGTAAAGCATTTACATATAGCCATTTAAATACAAAAATGTAGTAATTAAGCATTTGTTGTAATAGTTTATTAGGATGGGTAAAAATCATAACCCATGGACCATAACCCATGGATATTAACCCATACCCAAGAAGACTTGATACAATGTATACTTAGATACATTGAATCTAAATATAACCCATGGACCAACCCATAACCCATGACCCATAACCAAAAAACCCATGGGCAAAGAGGAGCATTCCACGAATCCCTAGGATTACACTAGACGGTTCCCAAGTGGAAGGGATCCATGGGATCTGGGGGAACAGTGAAGAAGTTTGCCTATAAATAGAGATCCATTTCTTCATTCTAACTTACCCCTCTTGATAAGGTTTTAAAAGGTACCTTTTTGAGGGGTCATTTAAGCCCTTATTCGATCACTTTTGTATCCGTTATTGCTTAATATCGTTCCTTTTCACTTTTTAGGTCTCTTGAAGGCAAAATGCTGGAATGATGCTTATTTGGACGAAAAGGCGCGAATATACGAAGAAAATGGCCAAAGTCAGAATCGAGACACTTAAAGCTGCTGAAACATAAGGCGACGACGTCACTGCATATCTGCGACGCCGTCGGTAAGGAATTTTGCGACGGCTCAGAGGCAAAATTGCATGTTTTCAAGGGACGACGTCAGGTTCTAAAGGAGTAGGCCGTCGCTACTCAGACGGCCTAGATGCAGCCAAGACGGCATCAGAGCTGAAGGGGACGGCGTCACAGTCATAAGGTGACGCCGTCGCAAGGTTTACGTGGCCAAGACGAAACCCTAATGACGGCGACACGATGGCGTCACGAAACATAAGGTGACGCCGTCGCAGATGTAATCTTATATATAGAATCCGAATTTTTCAGTTTTTGTGTGTAGTCTTTTGGAGTAAAAACCTAAAACCGAACCAAGGCTTTCTTGTGCAGTATTTTAGGGTTCTAAACCCTATTATACATCAAGATAAGTATTTACTTCATTAATCTAATTATGTCTTTGATTATTTGTGTGTATGCTTGCATGTTCTCCATGTCCGGCTAATTTATTTGTGTGTTTGCTTAGGGAATATGAAACTTAATTATTGAATATTGATTAGGTTGATACTTATCTTAGTTGACTAATGATCTAGAGTGCGCTAGATTATTCGTTGTGTACTTAATGCTTGAAATTTCTTTGTGAACTTTAGAATATAATTATCTAGGTAATTGTAGGATAAAGTATTCAAGGACAACCGTAGAGTAGGCGTCTATAAATCACTAGAGGATTTGTAAACAAGACCCTTTGGTAGTTTCAAAGAGTTAGGGAAATAAGCACGCCCTATAGCCTTAGAATCACAACGCAACTAGGAATAAGGACGTGACAAATCAACCATCAATAGGAGATAATTAAGGAGTAGTAAAACCTAAGTAAACACATCTTTAAACTATCATACGAGTACACATCAATTAGACATAGACTATCACAACCTTATCTTAGATAATTAGATAATAGTAGAGTAATCGGTAGCAATACCAACCCCCCCAAATCCAATACCCGAGATTCGTACCTTTTCATTTTCTAAAAAACATAAAAAGATAAAAAATAATCTTCCTCAACCTCAACCTTAGCGTAGTAACTTCTCACTAGCATTCCTATTCCCCTAGAGAACGATATCAATACCCGTGGCTTACCCTAATTACTACACTACAACGATTAGGTTCACTGCCTAGGGTGTTATAAAACTTGCTCGAAGAAAAGGAAGTTTCCTTGACCCCGAACGACGCGTGTAGCGTTATCACCTCTTCTTACTAAATCTCTCAAACACTCTCATTCTCTTCTAACATATAGATCACTTGATCTAGAGAGTTGTTCTTCTTTCTTTCTATTGTGATCCTCATATAGGTCCTTCTCTAAGGCGAGATCACGAGCATTCTACAAGTCATCCAAGCAATGGGTCCTTGATTGATTTGTCACTCCACAAAATTTCTGTAGCGAAGATCTTGTATTTTATATTTCACATATTTGTTGTGTAATAGTCGTGTTGGTTTGGTCCACCGTGTTACGGACTCGGTATCTAGCTTTGTACCAGAAAAAGTGTAAGCAACGTTGTGAAGGCTTCTCCGCCAAGTGAAGGAGTTTGTTGACATAGTGCTTGAACTCTCGAGTAGGTGACTCGGGGAGTGGAGTAGGGCAAGGAAGGTGTCCTTGTAGCCGAACCACTATACATCGGTTGTGTCTTTTCTTTCCCTTCGCTTTACTTTATTTACTTGCTTTATCATTAGATCTATACTTTCTCTACATCCACAAGATCTCACATATTAACGAATCTAAAAGTTTTTGAAATTAACGTAAAATCGACAAAACTATTCAACCCCCCCCCCCTTCTAGTTTTCCACTGTTATAAAGTAACTAGCACCTTGTCTTGACGCATGTCTAAGTGGACCACAAACATCAGTATTGGATCAATCCAAGTAGATCAGAAGCCTTCTCTGGTTGATGCGGAAAAGGTTTCCTTGCCATCCTTAGAATACGAACAACTGTTTTAAGAGCATAATCCCAAAAGGATAAAGGTAGAATTGTGATATTAAACATAGATCTAACCATGTATAGCATGGTCTGATTCCTCCTCTCAGACACATCATTATGTTGTGGTGTATATGGATGAGTTAGTTGTTGGACAATTCCACACTCCTTAAGATAATCTTTAAACTCTCGGCTTATGTATTCACCACCTCTATCTGATCAAAGAGCTTTAGTAATCTTTCCGGGTTGGTTTTCTACTTCATTCTTAAAAACCTTGAATGTTTCAAAAATCTCATGTTTATGTTTAAGCAGGTAAACATAACCATAACACCTTAAATATTGGACTACAAACATCAGTATTGGATCAATCCAAGTAGATCAGAAGCCTTATCTGTTTGATGCGGAAAAGGTTTCCTTTCCATCTTTCCAAATACACAGGATTCACACTTATCAAAATATTCATCATTGATAGATTTCAAAAGCCCATCATGTTGCAGCTTTTCAATGCCTTTTTCTGCCTATATGGGCAAGGTGACAATGCCAAAGATAAGTAGAGTCAAAGTTCTTCGATCTCTTATTGCTAATAGCAAACATAGAATTAACATTTGTGTTAATACAAATAACGTCATTAAACGTTATTTATATTTTATGATCTTTACCTAAATTTTGTTAACGACAAAAGTAAATTTAATTTTTGTAAAGCGTAAAGCTTGTCAAGTTTAATAGATATTAAAACAAGCTCTTTCTTAAATAATATCTTCATCACTCAAGCATTTACATTTTGATTAATCATATTTTTTATATGCCTCTAAACCATAATGTATGTTAACATTTTTAGATCAAGCATGTTTTGGTTTCTTAAAACAACACATTACATATGTATTTACATTTAACATATTTCTAAAAATAGAAAACAACATATGACATCATGTGGTACATCATTGGAATCTCTAGAGGATTTCACTAGATATTTTGTGTGGATTTGGAATCTACATATCTTACACAATCATAGATAGATTTGGTTTACTTTGGTAAGATTTTGGTAATCTTGCTGTCAGACCCCAGCGGCACCAAAATATTACACGGGCAGAACCCTTTTATGGGGTCTGTGGTGACTGTTGTACATTTTGGCTATAAATAGTAAGCCAAACCAAGTTGTTTTCTCATCCATTTCTAGCATAATCACATACATTCCTTCTCTCTAACATTTCTAACTCAGTTTCATATCATTATAGTGATCCTCTTTGGTATCAAAGAAGATCAAGGCATATTCAAGCTTCAACAAATAGTTGGAAGTCTTGTTTGTTTTGTTGTTGTATGATCTAGTCTTGTTCATACATCATTTTTGTACCAAAACATCATAAACTTGTGAGTGTGAGTGGTTAGTATTTTAGTCCTTAAAGTACATTGTTTGGGGTAGTGGTTATACCCTTGGAAAAGAACTCGACATCTAGCTTAGTGTCAGAAATAGTGTGTAAGCGAAGTGTAAAGTTTCTCCGCCAGTGAAAGGAGCTTGTTGACTAGTGAAGTTAAACTCTCGAGTGTGAGACTCGGGGAGTGGAGTAGGGCAAGGAAAAAGAGTCCTTGTAGACCGAACCACTATAAACAACTTGCCGTGGTTTGATTGTTTCTTTCCTTATTTACTCTTTATATATATTGCTTGCATATTGTTCACTAACATATCTAAGATCAATATTAATTGATCTTTCAATAAGTTTCAAAACAAAGTTTTTAATCGGTAAACTATTCAACCCCCTTCTAGTTTTCCACAATTGGTACCAGAGCCTCGTTACTCAAGAATTTATAAAATATATTGTATTTTATAAATTTGAAACGATCCATGTATTCCGAAAACTTTAAAGAAGGGCAATCTATGCAAAGACCGCCACTCTTTGAAACCAATGGATTTATCTATTGGAAAAACCGTTTTGAAAATATGTAAAGTCAAAAGATACAGATCTTTGGTTTGTTATAATTAAAGGAGACATTAGTTCTACAACAGAAGATATTTCTATTGATGATCAAAAGAAATTAATAGCTAAAAATAATGAAGCTAAAATGATGCTTTATAATGCTTTAGCTAGAAAAGAATATGAAAGAATTTTTATGTGTGAAACCGCAAAAGAGATTTGGGAATCTTTGATTATTACACATCAAGGAAATTCATAAGTCAAGGATATTAAAATTGATCTTCTTGTTCAAAAATATGAACAAATTTTTATCCTTGAAAATGAAATAATTGATTGTGGATTTGCTCGCTTTAATACTATTATTACTTCTCTTAAAGCACTTGATGAATCTTTTCGTAGTAAGAACTTTGTCAAGAAATTTCTTAGAGCACTCCATCCGAAGTGGAGAGCTAAAGTAACGGCTATTGAGGAATCAGAAGATCTCTCAATAATGTCACTTGACGAGCTAATCGGAAACCTCAAAGTACACGAAATGGTGATGGAGAAAGATTCGGAGATCATCAAAGGAAAAAGAGAGAAAGTCAAATCCGTTGCTCTAAAGGCAAGAACAGAATCTAGTGATGATGACGAATCTTGCTCCGGTAGTGAAGATGAGGAGTATGCTATGGCCGTTAGAGATTTCAAAAAGTTCTTTAGAAGAAGAGGAAAGTTCGTAAGGCAACCTCGAGATGAAAAGAACCCATTCCGAAAAGACCGAGATGACAAAAGAGGAAAAGGTGAAAGGAAGTGCTTTAGATGCAGTGATACAAGTCATCTAATAGGAGATTGCCCCAAGCCACCTAAAAGCAAAACTCAACGAGCTTTTGTAAGTGGTGCTTGGAGTGATAGTGAGATGATGAAGAATCAAGCAATGATGAGATCGCTCTAATGGCACATGAATCAAATGAGGTACATTCCGAATCATCTTACTCTTCTATTGATGATGACACTTTGAAAAAATAATATAATCAATTGTGTGAGCTTAGCTTAAAAATTATAACTAAAAACAAGTTTTTAAAGACTAAAAAGGAATTCTTAGAAAATAAATTTATGTGTTAAAAGAAAAGGCAAAACGATTAAAAAAAGGGAAAGCAAATGACGATGATTGCAAATCATGTCAAGAGCTTAGTCTTGAAATAGAAAAGCTAAAACTCACACAAGAAGTTCTCATCGAACATAACTCTAAGTTTAAATAGTTAGAATTCAAAAAGTACCAGGAAACATGAATGGACTAGGTTTTAATGAAGTACTAATTCCAAATAGTCAAACGAAAACGGCCGAAAAAAGACAAACAAACTGTCAAAACTGCTGCAGTACAGCACGAACCAGACGGACCCAAAAATAGGGTTCCGTCCGATGAAAAATTTGGTGCCGTGGGGACTGCAGTAGGACAGAATGTTTGCAATACGGACCGTAGTAAATTTGTCAAAGTAACAAAGAAAACCAAGGATATTGTTAAACTAAAACTTGCTGTTACATTAGGAGTAGGACTTGCTAGAAATGAATTTAGATCTAAAACTACTCAACAACGGCCTAAAACATCTATTGCCAAACGCCCTTTTCCCAAGAGCAACCACAACATACAACCCAACTATCAACATACCGATTGGAATCAAAACTTCCCTAGACCATATCAAACTCCAAATTACATACCATGGAACCCTTACCCATCATTTCCATACATGAACCAAGTAAATGGTATGTTTAACCCAAACGGACCCATGAGATATTGGGGACCAAACGCTTGAGTTATTTGTGTCATAGGTATGCATTTTTCTGCCTATATGGGCAAGGTGACAATGCCAAAGATAAGTAGAGTCAAAGTTCTTTGATCTCTTATTGCTAATAGCAAACATAGAATTAACATTTGTGTTAATACAAATATCGTCATTAAACGTTATTTATATTTTATGATCTTTACCTAAGTTTTGATAACGACAAAAGTAAATTTAATTTTTGTAAAGCTTAAAGCTTCTCAAGTTTAATAGATATTAAAACAAGCTTTTCATTAAATAATATCTTCATCACTCAAGCATTTACATTTTGATTAATCATATTTTTATATGTCTCTAAACCATAATGTATGTTAACATTTTTAGATCAAGCATGTTTTGGTTTCTTAAAACAACACATTACATATGTATTTACATTTAACATGTTTCTAAAAATAGAAAACAACATATGACATCATGTGGTGCATCATTGGAATCTCTAGAGGATTTCACTAGATATTTTTTGTGGATTTGGGCTCTACATATATTATACAATCTTAGATAGATTTGGTTAACTTTGGTAAGATTTTGGTAATCTTGCTGTCAGACCCCGGCGGCACCAAAATTTTACACGGGCGGAACCCTTTTATGGGGTCCGTGGTCCGTGGTGGCTGCTGTACATTTTGGCTATAAATAGCAAGCCAAACCAAGTTGTTTTCTCATCCCTTTCTAGCATAATCACATACATTCCTTCTCTCTAATATTTCTAACTCTGTTTCATATCATTATAGTGATCCTCTTTTGTAGCAAAGAAGATCAAGGCATATTCAAGCTTCAACAAATAGTTGGAAGTCTTGTTTGTTTTGTTGTTGTATGATCTAGTCTTGTTCATATATCATTGTTGTACCAAACCATCATAAACTTGTGAGTGTGAGTGGTTAGTATTTTAGTCCTTAAAATACATTGTGTGTGAGAGTGGTTGTACCCTTGAAAAAGAACTCGACATCAAGCTTAGTGTCGGAAATATTGTGTAAGCGAAGTGTAAAGGTTTCTCTGTCGGTGAAAGGAGCTTGTTGACTAGTGAAGTTAAACTCTCGAGTGTAAGACTCGGGGAGTGGAGTACGGCAAAGAAAAAGAGTCCTTGTAGACCGAACCACTATAAACAACTTGTCGTGGTTTGATTGTTTCTTTCATTATTTACTCTTTATATATATTGCTTGCATATTGTTCACTAACATATCTAAGATCAATATCAATTGATCTTTCAACAAGTTTCAAAACAAAGTTTTTAATCGGTATACTATTCAACCTCCTTCTAGTTTTCCACAATTTGGTTAAACATCATTCATATCAATTTCATAAACGCCATTGCGTGGAATAACATTAAAATAAAAAACATTATTTAAAGAAACTGAAATTCCATAACTTATGTTAATACAAATAATGTCTAAAAACGTTATTTATATTTTTTCACATCATTACGTTTTAATAATAAGAAAATGTAAAATCGTCTTACGTCAAAATTAACATAAACAAGTTTTTAGTCGTAAAATTCTATTTCGACGTAAATCACTCGAGGTAAGAACAAACAAATTTACAATTTGACAAATGATCAAAGTAATAATTTTTGTTCAAAGACTTCACATTTTTAATGTGACAAAATATTTTTTCAAAAATACATTTTACAAATTATTTTTGAATTTAAAAGAAATGTTTTATTTGGAAAAATAAGTTTAAAAATTGTTACAACTATTTTTTCCTCTAAAACAGCTCCAAACATCCTCAAATAATCCTTCACCACTAAAAATAAAAAGAGGGGCGTTTATGTCTGGGACGGTACCACTAAACCCGACGGTACCATAACATTTAGCGGTACTATGGGATGTTTAACTGTACCGTCACCTGTAACGGTTAGTTTTTCTTTGCCTATATATATTGGATCATTTTACTGTTCTAAGGCATCATTTTTCACACAGAACTTTATGTTTTAATTCTACCTAATCCAATCTTGATTCTTTGATCATTTAGTTAGTTTATTTTTGTTTAAGAGTTATCCAATCATCCAACCAATTGATCACCTTCATTCCTCTACAAGTGCAAGAGAAGAACACATCATATGAAGAAGATACAAAGTGTCTTAGTATTAGTTAGTGTCAGAAATTGTGATAAACAACGTTGTATGGTTTTCTCTGCCAGAAGGGATTTTGTTGACATAGTGCTTAGAACTCTCGAGTTGGATACTCGGGGAGTGGAGTAGGGCGAAGAAGAGCTTCATTGCCGAACCACTATAAATCTCGGTGTCTTGGTTTGATCTTTCCATCTCTCACTTTTTATATCTCGTAGTATTTATTGGTTGTTTACTTTAGTATTCTTACAATTGTGTTCATATTAAAACTGATTGATTTCACGAAAACTCGAATCAAAGTTTTTCAAAACTAAATTTTAGAACGATTAAAAACGGTAAAACTATTCAACCTCATTATGGTTTTTCATAACTTGAAATAGTATGAACATAACCATTATCAACCAAACGTGGAACTGATACAACACCTCTAATTATAGAAGGTGCATAGTGACAATTTTCTAAAACAATAACTAATCCTGAAGAAACACTAAGTCAAAACTTCTGATGGTCTCTACAGCTGCATGTACACCATTGCCCACGTACAGAAAAAAAGATCCATGTTTGAGCTTCTTCCCTCCTCTAAGACCTTGAGAAGTGTTAAAAATATGAGTACCACATCCAGTGTCATGCACCTAGAATTTATTATGAGGAAAAGAGAATAATTCAATTGTGAAGATACCTGAAGTACTGGCAATAGAACTAGCCTGCTTCTTATTCTTGTTTTGATACAACTCCATCAGATATGCAGGAAAATTCCTCTTATAATGTCCCTCATTTTTGAAGTGGTGGCAAGCCTGATCCTTAGCTGTGTGTGTGTGGGGGGGGGGGGTTCTTAGGTTTGGGAGCATAAGCAAGAACTTGCTTATCCTTACCCTTACCCTTGCGTTTGCAGTTTTCTATTGGGTTTCTAGATTCTACCACCTTGAATCGCTAGGACTTGAGGTGTAACATCCTTCTTTGGTAAGCCCTTCTCATACTCAATATGCATGGCATGAAGTTCATATATAGTCTTCCCCATGCTATGCATATTGTAGTTGCGTACAAATCTCTCAAAGTCAATAGAAAGGTGATTCAGGATCATGCCTACAAACATAGCTTGGGGAAAAACATAGTTAAGGCGTTCCAATTGTTCCAAATAACTCTTCATCTTAAGAAGATATGAGCTAACGGATTTCCCTTCCTCTTATTTGCAGGAATGAAAAATCTGAATAAGATCAAATAGTTCAGCTCCAGCAGATTTCTCAAATACGAATTTAAGCTCTTTCAACATGTCATAAGGGGCATAGTTTTCAAATATCTGACAAAGCTCGGGAGTCATACTACCAAGCATTAGACATGCTACTTTATTGTGATGATCATATTGAGCATTCCATGCTGCCAGTTCCTCATCAGAGGAACTTGGTGCACGAGCAGGGATAAGAGGCTATTCCAAAACATCAAATTTCTTATCAACTCGCGGGATAATCCTAATTTGATAAAACCAATCATTTAAGTTTGATCTAGAAAGTTCTTCTCTTTCGAGCATCTACTTGAAAGCCGAAAATTCGTGTTTTGTGCAGGATTCATCTACAAAATAGATTTTAAAGTTCAAAAATTAGTATTTTCGATAATACTCCTTTAGAGAAAATTAAATACTCATGTTTAAACAAACAATTAATTTCTTTAAGGCTAGGACCCTAATTGACAAACCACCATCACAACAGTTGATCTTCTAGTAATGGTCGAACAATAATTGTCAATCATGTGAAATTCCTAGATCATTATGGGACTTACTAATAACATTAGTGACAATCATATAATGTCATGTAAGCATTTTTATCCCATCTTATGTTTCAGGTTAAGGGTCCCACCAATTAACTCGATTAAGTAATCCGATAAAAAACTTTAAATAGTCCACCAACGTCTCACGAAAAGTGGTAATCTATCTTGGGTTGCGATTTACCTACGTCTCACGCAGAGTAAAAAGCAATTGCAAGTGTTTTTACAATTGGATAGCATAAACTTAGATTTTCAAAGGATATAAATTTTATTTGACAAATAACATTCATATCACATATGTACGAATAAGCATGCCTACATTTTCATATCATAGGTTTTAATAAAAAAACTTTACTCAATTAAGTTACTTTATTATGGTGTATGTTACTTAAATTTATATGCAAATCTTTTAAATATAAATATAATGACATTACACCTTTTAAAATTGACGATTCAACATGATTTCAAATTTAAAGTAATGTACCTTTATCACGGGAAAACATTAAAGAAGACCAAACCCTAAATTGTACTCTACATGAGTCAGAAGACCCAAGTTCTTTCGATAATTCCCTCATATGTCAAAACATGTAGTGGGCGGGAAAAGATAACAGGACATTCAAACCCTAGACCATGTTTTGATTATAACCAAATTACTTATGTGTTCGTTGCGGGAGACAATTATAGAGTATGGTTTCGAAACAAGGTAGGGCAAGACCTCAAGCCCTGTCACGAGATACTCGAACTCAATGCGTTATAAACATACAAGACATTAGTTTTAGATCAAATATAGGTCATTAATAAAAGTAAGTAATACTTTAAGTTTAAAAACACATTATACCATCTGATCTTGCAATCTCGATGTAGGAAGCCTATGCATTATCGGATGTAAGCCGAACCCATTTATTGTCACAGAAGACTACGCATGATCAATAGCTTATAATAAATCTTATTTCATAGTTTTCAGTCATGTTTATTTTATTTTCCAAAAAACTCTTTGCTTTAATACGAGTCAATACTAAATAAAAAACAAATAATCAACAACTAAAAAACAACTCATATAACAATTATCAATAACCATTAACCATTAATATCATGCAAATCATAAGCCGATAACAATAATATATATTTAAACAAGGCTCCCACTTAGTTTTCGAGCTAGGTACCAAGAGGACCATATACACCAATAAAATCGATAGCGTGTTGGAATCACTCTTAACTTGTATTTCAAGTGTTAGTAATTACTTTGTCATAGGTTGCTTAAACTAGGCTTTTATGTTTGTATTTATGGCAATGCTTATGTAGAAAGCCCATGAGCCTTGGCCCAAGCCCAATAAGTAAGGAAGGGACTAGACATGTTGCCCTAGTTCCCTTCCCTATATAAACGCATAGTGTGAAAACACATCTCTTATTCTAGCAAAGGTTGTTCCTGAACTGGAGTCCCTCAAGTAGGATAACATGATGTACCGAAGTACACCTACAGTTCAGGTGAGTCGCTGAGGTACACCGAAGCATCACCTCACGACTGTAGACCGTTTGAGATAACACTAAGCGTAACCCACGAGGAGTTACCGAAGCGACCTGCTGTCAGGGCTGTTTGATGATGTCCCTGGCAGGAGTTTCCATTCAGTCACTGAGGATCACAATTGTGAACCTCTCTTAAACGTTCTCGACAGATTCCTAAGATTTGTGAAGGACTCGATAATGTTATCACTTGCGTCCTTAATGTTGAACGACAAATGATGAAATGTCAAGTGTTCCTAAGAGATCTTTTGATGAATCTCGTGGCTCTAGACTCAATAGTGCACTTTGGTTTTCCTGAGCGGAGACTAGGGAGAGGGTCTCCTTTTTCAATACTAGTAATCTCTAAGAGAAAACCGATAGTTTACGTAGGGTTCCTTGTGAGAATGAAATAAGCTTCTGTTGAGAGAAACTTGAGTGGCTAAGAAGGTTTAGTGCATGCATCACTGAGTCCATGACGACTTTAATCTTCAATACCGGTGTCATCTAGTGACCACCAGTAGCATATGTATTGAACCCGGTGTCTTCCCTAAGTTGAATAATTTGGAGGGCTATTTCTTTTTACCCTTTTCTTTACTTTTCTTTTTAATTCTTCAACTCCTTCTTTCTCCGATTCTCATTTTCTCCTTTTTATAATCATACCTAAGGACTTATAAGTACTAACTATTGGTGGTGTCCTTGGGTAGATCCCTCTGGCTCTGGCGGATCATAGGACGGTTATTCCTAACCTTAGTCACCTTATAACTCCATGACTATCCTAAGTTGCCATAAACCATTTTCTAGAAAATCTCTCAAAATGTTTATGAGTGAAAACATTTTGTAACACTTCGAGAGTTTTGTATTTTCAGAAATACTCCCCCTCCACACGTGCTTAAGTATTTTGACAGAAATCTGCACGGTGAGGGAAGAGCTCACATTTTTTTAATTGATCGACTCAAGATAGACAATTCCCCGCGAGACACGGTTACGTTGTATAGTTAAAGAGTTGCATTGTCAGATTTTAGGTGACAAGTAGCTCTAATAACTACCTTGAAGGTGTGGAAAAACCTTGAAAAGGTTGTCAAACCCGTCAAAGTTCATGTTTATCAGGAGTTTCTCGAAGATGTACAATCTAATTGGATAAGTCTTGGAAGACAAATCTTTTCGATGTATGACAGTTCAGATCTCGTCAATTCATGGGTTAAGTATTAGCACACGAAGATTCGATCATATTTACAACATATTTGTATCACATAATTTTTCTCCCCCTCAAAAATGGCATATATGTGTTATTTTTGATGAAATATTTGATATCGAATATGACCATTTCGAGTTTTGTGGGAAGATTTCCACGAAGAACGTTTTGTGAACAAAGATTTGTTAGTAAATACTCCCCCTCAACAAGTAATATTAACTTTTGAGGTTTTGAAAAACATAAGGGTAAGTACTTGTTCTTTTGAGCAAAACTTTGAAAAATAAAAGTTTCATTTTTCAAAGTTTTACTCAAAAGTAAGAAACTTTCGCTCCTTTTATAAGGATTGTGGCACTGATGCGTACCATAGGGTCCTTTCATTACAAGTACGGGTTGTACACTGTTATGTGTGCACAAGCCATAGTCAATATAAAAATCATAACATCCAAATATCAATCAATGTATTAGATTAAGGAGTACCAGTCAATCCTTTAATAACACCGGGAGTTCTTTCTTGACGTTGATAACCCGTAAGAGGGAAACTCTGTCGTCCTCCCATAAAGCTCTCTATATTCCGCATCTGATCACGATGAAATAACCTTTCATCTATCCTTATGATGATCTTCTTAACATCCCTCCTTTCTTTAGAATTCCACCGCTTCTTTTACCCAATGCCTTCGTGAATCTCCTTCAACCGATACGCTAACCCATCACGAACTTTCTTCAGAGTATGATCACAAAACTTGTGAAGCTCATTGCACGCCATTAAACAGTTGTGGTGAAGTTCACTGCGGTAAACTACTCCAAACTTTGGTTTCTTCACAATGGTGTACTGCGAGAGTTGGTTGATATCGGGAAAGTATAGCAACGGTTTAGTGAGATTGACTTGTTTCTAGTATGATTCCACGGCAAGTTGAAGATCTTCAACACGTTCCTGGATCACTTTACTTCTGATGAATATCAACAAAGATTGGATGTACTGAAGCTGGATGTTGGTGGAGAAATGTCTCATCCGAACTTTTACCTTAGCCAGATACATATCTTCAATGTCGTTGAGCGACAATCTCGGAAAATCAGCTTCAGTAAAATTATATTCTTGCTCGTCTTGGCGTTTGACTTTGATCTCTTCCAGGAATGAGTAATCCCACTTCGTAGCCAGACTGACATTCATCATAGCAATGATCCGTTTGTCACTGAATACCTCTTTGTTTGATTTCTGAACCTGGCAGCTTCTGTAGTATAGTCTTCTTCTTGCAAGCCAATGATGAATACCATACTGTGCATCGAGATCATAATTCACCACATTTTCAACAAACATTCTTGTGGCTTCTTCCTCGATGGCAACATTGTTGGAGAAGACTGTTGCTGGGATGTTAAAGGTGAGTGACGTAGCGTATTTCTTGCTTACATCGCTACCGTGTTGAAGAAATTTCAGGTCGTTGTTGAAGAAGTATTGGTAGGGGATCCTTTGTTGATCTGGTCGACCAATGGTTGGTAGTGGCTTGGTCCAGTCTGTGTAGTGTGGAGTCTTATCAGGTCTTGTGAATTCAATGTTTGATTCAAGGTTGAGCCAATCAACGTTGTTGGACATAGCTCGTGCGATGTTGTCTAGATTATATTCGACTTCAATAGCACTATCGGAGCTGTTCTTTAGCAGTTGAAACGCATCATTTTTGATTCGGCGTAACTCTCCTTTCGTCATCTTCTTCAGTTTGAACTTATCCTGAATGATCTTAACGTGCTCCATGGTTCGACCATCTACCGGTTTTTGGCCTTCTGGTAATCGAGGGGTGGTATCAACAAGCTTGGAAAACCATTCGTATTCATCAGTATCATCTTCATCCAACCATGATACAACTGAGGTAGACCTTTTCTTCTTTGGCTTGGAGGATGATGTTGGTTGTTGCTTGCTTGATGTTGTAGATGAGGGTGGTTGTTGGGGCTCAGGAATCTCTTCGTCGTCACCACCGGTGTATTGAAAATGATCACCAGTTTTCTCCGATGGTGGTGGAGACTCAGAATCCTGAGGTTTATCAGAAGCAGGAGGTCGTTGAGATGATCTCTCTGTGGTGGTGGTCTTTGGGGGTGGCATAGATGAGGATTCGCCTGTTTTCTTTTGATGTTTAGGCTCTGAATCCTTATCCGCATCATCATCGTCTCTTGGTCGCTTTTCTTGACCAGTTCCTTCCTTGCAAGTTTTATTTGCTTGATATGCAAGCAATGCCTCAAAAAGTTTTGATTCATCAGAAGTGAAAGTTCTAGATCGGGAAGACATCTGCATAATCAGTTTTGAAATCAAATCAGCTTCAGTGACAACAGGAGGCGGAACTGGTCGGATTTGCATAACTGCTGGTGTAGTTGAAAGTGTTTGCTTGACCAATGACATCAGATATGGATAGAGTTGTCTTGCGAACATTTCTTTTGTGACTCCAGGGATGGTGTCGAGAAGGAACTTATGAGTGTAGTCCCTAATCGTCTTGTCCATTTCACCCTGAATATCCTTGTTGAGGAATTTCTTGATCTGGTCTCTTTCCTCTGAGAACTCGTTCATCACATCTCCAAGTAAATTAACCCTGTCAGCCAACTGATTCAACTTCTTGTTAACCACATTTCATTTCCTTGCTTGCCTGACAGCCTTGACAATCTTGGATTTGGCACGTGATGCCCAAGTGTCAGTGGGTTTCTTGATTGATCTGGATGAAGATCTGGTGGTAGCATCTTTGGATGGTGGTGGTGATGAGTGATATGATGAATCAGTTGAAGATGAGTCATGAGATGGCTCTGGATCTTTAGGTGGCTCAGAAGTTTCTTCAGGGTTATGTTTAGGATTGTCTTGAATGAAACTGTCAGCCTCAATTCGAATCCTTTCTTCCTCAGCTTTAGCCCGAGCTTCTTCTTCAGCCTTTTCCCTAGCCGCTTCCTCCACGTCTTCATCTGTTATCTTCTCATTCTTATCTTGTTCCTCTTCTTCTTCAAATTCGAACTTGATTTCGGACTCTTGTTGCTGTTGCTCTGTTGATTCCTTAGTAGTGGTACCAGTTCCCTTATCGGGTTGATTAACCGCATCAAGAACTGGTGTGGTTAGTGCACCACCACTGGAACCTCCAGGGCCTCTGGTTTGTCGAATGTTGAATTCAGTAGCAACATGCTGCAATCTCAGCTGCTTGAGAGTCTTGTGGTAAGCTCTCTCTTCATCCTTTGGTTCATCATCAGAACTTTCTTCTTCTTCCTCAGCAACTGGAGTCTTCCCTTTGTCTGATTTGGGACTGGATGGTTTGTCATTTGACCTCAGTGAGGTTGTTTCATCTGTTGCAGTTTTGGAATAGCGAACCACCTCTTCAGACTCAGTATCCTCAGAGTCTTCGTCCTCTAGTTTAAGTGCCGGTTTAGGATTAGGACCAGCACCCTTAGATGGGACTTTTCTTTTGAGGCTTGGATGCCTCTTAGGATATTTGAGGGCGCTCCCAGTGCTTTCAATGCTTCCAGCACTGCCTGATCTTCTGGTCCTCTTGACTGGAACGGCTGAAGTCTTTTCATTCATAAACCCGACTTTGCCATTGCTCACAGCTTCTTGGTATCGACAAAACGATGGAAGACTTTTGATGTCATCAGTGAGAAGGCAGTCCAATAACACTGCACCTTGCTTCTTTGTTGATGAGTCCTTAAATCTGACAGTATTTAATGTGGGCTCATACAATACAGAGTGGTTGTTGGGGTCATTAAGTCTCAAGGGAATGTCCCGATGTTTCTCGAGAATATTTTGGATCAACAGCTTGGTGTATCTGATAAAAGGAACTTTTGTCCCGGGCTTCTTGAGATGGGACATCATGTCTTCCCATATCAGACTTGCGTAGTCGATGTGCATCTTGTTGACCATGCCTCAGAAGATTTGAAGGTGCATGAGTTTAGGATGCTCATGACCGATGTCTCTTCCAGAAACAGACTTGGCGATCATGATGTACAAAGTCATCCACGGTTGAGGAATGTTCTTTAAATAGACCGTGGAGTGCTTGTAAATTACTCCAGCAGCTTCGTCATAGCCAATATCGACCATGAATTGCAATGTAGCCTCTTCACTTGGAATTGCTACATAGTCGGCAGGTTGGATAGCAGGCAGAAGAAGAATTGTTCGCAGATCTCCTATTATGACGGTGACTTCCTTATCATTAAGAGTTACCGTGATAGCATCTTGACCATCAATCTTTTTCATTGTATGCCAGAATTGGTGAATGTAGATTTTTGGTACAGTTGCTGAGTTGGTGAGCATGTTGTTGTAAGGATGGGTTTTGAGGATATCCACAGTAATCCTGCATGATGACTCTAAGCATGTGAAATTCTAAAAATCGACCTTGAGGTTGTTCTTTCCAATATTCTTGCTGTAATCAGTTGGGAAGATATCGTTCATTGTGAGCTCATTTGGTGCGTTGACATTTTCCATTATGACGTCCATTTCATGATCTGAAAGGTATTGAGACAAGAGAACCAACATATCGAAAAACATTACGTTAGTCAAAAGTTGATTTTATTGTCCAATTATTGAATTTGTTATGTTAATGAATGTTACGAGTCCAAAGTCACATATCGTTCAATAGTCCAAAGTTGACGTGATAAGTTACATGAGTATGTTAATTTTGAATGTTAAAGTCCAAAGTTTACTTATTCACACAACGTTTTAACTTTTGTAGCTTATTAGCGGCATTTTGGTTTTGTGACATTCTGAGTGACTTATTACAAGTTTGTACGCGTAACATTTCAAAAGTTTTAGTTACAATTTGGCTTAAGCGTAGATTAGTAAGCTTATGCGTAAACAGGGTAACCATACGCGTAGGATTAAGCTTATCAGTAGGATTCACTCATAGGCGTAAGAAAGCTTACGCGTAGGAATGGGCTCTTAGCACAAAGCTTATGTGTAAGCGTAGGTTAGGGACTTACACGTAAGGTTTACTCGTAAGAGTAAGCCTTATGCGTAGAAATCCAAGTTTACGCATATCCTTCACAGGATACGCGTAGTCCCATTGTAGACCCTTACGCGTAAGAGTTACGCGTAATATTTCTCTTATGCGTAACATCTACGCGTAAGGTATTCCATAAGCGTAGAATCTGTTTTAACCTTGATTCTGAAACTTGTACGCATAGAATCCTGTAATAGATCAAACATAACACTCATTTTAACATGACATTCAAGCACTTTCAATCATTTCATGGAATTACAAGTTAGAACATTTACGCGTAGGATAATGTTATGCGTAGGCTAAAACCCTAAGTATTCAAATCCTACTCGTAATCAATTTAACCATGGAAATTCAACCAAATGAATTCTGGGATGTCTTAGAAGCTATATGAGTTATTTTCAACAAGTATTAACATCAAAAGTGCCATGAATCAAAAATACCCATTTCTAAGCATACATAAACCCTAGAGTTTGATTCTTCAAATTTGATGTTTCTGGGTATGATTCAAAGGTGTTAATGGTTAATTAAACATGTATCAAACATTTCCCAAGCATCTAATTAGACAGAAACACTCACAAATTAAAACCCCTAAATCCACGCATAAACCTTAACCTTCGAATAGGTTTAAAAATGAATTCTGGGAGGAAAATTTTGATGTGAATGATTATAAGACATGATTTTGACAATTTTAACACTAACCATTTCATCATAACATCCATTTCCAAAATAATCTTTAGACGCGTAAGTGTATGAAAAAAAACCAATCGTTTGAAAAATCAAACCGTTGAAATCGTTTAAGATTAAAAACCAATGTTTGTAACGATGATTAGAAGCTAAAACAACTTACAAATTCAGTTTATGAAGCACGGATTTGAGTTTTGATCTTAGGCGTGGATGAAGGTGGTTGAGAAGTAAATGATAGTAATAAATGTGAAAGGATGATTAGGTGGGGAGTTTTGTATAAATTTAGTTTTAACATTTGACACTAATAGCCCCTCCACCTCAACCATTTTCAACCACAGCCCATAACTTCCATTTTGGTTAAGGAAAACGTGATAGTTTGGAAAGAAACTTGACGAAACTCCCCCTCGACTTTAGAAATAGTGAAATTTTGAAAATTTGAGTCCGATGAGAGTGAAAAACAAGAGACGTATCCACCATTATCAAAGAAACAACCAATAAGGGTAACATGCAAGTACAATGTTTTATGAAACTGAAAAATATTTACATTCTCCCCCTCAACACTTGTTCAGGAAAATAATGAAAGATTTGATAGAGTAAAGTGTTGACGGAAGATTCGTACTTGGAATGTTTGAATAAATTTAGATAGAAGAATATTTTTGAATTTTATCAGATTTTCTATTTTTGTTTTTAATAAATTTATTTACAAAAGAGGTTTTGGTGTTTGACTGGTTTTAAGATTGTGTTAAAAGTTCGTCCAGTTCTTCTGGATTCAAATACTTCATGCCAATCCGGTTGATCAAATCAGTAAACCTAGCAGGACCTAAGGCTTTGGTGAGAAGATCCGCCAGTTGGTGTTCAGTACCCACAAAATATAATTCAACGGTACCCTTTTCCACATGCTCCTTTATGAAATGATATCGAAGATCGATGTGCTTGGACTTTGAATGTTGAACGGTATTGCACGAGATCGCAATAGCACTTCGATTGTCGCAGTACACCGGAATTCTGTCAAATACGTAACCATAGTCTTTGAGTTGTGTTCTCATCCAAATGACTTGAGCACAACACGCCAACATGGCTACATATTCTGCTTTGGTTAAGGACAGCGATGTACAATCCTGTTTCTTCAATTGCCATGACACCAATTTATCACCAAGGAATTGCAAACCACCTGAAGTACTTTTCCGAGAATCTAAGCATCCTGCGTGATCAGCGTCTGAAAAGGCTATTAGTTCAAAACCAGAATCCTTTGGATACCAGATCCCTAAATTAATGGTTCCCTTGATGTATCGGAGGATTCTTTTAGCCTCGGAGAGGTGTGTCTCAGTTGGTCGTGACTGATAACGGGAGCAAAGATATACAGCAAATACAATGTCAGGTCTACTGGCTGTTAGATACATAAGAGACCCAATAATACTTCAGTATTTGGTAGGTTCAACCAATTTCCCATGCAAATCAGCGTCCAGTTTTTTGGTATGTGGCATAGGTATCACAGCTTTGCATTCCATGTTTGTTTAAAATTTCAAGAGCATATTTGGACTGGCTTAGGAAAATACCACGGGGTGATTGATGAACTTGTAGTCCTAAGAAGAACATAAGTTCACCCATCATGGACATTTCAAAATTTGTTTTCATAAGTTTTGAAAAATCGGTTGAGTTCTTTTTATGTGTTGACCCAAAAATGATGTCCACATAAGTTCACCCATCATGTCCACATAAATTTGAACGATTAAAATGTGTTCCCCGTGATATTGTATAAATAGTGTTGGGTCGACCGATCCTTTGACAAAATTGTGAGATAGGAGAAAGGATGATAACTCATCGAACCACGCCCGAGGGGCTTGTTTGAGACTGTAGAGAGCCTTGTTCAGCTTGTAGACGTGATTAGGAAACTCTGGATCAACAAATCCTTCTGGCTGACTAACATATACCGTTTCCTTCAGTTTACCATTCAGAAAAGCGGTTTTGACATCCATTTGATAGACCGTGATGTTCATGTGAGCCGCTGCCAGAAAAATCCATACAGCCTCAAGTCTAGCAACCGGTTCAAATGATTCCTCCAAGCCAATCCCCTTTTCTTGTCTATAACCTTTAGCCACCAGACGTGACTTATTTCTGATAACCGTACCTTCAGTATCCAACTTGTTTTTCCAAATCCATTTTAGACCAATAACATAGACCTTTGTTGGTTTTGCAACCAATTCCCATACTTCAAGACGTTTAAACTGATTAAGTTCTTCTTGCATGGATTTAATCCAGTTGTCATAAGTCATTGCTTCTTTAATGTTTTTGGGTTCAGATTGGCAAACGGTAAGTGCATAAATGCAATGTTCACCGTCAGTCTGAAGGCGTTGTCTAGTTACGACTGGTTGATTCGGGTTTCCAATAATGTTCACAAGATGATGGTCTTAGTCCAACGATGTGTGGAGGGTTGATGTTGATATACATTATGCAGATTAGGTGGATTCAAATGGCTTGTCGATGATTCAGCAACATCAGAAGTTGCAGTTTCATTAGCAAAAGGATTGAAGAACGCATTTGGATCATAATCTGCGGGTGTAGGTACATCTTGATTCAGAAGATCATCAGCTGGTTCAGCGTCATTGGATGCGGTTTGTTCGGCTATTGTTGTAGAATCAATTGGAGGTGCGTCTTCAACAGTAGTACTTGTTGCAGGTGTATCAGGGATTGGATCTATATCAGGTTGAGCAGCGGAAATAGTTGATACATCTGGAGCACATTGATCAATGTCATCACTAAACAGAGGAGCAAATAGCTGTTCCATTTGATGACGAGTAAGTTGTAGGCTTGGTTCAGCTGATGATGGGGTTTGGGGGAAGTTTAGACGGTTATGTCTGGGTTCCAAGCTGTTTTGCTCAGAAGCCATTTCTGTAAGCTCATCAAAATTTGCATGAATCGTTTCCATAATCTCCCTTGTACGACGATTCCAGATCCGGTATCCTTTAGAATTTTCACAGTATCCAACGAAGACTCCTATATCAGCTTTAGCCTTGAGCTTTCAAAAATCATCACGATCATTATTCGGGTAACAGAGAGAGCCAAATACATGAAAGTGTTTGAGATTCGGTTTGCGGTTATGTATAAGCTCATAAGGTGTTTTTTTGTGACGTTGGGTTATCATAGAACGGTTCTGAGTGTAGCATGCAGTTGACACGGCTTCAGCCCACAAGTAATCTAGAAATTTTGCATTTATCAACATTGTTCTTACAGCTTCCACTAACGTACGGTTTCGTCTTTCAACAACTCCGTTTTGTTCTGGTGTCCGTGCAATTGATGTTTCAATTCCTACTTTCTCATAATATTCATGAAGAGTTTGATTCACAAATTCAGTTCCTCTGTCTGTCCTGATTTGTCTGACTGTGTTCCGGAGCTGAACTTAAATTTTCGTGAGAAAGGTGATGATCATCTATGGAGCTTGATCTTTACTTCGAAGAAAATAAACCCAAGTCCATCTTGAGTAGTCATCGACAATTACAAGAATGTAGCGTTTACGATTAATCGTTTACACACGCATCAGGCCACACAAATCCATGTGATGAAGATGAAGCACATGCTGGGAGCTATGTTCCACCTTTGAGGGAAAGTGAGCACGAGTGCTTTTCCCTTGTTCACAAGCTGAGCATAGATGATCTTTAGAATACCGAAATCTTGGGAGACCTTCAACAAGTTTGTAACGTGCAAGATTGGTTATGGTTTGAAAGTTTAAGTGTGAAAGTCGACGGTGCCACAGCCAAGATTTTGTAGATGTTGCCTTAGAAAGTATACAGATTGGAGATGAAGAAATCATGTCTTGCATTGATATTGTGTAAAGGCTTGATGTTCGGTTTCCAGACATAAGATCGTTTCCTTATAGATCACGAATGAAACAAGTTTTCTACCTAAAAGCAACTTCCAAATCTCCATCACAAAATTGACCGGCTGAAAAGAGATTGTGACCGAGACCTTCCACATAATAAACTCTGCTAATTTTGATGTTCCCATTGATGTAATCTTCGTAGCCCATGATAGCTGCGAAGTGATCATTCCCGAACCTGATAGTGCCAATGAACTTTGAGACAAAGTTTGATAACAGTTTGAGATTGCCTGTCATGTGCCGGGAACATCCGCTATCAACAATCCAGAGGATGATCTATATCACCTGCATTACACACAGACGCCACAGGTGGAATAGAAGTAGAGGTGGAACCCGAAGAGTTAGAGGGTTCCGTTACAGTTATAGGTGAAACACACATGTTAATGATTTTAGGAATCCATTTAAATCCTGGTATGTTTTGTAACCCTCTTTGCCAAGTCCAACTAGTCTTTATTTTGGTCTTAGTGAATGCACTGGGTGATAATTTCTTCCTAGGAGGTGAAGTGGGTTCTATGGGTACATTAATGATCGTATCAGAATCACTAGTGGGCGGTTTACATAGCACAGACTTAGAAGCATTAGTGGGCCTAGAGGTATTCCGTTTTCTATTGTTCCGCTTACGAGATAAGATAGCATTAGCAACACATTTATCATGACAAACAGAAAACATGCTTTTACGACAACCAACACAAGATGCTTCAAACATAACATTCAAAGTACTTAAAGGTTCAGCATTTGTTACATCACTTTTGCTATTACATTTTTCTAACGCAACGTCTAAAGTGGGTGCAACTTGAGTTTTATTCAAAGTCCTAAGGTGTTCTTCTACTTCAGAGGTCTTTATTGTTCTTCTCTTACATTGCAACTTTCTATTCTTCCTGGTTTTGCTCTTAAGCTGTGAAGAGCTAACGTTGGCAAAAGAGGCAACTATTCATGTTTCAGTGGAAGGAAGCACATTAGTATCTTGTGGATTGTCATTAGGCGTTCTAGAGTCAATTTTAAACATCACTGGGGCAAGTATACTTGTGTTACTAATATTATCTTGCTTAAGTTTTACCAACTCCGCTTTTAAGTCATGGATAGTGTGTAACAAATCTTGATTTTCAGAGCGAGTGTTTCCATTTTTTCGTAAAACTTCTTTGGTATATGCAAGATGATCATCAGCATCTTTTGACACTTTAGCACGAGTCTTTTTGAGCAAATCAAATATGACACCATATTCTGTTTTGACGTTGGCAATTTCTTGTTCATATTTTGAAATTTGACATTTTAAAGACACGTTTTCATCATCCAATTGTTCTATTTTTGGATCAAAAGATTTTGAACGCAACTGGTTGATTTTGTTTTGCAAAGAAAGTTCTCGATTTTGACAATCTTTTTGACACCATTGAAGACGACGTTTTGCATTCGAAAGCTCATTTAAAAATCGCTCATTTTCAATTTTGAAAGATTCGATTTGTGACACATTATCGGTATTCTCAATGTTATCAACAGAGATATAATCAAATGCATATGCAACAAAATGTAATAACACAACATTTATGGTATCAGAACAGATAACATCTTCCAAGAGTCGGTCAACATGATTTCTCAACATTTTCTTTTTACGTTTAGTAGTTGAAATCGATGTTTCGGTTTTCTCAAAAACTGTTTTCATAAGTCCAATCTCTTTCTGAAGTTCTCGTTCCTAATAAATTGCACACATTTTTAGATTTCGGACATGTGGTAAAAGCCCTTTTTGAAAAATATCCCTTTGTTGTCACGCAAATGGCGATTGAAAATGTTCAGCTTTTATTTCAGAACTAACTTCAATTGCATGTTCCAAAAGTTTGATGTCAGACATAAAAGTGTCAAAATATTTTAGAACTTGACATCGTTAAGCTAATGGCTTTATTTCACTAAAAGAAGGTAAAGGACCATTAATTTGTGTAACATTGGAGTGGGGACCATCATGAGAAGAGGACTCAGGATTAGGTGTGATAACCCAAGGTGTGTTAGAAGTATCCTGTTGTGTGACGAAAGTTATTGCTTTGGAATAGTTAAATGGTCATTTTCCATTTTTAACCGACTCTCGTCTTCTGCATCTAATTCCTCAATACGATTATATTCAACAACACTCATAATTGAGTCATCAATTCTATGTTCTGCACTATAAACTTGAGGATTTGGTTTGAATGCTCTATGTGAAAAACTTGGTTGGTGATCAGCAAGAATTGGTCCATATCCATCTGGATTTGGTTTAAAAGAAAACTTTTGAATTGTTGTCATTGACTCACCATGTTTATAAACAACATTTTGAAACTCTTTGATTTTGTGTTGTAAGTCGACAATTTCCTCAAGATAATCATCTATTTGTTTCCTCGAATGCTTTTTGTACTCACAAAACTGTTTTTGACAAGTTAACAACTCAGACTTGGCTTTTTGAGTTTCCGAAGTGAGAGCGTTAAGTTGTTGTTTATGATTGTATTTTAATTGCTCTATTTGAGAAAGCAATGCATTCTTTGAGGCAACTAGATCACATATCTGTTTTTCCAAAGATTTTTCATTTTGGTATGATTTTACAAAAGCGACTTCAAAACATTTTTCACGTTTCTCTTTAGTTTCAAAAATGTTGAGTTGGAACTTATAGCATTCATTATCCTTAGTCAACAATGTAATTTTATCTTGCAGTTTCTTATTGATGTCATTGCACTTTTCCAATTGAGATTAGGTGGTCTGAATTAAGTTGGTCATGAGCTCAAGATCTGGATTAGACAAAGGTTCATCTTGTTCAACTTGAGTCTCAACATGATCATTATTTAGATCCTCAAATATAACCACAGAGTCAACTTGATTATCAATATTAACCATAAGGTCATCTTGATCGTCAAATATAACTACGGGATCCATTTGATTATCGTTGGAATGAGATGTAGAAGATTCATGTTGAACACTCTGAGCCTCTTCGGATGCAGATGTTGGCGGAGATATCAGATCATTAATGAGTATATTTTGATCCGGTACCATCAGTGTCATACACTGGGCATGTGTCACTTATGTGGAGCTCTTGCATGTTTTCCATTAACATCACAGCTGCATTAGCTTGTAAGTCCTCCATGTCGTCATCAGAATCTGCATTAGCCATGAAGCTCTGTTCCTTGTTGGTAAGTGTTCCACCAGCTTCATCTTTGAGAGCCAAGAGTAAAGCCTCTTTGTGATAAGCGTTGCCTCTTGTTCTTGGCTTTGGATATGCATTAGCCAGATGACCCTTCTCATTGCAGTTATAGCATCGGAGACCATTAACCCCAGTCTGAGCATTTTCCTGATCAACCACTTGAACCCGTTGTTGTGGAGCACCCATGTTAGTCCTTCCATTAACATGAAACCCTTGACCACTATTCATCTGACGACCATTTCTACGATTCTGAACCTCAACCCTTCCATTGTTAACAACAGCTTGATTTCTTGTATTCGATGAAGTGCGAATGCGGTTTTTGGATTTGTTAGTAAATCATCCGAAGGCTCTTGCAATCATTACAAATCCTTGATTCAATGCATCGAAGGCTTTTGCATCCTCATTTGATTCACTGTAGAGTGCTTGATCATTGTTGTTGTTGTATGGAACCAATTGAGTTTCTTGTGATTGTTGTTGTGATGGATCATATGGTATAATCTGAGCAGTTGGTTGTGGAGGGTTTGTGAAGACAGCTGGCAAGGTTGGAAATTCAGGATAACATGCTTGAGTATACAAATCGAGAGTTTGATCATCCGGGAGTGAAGGTGAAGCAGGGACTCCACGGATGATTCTTTCTTTGTCTACTTCCTTTTGATGGTGCTTCAAATAGTCATACAACAATCTGTATGTAGCTTGATGAAGATTCTTCGCTTGATGGATGAATATAACATACTTCTCCCAATCAAGACCAAGACAACTCAGGAACTTTGTGTTCATTTCAATCCTTGGCATAATGATATTATGTTTATCCAAGTCATTGATGATATCTGAAAACCGATGATGATATGACTCTAATGTCTCCCCTGGTTCAATCATGAAGTGTTCATATGCTAAGTAGATTTTGGATTCCATGTCATCTTGATTGAGTTATGTGCCTTCCATTAAAAGATGAATGTGCTCCCACATTCCTTTATCAGTCTTCTGAGCATCAACACTACGAAGTATCGGATTGGGTAATCCCAAAAGGATATATTGCATTGCAAGTTCATTGGCTTCTAAGTGAAGAAGTTGGTCAGTAGTAAGTTGATCAAGACCGACAACGTTGGTAACATCATCTCTTGGTGGATTAGCATTCGGATCTCCGGGTACAGTGATGGTAGGCATCTGAAAAGGACCTTCAAGGATGACCTTCTTCAAAAACTTACCATGTGGCTTCTTGAGATCACAAAACCTAAAGAACCTTATCACCCATTGATCGTAGTTTTCGGGAGTGAGCATTGGAGGTCTATCAAGGGATCCAGCTTCATGAATGGATTGTTGGCTACTTAAAGCTTCACACATCTTTACAAACCAAGAAGGTTCCTTTTTGCGTTGTAACAGTCATAGCATACTTAGCCGGATATTGATATTGGAAGTAGTTACAATGTTGGACTTGTTGACGAGGGTTTGGTTGAACCATCTGTGGTGGAAGAGGGTTTGCTCCTTGAAGAAAGTACATTTGAGACGGCTGTTGAAATTGTTGTTGAAATTGTTGCAATTGTTGTTGAGATGGTGGAGGATATTGTTGATAAAATTGTTGTTGTTGAGTTAGTTGTTGTTGTTGTTGAGGATACTCATGAGGAAAGTAGCTAGAGTATGGTGGTTGAGACATCTTGAAACTTGTGTTGATGATGGATCTTTGTAGTCGAATGAAACTTAGAGTTTGTTGATGAAGTAACCTTAAGCGTAGAAACTGGCTTATGCGTAGAAAGGACCTTACGCGTAGTACCCAACTTACGCGTAGACAAGAGCTTACGCGTAGACTTGAGAAAAAATTTAGCTTAGGTGTAAACCAAAGACTTAGTAGTAGAAACCTTATGCGTAATATTTCCTTAGCCGTAAGACAAGCTTAAGCGTAGGAAATGCTTAGGCAAAGAAGTTTCTACGCGTAAGTTTTAAGCTTAGGCGTAAAACTAGGGTTTTACCCAAAAATCCTTGACACTTATCCAAGTGTAAAAGATATCCAAAATCGAAGTGTTTTCAGGCTTATCCAAGCAAGAAAACACTGAGTAAACCAACAGCTTTGAAGATCAAGTGAAGAATCCCTTATGCGTAGAATGCTGCTTAGGCGTAAAGTTTGAGTATACGAGTAGAACTAGGGTTTTGTTACGAGTAGAAAGTACCAACTTTTACCAAAACTGATTTCTATGCTTAAAAGTGTTTTGTAACTTGATTTTAATGATGAAATAGCTTCAATATCACCAAAAGAACAAGAAAGTTTGAAACTTGATGATTCAAAACAAATATCACCCTTACGCGTAGACTATACTACACGAATCAAAAACCAAGCTAAAACTATTCTACACACGTAAAGTTTGAAACTTGATGCAAAAAACTTAAACTTTAACACCCAATAAACCTTAAACCACAAGAATCTTGAGTTTACAAGTGTAAAAATCAAAGCTTTAAGCTTAGGAAAGTTATGCACGTTCAAAACCCACGCGTATGAAAAAAAATGACTTCAAAAACAAAAGTGTTTCACCCAACTAGATGGCGATTGATACCACTGTTAGGTCACCATAATATAACACAAGTAACGATATGTAAAAAATAAGATGAAGAGAGATTGGTTGAACAAACACATACAAAATACTCGTATGAATAAAGAAAGTTTAGGCGTAGGATTTTAGTGCAAATGAACAACCAACCTTCCAAGGAAGGTTTACAAGTGTTTATATAGGGAAGGGAACTAGGGCAACATGTCTAGTCCCTTCCTTACTTATTGGGCTTGAGCCAAGGCTCATGGGCTTTCTACATAAGCCTTGCCATAAATACAAACATAAAAGCCTAGTTTAAGCAACCTATTACAAACTAATTACTAACACTTAAAATACAAGGTAGGAGTGATTCCAACATAGCGTAAGCCTTATAAAAATATATATTAACACATAAAAGTTGATTAAAAAAAACCTAAGAAGGAGTCTTCCTCAACCTAAGAATTAATTGCGAATTTATAAAAACTATGTGTCAAACATACGACAACTAATTTTTTTTTAAATTAAATCAACTTAATTTGCATGTAATTCACTTAACAATTAACCAAGAACATATCAAATATCAAGATCCATCATCTATGATAAAAAAAAACATGCACATTTTAACCATGAATATCCAATTAACAATTAATCAAGGCAAATAATCACGTAAAAATTGCATAAACCCTAAAGTTTATATCTACTAATTTTATAACTCTTAAAACACGAATCTTTTTACATAAAAAATTGCCCAATGGGCTTAATAAAATTAAAGATCAACTAAATTATGTCCAATTTTACGTTTATGTAATTACGAACACCATACTTAGACTCGTGATGCCGCTGTTGGAATTTTAAATCATATTAACACTTAATATTTAAACACGTAATCACACGAGTACGCAACGGAAGACAAAGATCAAGCATAGTATAAGTAATTAACATAAGTTCAAGAACGTGTACCTTTTAGCAATAAAAGCTTACGAATAACGATTCTTGAATATTCACGTGTGAATAAATCTAACACACGAACCACTAAAGATCAAATTGTGATCTTCTCTACGTAAACACACACAATACGTTCTTAGCAAACAATTGTGTATGCTAGTACTAGTAGTGAAAAGCTAAACCAACTTCTTGATTCTTGAACAAACAAAACCTTGAAACCTTGTGTTGTTGTTGTTGTTGTTGTTGTTTGATCGACCAAGAAACAAAGCAAACCAAAACCTTAGTGATGATGGTGATCGATTGACTAAAGACAAGACAAAACCGGAAACCTTGAGGTTTTGTTGATGATCGATCGACTAAGCAAAAACCAAACCGAAACCCTTTGGTTGGTTGATATTCGGTCGAGCAAGGCACAAAGAAAAGAGAAGAGAACTTTTGGTTTTGAGTTATAATAATGAGGTGTGTCAAAAAAAACCAGCTGCCTAGCGCAGTTGGCCACCAGCTACCTTAGAAGCCTGGGCCAGCCATGTAATGTCTTGATCCAACAAAGGACGCGAGTTCAAATTCGTTCCGCCGCATGGTTGGGTATTGGGTGGATGTATTTAACAGGCATCAAAATCGAACCTTTGCTGGGTAGGGTTGATGGGCACCATTATAGTACACATGGTTGAGGTGTCCCTGCCAATTTACACTTTTGATTAAACAATGACCCAAGGTTTTATTATATAGGCTAGAATTGTTGAATTGCAAGTCAAGCAATCCCAAACCACCTAGGACTCTCCCACCGATCGACCTAAGTCCAAACCGTCATTCTCACTTTTACTATTTAGTCCTTTAACTATCGTCCAACGATCGTTAGTTCAAGTAACTGTTAGTTAAAACGTTTATAGCTTCTCACTAATATAATTGTTTTACGTATTAACGTGTGTGTCTTTATAGGCTCACGTGTTTTTTAAACATACGATATTTGAACATGGACATATCCTAAGAGAGTTTACGTACTCATATAGATTGCCTTGACTAGCTCATAAGATGGAAAAAATAAATGTATAAGTTCTTCCAAATTGAATTAAACTCCCACAAAAAAAGAAAGAAGTGATAATAACCAAACAGGGCAAGCATGAACTGTTGTGGACTTGTGGCTCCCCGTTCAAAAGAAACGGAACTGTTGTGGCCCAATAAAAAAATTCGGTTAAACCAAAAGATTTTTGTTAATCAAAAGTTAAGGCTAGCGGCTCTTACCTTTTTAAATGTGTTTGGGCTTTGGCATAACGCCATAACCAATAGCGTCACAATTAGTTGTGCACGTTAGGGGTGTTCAAAATATCCGAGAAACCGACGAACCGAGCCGATCCGTTCAATCCAAAACCGTAAAAAACCGATAACCGAAGAAACCGAAACCGAGAAAACCCGAAACTGGAAAAACCCGCATATCATGGTTCGGTTTTGGTTTTTATTTTTACTTATCCGCGGTTATCCGAACCGAACCGTGTATAATATACATATAGGTTTTAACAAACCATTCATAAAAATGGACAAGTATTAACTATATTTTTGCACTACTTTTGTCGTATAACACATTTTTAATAGAATTATGTATTAACGTCCATAGATTACATATGATTAAAGTGATCGTAACCTATAAACGTCAAATAAATAGTATTAGTTATTTTGTTACATATGATAATTTGAATATTTTTATTGTGACGAAACAACTTTACAATGACTCTAATATCTTCAACGTCATTTAATTTTACTACGAGGAAATATTAAGTTCTAATTTTAGTTATTGTTCGTCCTATTTGAATCGATTAATTTTTTTTAATGGTTAACCGTGACCCGAACCGCGGGTAACCGCTCATTTCGGGTACCCGCATGTCCGGTTACCCGCCTAGTATGATTCGGTTTTGGATAGTAAAATAAACTACCCGTCCCGCGATGGATAGTTAAAATCTTTAACCGAACCGAGCCGAACCGCCCCATGACACGTCACAGCCTGGAAAATGCATTTAGACTGATAGACTATGGTTAGTAACAGGGTGGAAACGAGCCGAGCCCGAACTTGCCAGAGCTCGAGCTCGGCTCGTTTAAGTTTTAAAAGCTTGAGCTCGGCTCGTTTCGAGCCTTAAATTTGAAGCTCGAGCTCGGCTCGTGGTATGTTAAATAGGTTCGGGCTCGGGCTCGGCTCGTTTATACATTTTGGCAATGAAAAGTTAAAGCTTGGCTCGAGCTCGAGCTCGGCTCGTAATATATCTTTTTTGAGCTTGTTAATAAACTCGAGCTCAGTTCGTATATATATTTAAGTTACTTACTTAAAATATCTTTATGTCGTTTATGCTAGCGAGCCCAAATGAGCTTTGTATGTAAAGCTCGGGCTCGAGCTCGATTAATAAATGAGCTACAACTTAGGCTCGAGCTCGTTTAGGCTCGGCTCGTTCGAGCTTTTTACCGATCCGATTCCAAGCTTTTCACGAGCGGCTCGGCTCATTTTCACCCCTAAGCAAAATCTTTAAAGGAAAGGGTCAGAGGCTCAGAGCGCCAACCCCTGTGCCATACTGCCATGGCACAAGCTATGCCACTGGCGTGCGCTACAACATACACGATGCAATCGTTGCTTTGAGAAAAAAAGATCCTAATCCATACACGATGAAATTTGACAGTTTGTTCATCGCCGTATAAAAACAGTTGCCAGCAATTATAGAGCTACAATAATGGAGAATTTGGTGGTTGTGTGTTCGCGCTTAAAGGTCATAGCATTGAAGACCTTGATAGCATTGTGCAAATAAAAAAACGAGCTACAACGATATATCCCATTGACTGGGATACATAACTCATATTCTTTATTTTATGTTCACCACAATAGATTTGAGACACATGACATCATAAGATTAGATTAGAACAAAAATATGACATATGTAACCAGGAATATATAGTTCGTGATTAAAGCTATAGGACTTTCATAGTAAACAAAGAGAAGTTATTGACTGATTTAAGTTTCTAAAGCATCCTTTTTGTACATATATTGAATACACATTCTAGATGACACATTTCAAGAGGCATCATAATTTAATGTAGGAATTTTGAGCCTTGGTTAGCTTAAGTACAAGGAGACCAAAAATTGAGAAATGAGAACAAATTCGCTAACCACAGTTGCAGGAGAATGTATGCCCAAAAATGGGACAATATCTACTTGCAACCAGCTCTCAACTGCAGATCCCACCACAGCACCAGCCACCAGACCCCCTATGGTTATCACAGTTGCCTTCCCTGAAAATAGTTAGTTATTAAGGTTACAATGTATCAACAAAACATATTTACGATATATCAATCAATCATTATCCATTAATGTTGTAATGCTACTATTATTAAATTCATCATTAAGAGTTCCAAGGACAAACGTTGTGCTTCACACGTGAAACATTTATCATAAAGATGTGTGATAATTATAACATCCTTCTCTGGCAGGTTTATATTACCTACGTGCCTAATGTACAATAGCATTGTTAATCCATGGGAAGAAATGAGTTGGAAGTATTGATTATATAATATATAATAGTAGATTTTATAGGCGATAAGTAATGATAGCCATACCTAGCTTAACATTTCGTTTGGTCATGAAATATAACGAAGCCCCAAAACTACTTGCCAAGATAAGTCCCGGAACATCAGCACCAGAAATGGAACCAATTGGAGAAGAAGCGCCATTAACATAAGTTAACACAGCTAAAGCTCCATAAACTCCTGCCTCGATGCCCAAATCTCGAGCAGATGGTGATTCAACTGAAACAGGTGGATTTTTAAAGGCACCTTGTACCCATTGAGGCATTGATCCCATTTGAGGAGTATTTACAGGTTTAACATCGGCATAACGGATACTACTATTTACAACTTTCCCTGCTCTTCTCTGTGATAAGCTCTGCATCAGCAACATGTCATATGCAGCCTCCACCTGTAAAAAATATCTGGACTGTATTAGTAAATCGGAACCAATCACAATGAAAATATTTCCTTTCCAGAAAGCTATACATCATACTCTTGTTCAAATGCAATTTGGCGTATACAAATTCAAATATTTTTTTTTATATATATAGGAAAAGTTGGACATCGACATTCTAATCAAAATTTCGGAGATACATCATTACATCCTGCAAATGTATTAAGTTACGGAAAAGGCTACCGATTTCAAGCAGAAAGTAAAAAGATAGACATAATTGACTACTTGTTATACCAAAGTCCTTCAATAACCTACTAGTTATTCATATTCATTCAAAAAAACATATATACAAAATCCGCTTCATTTTAAAGTCTGATACCATGATGGTCTATGCTGCAAACAGAAGAAATTTTTTATATAGCCTGAGCTTTTGTATGGGTTCTGCTAAGGATTCAATCGAGTAAGTCAATCGCAAGATGCTAGAGCCAGGTTTGAAAATAGTGTCAATAGTTTAATGGGCAAATCGCATAAAGAGGTACTCTCCTTTAGGTCAATTTAAATTTTAGGTATCCAATTTTTTATTTTATTTTTTTAATTTAAGGTACCGAAGTTAACTTTATGTGCAACGTAAGGTTTTTTGAGGTTTTTCCTACTTTTCAAAAGAGGTTTCTCATCACTGCTTTCGTTGAAATGTTTAATTAATGTGATGTATCATTATTATTGAGCATTTAAAAGTCATTTCGGCTAAAATTATGACCGACAACCTATTTCGAAAAGTCAAAAAACCTAACATTGCACGTAAAATTAAGTTCGATACCTTAAATTGAGAAAAAAAAGTTTAGTACCTTAAATTTAAATCGACCCTAAGTAGAATACCTTTCTATGCGATTTGCCCTAGTTTAATACTGTCCTTGATTAATTACTCGTATAATCTGTTAATAAAGATAATTGACTCTATTAATTTCATCAGGCTTGAGTTGAGTTTTGAGCTTTACAGTAGTTGCTAAACCAATGATCCCTCTAAGGGGCCGAATAGTGGTCAACAGGACCTTATACCATACAAACATAATTCGCTAGAAAGGCAACGAACTGCGATCCAGTTCGCGCGTTCCCAAATCGGATACGATTCTGCCGGGATCAGGAAATTAACAATCCAAATCAGGACCTTCCTTATCGTGATGTTGATTTTTTTTATTTATTTATTTTTTTGAACGTTGATCTCTTACTGTGATTTATAGCAGAATTAAAAACTTCGGAAACTCTAATATGTAATTGACTTAAACTATCTGATAAGTATTAACTTTTTTTTATTATAAACGTTAGGATTTTTTTATAACCCTTAGGAATATATCATTATTGTGTACATCGTACCAGAGCGATTCCAAAGGATAACCCCCATCGAACCTATATCTAGGTACCTAGCGAAACTCGAGCCCGATCCTCGACCCCGTACCAGAACAATCCCCGTTTCATGTGACTATGCCTTATACATACTATAGTCTAAAGTTCACTGTTGTGTAAAACAAGAATTACAAAGCCATGTAATTGCCGATCACTCACTACAAGATCAAAACTCGGTCAAAACTAGTATCTAAACATTTGCGTTAATGTTGTCAACATATTTCTATGGTCTTATGAACAATTATGTGGTCCTATCAACATGTGATACATATAATTTAGAAATTTATATATAAACAATCCAATCTCATCACTCCCTGCCTAGGCTGATTACTACCTACAAGGTAATCAACCGCCCAAGTGCGCAACTAACGCCTACGTCTTTTACAACAATGCTAAAGTCTTGAGTCTAAACCATGCAGTTTTAAGTTTAAATTCAATTAGCAACATCAACTTGCCACATCAAAAAAGGGTAAACGGATGATGTTTTAAGTTTTAAGTTTAAATTCGGGTTACCCGGGGAGGGCGAGTCGATAATATCTAATCTGAACCACATAGCACCAAATCTTTGAATTAATAAATCCAAAACCATTAAATAATTATAATGAGTGATAAGTGAATAAATAAATAAAAAAATAAATAAGAAGGAACCTGAGCAATAGAATCCTGATCATCTTTACAAGAAGCCAAGACGGAATTCTTAGCTCTCAAAATATCATCAAAAGAAGCTCCTTCAGACACACCCAAAAGCTTTAACGCACTCTCATACGACATCTCAAACGACGACTCGTCCGCCGTAGAACCACCACCTCCGGCACCCACAACCACCGCCAATTTTCTCCGACGAGATGATATTAGTTTAAGTCCGTCTAATTTATTATAAGCGACGGTGTGGTTGTTAGAAGGAGTGATGTGTGGTGGTCGGTGAGGGCGGATATGGGTGGTGAAGAGGGAGGCGCGTGAGGGACGCGCTGAGATAGGTGTGGTTGCCATATGTATGTATGTGGTGAGGAAATCTGTTTGTGTTTGTGTGTGTGATTGTTGTCCGTGGTATGTGTATTGCTTGCAAGTTATAAACTGTTTGCCTTGTTAAGTAATGTTTTTTTTTTCAGATAATTCATTTCATTTTATTTTATAAAAGAAAAAGAAAATGTTTCTCTATTTACATATTGTTCATAGTTTTTATGCGTATTTCGTAATAATTTATGCGTATTTACTCAAAATGTTAAATACAATCTTAAATTATTATGAGATTATTCAAAATGTATTTGGCGAATTAGTACAACAAAAAAACATAATGTTAAATACACATATACTTCAAGTTTTTATGCGTATTTCATAATAATTTAAAAAGTATTTGAGTAATTTAACTAATAGTAAACCTCACTGATTTCTAAAAGCTTATTTTCATTAGCTTGAGCTTATGAAAGTTCATAGTTTTTAAAAGCTTCTTTAAATTTATGTAACAAACAAAACTTTTTTTGTAAGCTAACTTTAGCTTTACCTCAAAAGCAACTTTAGTGTTAATTTTTTGATTGGCTAATTCATAATGCTTAAGAGTTAAGCTCAATGCTTCGCATACTCAAACAGAAGATGTTTTTCTATTTACAATCTAGTTAGCGAAGTTTTTTCTATCTCCAATGCCACATAAAATTAAACGGTAAGTAATTTTTTATTTACAATCTAGTTAGCAAAGCTTTTTTCCCTATCATTTCTCATAATATGTTGCAAAAAAATAGCACAATCTTGAATTATAGGCGTTCGTACTTGAGATATATGCGTACGAAGCATAACTCAGACTAAATATGATCAAAAAGAAAAACAATTTAGAAAACAAATTTTATTCCTTACTCACATAGGATATGAAGTTAGAAACAGTTGGCATGTATACGAGATACCAACCAAATGATTTTCGATTCAAATCTTGCGTAAGACATTTGAGATAAATTTGTGATGCATATATTGTGAAATAGTTAGTTGTCGTCCAAAATATAATAATAAGTTTATACGGTTATTGTGTGTCGTAACAACACACACCCTCTTACTGCACCAAAATACAATAATAAGTTTATACGGTTATTATGTGTTGTAACAACACACACCTTCTTACTGCACAAGTTTGACTCTTGTCTTAATGGTTTGCCAAAATGACGCCATAATAACCCTTTGGTCCTCCTTGAGCAACTTGCAAGACCAGGTCCGTTTGGAAATGATCGTCTTCTATTAAAATAGTGTATGATGTATGATATATTTATAATTCTACTCCATAGCAGGGACGGAGCCAGGGGGTGTCCCGTGGGTGTCCGGGACACCTATGGATTTTTTCGATGTAGTGTTAATTTTATAAAAAACATCGATTTTTCGCAAATGCATCTTAAATGACCCCGTTACATCAAAATTTGTTTCTATATTATGGTTCAAAAAATTTTGTGCACCCAATCATATTTGGTCCTGGTTCCGTCCCTGCTCCATAGTGAAAACGATTGTGTGTTATGCAAATTGTCTCGCCGAAGATGCCATAGATTTGTTTAGTCTACAAAACTATGCGATAAGAAAAACAAAATACCTCGTTGTCTATACATGCATTCAAAGAAAAGAGAAAAAAAAACCTTTTAGTAAGGTTTCATATAAAGATTGTATGATGAAAGCAGTCGCAAGCAGCATCAATTGAGCAGTGATTGTGATGCCTAAAAGATGTGCCTAAATTCATGTCTAACCATGTGTGGCATCATCCTAACAGCTGCAACCAGCCAGGGGACCAACTTTTTCACAAACCATAAGGCTAACAGCAGTGGGTCGAGAGTGAGGTCAACCGACCGGTTGAGCTAGGTTGGGCCACTGTGGCCATTCGGTCACCTTCAGTTGGGGGGCAAAGTGTTGGAATATGTATGGGTGTGTTTGGTATCTCACTATGGGAATCATACTATGACTATGAAAGTGATTCAAAGTGTTTGTTTAAGATGAGAGGGCCCACCACTATGGTAATAAATGATAAATATAATTCATACTCCATATACATTAAGGGCTCGTTTGGTTTGTTGGCAGGAATGATAATGGGTATCGGATTTGGAATGAGGTGGAATGATAATGGGTATGAAAAAGTGTATCATTACGATTGTTTATGTTTGGTTGATAAAATATGGTATGAAAAAGTGTATAGATATTTTAATTTTGTAATGGAAAAATGAGGGGTCCACGGGAATGGATTTCATAGACATCAAATTTGTGTGTAATGAATCTATGACTATGATATACCTATTTCATTACCGGGCCCACAAAACAAAACAAAACAAACACCGACTATGACTTTGAAAGTCATAGTTTCATTCCCATTAACGCAAACCAAACGGGCCCTAAAAAGGGTAGGTATGGATCTTTCATAGGTGAAGGACACACCACTACTATCAAACTCATACCCATTTTCATTCATGGCAACATACAAACGCACCCTATATATTTATAAAACCGTGCATGTCCGGATTCGAACTCGTGACCACGGGATTGCACACATTAGCGAATGAGAATTAAAGTTATAATTAATGTAAAATGATTACGATTAATTATTACACAAAACCCGACTAACGATCGTTAAGTATTTAACGAGAAATGACTAACGACCGTTAAATGTAAATAAAAGGACTAGTAATGAAAAATCTTAAAATGGAAAAGATTTGGGTGTCCCTGGGCTTGTACATGGCCGGCCTTAGGGGGGGGTCTCACAACCCAAACCCTAACTTGTTCCCTAAGATTTTCATTCACTATATAAACAAACTTAGGGTGAATGTTTAGGGTTAACTTTTTTGCATTGAATTAACCCTGGATCTCTCCTCCCTTTCTATCTTGCTAAGTTCGGCCGAACCCCCTTCCTAAGGGTGTTTTGGTTTTGTTTTTTCATAAAACAAGGGCTTGTATTAGATCTAGCAATCCCCTTGATTCGTGGTTAATTCGTGTGTACAAAACTGTGGTGGTAAGACATTATTCTTACACCAATTGGTTTGAGTTGTAAAACGGTAAGGGACAACTCTTTAAACCACTTCATCATCTTTGTTCAAGAGATCTAACCAATTGCAAGAGGTATGTTACGCGTTTATTTTTCAGTTAACAAATTGCTAATATATTTTAAGTCTTCCGCTGTGTACTCTGTGATGTCTACATGTTATTATTTGTATATCATGTATCATAACCCTACAGTGGCATTACGAGCCATTATAATGAGTAATTAATTACTGAAACGCATAAAACAAATAAATTGTATTGTGTTATTAATTGTATGCTTAGATCTAGGGTTTGCAAAACCTAAACCCTAATTTTGGGGGGGCCTTTTTTGTGTGCCCTAATTAGGGTTTTGTAAACTTTTGTTTTTAATTGGATTAGAAAACCCTAGGTTGCATGCAATTTTATGTGTATTAAATTGCTTAACTCTTGTTTAATTGCATTAATTGTTAAGTGTAATTTATGTCCATGATAAATAAATGCATGTTTTGTCATGGATCTCTTTTATTGTATGCTTTAATTGGTTAAGTGATATACACTAATTTTTTATAGATCTAAAATTAGGGAAGACCTCAATCATTATTATTAAATCAATTATGTGTTATGTGGTATGTGTTTAATTTTGACTTACGCAATCGATGAATCGATCTATGTGGCTCACCTTGTACATAGATGAAAACGGGTGAAAGTCTTAATTAGACATATACATATTGACAGATCTAGAATTGATTATTAATAGGATTTATCAAAAGGTTTGCATGTGGCTATTTGATATGCATGATTAAGTGTTGAGTTATGTATTCATTGTTTAGATGTTTATTTTTTAAATACTTGCTTGTTTGTTTTGTATGACAAGGGTATTTTTTATAAGAAAAATAAACTGATCTAAACAATGGTGAAACATGTGTTTTTTTAAGCATAGTAGTCGTAAACGTTTAATTGATTGATTTTTATGCACAAAATAGTTAGAACGGCTCACCCATTATTGACAAACTATAAGATGGGTATAAGGTTGGTACGCATTAAATTGTGACCTTAAAGAAGAGGGTATGTAATATGCTTCGCGCTGACCTAATTCTCCGCTCGTTTGTGCGTCTTAATGGAGCTACCAAGTATTCCTATTGATGCGCGTATAACGCGTTCGGGGTCAAAGTAAACTTCCTTTTCGTCGAGCAAGTTTTTCAACACCCTAGGCAGTGAACCTAATCGTTGTAGTGTAGTATTGGGCAAGCCTCGGGTATTGATATCGTTCTCTAGGGGAATAGGAATGCTAGTGAGAGATGTACTACGCTAAGGTTTGAGGTTGAGGAAGATTAGTTTTTTTCTTTTTATAATTTTTTATAAAGCTAAGGGTAAAATCTCGGGGTTTGGATTTGGGGGTTTTGGTACTTCTACCGATTACTTCTACTATCTAATTATCTAAACTAATGGGTAGTCTATGTCTATTGATGTGTGCTCGTATGATGATTAAAAATGTGTCTACCTAGATACTATTACTCCCTAGTTATCTTTTATTGGTGTTTGAATTGTCACGTCCTTATTCTTGACGAGTTGTGTTTTCTAAAGTCGTAGGGTATGCTTTTATCCCTAACTCTTTGAGACTACCTTAAGGTTATTGCCTACGAAATCTCTAGGATTCATAAACTAACTCTAAGGTTATCTTTGGATGTTTAGCCTACAACTCCGCTAAGTGAATATAAACTAAGGTTCACAAAGATTACTCAAGCATTAAAAACACAACGATAGCCTAGTGCAATCCTAAGCCAATTACAATTAATATAAGAGACAACAAATCAATAATTAATAACTAGGTTTCACAGCTCTAAGCAAACACACGAGAAATTTAGCCGGACATGTTAAACATGCAAGCATACACACATACAATCGAAGACATAATGAAATCAATGAAGTAAATTACTTATCTTGATGTAAAATAGGGTATGAGAACCCTAAAATACTGTCCAAACCGGACCAAAGTCGTTTTAGGTTTTTACTCCACAAGTCTACCTCTCTAAATTCTGAAAATTCGATTTCTATATATAATTTTACAACTGCGACGGCGTCACCTTATAGTTGGGACGCCGTTAAATCACCGTCATTAGGGTTTCATCTTGGCCAAGTCATCATTGGGACGGCGTCACGTTGTGGTTGTGACGCCGTCAGTCTTCAGCAGCGACGTCGTCTGAATCTGGATCTAGGCCGTCTGAGAAGAAAAGTCTTCGTGACGCCCTTACTCTTCAAAGCCTGGCGCCGTCAGGTGTAATTTAGCAAAATCGCTACTGAGTCGCCCAAATTTAATTACATAGAGAGGGACGGCGTCGCCCTCTGTTTGGGACGTCGTCAGGTGTAAATCCAGCAGCTTGAGTGTCTTGATCTTGACTTAGCCATTTTCTTCATATATTCACTCTTTTTCGTCCAAAAATGCATCATTCCAGCATTTTGCTTCCAAGAGACCTAAAAAGTGAAAAGGAACGAAATTAAGCAGTAACGGATATAAAAGTGGGCGATTAAGGGCTTAAATAACCCCTTAAAAGTGTACGTTTTAAATCTTATCAAATATCCCTACACTTGGTATTTGCTTGTCCTCAAGCAATTGTGCTTTTGGCCAATTAATTTATAAGCTAGGGGGCATAAAGCATTGGTTTAACATAATTCACAACAAGTAAAAGCACCGCAATAGTAATAACAATCACGGAAATTATATACTAGCACCTCACAAGTGGTGTTTGGATTCTCTCATCTCTCGGGTGTATATGAAATATAGTAAATGGAAATGGAAGATAAACACTCATTAACCGGTCATAGTACATAGATTACCATAGGCTTGAGACTAGATCAAACCTCCACCGCTTTGGCGTAAGCACCTAGGAACAACTATCTAAGAGGTCTTTTAAAGGGTTGTAACGTTAGGCTTACGGTTAGGGAAACAAAGGGTTTGGTTGGATAGGCGATTTAGTGGTGGCAAGTCAAAAATCTTATGTTAGAAGCATGAAAAGAATGGCGTTGCTAAGCCAAGACTCGACTCTCTAAACTCTAGATAACTTTGAAACAAACAAACATAAATATAAAGATAGATGTAGGATGGTAGCCCGTATGTTTTTTTCATTTTTCAATTTTTTTTTTTTTTTTACGTACTCTTTTACTCTACTATCCTCTACGATAACATCAAAATATAAGGGATTTATAGGAGCATCCCTACACATGAGTTTTTATTACCCTAACACTAATTTTACCCGAATTGAAAAGATCAAAACACTTGGAGTACCTTATTACGTAAATAAAGGGAATTTGAATTTAACGTTCTTTCCCGTCACTCCATAAAATTTAACTTTACCCATGAGTCCCAATCGTCCCAAAACTGTGTACAAAAGATATGACTCGACTTAGCAACCATGGAAGTAACTAGATAATTGAACTAAGGGTTTAGTATGATAACAATAATGCACTAAAAGTGAGTGCATACAAGCACTACTACAAAACTGGGCTAATGCTACGGAAAATTGTGACGGAAATTTTCCGTAGCAAATATGCAACGGGTTTGCAACATATTTGCAACGGATTAGCAAGGACTCAGAAACCCGTAGCAAATCCGTTGCAAAATTCAAAGTAATTTCTTTTATACTTATTTTTAAATATTCCGTTGCAAATCCGTCAAGTTTATTTGAAATTTGTAATGGATTTGCAACGGAGTTTTTAAAAAAAATTAAAAATAAACTATTATTAGCTTCCATTGCAAAACCGTTGCAAAATTTAAGATAATTGTTATGGATTTGCAACGGAACAACTATATTAATTTAATTTAAATTTATTTTTAATAATCCGTTGCAAATCCATTGCAAAATAATTAAGGATTTGAAACAAGATATTCAAAATAAATAATAAAAAAAAAAGTATTTGTTTCCGTTGCAAAATCGTAGCAAAATTTTACAGAATTGTTATGGTTTTGCAACGAAACATGATCTTAATTTAATATATATTTATTTTTAACATTTTATTCTAATCCGCTTGTAATTTACAAAATAATTGCTACGGATTTGCAACGGTAATCAATGAAATTTTGTTTTCAATTGGTTTTCAATATTTCGTTGGTATTTCCATTGTAAATTCTGAAATAATTGTTATGGTTATGTAACTTATACTATTATTAGTTTCTTTTTATACTTCCACCGGAAAATTCTAAATAATTTGCTACTGATTTACAACGGATTTGGAAAGTTTAATCATTTCTAACTATTCAGTGTTAATCCGAATAGTATTGTATTGTGTTGCAGTGACTTCTATGGGTTTTTTATGTGTTGCAATGAGTTTGTATTATGTATTTGTTGGTTTTTAAGTTATATGTTGTTTTCACTGTATAATAGCTAGTGTATTGGGTTGCATCGAGTCCGCATCGGTTGAATATGGGTTGTACTATGTTGCTTGACATAATGTGATTTGTATTGGTTATATTTAGCCTCGAGCTGTTGAAATTGGGTTTATTGTTCTTAATTGTCTAATCGGATTAATGAGGAAGATGGCAAAGTCGACTTGTGTTTTGAATACGCCAGAGTGTGATTCTTGTGTCGAATACCATCATGCATGGAAGCAAAACGAAGGATGTCATAGAATATATGTTTTTGAAAAAGTAGAGAATATGTATACATTTGTTTGGTGGCGTATTTAAATATGATCACATTTGTTCACGAAGTCGTTGGACAGTCGTACATGTTGCTACAACAGGTATGAAATAAACAATATTGAACATACGAATACACGTTGGAAGCCATATTATGAACCAATTGATTGTGTGCATCCCAACATTTTTTCCCCGACTATGATAGATATCGCGTAGGAGATTTGGAAATTATCAAAGAACACATATTTTAAACATAAATACTAGAAACCGAAAAGAATATTGGAGGTGTTGACGCTATTCAACAGACGGTAAGGTATAGGGTTTAAAAATGGAAAACTATAAGGTTTAAGAGTTATGGAAGTAAACAAAGCGTTTTTTTTTTTTTTTTGGGTAAAGGGGAGTAATCCTGCACCCTGGTAAATATATTAACCAAGAAACGTTTAAGTACAATGGATATGAGTGAAATCCCATATCTCAGCCCGTTACATAGGCATAAAGCTTACATAACAAGATACTACCAATTTTCTAAGCAAGAAAACAAACCACTACTCTAAAGACAACATAAGACATAACGAAAAAATTACTTCCTAGGTCCTTGAAGCTTGGTGCCATACATGGCATTAAAAGCATCCAAATTCCCCGGAAGATCAGAAACCTGCTTCGCATAATCATCGTAGTCATAGTCATCATACTCATCTTCAAACTCTTGGCCACCACCGAATATATTAGCAGACTCATCAAATGGGTTAGCAACCACCTCATCTTCAGAATCAGACACCACAATATCTCCCACTTTAGAAAAAGGGTTAACTCTCTTAGTAGAAGAGGTTGGCGGAATACAAGAATCACTAGTTATAGGAGACACACCCGACTCCATCTCTTTCAAATCACTCACAAGAGGTTCTTGTGATGCAGTACCTGTCTTAATAGACTCATCTTCATTAACTTCCATTGTACGACCCGAATCCACAACCTTGTTGGTGTCATCTGAAGAAATACCAGCATCCGTATATTCCCTATTAAGAGCATCAAACTGATTAGATGTACATATCTTTGTTCCACTCGAGCTAGCCACATCAGCAGCATTCTTCTTTGTGACTTCCACTTTCTTAGGTTCAGGAGGAGTCTTTTTGGGTTGATATTGAAACTGCTTACCCACAACAGGTTTAGTAAACCCTCCTTGACCCGGAATAGTAGAACCACCTTGCTTTCCCTTCTTCTTATTATTGACCGTCATGAAACCATCATTAACACGCTTAGTAGGCTGAGCAGGAGGTTCCACAACTTTCGGATAATCAATAAGAGTCTGACCAAAAATCTTACATTTATCACAATGGGGTGGTTTCCACTCGTATTCAACCCGTATCTTCTCAATAGTCGAACCTGACCCATCAAGTAACGGTATCTCAACAGTAAGGCTGTCCCTAAGTACCTCATCCGACTTCACTTCAATCATGCATCTAGCAAAACTACTACGGCCCCACGAGTCCTTGCACATTTGGCTAGTAAAAGCATCTAACCTTTTGGGCGTGCCTATCAATGTGGCAAGAAGACTAATGCCATCATCAGAAAACATAGCAAGAGGAACATCATGGAATTTAACCCACACCGGGATGTTGGTCAAATCCTCTTTAAGTAAGTTGGTGTTCAAAGTCCATGGTTTAAGAATAATAGGTACATTTCTAATCAACCAAGGACCGTTTTCAAGAACATCATCAACACCTTTCTTCGAATTGAACTTAAAGAAGAAGAACCCTTTTGCATTCATCATTGCCTTTTGTATACCAAACTTAGCCCACGCATTGCGTACAAAGTAATCAACAACAGGAAAAGCAAGGCGTTGACCAAGGAAATACCCATACAAAGTATTCTCAAACCTAGTGTTCACCTCTTCAACCACTTTCATCGGGACAGAAAGATCCACACCATTAGCTTTCTTACTACACTCCAACCTACGAAAATTAGATGCTTGTTTCATTGGTTCAGTAGAAGTAACACCAGCATACGATGAAGAAGGTTGTTTCAAAGCAACACCAACTTTCTCAATACCAACAACCCCATGTGCATTCATATCAACCTTATCATTAGCATTATTATGGCCTTTAACACTAGAAGCCATAGGACCACTCGTATCTTGAGGAGGTTTCGAATAATAACCAATAGTAGTAAGCATCTACTCAAGCTCCTTCTGTGACTGCGACACCTTAAGATGCTCAATTGGATTAGCCCCAGTAGAAGTAGTAGCATCCTCTATCACGGCAGGTTTCAATGGTTGCCCATCGTCACCCACAAGAACAAGTTTTCCCTCAAATATTTGTTTTTCAATAGCACTAATTTTCAATAAAGTATCATGACCCTCAGGCGTGTCATGACTAGTTGCATCATGACTAGGGGTCGAACAAAGTGAAATCGGCTCCACTTGTTCATTATTACGAGAACTACTTGACTGAGATGCACGTGAACCAAGGCATGTGTCCGTAATCGTAACAGCTCCAATCGTAACAGATTTCCCATTATGTTGTTCAATGCTACCCAAGGGATCCTTAACCACAGATCGTGGCAAACTATTATTATCATCTCCCGAATTCGACATCACACCAAACTTAAACCAAAACTAATAAAGATTGAAACAGAAAAAACCAGAAGAACATACGTCTAATCTTCAGTCAAAACGAATAAAACCCTAGTTTACAACTAGGGTTTATAAGCAATAAACGAGCATGAATATTACATGATACGGTGATGATTACACAAGATCGATGTTAAAGTAATCTTACTGATGTTGAAAACAATACAGAACCGACCTTATAAGACCCCAACCAGCGATTTAAGATAACCCTAATAAAGGCCCTAAATCGATCCCAAACAAAACCAGGAACAGATTAAGAATTAAGAGGATTAATTCAGAATTGTTATGGCTCGAATTGAAGATCGATTAAGGGACTGGACAAAAAAAACGATTTAGGGTTTTTATTGGTCTCCACAATCGCCAGAGAGGAGGGAGTTATTATAGTAAACAAAGCGTTTACTAAGTAGATAAGTGTAACAGGTTAAGTAATTGCATAAGAAAAGTCATTTAGGCTAGTTGAGACATTTAATGAATTGAATATATCTAGAATCATCCACGATAAGACAAAGAATCGGTTTATAAATTTAGAACTCGAAATTAGCACATCGGTAAGACAAAGAATCATCAAGATGATGAATATTTAGGAACCCACACTTCATAATAGACGCTTGGTAAGGTTTTTGTTAATACAAATAAGCCGTAAAAACGTTTATTTATATTTTACGATCTTCTAATGTTTTGTCGATAACAAACGTAAAATCATTTTAACGAAACAAATAAAATACGTAAATAGTTTGATTCAATAGTTTTCTAACACACTAACGTTTTCACATGAAACACTAAAACAAGTATAAGTGATTTTATGATTTTGATACATATGTACAACAACTACATATTGGGCTAACATATACTTAACTTAGTATATACTAAAATGGGTAAAAACAAGTTTATACTAAAAGGGGTAAAAACAAGTATATACTAAATGGGTAAAAACTAGCAAATGAAACATGTAGGAAACCAAACATGGGCGTCCTATACGTTCCACTGAGTTCTTTACCCACACCCATGCTATGAAAGGGACAAAGCCGCTGGATAAACCGCCAATTGTGAGCAGGTCTGGTGGTTCAAATAGGTCAGCTGGGGCAAACGGGTCAGAAGGAACAAATGGGTCAGCAGGTGAAAATGGATCAGTTGGGGCAAACGGGTTGGCAGGGGCAAACGGGTCGGTCGGGTCAGAAGCGTCAAAGTCAACTGGGGTTGGAGAGTCGAATGAGGTAGGAGAGTCAAGTGGAGGTCAGGTGGTTGAGCCAAGATGGGTTAATGACAAGTCACGTGATCATATGGCAAGTATCCAAACCTCTTTTTGATTTGCCACTTTTAGTAGATCGCTATTAAACTTTAAAATAATTAATCGTTATTGTGGGACTGTTTTATAGGAAAAATATCAAGAAGGTATGATTGAGAGTCATGAGGATAACGTTGATACACACCCACATAATGAGGAACTATGGAACAAAGTCACTCCGCCTAACAGGGGAAATACATTTGGGGCATACAATGCATCTGATCCCATACTTTTGTTAACGGGAACGCCTTCTACTCGTAATTCCAGTATCTCACATCCACCAATGAGCTTTGACAAGGTTAGCTTATTATTTTTCATTTTCATATCATATCTAATCTGGTTATATGAAAACACAATATGTACTACATTACGGGTATAATAATACGCTGATAATGTTAATATGGGGTTGTTTTTTTGTGTAAAATAGTCGTAAGAACGAGTTCTTTTTAACTCGGCAATAACTAAAGAGTTAAATTGCTAATGCAATCTTGTTGGTTAAAATTGCTCTAAAAATGTCCGTGTTACTTGGAAAACTACTACTGTCACAGTGAGTTAACGGGTCAAAACTATTTTTTTTCCCTCTTGAAGTTAAAAAAGATCAAAAAGCTTATTAGAATAGGATTGTACTGATATAACTGATTGTACAAGATTACTGATTTAGTGGTTTGAGTACTTTATTAGCAGGTTTAGTTCACAATTTAATGTTGTTGTGATTGCAGTTATGTATGAAGTAACTGTTTGTTCCAGAATTTGAACATTGACCAACTGAATTGAGCCTATAAAACATGATGGTTTCATGGGACCTAGATAGTAAATATATTAATATGGTTATAACTGAGCCGACGTAGAAACATTTAGGGCAATATAGGTAGTTATGGCAAATTATGTTTTGAGTTTCAATATTGGATAGGCCATCTAAGTAATAATATGAATAGGGTTCTCTATGCAGCTAATAATTTAAAAAACATAAATTGGTTGAACTTGCAGCTTAGTTTGTAGAATATAATGATATGAGTACTGTTGAGCACCTAAGTAGAATTGCCTTTGAATACATGTGTAGTCTTGGTCTCTTGGACATCTTGTGATTTTTTATGCAAAACCATTTGAAATTGGTATTTACTACCCTACTGAAATACACTAGTTAATTTAAAAGAATTATACTAGTATCTTTATTATTTCTGATAAGTTATTGCTTTTATATGCTACAATAGGTATTTATAATTTCAAATGAGTTGTAATTGGTTTAAGTATTTTTTTTAAGGTTGAAGTGTTAGAAAAATCGTTGAAGGACTTGGAGCAAGCGAGAGAGAAAGACAAGGAGCTTTTTGATGAAGCTATAGAACAAGAAAGAAATCTTAGCAAAGAAAAACTTGAGGCATTTAAGGAAGAAATGAAGAAAGAAACAAATGAGAGGCTCGCCGAGGCGTTGGCACAATTAAAGGAACAACCTCCTACTCCCCATTCCGCATAAACATTTGTTGATTAAGGTACACTTCGTGTTTCATACACATTTTGTTTTGAAGTAGTACGGTGGATTTGGTAAACTTGGTGGATTATACACATTTTGTTATGAAGTGGTGCATCCGGTAGGATTTGGTTTGTTACACTTCGTGTAATTCACTTTTGGTTTGTAGTACGTTAGGTAGGATTTGATAAACTATGTAATATGATATTTGAATGTTTGTCTAATTATTAATTTGGGTTTCAATTGTGCGTTTGGAATTATTTGGTTTTACATATTTGTATATTACGGATAAAATAGCTAAATGCATTTTTATTTATAAAAATGCATTTTGTTTTGTAACGGAATTATTTTGGTGACACTCCGTTGAAAACTCGTCACAATTTTACACCGTTACATATCCATTACAATTGCATACCGTTGCAAAATCCATTCCCACTTTATGCCATTGCAAATCTATTGCAAAGTTATACCGTTGCAATTTTGTAGCAAACTTATTCCGTTGCAATCTCGTACCAAATATTATCCGTCGCAATTTCCTTGCGATATCTACCGTAACAAAACCGTAAAAAAACTGTTGGAATATGATCCATTGCAACACCGGTTGCTAATTTAGAATGGATTTTTCTTGGTTGGAAAGCCGTTGCAATATTTTTAACCCCGTTAGAAATCCGTTGCAATTAAAATTTCCATGGAGCATTAACGCTACGGTAGGAATCCGTTGCAAATGGCCATTTGCAACGGATTTGCAACGGATTCCTACCGTAGCATTAGCCCAGTTGTGTTGTAGTGAAGGTAGGCTAAGGCGATTTGGGTGTACATTTGGGGGTGGATTGTAAACAATGTTCTTCATTGATATTTCGGAAAACCGAAACATCACCAGAACCGCGAAAAAGATAGGCTCTGAGGGGTTAACTAGGGGTATCGTGTACTAAAGATGAGTACATCGCAAGGGTGTGGGGGAATTACTCGACCGATGTGGAAGAAGTAATTATAATACGGGTATCAAAAAAGGGTTATCGTAATGCCTCTTATCATTTAGTTATTCCTAACTACACAAGTGTAGTCTCACTAGCGATCTCGAAATGTATCACAAAACAAGTTCTAGAATCTATTATACTACCGGTACACTCTCGAAGCATTAAAGGTAAATGCTTTAATTCCTATATCTTGGGGCGAACCTCACATTTTTTGGGTGGAATTTGAGTGGTAAAGGGTTTTTGTGCTAGCCTATAACTCCTATCAATGAGACGCTTTATTAAGACTAAAAACCCACCCGTACATGTCATGAAAAATTTTAAATTTGGCGCTAAAATTGCCCTAACAAATATTTCTCATGGTTTATTACACAAATGAAATAGGACAAGACAAATGATCAAGGATAATCATAGTTTCAAAGTTCCCTTTTTATTCTCCCTACCTACACTTAAACTGAACATTGTCCTCAATGTTCCCCGAAAGTATCAAAGTTATGGTAACGGAAGGTAATTAAAAGAGAAAGAAACTAATACTCCCCTGATTAGCTCGGTAGGATCCGTGTGAAGTAGTGGTTAAATTCTTTCCAAGAAGAATGTATGCGTGATAAGCTCCATCCAATCATTATGTTTCTTCTTCTTGATAAATAAAACCTGCACACTTTAAGAAAATAGACGAAACCTTCGCGTAAAATCGGCGGTAAAACTATATATGACTCTACTAAACTAGGATATAATGCTTGTGGAATGGATGTTTGCAGATTTTCTGGAAAATTAAGACCTCAGAATTTCCAAAAATTTATAAGTAGCACATAAAACGAGAGAAATTAGATAAGTTGTTTCTGCTCCTCCTGACGCTGTCAGGTTATCCTGACAGAAACTGGTCTGCTGCATTTTTCTGAAAAAATTACACCTTTAAAATCTGGAAAAATTCCTGCAAAACATCCATTATGACTTGATACAAGCATTTGACTCTAACAAACACACATATATATCTTTTTCAATAATCGTAGTTCTCATGTTCACGTTCTTTTAAAAACGTGTGTAATCCTCCCTACACTTATCCTTTTTGTAAAATACCTTTATATGTAATTAAGACGAGGTTAAAGACAAAATAAAGCATTTTCACAAATTCAAACATGAGAGCATACAATAATGAAAAGATATATGACACACAAACAAGCAAACAATTAAGCATGGGTTGCCTCCCACGAAGCGCTTTTCTTTATTTATGAGTCTTGTAGCTAGACTCGAAGTCATGCTCCTACGTGGTCTCGTGCACGCTTATGTGCCCATATCTAAGCCATTCCAATTTTCTCTCACTTTTCTTGTACTCATTTCCTAACTCTAGGCATTTTTTATAGTACCTTTCATTCTTTTCATAAGTATGCCTAAGTCCCCATTGTTTATCTCTTTCACTAAGTATCGGAATGGGAGCCATCCGATTGCATGCCTCTATATCTTTGTGCTTAAACCTAGGATGCGTACGGGGCATTTGATAGACAAAATCTTCAACTCCATCGGGGAATGTGATTAGACCATCAATCATTCGTTCATTCAACCTAGTCATTCTCTTAAAGTTTGTTCCAAATATTACTTGAGTGAGGCTTCCATCAATGAATTCTCCTAAATCTTCTAAGACCATAAATTCAACCACACAGGCAAAGCTTCCAACAAACACATCCAAGTAAGTGACAACATCAACAACATTATCCCCTTGATAGGCTAATTCATTTACCTTAATTTTGTTATATAGATTTCTTGAGATTAAGTTTAAAGGTAAGAATGAGTGCAAGTTAGCATCAAAACTTCAAATCCTATCTTACAAGGGAATTGCATGTTAAAGGGGCCATCAACCTCAATCCTACACCTAGGGTCAAAACATTGGGAGAAGTCTTCTTCCATTTCAAAATTAACTTCATCGATGACCTCCCCGTTATCAAGTGGCTCGCCATAGTCAAATTCGTCATCGGAATCCGAGTCATAGAAAGGACTATGTTGTTGCCAATTTATTTCATTATGCCCTAGGTGATTTCCAAAGTGGTGAACGGGTGAAAGGTTTTGTGGGATTGCGTTTTCTATTTCGGGATTGGGAGGGGGGTTGGGAGCGGGTAGTGCAAAGTTTCTACGACGAAAGATGTGAATCATGGTGAATGGTGGCGTTTACGAACAATTTCACGAAGAAGGGGGATAGACTACGAGGAAGCTAAAAATTGAGAAAAAAATCTTACTTGATAGGAATCAAGCAAGGGAACCTAAACGAGATGGAAATCTAACTAGCTATTCTATTCCCCGGGCGGCCCCAAAAACTTGATGCGCGTATAACGCGTTCGGGGTCAAAGTAAACTTCCTTTTCGTCGATCAAGTTTTTCAACACCCTAGGCAGTGAACCTAATCGTTGTAGTGTAGTATTGGGTAAGCCTCGGGTATTGATATCGTTCTCTAGGGGAATAGGAATTCTAGTGAGAGATGTACTACGCTAAGGTTTGAGGTTGAGGAAGATTAGTTTTTTTCTTTTTATAATTTTTTATAAAGCTAAGGGTAAAATCTCGGGGTTTGGATTTGGGGGTTTTGGTACTTCTACCGATTACTTCTACTATCTAATTATCTAAACTAATGGGTAGTCTATGTCTATTGATGTGTGCTCGTATGATGATTAAAAATGTGTCTACCTAGATACTATTACTCCCTAGTTATCTTTTATTGGTGTTTGAATTGTCACGTCCTTATTCTTGACGAGTTGTGTTTTCTAAAGTCGTAAGGTATGCTTTTATCCCTAACTCTTTGAGACTACCTTAAGGTTATTGCCTACGAAATCTCTAGGATTCATAAACTAACTCTAAGGTTATCTTTGGATGTTTAGCCTACAACTCCGCTAAGTGAATATAAACTAAGGTTCATAAAGATTACTCAAGCATTAAAAACACAACGATAGCCTAGTGCAATCCTAAGCCAATTACAATTAATATAAGAGACAACCAATCAATAATTAATAACTAGGTTTCAGAGATCTAAGCAAACACATAAGAAATTTAGCCGGACATGTTAAACATGCAAACATACACACATACAATCGAAGGCAAAATGAAATCAATAAAGTAAATTACTTATCTTGATGTAAAATAGTGTATGAGAACCCTAAAATATTGTCCAAACCGGACCAAAGTCTTTTTAGGTTTTTACTTCACAAGTCTACCTCTCTAAATTCTGAAAATTTGATTTCTATATATAATTTTACAACTGCGACCGCGTCACCTTATAGTTGGGACGCCGTCAGATCGCCATCATTAGAGTTTCGTCTTGGCCAAGTCATCATTGGGACGGCGTCACGTTGTGGTTGTGACGCCGTCAGTCTTCAGCAGCGACGTCGTCTGAATCTGGATCTAGGCCATCTGAGAAGAAAAGTTTTCGTGACGCCCTTACTCTTCAAAGCCTGACGCCATCAGGTGTAATTTAGCAAAATCGCTACTGAGTCGTCACAAATTTAATTACATATAGAGGGACGGCGTCGCCCTCTGTTTAGGAAGCCGTCAGGTGTAATTCCAGCAGCATGAGTGTCTTGATCTTGGCTTAGCCATTTTCTTCATATATTCACTCCTTTGCGTCCAAAAATGCATCATTCCAGCATTTTGCTTCCAAGAGACCTAAAAAGTGAAAAGTAACGAAATTAAGCAGTAACGGATATAAAAGTGGGCGATTAAGGGCTTAAATGACCCCTTAAAAGTGTACATTTTAAATCCTTATCACCTATGTAATGTGCATAAAATCTTAAGGTTGAATTGAACTTAAATTCTAGGCGCCACTTTTGTGGTAATTATCCGAATAACTTGGGTCTTATGACTCATGCAGCAGTAGGATATAGTGGTAATTAAAGGTAATTCTTTAATTGGTTAACCAATACCTCGATTAAAGTTTGATGATAAAATTCTTAAACATTAAAACAAAGATATAAATGTTTTAATAAAAACTTATGCTATGAAGATGAATGCATGACATCTTTGTACATATTTGATTTGACATCAAAATTATTACCCTTAATTTAAGTTGTATGCCATCCAACGAAACGGAAACACCTGAGATTACCTTTTATTTGTGTGAGAAGGTGATTTAGATCGTAATCAAAGGGTAAAATATCCACGTGACGTGAGAACGGGCATGGATGATTTTGCAGTTTCTTAAGTTGGACAACTTAATTAAGTTAGGCGGTGAGAACTGGAAACTCAAGGCATAAGATGGGGATAAAACATGTTTACATGGCAATTGAAATTGGCTAAATGTAAATCCCATAAATCTAGGAATTGCAATTGAAATTGGCAATTGGGCAATGGCTCGTACCATTTTGTATAAATTCATTACTAGCTTATCAACTGACGTGATGAGATTATGACAATTTGGATCCTAGTTTTCAATAATAATTAATTGGTTATATGAATATGAACCTTGGGTATTTAATTTTATTGAAAAGGAAAATTATCATAATACTAATTATGGTTTTTTGAACTTTTTCTGTAGATGGTTCATCAACCTGAAAACACTATGAGCTTAATGAGTGCTGCTTTCAAAGATATGATTGGAAGAGACAAACTGACTGGCCCAAATTTCAATGATTGGCATCGTGCACTTAGGATCATCCTTCATGTTGCCAAAAGACTTGAGATTTTGTCTGCACCTCTGCCTGAAGCTCCTGCTGATACGGCTACTGCTCTTGAAAAAGAGGAGTATCGTGTCGAGTATAAGAAGCACAATGATGTAGCATGTCTTATGCTTTCGGGGATGTCTACTCAATTGCAAAAACAATTTGAGCACTATCCGCCTATGAGCATGCTAGATGAACTCAACCGTATGTTTGAGAAGCCACCTGCAGCTAAATTGTATGAACTTATTCAAAAGGTTCATAGCTGCAAGCAAGAGGTTGGTAAATCTGTATCCGACCACGTCCTTGAGATGAAACATCATTTGGACCAATTGGAGAAGCTCGGCTGTGGTTACTCCCAAGATGTGTGTGTTGGCCTCATCAATCACTCCCTTAATCAGGAGCGGTTTGGTGATTTTGTGCGCCAGTACAATATGCATTGCACGGGGAAGACAGTGAATGAGTTACATGAAATGCTTGTAGACTTCGAGAACAGGTTACCTAAGAAGGCACCTACATCTGCGGTACTAGCAATACAAGGTGGTAGGGTAAATAAGCCAAAGCCGCAAGCAGATAAGAAAGGAAAAGGAAAGGGGAAACAAGTTGTGATCCCACCAGCTCCTAAGAAGAACCCTATAAAGAGAAAGGAGAATCCTAAGAAGGATTCGGCTTGCCACCACTGTAACTCACCAGGTCATTGGAAGCAGAACTGTCCATTGTTTCCAAGTGAGTTGCTTCAGAATAAAAATAAGATGGTGCCTAGCTCATTAGGTATTTTTATGTTTGAATTATTTTCTTTTCCTCATAAGCAAAATTCCTGGATTTATAATACAGGATGTGGTACTCACATCTGTAATACATCGCAGGGACTTAGAGGAGTGAAGAAGCTGACCTGTGGAGAAAGATACTTGTACGTTGGACAAGGCAAGCGTGCAGTAGTTGAAGCCATAGGGACTTTTGATTTAGTGTTGCCTTCGGGCTTAATTCTTGAACTAAATAATTGTCGTTATGCACCCTCCATTGTTAGGGGTGTTATTTCAGTTTCTTTGTTAAAAGATATTGGTTTTATGCACACTTTTACCAGTTATGGAATTTCAGTTTCTTTTAATAATGTTTTTTATTTTAATGCAATTCCTATAAATGGTGTGTTTGAAATTGATATGGATGATTGTGTGTCCAAAGGAAATAATTCGTTGTATAGCATTAGCAATAAGAAGAGCAAGTCTAACTGGGACTCTTCTTATCTTTGGCATTGTCGCCTTGCTCATATAAGCAAGAAACGCATGGAAAAGCTGCAACATGAAGGGCTTTTACAAAGTGTTGATGATGAATCCTTTGACAAATGCGAGTCTTGCATATCTGGGAAGATGACAAGGAAACCTTTTTCACAGCAAGTGTAAAGGGCTTCAGATCTACTTGGTTTGATACACACTGATGTGTGTGGTCCACTTAAACATGTGTCAAAATGTGGTGCTACCTACTTCTGAACCTTTACTAATGATTTCAGTCATTATGGTTATGTTTATTTACTTAAACATAAACATGAAGTCTTTGAAACATTTAAAGTTTTCAAAAGTTAAGTAGAATTACAACTCGGTAAGAAGATTAAAGCTCTTCGATCCGATAGAGGTGGTGAATATATAAGCCAAGAGTTCAAAGATTACTTAGCTGAGTGTGGAATTGTCAAGAAGCTTACATCTCCTTATACTCCACAGCAAAATGGTGTATCTGAAAGGAGAAATCATTTTACTAGACATGGTACGATCAATGTTTAATCTTACGACTCTTCCTTTAACTTTTTGGGATTATGCCCTTGAAACTGCTATTCGCATTTTGAATATGGTTCCAACGAAGAAGGTTGTTAAGACTCTATATGAAATATGGATAGGAAAAGCTCCTAACTTTTCTTACTTAAAGGTCTGGGGATGTGAGGCATTTGTTAAACGTAACTCACCCCCAAGATCTGTTAAGTGTATCTTTGTAGGATACTGATAATGCTCAGAATGAGTATGTTTTTAGTAGCGTTATTGTTAGTTTTGTGTATGATAATCGGTTATATTTACACATAATTGTTGCAAAATTGCAAAAGGAGCGTATTTGTATGTGAATGTAGCCAGGTATCGTAAAAGACGAAGAAATGACGAATTTATGCACATTTGGACAATTCCCGAGAAAGAAAAGAAAGGAGAGAAGGCTTAAGGACTCGATGATTGGAAGCACGATGATATCTAAGTATCTACATCAAATAATTATCAAGTTCTATCTTGGAAATCAGCATCGGAAGCAAGGAAAAAGGCATGCGTCGAGAAAAGTCAAGAAAAGTCAAAAGATGATGTACGGAAGGCATCCAGCCGATCGGTTGGAGACCGCAACCGATTCGGCTGGACAATGGACAAAAGCGCAACCGATCGGCTGCTTCGTAACCGATCCAGTTGGAGAGGGCTGCAATTACATTTTTCTCATTTATGGATGCCATAACTTCCATTAATCATTGGAGTCTGGTCATTTCTTGTTAAAAACTCCTAGTGGACGTTTTTGGCTTGTTGGTGAAGAGTTCTTAGCTATATATTGCACCTAGACTTAGTTGTTTAGTGTGACACGCCCCAAAGAGTAATAGGCTTACACCACGACTAATACCAAACACTTTTATTCACCCCAAAAGTCCTATTAAGTCTGTAAAACATCCAGGAACTTGTTGAGAACAATTCTCAACAATTTGGTAGTCATTTGGAGTTGTACGGGTAGTATAAGGCGATTGGAGACGCGTGGTTGCTATAGTTCCACATATTCTAGTTCTTGTAATCCGAAGTTTAGGTATTCTTATGAACTTTGTCAAGAATTGTTATTCTTATGAATTATATGAATTACATGGTTACTACTTGTGTTATGTTATGGTTTTAATGGAGTAATTCTTGAATATACTTATGTGTAAGGATGTAGGCAATTGTTAGGAGTGTTCTTATATATGTGATGCATGTAAAGTATTCTTGTTTAATTAGTTTGTTGGAATAACTACTAGTCTTGTTTAATTTGATGGTATAATATTTGCAAGATAAAGGACCGAAAGGATTTCTCTTTATGTTTTATTCCAAAACGTTAGTGACAAACTAGTATGGGGATATGATGATTGACACTCGTCATATTTACTTGTTAAACGAGACTAGAAACGATTTCATCACGTAAAGGCCGAAAGTGTTCGTAAGAACAAGTTAAATAAGAATCTTTTACAAACAAATGGATTTTCTAAAGAATAATCAATAGGTTAAGGACCGAAAGGATTACCTATGTGTTTGTATTCTTAAAATCATTTTTACAAAACATAAACTGTAACATATTGGATTTCACAAACACACAAGCAATCACAAATATGGGCGTATAATCATATGGTTTTATAGAGAGAAAGTAGGATATTCTAGTAAGAGAAACTCATGGAAGGTTAGATTCCAAATGAACATCCAACCCTCTCCCTTGTGGGGAGAGGGCTATTTATACAAACTAAAATGCCACCTACGGGCTGTGGATCAGGCATACAGTGGGTAAAGACCCGTCCGTCCTCCACGGTGTTACTTAACTAAATACTAGTTAACTTTAAATAACTACGACTACGAGCTTTCTAACGATTACATATACTTGAGGTGACCGACACTTTAATACTTGGATTTACTAAATCCTAACAATCTCCCCCTAAGGGAGGTCACCTCAAATTACATTGAATACAAACAGATATTACATTAAGATTGTTCTAGGATTCTTGTTCCTGTTCTTTGCCCAGTAGCTCGTAGTCATTGATTCTTCATTATTGCATGTTTGGATAATCTAAGTGGAGGTCTTTAACTGATCCACGTGATGATGAGTTTTGAGCCAGCATTGAGATCATCAGCTAACATAAATTTCTGACTCTTCCATTGTGGTGTTGGTATTATGTGATGTTGTGACATTTGGACCGACATGCTCACATTCTGGATCATGATTTCTTCTTATCAAAGTAGCGGAAGCTTTAGTTGATTCATGATACTTGCAGCAGCGTAGCAGAAGCATGGAGTGAAAATATCAGAGTCATTGATGCACTTATCATGATTTCTTTAGAAATGAATGTGTAGAGTGAGCATGCGGCTATGGATTGACCGCTTCATTCTGATCAGCTGCAAACGTCGGGCGTACCTGCATACAACAGTTAGCAATAAAGTGCACGAAAGTGTCTTTGATAACTTTCGTTGAATTGAGGTACACGGCCCACAGTTCCCCGTTGATCAGTACAAGTACTGCCTATGATCAGGTATAATTCCGAAGAATTTCCTTGACAGGGTTTCGCAGCTGCTCTAGCTGTTCTCAAACCGGAACGTCTCAAAGAAGACAACACGGAGTGAGTGAACCAGCGAATTGAGATTCACTGATTGATGAAAATGATTTGAAAAACAATCGTGTACTGCTCAATAAAGTGTTTTTGCTATACAACGAAGGTTTTAAGGGAAATCAATTATCAATCATAAACACCTTTTAAATTTTGAAACATTAATACACCGTCGATGTGCTAGAGAAAAGATTTTTAAGCACAACGACCGGTTTTTCAAAGGTATCCGTCAATCCATAACCTGAACCAGGATTGATTCAAAAGATTGAATCGCCCCATTGTTTCTGTTCAGTTGTCACATGGTTGATCTATTGGATAGATCTCACATGCCACCCACCAGGAGCTTGTTTGATGTTGGCTCCAGAAGGATTTCCATCTTCATTGTGAATATGTTTGCATATCACTCAGATGTTCTGGCAATACCACAAGGATAATGCGTAGGACTCATAAGATATAATCTCTCTTTCCACATTGTGTGAAACAGAGAGTCTTCATTGACAGTGTCCTAGTGAGATTTATTTAATGATCTCGTGGCTCTAGACTCAATTGTGCATATTTGGTTCCTATGCCGGAGACTAGGGAGAGAGTCTCCTTCTTCAATATCAACAAACTCTAAGAGAAAGTCGATAGATAATGTCGGTTCCCCGTGAGAATGAAACAAGCCCTTTTAAGAGGAACTTGAGTAGCTTGGGAAGTTTAGTGCAGTGCGTCACTGGGTCCATGACGTCTTGTCTTCAATACCAGTGTTACCTTAGTAACCACCAGTAGCATATGTGTTGAACCCGGTTTCTGCCCTAAGGTTGAATTATTGGAGGGCTATTTCTTTTCACCCTTTTCACATTCAATTCTTTTTCATTCTTCAACCCATTCAGTGCTTACCGAGACTTCATAACTAGAACCTTGTTGGGTTTATTCCAGTTCTAGCTCTATCTCAGTCTGCACTCTTCCCATATCTCACTTTTCTCCTTTTTTCATCATACCTAAAGACTCTACACTATCTAGTGGATTGTCCCTGGGTAGATCCCTCCGGTTCTGGCGGATCGTGGGAACGAATACCTAACCTAACCATCCTTATATCACCATACATAAAGTAAATTTGGTCGGTCTATTTGGTATTGTTCATCTGCCGTTGAAACCAATTGAAAACCATTTGAAAAATCAATACAGATACTTGTGATATATTATCAAAGCCTTTTGTACCTGAATTATTTTTGATATTCTTAGAAAAAAAAGAGCTCCCCCTCAACATGTGCATCGTGTATTTGAAATCGTTTTGGCACACGGAGGCAAGAGGAAGAATTAACTTCTTTGATTACCATTTTCTAAAAGATATCAACATCACTTCCCTGATCAAATCAAGTAGATAAAGCATATTGGGGAAGGATGAGGTTTTCATAAGTTTGCTCCCCCTCAATATGTGCCTCGAGGTTTGAAAGAGTTTTGCACATATTAGAAGGAACCTGCACTTAGAGACAAATCAATCACGTTTCAATTCTTTGTGGTTTTAAAAGGATGCTCCCCCTCAACATGTGCATGGAAAATTTGAAATCGTTTGGCACATGCGGGGAGGAAAGCTTGCTAAACACTTGTGAAACCATTTATCGAATCATCAGTTTAAATCCAATTTAAATCACAAATTCTCCCCCGATCACAATTTTCAAATCATTTTAGATTTGTGATCTCTGTAGATTTAAATTTATTTTTGAAAGCTTTTGAGGGGAGATGTGACTTGCTTATGAAGACATTTAACAGATAAGGATCAAATTTGAGACTTGAAACTCCAAAGATTAAACATGCATTAGTATCTTTTGAAAACAGTTGTATGACAAATAACATTTTGATTTAATTAAAATCATTCTCCCCCTCAATCAATGACATAAGTTATTGATTGAGAGATAGAGATTTTGACAAATGTTAAGTCCATATGATTTTCAAAAATTGAGTCCGAGGTATTTTTCAAAGCAATTAGTTTTCATTAGATAGTAAATATTTGTTTATAGAATCAGAGCATGAGATTTGAAAAACAAGATAAAGCATGGCTCTGTTCTTTCTTTAAAAAACGGGTTATAGACTGAAATGACTATAAACCATTGTTTCATTTTCTCACAAAATTTTTTTTTAAACATTCGAACAACATCTAAAGACCCGTGTCATTCTTTGAATGACAACACAAAATCCGTAGATGATATCGAACAAGGAAAGAAGAAAAAAAAAACATGACAAGCTAACAATATTTTTGGGATTTTTCAAAATTTTCTAATTTTTTTGGATTTTTGAAAGTTTTATATTTTTCTATTTGCTTTTTGTAGATTTTGAAATTTTGTATTTTGCTTTTCGAATAAATATTTACAAGAGATGGATGAATAAAGACCTTTACTCCTCGTCGTCCTCTTGAAGACGTTTAAGTGTTTCCAGTTGTAGACTCTTTAGACCAAGTCGTGGAAGAATAAACTCAAAACGTTCTCTGGGAAGAGCTTTGGTGAAGATGTCTGCTAATTGGTATTCAGTCCTCACAAAATAGAGTTCCACTACACCGTTTTCTACTCGCTCCCTGATGAAATGATGTCAAATGTCGATGTGCTTTGCTCTTGAGTGTTGAACGTTGTTGCATGAGAGAGCAATAGCACTTTTATTATCACAGTACAGAGGAATTTTGTTGACTTCAAAGCCATAGTCAGATAACTGGGATCTCATCCATAGGATTTGAGCACAACAAGATGACATGGCTATGTATTCAGCCTCTGTAGAGGAAATAGAAGTACTCATTTGTTTCTTTGAAGACCAGCTCACAAGCTTATCACCCAAAAACTGAGCACCTCCAGACGTACTTCGACGTGTATCTTGACATCCTGCATGATCAGCATCTGCATAGGCTGTTAGTGACATACCGGTGTCCTTCGGGTACCAAAGTCCCATATTGATGGTTCCTTGGAGATACCGAAAGACCCGTTTAACCGCTTCAAGGTGCTTTTTGGCAGGCTTAGCCTGATATCTAGCACACATGCAAACAGCAAACAGAATGTCTGGTCTACTGGCTGTGAGATACATCAGGGATCCAATCATACTACGATATTTCATTTGGTCTACCATGATCCCTGAGTGGTCCTCATCCAGTTTAGTATGCTCTATCATGGGAGTGTCAACAGGGTCACAAGAATCAAATCCAAATTTCTTTAAAATCTCATTTGCATATTTAGATTGATTAATAAAAATGCCTCCGGAACTTTGTGAAATTTGTAATCCCAAGAAAAATGACATTTGTCCCATCATTGACATTTGAAATTTGGAACCCATTTCATTGTAAAAACGGTCACATTCATTGGGGTCAGTCGAGGCAAAAATAATATCATCAACATATATTTGAACGTGAATTAAATGTTTGCCTGACTTTCTGGTGAACAATGTCGGATCAACTGCTCCTTTGCTGAATCCAGTAGATAGAAGAAACTTTGATAGCGTATCATACCATGCCCTTGGAGCTTGCTTTAAACCGTAAAGAGCCTTCTTCAAACGATAGACGTGAGTAGGATGCTCTGGATTCACAAAGCCTTCAGGTTGGCTGACGTATACGACTTCTTTAAGATCTCCGTTAAGAAAAGCCGTCTTTACATCCATCTGATAGACTACCATGTTCTTACTTGCAGCATTAGCCAAGAAGATTCTGATTGCCTCTATACGAGCAACTCGAGCAAATGATTCTTCAAAGTCAATACCCTCCTCTTGACGGTATCCTTTTGCAACCAATCGAGCCTTGTTCTTTAAGACATCACCTTGCTCATCAAGTTTTACTTTGAAGATCCACTTTAGAGCAATGATCATTGCACAATCTGGAGCAGGTACTAATTCCTATACATCTAGTCGATCAAACTCATGAATTTCTTCGTTCATGGAATTGAACCAGTTGTCTTCATTCATGGCGGTTTTAACATCTTTTGGTTCGACCTTAGAAAGTACAGAGTTGAAGAAGCACCATAAGGCATCGGTTGCAAGTTGTTTCCGCGTGGATACTTGACGAGAGGGGTTTCCAATGATGTTGTCCAATGGATGATCATGTGTCCATTTTCTGAGGTGTTCATGTGGTTGTTGTTGAGGAACTGAAGTAGCAGAGTCGATATCTCCTGATGAAGATGGTTCTGATGATGATTCAAGAGCAAATATGTTCTCAAAGGGGGCATCTTCGGGAGTAGCAAAGGGATTAACTTCATCATGGGTGCCAGAAACAATTCCATGATGTACACTCGATGATTGATGATTTGTTGATGAGACAGAGTGATCAGCAGCAGGCGCTTCTTGACTTAATGACATTGAAACTGAAGGGTTAACTTCATTGACAGGGATAGATGCAGCCTCTGTTGATGGAATTGACATATCATTAGCACTTGGCTCATAGTGTTCATCAAACATCGGGTCAAATAATTTCTTTAAATCATCTTCTGAAGGAGGTACATAAGGAGTTTCTGGCGAGGTATTTGAAACAAGAGTAGAACTGATAGGACTACTTGATGAAGGTTGAAATGCGGGTCCAGAACTGGATTGTCCTGGAGCCATTTGACCGGTCAGCTCATCGAACGTAACGTGAATTGTTTCCATGATATTTCGGGTTCTCTTGTTGTAGATTCGGTATCCTTTTCTGTTTGGTGCATATCCTACAAATACTCCAATGTCTGCTTTAGCTTTTAGCTTACCTAAATCTTGACCGTCATTAGTTGGGTAACATAAAGCACCAAACACGCGAAGGTATGATAGATCAGGTTTTCAATTGTGGACAAGTTCATACGGAGTCTTTCCATGAGATGTGTGAATTAGGGATCGATTTTGAGTGTAGCATGCAGTGGCAATAGCTTCAGCCCATAGAAACATTGGAACCTTTGAGTAAATCAGCATTGTTCTTGCGGCTTTCACAAGAGTTCGATTTCGTCTTTCAACTACACCGTTCTGTTGAGGAGTTCGTGGAACACTTCTTTGAGGACTAATTCCAACACTTTCATAAAATTCATTGAGTTCTTTATTAACAAACTCAGTTCCATTGTCAGTTCGGACGATTCTAACCGTTTTGTTAAGTCGGACCTGCAGTTGTTTAATAAGTTTAATGATGACATCTGGAGTTTCATCCTTTGTTCTCAAAAACTTAACCCAAGTGAATCGGGAGTAGTCATCAACCACAACTAACACATATCTCTTCCCATTAATAGTCTGCACTCTCATGGGTCCACATAAATCCATGTGAATAGTATGTAGAACTTCCATAACTGAATTTGTAGGTTTGGGTTTATGGGCATACTTCTTGCTTTTTCCCAATTGACATGCTTAACAAAGATGATCCTTTTCATACTTAAGTCTAGGTAGTCCTCTTACTAAGTCCTTTCTAGAAAGATTGTTTATGGTACCAAAGTTCAAGTGATTGAGACGACGGTGCCATAGCCATGACTTAGTTTTAGAAGCCTTTGACAGCAGGCAGATGGGTGAAGATTTCATCATGTCTTCGATAGAGATGGTGTATAGGTTTGAACCACGAGTTCCTCTGAGAAGTTCCACACCATCAAGTTCTCTAACAAAGCAAGTATGTTTTCTGAAGGCCACTTCTAAGTCAGAGTCACAAAATTGTCCAACAAAAAAAAGATTATGTCCAATACCTTCAACATAATATACTCTGGAAATCACACTATCTCCTACAACATAGTCTCCATAACCCATAATTGCACCGAAATTATCATTTCCGAATCTCACAATTCCGATGAATTTACTCACGAAGTTCATGAGCCGCGACCGGTCTCCAGTCATATGCTTGGAACAGCATGAGTCCAGGTACCACAGAACAATTTGAACGATCTGCAGTTGAACACAGATAAGAATGGATAACTGGATAATTGGGATCCCCATGCAAGAATAGGTTCCATTTGGTTAGTAACAATGATTGGACCACCCACATCATAAGTAGAAACAATGGAAACATCAGGGATAGATGCAATGCTAGTGTCCGTATTTGACCTATTCAAAGTATGTTCACTTCTTAAGGGAATAGTTCTACCAGTAGGCATCCATTTTCTAATGGGCATTGATCTAGATAATTTAGGGCACATCTCATTAAGATTGAATTTTCGGCCAGTAGGTATCCATTGATAACATATGTTACTAAATTTCCTTCCTGTGGGTTTCCAATGTTTTCTAACCTTCTTCCGCCATTGCTTTCTACCCTTCTTAGTTTGATTTTTTGCATTAACAATCTTAACAGGGCATTTAACATCATTAATCAACTCATTCACACCACATTCATGATTAGTAACAGAAACCAAACAATCATCCTTACATGTTTTGCCAAAAGTAGCAGAATTCGAATTAATTACAGTACGCTTATAGCTAATACTAGAATCAACATGATTCGTTTTATTCAACTCAAACTTAATGTTCCTAGGGTGGTCTTCTACTTTCTTCCATTGCACATTCTTAGCTTGCGAGGTCCTATCTTGCTTTGTATTGCCAGGAGGCTTTGACCTGCTTGCTTTAATGTGACTGATTACTCCTGTAGAGGGAATGGGAACATTAGTTGGTATTGCTACTTTTTGCTTTTCAGGTTTAGAAGTGCTGGGATCTGAACTACTCGAAGACACATTGAAGCTTACATGCTTAACATTAGGCACTGAGTGAGGCATATCAAGATTGGCAGTCTTAAAGTCAGTCATAGAACAAGGCACAACTATTTTATCCTTCTTACCAAATGATTTAGGGTAAGTTGCTCTTAAGCATTCTAACAGTTCCTGAGATCGTTTGGCCTGAATGCAAGCAAACCTAATTTCTTTATCAAGAGGCTTATTTATGAAATCCTCTTCCACAATCTCACGGAGACATTCTAGACTATCCTTAAGGTGAGCAAAATAGTTATGAAACACAAGTTCATTATTCCTAAGATGAGGAGGAATGTATTTAACAGTCACAGTATATTTGCAGTCTGAGGATGACCTTGATGCAACATTCTCATTAAAGACAAGTGCCAGTTTCCCTTTTTCCTGTCTCCTCAGATTCTCCATTTCCTTTTGTAAAGACGTTATTTTTCCGTTGTTCTTGTCACGAGTGACTTTAATTGAATCATATATCTCTTTAAAGTGTCGTTTAACTTTTTCATTTTCTTCAAGAAAACCCTCGTTTTCCTTTTGTAAAACATTAACCAAGTTTTGAAGATGAAAAGTCTGAGAATACTGAGAATCTAAAGGAGGAGGCATTTGGGAGCCAGTCACATTGTTCTTTTCACCCTTTAATTGTGAAATTTGGGCTTTCAATTTTCTGATCGTGTTACAATGAGCTTGAATATTGATGACGTACCCTCCGATCAGGTCGAAGGACCCCCCTTCGGCCTCAGTCGAAATTGCATTACGAAGACCCAAGTCTTTCTTCATAAGTCATTGGTGGCGTAAAACCATTCATCATTGACATGGTTACCAGTTGGGAATCCGCCAGCCAAAGGCCTATGCCCTTCGGTGTCTTCCCTTGAAGATGCCAAGACAAATAAGAACCTTGACTTGGTCTTCCCTCACGTTCCCACTATGTCCTTAGCTTCCCCGCCAAGTCCGAGATAGTGGGGATGAAGCCCTAGCGGTTACCATAAATCAGGGGACGCCCCCCCATGATCTCCTAAACGTGTGCTAACACTCTCCAAGCTATTTTCATCACCTATAAATAGGTTGGACGAGTCATTTCAATGGTATGTTCACTTAACACAGTATTTTACATACATCATATTATCCATAACTCATATCACATACTTATTCACACGCCGGAGGTGGTTCGCAGGGCCCAACCCCTGCGCAATCACTTAACGAAGTGTCTACTATTTCTTATTGCAGATTGACTACAAGTTTGGCGCAAGCATATCACCCCCCATACCCTTCGATCACCATCGAAGGCCTGGTCGTACGAATTATTATACAATCAGTGGCGCCATCCGTGGGACCCGCTACTATTGGTCTCGTTATTCCAAACTTACACCCAGTCAATCACTCTCACTAGTTTTACGGCATGACTCAATGAAGAGAAGATACACCCCCTCCGGGTTTCTCGACCTTGACACCAATCCCAGTCAACGATCCTAACAACCTTCCCAATATAACCGCATCCACTTTTACCACACGATCTCACCCTGAAATAACTCCCAACAACCATGCTTCAACCTCGGCTAACCCTGAACCGGTAATCAGTCCAGCGTTTGTCGAAGCTAACATCGAAGCATTAGAATCTTTACTAAGAGCTCGAAGGAGGCAAGATCGGAATGTGGAAATGCGTAGGGAGTTAGAATACTCAAGCGATGAGTATGACGAAGAGTTGGAAATGGAGACTAGGTCCTTGGCTCCTGGGGCTACTCGCTCAGTGCTAAGGGTAGGATCTCCGATGTCACACCCCCAAAATATCGCAGCGGAACGATAGTGTCATTGGGGTATAACGTCATAGCACAAAGTATGGATACAGAAAACGACCTCTATAATGAGACGTTTTGAAAAGTTTACCATTCGATAAATAAGTTAATGTTTACACCACAAGAAATCACAAGGTTTGATAATACATAAAAAGTTTACAAAACATGTCGAATGGTAATAGTTAAAAGCACAAGACTCCAATGTATGCCATGTGACCCAAAAGCTCCATGAAATGCTATCACCTTAAGACCTGAGATAAACATGCTCAAAAGTGTCAACACAATGGTTGGTGAGTTCATAAGTTTGTGATGAAATGTAAAGCCTTTCAAAAATTGTTTATGCAGCAAAGGCATTGTAAATCCACTCAGTTCCAAGTTCCGCCCATACAAAACTTGCAACCTGTGTGTTTACAACCCATTGCCAAAATATAGAATTGTCAATCTTGTTTGTAAGTAGGACATAGGTGCATACGATATATACATGTACTTAATGCAAAGAATCACAGCCAACTGAACCTCTTGACAAGTCTACATTGTTTGTTGTGTTACATTGAATAACAGATTATATTCACCCCTGGTCACGTCATCAAGGACCCAAGGGTGGGGGCGTCAGCCCGATAGTACTATCAATACCTCTCTGCCGGCTCCCGCAGGAGTTAACCAGTTGCTAAAGTTTGTATGTTGATGCATAATTGAAAACTAGTTTAGCACATTAAGGCACATATCGCAATAAACCACACATAATGTCCAAAGTGTATAAGAAGTATATTGTAACACAATTGTATAAATGGTTTGAGTATTCGCAAGAGTGAAACAAGTATTTAAGCATGTATCTCCCCCAAATAGTTTGTAAGAATTTAAACGAGTAAAAGCGGGGTATGAACTCACCTGGTATGATGGATATGCTAACAAAATGAAGTGCACGAAAGTGAGACTCGGAAACTATCCGCGACCTAAAATGAATGTTATGACTTGAGTTATGATATGTTGTCGTGAATGCATGATTTTGAAAACGTATCACCCAATATGCTACTTGATAACTAGTTATATAAAAATATTGTTACTTGAATGTGTGACGGTTCCATGTCAAAATAATTACTTTTGAGTTAATGGTGAAAATGTAGTTAAAACTATGTAACGGTTTTTGTAATTGAAAAATCAGTTTACGTCGGTTTTGACGTAATATATACATAGGAAAACTAACTCGTTTTTAAGGACCGTTTCCCCCGAAACGTCCGTTTAGGCCCTCAAAAACCTTGATTAAAATCCTGACAGCTTACTAACGCTGTGAATAGTGTTTTCAGCACGTTTTTGACTCAAAATTCGGTTAACCATAACTCACTCGTTTTAAGTCCGTTTTTCAAGTTCTTTATATCCACGCGAAGGTAATTAAGTGTACTAATATATTTTTAAACTTTGGAGATTTCACAGAAAGTTTAAGGCCACTGATTGGCCAGTTAAAACTCGGACTGCATGTACAATTTTCCGGAAAATGGTAGTTTTTAAATCGTAACTTGAAAACCACGTATCTTTTTCGTTATAACTCCGTTTTAGTCCGTTCAAAAGGCCACGTTCATAACTAAAAATCTATTTTCTAAATCTTTAATAAAACTTATAAAAATGACTAACTTTTTGGAAAAATTATAAATTTCGACAGCGCTTCCGCGCTTATTTTAAACTTTACCATTTTTATCTACTTGTTTAACCACAACTTCACCACAAAAATCCCTTAATCTACTCATCACCAATCCTACTAGTAAAACAACTTCATTTGATCATAACCAAAATAAATATTCATTGTGAGGCTAAAAATATATATACAAACTTAAATAAACATATATAAAATTTATGTAACCATTTCCTCTAAAAACCACAACTAGACTTTGATGATCCATTTTTCAAACTTATCATTTTTATAAACTTCTAACTAGTACATACTTGTTATAAAAATTAATAGGACACATATGGGTGATAACATTTGATAAACATGAATAAAAACTACAACTTGAGCAAATATGATCATATGGACTTCATGAAATGTATGAAAAATATATATGAAAAAGTAAGAGATGAAGTTTTATGCTTACAAATTGCTTGATGAGGTTTAAGAACAAAGGATTTATCCTAAACACCGTAGGTTTTTATTTCAAAACCTAAACAAAGAGTGTTACTAGATTGTGTAGAACTTGATTAGCAAAATTTTGGATGATCACTTCTTGGATCCAAGGGGAGGCCGGTTCTAAGTGAAGAAGAAGAGAGGAAGAGAGTTTGACTTATTACTTGAATGATTGAGTTGAATGAGAAAAAGTCTTGGAGTGTAGACTTATATAAACAAAGATCTTGAAAATCTTGGAAAATCCTTTAATTAATAATGCATGTACATATACTTTACATTATATATTATGATTATAAATGTGTATGTATAAGAAATGTAAAGTTATTTGAGGATAAGTAGTAGCTTGTAGTATTGTTATGTAATATTAGTAAGTTGTATACACATTTGAATATTTAAGGTAGCGTTAGATAAAATAAATTTCACGGGTCAAGATAAAATATATTTAGGTCATAAAAATTATAAAAATACATTTCTTGTAAAATTTGAGTGATATAATAATTATCGTGTAGTTTTTAAGAAAAGCGTCGTAATAATATAAATTTAACAATTTATATACCAAATAAATTTAAAACACTGGGTAGACTCATTTTATTATTTTTATAAATCTTAATATGAGTATTAAAATATATTGGAATAATTTTTAGAAGTATTGAATCAATTGTTCAAAATAAATAAATTACGCGATAGCGTTTATTTAATAAGAAAATAAACGTTTAATGTGAAATGCAAAACCATGTACGAACCGTTATGAAATGATGAATATGGAGTATGATAAATGACCGGAATTTGAGAATTGTGACATTCTTCCCCTGATAGAAGAATCGCGTCCTCGCGATTCAATCGCTGATACTTAAAGTTCTACCCTTAGGTTTAGAGAAATCAGAATGTATGGTCAAAGTGCTTATGCCAAAACTTACGCGTCTAGGTTTCTTATCTAAGGAGACTCACTGAATCTGAATAATATGGTGGATCACTTAATGGTCTAGGAAAAACGTACCAGTTACGCATTGCGGGCTTCCTCGGTCCCTATATAGAATGCTCGACCTCGGGGTGGGCTGATATTGAGTACAGGGTTTGGGTTATTTCCTTCAATTGCCACAGCTAGAGGAGCTTGCATCGGCGGCTTATTCAACTGAGGACAATTATTCCGGAAGTGATTCGGGCTGTTACATTCAAAGCAAGTCTTTTGATTATCCCTCATGTTGCCAATCTGTGTTTTACACTGCCCCTTAAAATGGCCGTATCGATTGCAATTTGTACACAAGCGGCAGGGTTTGGTCTTCGGATGATGATAAGCACATTTAGCACACTTGGGATGTGTACCCGCATACTCTCTTTGTTCAGTACCAGTTGCCACAAAAACTCTTGCCCTTTTGTTGTCTGCTACCACGTCTATCTGCTTATTCGACCCACTTGCTTCCTTCCTCTTATCACTGCTCTTCAAAGTACCATTCCTAACCATCTCGTCTGTCAGGGTTCCTGCCCTCAGTATCGCACTTTGTATTGTAGATGGCTCGGTTGTTTTCACGGTTCCACGGATTTCAGGTACAAGACCATATATGTACCTCGAGATTCTCTTGGACTCAGGGGTAACTAGATGAGGAACTAGTCTGGCTAACTCATGAAATCGGTCAGTGTAGGCTGCGTGACCAGCCCCTATCATAGAGTGGTGATAAAATTCATCCTCTAGTTTCTGCATTTCATTGTCCGGGCAGTACTCCTCTTTCAATAACTCCTTAAATTCGTCCCATGTCATGCCTATAGCTGCTTCTCTGCCCCTAGCCTGTAGCTGTGTGTTCCACCATGTCAATGCCTTCCCTGATAGCAAACAAGCAGCATACTTCACCCTCTGATGTGTGGCACAATTGCTGATGTCGATTACTGACTCTGTCTTCTCAACCCATCGAGTATACGCCAAAGCACCTCCTATACCATCAAACTCCACAGGTTTGCATGCCGAAAATTCCTTATATGTGCATCCAATTCTGTTGTTGTTGTTGTTGGTGTTGTTGTTGTTGTTACTGCCAGCTACATTGTTGGTGTCGCCATTCCCGTTCCCGTGGTTTCCCGAGTTATTCATATGATTTCCAACTTGCGTGACAATAGTGGGAAGCAAGATTTGAAGTTGTTGAGCGATGATGGCGGCAAAGTCAGGGTTTCCGCCAGCGTTGTTGTCATTGTTACCCATGTCGCTACCACCTCCTCTACCTCCACGCCCACCTGTCATTCCACCTCTTGGTGCCGCACCACCTCGGCCAGTACTGCGTGTTACTCTCTTTGGTGCCATTATCTCTGCAAGGAAAGAACCATTGAATTCCCACTGTCTATACTTAAAGTCCTCAAATATAATACCACGCCACAAATTGGTTCCTAAGGTGTCCACACCGATCTACGTATGCATGGTCGCATATGTCCACGTGAGTTGTGACGCATTTATAATTATGTTGGCCACCATAATTATAATTGCTTCATTTCACACCTGTACATACCACCAAGCATACATGTCTCGGCGATTGGTGTTACTTAAGTAGGTAGCCAGTCTATCATCCGATTCTAAACGGTGAAGGAGGGATTTAGGGTAGGTGTCTAAGAAGAGTCGCACTTGGTGTATAGGAAATTCCGTTAGGTACTAAAGTCACGATGAGGTTTAGTCGCCAGCAGTTCCCAAAGTATCCTCAAGAGAACTCCCATCCTCAGGCAAAATCATCAAATCTATCCAGCTTTATAGTAACACTTATTTAGCTCGATCTCGCATCTCATCAAACAAGAACTGTCACGAGATCAATTTAGATAAGTGCTCATTACTGAGCTCCATATCTTTGATGACTCAACTAGATTTTGGGACTCCCCTATTGGTACAAGGAAACTACTTTATCTAATGAGGTAGGTCTAGACGAAATACTTAAGAAAACATATGCGCACGAAAAGTGTGTAAGGTGATAGGAAAAGAAAGGATCGACGTGAGAGCGGTTATAGTCTAGGAACTAAAATGCAACCTAGTTCTCTATAACCAAGGCTCTGATACCAATCTGTCACACCCCCAAAATATCGCAGCGGAACGATAGTGTCATTGGGGTATAACGTCATAGCACAAAGTATGGATACAGAAAACGACCTCTATAATGAGACGTTTTGAAAAGTTTACCATTCGATAAATAAGTTAATGTTTACACCACAAGAAATCACAAGGTTTGATAATACATAAAAAGTTTACAAAACATGTCGAATGGTAATAGTTAAAAGCACAAGACTCCAATGTATGCCATGTGACCCAAAAGCTCCATGAAATGCTATCACCTTAAGACCTGAGATAAACATGCTCAAAAGTGTCAACACAATGGTTGGTGAGTTCATAAGTTTGTGATGAAATGTAAAGCCTTTCAAAAATTGTTTATGCAGCAAAGGCATTGTAAATCCACTCAGTTCCAAGTTCCGCCCATACAAAACTTGCAACCTGTGTGTTTACAACCCATTGCCAAAATATAGAATTGTCAATCTTGTTTGTAAGTAGGACATAGGTGCATACGATATATACATGTACTTAATGCAAAGAATCACAGCCAACTGAACCTCTTGACAAGTCTACATTGTTTGTTGTGTTACATTGAATAACAGATTATATTCACCCCTGGTCACGTCATCAAGGACCCAAGGGTGGGGGCGTCAGCCCGATAGTACTATCAATACCTCTCTGCCGGCTCCCGCAGGAGTTAACCAGTTGCTAAAGTTTGTATGTTGATGCATAATTGAAAACTAGTTTAGCACATTAAGGCACATATCGCAATAAATCACACATAATGTCCAAAGTGTATAAGAAGTATATTGTAACACAATTGTATAAATGGTTTGAGTATTCGCAAGAGTGAAACAAGTATTTAAGCATGTATCTCCCCCAAATAGTTTGTAAGAATTTAAACGAGTAAAAGCGGGGTATGAACTCACCTGGTATGATGGATATGCTAACAAAATGAAGTGCACGAAAGTGAGACTCGGAAACTATCCGCGACCTAAAATGAATGTTATGACTTGAGTTATGATATGTTGTCGTGAATGCATGATTTTGAAAACGTATCACCCAATATGCTACTTGATAACTAGTTATATAAAAATATTGTTACTTGAATGTGTGACGGTTCCATGTCAAAATAATTACTTTTGAGTTAATGGTGAAAATGTAGTTAAAACTATGTAACGGTTTTTGTAATTGAAAAATCAGTTTACGTCGGTTTTGACGTAATATATACATAGGAAAACTAACTCGTTTTTAGGGTCCGTTTCCCCCGAAACGTCCGTTTAGGCCCTCAAAAACCTTGATTAAAATCCTGACAGCTTACTAACGCTGTGAATAGTGTTTTCAGCACGTTTTTGACTCAAAATTTGGTTAACCATAACTCACTCGTTTTAAGTCCGTTTTTCAAGTTCTTTATATCCACGCGAAGGTAATTAAGTGTACTAATATATTTTTAAACTTTGGAGATTTCACAGAAAGTTTAAGGCCACTGATTGGCCAGTTAAAACTCGGACTGCATGTACAATTTTCCGGAAAATGATAGTTTTTAAATCGTAACTTGAAAACCACGTATCTTTTTCGTTATAACTCCGTTTTAGTCCGTTCAAAAGGCCACGTTCATAACTAAAAATCTATTTTCTAAATCTTTAATAAAACTTATAAAAATGACTAACTTTTCGGAAAAATTATAAATTTCGACAGCGCTTCCGCGCTTATTTTAAACTTTACCATTTTTATCTACTTGTTTAACCACAACTTCACCACAAAAATCCCTTAATCTACTCATCACCAATCCTACTAGTAAAACAACTTCATTTGATCATAACCAAAATAAATATTCATTGTGAGGCTAAAAATATATATACAAACTTAAATAAACATATATAAAATTTATGTAACCATTTCCTCTAAAAACCACAACTAGACTTTGATGATCCATTTTTCAAACTTATCATTTTTATAAACTTCTAACTAGTACATACTTGTTATAAAAATTAATAGGACACATATGGGTGATAACATTTGATAAACATGAATAAAAACTACAACTTGAGCAAATATGATCATATGGACTTCATGAAATGTATGAAAAATATATATGAAAAAGTAAGAGATGAAGTTTTATGCTTACAAATTGCTTGATGAGGTTTAAGAACAAAGGATTTATCCTAAACACCCTAGGTTTTTATTTCAAAACCTAAACAAAGAGTGTTACTAGATTGTGTAGAACTTGATTAGCAAAATTTTGGATGATCACTTCTTGGATCCAAGGGGAGGCCGGTTCTAAGTGAAGAAGAAGAGAGGAAGAGAGTTTGACTTATTACTTGAATGATTGAGTTGAATGAGAAAAAGTCTTGGAGTGTAGACTTATATAAACAAAGATCTTGAAAATCTTGGAAAATCCTTTAATTAATAATGCATGTACATATACTTTACATTATATATTATGATTATAAATGTGTATGTATAAGAAATGTAAAGTTATTTGAGGATAAGTAGTAGCTTGTAGTATTGTTAAGTAATATTAGTAAGTTGTATACACATTTGAATATTTAAGGTAGCGTTAGATAAAATAAATTTCACGGGTCAAGATAAAATATATTTAGGTCATAAAAATTATAAAAATACATTTCTTGTAAAATTTGAGTGATATAATAATTATCGTGTAGTTTTTAAGAAAAGCGTCGTAATAATATAAATTTAACAATTTATATACCAAATAAATTTAAAACACTGGGTAGACTCATTTTATTATTTTTATAAATCTTAATATGAGTATTAAAATATATTGGAATAATTTTTAGAAGTATTGAATCAATTGTTCAAAATAAATAAATTACGCGATAGCGTTTATTTAATAAGAAAATAAACGTTTAATGTGAAATGCAAAACCATGTACGAACCGTTATGAAATGATGAATATGGAGTATGATAAATGACCGGAATTTGAGAATTGTGACATCCGAGCAGTCGAAGGCCTAGTGGAAGGTCGGTTGGTTTCGAAGATGCTCCGGAGCGGGCTCCGACAAGAAGGGAAGGAACGATGGAAGGCTCCAATGGAAGAAGTCATCGAAGGGATACTATGGAAGTTAATTTGCCACCACTGTTGGCTGCTCATCTGGGAAGAACTGAGGCGGGGGTTCCACTACAGCCTTCTCACGCATCCGGCGTAGAAGGCAATCCATCTCAATTAAATAGAGGAGGAAATCTTCCTCCTCATGGTATGTACCCTCCTTTTCAGGCTCAATCTTACCCTCAAGGGGTTTATCCCCCACCTAACGGGCAGGCTAACAATCCCAATTTTACTCAACCATACGGAAGCATGCCCTACGGGCAAGCTATGGTATATCCTTCGTATCATGTTGGAAGTCACCCACCTTATATGCCTACTGCTTACCCCCAATATGTTAACCAAAATACTGTTGGAATACCTCCAAATCATAACCCATACAATGCTGCCCCTACATACATGCCACCTTATAACTGCCTCTATTCGGAGCCCATGGGCTCCACAACACCCTTCGTAAGGTGGATAAAAGACTACCCTTTGCCTGATGGGTTGAAAATGCCCGCACATATTGGTACTTATGATGGAAAAGGGGATCCGGATAACTTTTTACACTTGTTCGAAGGGGCTATTAGAATGCAGAAGTGGGTAATGCCTGTTGCTTGTCACATGTTTACATACACCCTACGAGACTCTGCTCGTATATGGTGGAACGGGCAAAAACTAGGTAGTATTGTGAATTTGGATGATCTTAAAGCCAAGTTCAGGTCACATTTCAGCCAACAGAAAAAGTTCACAAGAACGCACCTAACAGTGCACAACATCAAGCAGAAGGAGAACGAGAGCACCAGGGCTTTCATTACTAGATACACTGATGACACCTTACAGATAATGGGCTTGCACGAAGACCAGCGCATCTCAGGTTTCGTACATGGCCTACGAAACATAAGCTTGGTTGAATTCCTTTCCACTGATCTTCCTGCAACCTATAAAGGATTAGTGGAAAAGGCTTACACCTGGATCGAAGCAAAAGAAGTGTCCACCAACGGGGCTCCGGTCGAAAACAAGGAAAATCACAGCAAAGCCCCGAAGCATCCTTCGTGGGAAGGGTCAAGGAACAAACACAAGAACAGGGACAGGTTTACTCCATACCACAAAAACATCAACCATGGTCTCCTGGCTAATCTGTCCAAATCCCCAAGGGAGATACTCGCTACCGAAAAGGCTGCGAAGGCCTTTGATCCTCCTCCTCGCCTGGCAAACAAAGGGAGGCCCAGAGACACTTCCAAGTTTTGCTATTTCCATGACGATTACGGTCACGACACCAATCACTGCCGAGAACTCAAAAAGCAGATAGAAGAGGCTGTGAAGTCTGGCCAATTGGGACATTTGGTGAAGGGTATAAAGAGAGGCAAAGAAAAAGCCTCCGACACACAGTTGGGGAAAGATACCACACCTGTCGAAGCACCCATCCTCATGGTTTATAAAGAAGACTCTGGTTCAAAGAGGAAGGAGGCAGAGGAAGCCTTGTGCGGAGTAGGAGATGTCACTTTTCCTTCAATCACAGGGAAAGTTCTTTCTAATGATCCCGTGGTCATTAAAGTCTTGATCTCCAATAGAGAAGTAAACAGAGCCTACCTTGACTGCGGTAGCTCCTGCGAAGTTATCTACGAACGATGTTTCCTAAAGCTCAAACCTTCAATAAGGTCGAAGAGAGTAGATTCAAAGGTACCCTTAGTAGGGTTCTCAGGGGAACACTCATGGCCCTTGGGAGAAGTCCCTCTAGAGGTTACGATTGGAGAAGGGAGGCTAAAAAGAATAGAAACTCTGGTTTTCACGATCGTAAGGTCGGAATCTCCCTACAACCTATTGATAGGGAGAACAGCAATGCAGAAGATGGGCATCGTTGTCTCAACCATACATGCCGCGATCAAATTCCAAACACCTTTCGGCATTGGAACGGTTTTCTCCAGCTATAAGGTGAAGGAGTCTACGACAGAAAGCAAGAGGGTCAAACAGGTTTCAGAGGAACCTTCGAAAGATGTTCTCAGTTGTGCTAACGCTGAAGAACGCATCGTGGTAAATGATCTCTACCCCGATCAGACAGTAGTAATCGGAAAGCAACTTCCAACCTCCTTTAAAGCAGAATTGGAAAAGGTACTTCGTGCTAATGCAGATGTCTTCGCGTGGACCTATTCTGACATGACGGGGGTCCCCAGAAATCTCACCATAGACGGAAAGCCCTTCGGCACTGAACACAAGCTCAATGAGTTCAAACATATTGAACCCATCAAACAAAAGCGTCGAAGTCTAGCTCCTGAAAGAAATGCCGCTGCATGCAAAGAAGTGGACGAACTCGTAGCAGCAGGCATACTCAGAGAGGTGAAGTATCAAACTTGGGTGGCCAATCCGGTGATGGTCAAGAAGCATGACGGAGGATGGAGAATGTGCGTAGATTTTACTGACATTAACAAAGCCTGTCCGAAGGACTGCTACCCTCTTCCAGAGATTGATTGAAAGGTGGAATCCTTGTCAGGGTTTCGACTAAAGTGTTTCCTAGACGCTTATAAAGGTTACCATCAGATACAAATGGCCGAAGAAGACGAAGAGAAGACAGCCTTTTTTACAGGAAAAGGCGTTTATTGTTACAAAAAGATGCCTTTTGGTTTGAAAAATGCAGGTGCCACCTACCAACGATTGGTGGACAAAGCCTTCCACAAGCAAATAGGTAGGAATCTGGAGGCCTACGTAGATGATATGGTCATTAAGAGTAGATCGGAGGAAGATATGCTCTCCGACATCAAGGAAACCTTCGATCAGCTTCGCGCCATCAATATGAAATTAAATCCCAAGAAGTGTTCCTTTGGTGTGGAAGAAGGACAATTTTTGGGGCATCTGATCACCAAGCAGGGTATTAAGGCCAATCCTTCGAAAGTCAAAGCCATCATAGATTTACAGCCTCCTAAGTCCCTAAAGGAAGTGCAAAGTCTTAACGGAAAGCTAGCAGCCCTCAGCAGGTTCTTATCGAAGGGTGCAGACAGATCTTTGCCGTTCTTCGAAACACTCCAAGGATGCACGGACAAAAAGACGTTCCAATGGAGCATAGATGCAGAAGCAGCCTTTCAAAAGCTCAAGGAGTTCATGGCTATTCTACCTACACTTACGGCCCCAATCAAAGGCGAAGTGTTGTTCATGTATATTGCAGCCTCTTTCGAAAGCATCAGCGCCGTGTTATTGGCAGAAAGGGAGAAGAAGCAAATCCCTATATACTTCGTTAGTAGGGTACTACAGGGAGCTGAGCTAAATTATCCAGCATTGGAGAAGCTAATTTTGGCTTTAGTTCATGCTGCGAGACGCCTTCGAAGGTACTTTCAAGCTCACCCCATAACCGTACTTACCGACAAGCCAATTAAGCAGATACTTTCAAAGCCGGAGAAATCTGGAAGGATAGCTAAATGGGCTATCGAGCTAGGAGAACATGATATTGAATACAAGGGCAGGAGCTCGGTCAAAGGGCAAATATTGGCAGACTTTTTAGCAGAAACACCCTCCGAACCAAAACATGACAAAAAGGTTGTTGAAAAGGAGCCCGCTAAGGCAATCGAAGGGTGGAAACTTTATACTGACGGAGCCTCCAGCTCCGATGGTTCTGGCGCAGGTCTCATGCTCGTTGATCCCAAAGGGAAGGAATACACTTACGCACTTCGTTTCGAATTCGATGCTACAAACAATGAAGCGGAGTACGAAGCCTTGTTAGCAGGTCTCCGATTGGCCAAAGATATGGAAGTGGAAGACTTGGCTATTTTTGTTGACTCACAACTAGTGGCCAACCAGATAAAAGGCTCCTACGAGGCGAGACAACCTGTGATCAAGCAATATCTGGATAAGGCCAAAGAAATGCTCGAAGGGTTCGCATCTTACAACATAGAGCATGTTCGAAGAAACCAAAACAAGAAGGCGGATGCACTTAGCAAACTGGCATCAATGGCATTTGCTCATTTAACAAAGGAAGTTTTGGTCGAAGTATTGGCAGATAGGTCCATCGTCCGAAAGGAGGTGTCTGACGTAATACTGGAGGAAGACTCGAATTGGATGACTCCAATTAGAGAACATCTAATAAGTGGCATACTGCCGGAGGATCCGAAGTTGGCTCGAAAGGTGCGCATCAAAGCACCACAGTACAGGATCATGGGAAATTTCTTATATAGAAGATCTTTTCTATCCCCTTGGCTCTGTTGTGTAGGACCAAGGCAAGCTGCCAACATCATCCAAGAAGTGCATGAAGGATCCTGTGGACTTCACGCAGGACCCCGCTCCGTTGTCTCCAAAGTCATGAGGGTCGGATATTACTGGCCTTCGATGCACAGAGACGCTGTCGACATCATTCAGAAGTGTGAAGCCTGTCAAGTCCACTCAAGAGTCCCAAGGCTACCAAAGCAAGATATGACTTCCGTAACGTCTGCATGGCCCTTCAGCCAATGGGGGATAGATATTGTAGGCCCTCTGCCAGTTGCTCCAGGAGGAGTAAAGTTCTTGGTCGTAGCCATCGATTACTTCACTAAATGGGTGGAAGCGAAGCCTTTGGCATCCATCACAGGAAGACACATGGAAAATTTTGTGTGGGAACATATTATATGTCGGTTCGGAGTACCTCACATCATCATTTCAGATAATGGGAAGCAGTTTGCCGAAGGGGTATTCCCAGTATTTTGCAGGGGTCTGAATATCAAACAATCCTTCACTTCCGTTTACCATCCTCAAGGTAACGGTCAAGTAGAAGTTACCAACAGAGACATCATACAAGGAATAGAACGAAGGCTGGGATACAGTCATCACGGTTGGGTAGATGAACTACCTCAAGTACTCTGGGCACATAGAACGCATACGAAGTCAAGTCATGGAGAAACGCCTTTCAGTTTGACATATGGCACGGAAGCTGTCATCCCTTCAGAAGTAAGTGTCGAAACAGAAAGGGTCATGAACTTCGAAGCAGCAGATAACGAAGAAAGACTCCGTAGTAACTTGGACCTACTTGAAGAACGAAGGGAAATAGCCTCCATTAGAGAGGCTATCCACAAGCAAAAGATTGAAAGGTACTATAACAAGCGAGTTAGGCCTTCGACTTTCAAACCAGGGGAATATGTCCTCCGACTCAATAGCGCAAGTAAAGCTGAGTACCAGGGTAAACTGGGACCTACATGGGAAGGACCCTACGTTATTAAGGAAGCATATGGCAACGGAGCCTACAAGCTGGAAACCTTGGAAGGAGACGCTATTGATAGAACCTGGAATGGCACTACTCTTCGTAAGTTCTACGTATGAAACTTACAATGTCTAAGGACACATTTTATTTGCTTTCAATCAATGTATTTGCATTCTTCTCACTTAGGGAAAGAAGCATTAATGGTAGGCGTCTAGTATTCATTTCTTAAAATGATCTAATCCTCCCTACCCACTTAATGATAATAACACATTTCCCTCAAATCTCTTGTTTTGTTCAATACAACAAAGATTTGTCCACCAAGTCGCTTTATAAGTTTCAATGTCGAAGGGATGTACAGAGACTAAACAACATGTCTTGCTTACATGCATAACATCCATCTCAACTTCACATTAACTTTCCTACATGGCCTTAAGGTATTTCAAGCCTTTCGCTGCCCAAAGGATGAAGACGGAGTGGGTCGCGACCCTCTGTCAGCAGTTAAATTATACGATTGCTAATATTCTTGGTGAAGTAACTACACTCAATGAGGCTATGTATCTACCATACGCCTTAGGTTGTAACAAATATTTTTTACATAAGTAAAAATAAAATGAGAAGAATCACACATGGCAAAATTCGAGCCCTAGTGGCTTCATTGTAGATTAATGACTAGTTTAACTAGTCTAAAACAGGCCATAGCCTTAACGATTCAACAAAATAAAATATTGTCTTAGGCCGTAGCCTACACAAACCACAAGTTAATTGTTTCATCAGGCACGAAGCCTGGAAAGGAACACAGAAAATTGTTTTAAACAGGGTACATACCACCCTGGGGATCAAATTACAACCACATGGTTGCCTTCATTAAACCTTGGAATGAGTGGGATCAGCTGAACCTGGGGATGGAACCTGGAGTGATGGAGTCCTCTTGGAGGAAGATGGAGGCTGAACTGTTCTTGGCTTCTTGGCTAGCAGGTCCTCAATTGAGGCCGCTGGGTCCTTCATCACATCTGCAAGGAAAGGGAACTCTAAAGCAGTTAATTGATTACCTGCATCATCATATTATTTTTCATGAGTTGCCCTGTAGTACGGAATTTTCTCCAGCACCACTGGTTCCCCAGTCTTAGCTACCTCCTCCAAAGTGGTACACTTGCCATGAAAAATGGCAGCATTCACCACATTCCCAATGGCAATCCCCACATCATCGCTATGGTAAAGTTCCATAGCAATATAGGGGATCACCTTGGTTATCAGGTCCACTCTGTCCTTCTTCAGCATCTTCAGACGAAGGTTCAATCCATCCACCTTTTCTCGGAGCTTGATCTCTTGGTCCAGCAACTTTGCCCTCTCTTGTTCGAGGCCTCCACACTTGGATGAAAGAATAGATATCTGCTCCTTATAGCCAACAACCATAGAGCCTTCGACAGTTAACCTGCTGCACTCAGCCTCACTCGTTGCCAACTGACCTTTGAGCTTTTCATTCTCAGCTCTAAGATCTCGAACCAAGGGATTCTTATCAAAATCCTCCAATGCTTCCTCACACTTCTTCTCCAGGTCTGCATACTTCTGACCCCTAGCCTTCTCCCTTCTCAGCATAACATCCATTTCTTCTCGAGCTTTGGTGACAGCACGGAGCAATTCCCTTGTCCTAGCATTGAGTTGGTTGTCAAGCATGCACTGGCGAACATAGATTTTATCATGAAGATCGCAGAGCCTCTCTATGGACATGTTGTCCATCACCCCCTTCCACTTGGACGGGATCACATGGCTCACGAGTTGGTGACAAGCTAGGGGAGAAGGAAGCTCCTTTGTATCAGGAAGTCCTACAAAAAATGTACATTTCATTAGCATATTATATTTGGTACCTAATTTTGTTTCACAGGAAAGAAACTTACCATGGATATCATCGCCGCTGGGCCCTTCGATGGCTAGAAATACCACAGCCTTACCCTGGGCACTCTTCTGCCGGGTAGTTCGAGAGGGAGGAGTAGGTAGAATAAGCTTTCTTTTTGAATCAGATTTCACAGCCTTAGCACTGGCACCTTTCCTGCTTCGGACCCTCTCACCTATGCCGGAGGGTCCTACGATGGCCAATGGTCCTTCGGAGACTGGTTCGTCTGAGTCAGCAACGTTCTCCACCAGTTGATCTTCTACATCTATGGGTTCCTTTGACGGAGGAGCAGAGGATACAGGCTCGACAGGCTGGGCTTCCACCTCGTCTTTGTTTATGGACACCGATGGGGAGCCCACGCCATAGCTTGTCTCTTGGAGATTCTTTGGAAGAAAGCTTACCTCTTTTGCACCTCCAGCCACAACAAAGTTCCTGAACGACATCTCTGCACAAAGAAGCAAATAAGATAAATATCAGCGAGATAAGTTTTTGTTTCTTATGTTAATTTAAAAAATACATACTTTCTCCATCACAAATTATCTCAGGTACCAACGGAGACCCCTCCCATCTTTCAGCAATGCCAGCCATGAACAGGATTGGCTTAGGGAAGGTCTGGCAGTCAGCTGGATGACGAGCCAAACGCTGATACAATGGGTTTCTTCTCACAGTATAAGGCAATGGATCGGTGAACCTTTTCTCATCATATTGAAAGTCTGGGTTTAACAATGCAGAGTATCCAGGAGGGATAATGGTAGTCTGGATATAAAAGAACTTGCCTTTCCAGTTCCTTATGTTCGTAAAAGGTCTATCTATCAATATGGGCACATCCCTTTCACCCCTCTTGGCCAAGGTCAACCAATCTCCTCCCGGGTATAGATTCAAAAAACCCCTAAGCACAGTCAAGGATGGTTCAAACCCATAAGCTTTGCACATAACAATGTATGTTGTAAGTTTGGCTAGGCCAAAAGGGTTGAACCTAGAAATGTGTACTTCATAATACCGGAGGAATTCTAAGATCAAAGGATGCAAAGGTATCCTAAGGTTGGAAGTGGTGAAAGCATGGGTATACAGGCCTACATAATTTTCAGGGGCATCAAATATCCCTTGATTTCTTCTCGGTAGCATTATTTTATGTTCCTTTGGAATGGGATAATCAGTGAGGAACGCTTTAAGCTCATCCCTGGTTAGTGTGCAGCCTTGTTGTTTTATCACAAATTTTTTATTGGTTGACATGCTACCTTCTAAAGAACACAAAATGTATTTGAAATACAGAGAAGAGGAAGCGCTTTACCTTGTTTGGTCGAAGGCTTGATCGGAAGAAATTTTAGTAGGTGAAAAACTTTGGGCGAAGAGTTACTTTGTTAGGGTTTTACTGTTTTTCGTATTTTATATACCCTACAAATGTTGAATCTCAGCCCTACACGTGTCCGTACTTATCCCTTTTCTACCGGATTTCAAACCTCTTTTAAATTTTGAAAGGATGTTTACTAATACCGAGGAAAACGGGGTAGTTAAGATTAACTATGCATTTATTACGGTCAATATTAACAAGACTTTTCATCTTCGTTCGTTTTTGTGACGAAGGGGAGGTTTCGTTTTTATTTCTGAGTCGTAAGCAATATTTCTTGTTCGTACATATCACTTTCGACTGGGGGGCTTGATGACGTACCCTCCGATCAGGTCGAAGGACCCCCCCTTCGGCCTCAGTCGAAATTGCATTACGAAGACCCAAGTCTTTCTTCATAAGTCATTGGTGGCGTAAAACCATTCATCATTGACATGGTTACCAGTTGGGAATCCGTCAGCCGAAGGCCTATGCCCTTCGGTGTCTTCCCTTGAAGATGCCAAGACAAATAAGAACCTTGACTTGGTCTTCCCCCACGTTCCCACTATGTCCTTAGCTTCCCCGCCAAGTCCGAGATAGTGGGGATGAAGCCCTAGCGGTTACCATAAATCAGGGGACGCCCCCCATGATCTTCTAAACGTGTGCTAACACTCTCCAAGCTATTTTCATCACCTATAAATAGGTTGGACGAGTCATTTCAATGGTATGTTCACTTAACACAGTATTTTACATACATCATATTATCCATAACTCATATCACATACTTATTCACACGCCGGAGGTGGTTCGCAGGGCCCAACCCCTGCGCAATCACTTAACGAAGTGTCTACTATTTCTTATTGCAGATTGACTACAAGTTTGGCGCAAGCATATCACCCCCATACCCTTCGATCACCATCGAAGGCCTGGTCGTACGAATTATTGTACAATCAAATATGTTCGTCACGTTTGTTTATCTGAAAAACTGCATCAAACTCTGGAACATCTGAGGATGTCTTGATATTTGAGGTTTTGACATTTTCTTTAAGATGTTGATATTTTAGTTGCAAATCAAAATGTTCAACTTCTAGTTTAGAAAGATGTTTTACCAAATTATCGTGATCATCCTGATCAATTTTCTCATTTAGTTCTGAGTTTTTGTTTTCAAGCTCAATGACACGATCATGGGAAACTTTCAATGCAATAGATAATTCATGAAATCGAGAATCAGTAATAGAGTGCGTAGTAACAGTATAAAACACATCTTGAGCAACACAACTCGAAATCAAATTCTCATTTAAGATATGCAAGTTCTTCCTTTCAACTTCATTATATTTGAGTTCCTGTTCATAATCATTGACCTCAACTATCATTGCATCAAATTCCTTTTCCATTTCTTTAATATCTGAATTTATTCCTTTTTGAAGATTCTCAAATTGACCTTTTAATTGTTTAAATAAAGGCATGACCTCAGTTAAATGACATTCTTTAGTTTGCTCAAAACCCCTTTCCCCCTCAGTTATCCCTGTAGGTGTGATTCTCTTCTTACATGTCTTCTCAAAATCAACGAATAGTTGATAAACAACATACAGGCTGATTAAGGTTTTGCTATTAGTGGCAATCGATCTAGGAACTAGATGCATTGGTGTATTTGGAGGATACACAGTAGTTGTAGGCATTTTCCTAAGGGGAGTGTTTGTTTCAACAAGTACATTAACTTTTAGCTTATCCATATCTTTCTTCCAAAAGATCTGTTCTGGGGTTAATTGAGTTTGAGGCTTAAACATGTTCAGGGAGATCCAATTTTCCTTAGTGTAATCGTGGGGTTTGATAGTTATGTTATTCTTTTTACACGCAGGATCGTTAAGCTTCTTATCCATTTTCTCCCTAGATGCATCATCTAGTTTTCTATCCTCTTCCTTGCACTCAGCGCAACTAGGTTTCTGCCTAGGCTTAAGGATTTCATTACCATCATAGATCACATTTTGAGCAGCTTTTGCTATCTTACCATACTCAGGATTAGGTTTCTCTACAATGGGAATGCTATGCTTATCGCTGAGAACTCTATGCTTAGTGATCATGTGAGCAGTCTGAATGGTATTCCCTTGTACGTACAACTTATTTTCAAGCTTGTTTTTCAAAGTTTTTAGATTAGAAAAATCATTCAAAAGTTTTGATTCCTTAGCACTGAATTCTTGTTTAAGCACTTTAACATTATCTTGCAGCTCTTGCTTTTGCTTAACAGTTTTAGAAAGCTTTTCTTGTAAGGAGTTTAACTCTTGTTTTAACACTTCTTCTCTAAAATTACTTTTTCTCATAATTGTATGCATTTGGTCATCCATTTCCTGCTCACGGGTAGTTAACTCAAACTTAGCACGTTGTTCATAAATGGCAACTTGTTCTTTATAGGCATTTAGTTCAGAGATAACAGAATCATCAGGGGCACATGCAGTGTATTCATCAAAAACATAGTCATCATTGACTGCGGAAGATGCATTACTTGTCACAATCTCACTTTCACTTTGCTTCACATATTGATCATATGGGACAATATTGCTATTACCCTCATCATCAATATCTGATTCATAAGTTTCAAGAGATTGTACTTTATTATGCATCTTTTGCTCATCAACTTCATCATATAGTTTTAATACCTCTGAAATGATTGAATCTTTGGATGGACCAGCTTGCTGTGGTGAAGGGACCTTTGGAGAGACCATTGGAGAAATGCTAGCCATGAAAATTGTCTGTGCAGTAGGTTCATCATCAATGTCAGAGTCGTATGCATCACAGTCGGCGACTTGGAAGGCATTCTGATGATTATGACCTATTTCCTGAATTGGCTGCTCATCCACATCTGCATCATATGTCTTGGCATTGCCCTCAGCAAGAAACAACAGCTCCTCTTCATCCAACACAACTCCATTATCCTGAGCTTGCACAAGTAACATCTTGTCTCTGAAGTACTCTGCATTTTGTGGGCGTTTTGGAGATGTGCAGTTTCTAGCTATATGTCCATCACCACCACAGTTGTAGCACTTGATCGGATTTGCTTGTCCCTGATTTCCATTCCTTCCCCTATTCTGATTTGCCACATATCCTCTACCAACTCCACCTCTTCCCTATTCATACTGCCTTTCTTGAACTGGTTGCACCATAACCTTCCCATCTCTGACCAAAGCATGATTGTGTAGATTGGATGAGGTTCTGACTTCATTGTTTGTGTGAAGATTGTTAGTATGTGGTGTGAAGGTCAGATTTTGTTTAACCATAAGAGCCAGTTGATTGATGAAGTGTTCCATGACTGCATCAGTATCAGGTTGTTTGAACCTTGGATCGGGAATGAGTTTGTGATTTCCATTTCCAGTAGGTATGACTTGAGATGCTTTGGTAGTGATCCCTACATTGGTGTAGTATGCAGTTGAATCATTTGATGAACTTGATTCTCCCTGTTTAGATTTGAACTGTTCAAGAATCCTTTTTTCAAACATAGCATGTCTCTCATTCTGAAGAAGGAAGGCATATAGTTGCTCATAGTTTGTATTCTTCAATCCTTTGATTAGCTTCATAGCGGTGACAAATTTGTGCCATTCGGGATTCATGTTGTTCACAAATTTTGAGTTCAGCTGAATGTTAGGCATGGTCATTTTAATATTCCTCATATCATTCACAAGCTTGTGAAATCTTACGTAATACTCATAGATACTCTCATCTGGTTTCATCTTGAAGTGTTCAAATTCATCATACAGCTGTGATTCTCTATTTTCCTTGGTTAATTCAGAACCTGAGAGAAGCATCTTGACATTATCCCAAACAGCCTTGGCTTCAGTGTTGTGATTGATAAGCTTGTAGATATCTTTTGGAAGACCTTGAAGTATAATATTTGAAGCCCTGATATCAGCATCGAATCTTTTTTTCTCCTTATCACTGAGCTCATCATACGTCTTTGGTCTGTCCAATCCAAAGATCATGGTTCCATCTGCAGCAGTATCAATTATGTCTCTTGTAGTCTCAATCTGATAAGGTCCTTCATCAATGGATTTGAGAATGCTGACCCCATTTTCCTTTCCAAGACAGTACAATCTGATTCGTTGAGCCCAAGAGTCGTAGTCAGTTCTGTCAAGCATGGGTGGACGAGTATCTGAACCAGCTGCTTGAACGTCTTCAGCTACAGTAAAGATGATTGTAGGCACGTTGGTAGACATGTTTACAGATTTCACGGGATTTTATAACTCTATGATTAAACCGAGAAATAGATTCTTTCACGGGATTTTACTAAATCAAGAGAAAACCGTATTAGAAACAAGTATTAACCAAGTCGCTATAATTCTTGAACCAAGTCGCTAAGCACCAAGTCGCTAAGTAGCAACTCGCTAAACCTCAAGTCGTTGTGAATCAAGTCGCTAAGCACAAGTCGCTAAAACCCAAGTCGATGAACACAAGTCGCTAACGAACGAAATCGCTAAGCATACAAGTCGCTAAAGAGCAACTCGCTAAGTATCCAAGTCGCTAAGATCAAGTCGCTGAGAACAATAAGTACAAGTCGCTAGAAATAATTAAAGCAAGTCGCTAACCCCACCAAGTCGCTAGCTGTAGTGGAGAATCCACTAACTTGTACTGTTTGTCGGCTTGTCTCAATAGACAAGTCGCTAAGCTCAAGTCGCTACGACTAACACTACAACTCGCTAGAAATTACTGAAGCAAGTCGCTACAAAGAAAATCACAACGAGACTCAAGTCGCTACCTTGAAAAACTTCAAAAACACACTTTACAATCCAAAACAAGCTCAACCACAGTGATTCAAGCTTTCCAAATCCAAACCCAAGCACTTACAATGATTCTAAACACAAAAGTACACTCAAAATTCAAACTTTAACACAAGAATTGATCCAAATGATGCAAAAACCACTAAACTTTTTCAAACTCAAAAACCATATAAAACCACTAGAAATCCAAGGATAAGTAAGAGAGATGATCAAACCTTGGCTCTTGATACCATTTGTAACATATTGGATTTCACAAACACACAAGCAATCACAAATATGGGCGTATAATCATATGGTTTTAGAGAGAGAAAGTGGGATATTCTAGTAAGAGAAACTCATGGAAGGTTAGATTCCAAATGAACATCCAACCCTCTCCCTTGTGGGGAGAGGGCTATTTATACAAACTAAAACGCCACCTACTGGCTGTGGATCAGGCATACAGTGGGTAAAGACCCGTCCGTCCTCCACGGTGTTACTTAACTAAATACTACTTAACTTTAAATAACTACGACTACGAGCTTTCTAACAATTACATATACTTGAGGTGACCGACACTTTAATACTTGGATTTACTAAATCCTAACATAAACCATGAATCTGGAATCATTTGCCTATGATTTGTGCATTGCATCAAGTTTACACCAAGCTTTCATGAACACTCTAGATAATTGACTATGGCCTACACACAAGTATATGTTTCCTTAATTTGGTTTTTATAAAAGCATCACTTTAGTTGAAGGCTTGACAAGCTTTCTTGTCTCAAACAATTTAACAAATTCAACGCAAATCCCTTAGGACGATCTCGACTTACCCACCTTTGCTATCACGAACGAGTATACTTGCTCGTATGTGTTAATGTAATTTTCCGGTAAAATCGTGTTTATAAAATTTTAAAACTTGCACAAGGTTAGCACGTCAAGTTTTTGGTGCCGCTGCCGGGGATTTGATTTGTTTTAGTTGTTATTTTCTGTTTTTCTAGTATTGTTTGAGTTTAGTTTAAGTGTTTTATAAAAAGGAGAAAATTTAAAAAGTTGGTTTTCAGGCCAACCGATCGGCTGCGCGAGCAACCGATTCGGTTGGACCTCTCGTAAAAGTTTTGTGTTTTTCTTTTTTCTAGTTTTTTGTTAATCTAGTGTTATGTGTTTAAGTGTTTAGCTTAATTTCTTGTATTTTCAACTTTCTAGGCTAGTATAAATGCTTGTTATTGCTTGTTTTGCTTGTTTTATGATTTTTGCTTATTAGATTATTTTTAGTTTATTTAAGTTTTATTAAATTGTGTCTTAATTAGTTTAATGTTTTAGTTTAATTTTCAGTTTTTAGTAGTTAAGGTTAGTTATAATAATTGGTAATTTATGTTTAGTTAATGTTTTATTTATATTTAGTTAGTGTAGTTAATGTTTTAATAATTGGTAAATGAGTAGTTACATTTATTAGAATTAAAAATTTAAATTAATTGGCTTTTATTAATTAATAGTTAATTATTAGTTAGTTTAAAAATTAAAAAAAAAATGGAATTTTACCGGAGCCGATCGGCTGCATCCCGCAACCGATCAGGCTGGGTGAATTGGTTCAGAGGCATACCACCAACCGATTCGGTTGGAGGGCCAACCGATTATGTTGGAGCTCTCGTTAAATATATTTCTAGTTTCTTATTTTCAAGTTTTAGCTTTTGTGTTTAGATTTAATAAGTGTCTTTACTTGTTTAGAATGTATTTTTGTAGTTTGTTTTGATTGTAACTAACTCTAACGCTTAATTATTTGGTTGTTTGTGTTTTGTTTGTGTTTTGTTTTGTTTAGATAAGTTATAGTATGGATAGTTTGAGCGGTATCTCGGAGTATCTTAGGAATTTGGATGAAATGTTCAAAGACACAGGGAGTTCTTTGGAGAAAATTGGAAAATTTTGGAGAAGAGCAAGAAGGAATTAGCCGTTGGAACGGAGTGTTTAGAAGGTGACTGAGAGTGGCATGTGAAATTTGACATATTATGCCCAAGTGGGAGGAACTTTGTTAGGAAATTCAAGACCCATGCAACTAACCGTGAGCTAACGGGGAAGTTTCAAAGCGAAGATATTTTGAAACACGAATACTTCGAGGGATGATGAAGAATGGAACACCACAAAAATAAAAAGCACTTGCTTGTGCTTCATCTTTTGATTGAATTAACTTTTATGCATTTAGGAATTTTCTTTTTATTATTTCTATTTTGATCACTATGGTTTGAAGTTTATCTTAGACAATTTCTTTTTGGGTTTAAGTTTAAGTTTAATTATGGTAAGGTTTTATGATTTAGTTGTGAGTAAGTAGTTTAGATATTGTTAGTTTGGAATTTTCAAATGGTTGGATAATTGTTGTGTGCATCTTTAATCGAATTTTTGAGTAAAATAATTTTTGCTTGGAAGGTGAAATGGCCAAGTAAAGTTAAAAGGTTAAAATTTCTGCAAAAATGCAAACCGAAACGGTTGTGTCCATGACTGATCGGTTGGAAGCAAGTATAAGTGCCAAAAATTCAATTTTTCCAGAAACACACACACACACACACACACTAATCCTCCATTTGGGTTCCAAAATTTCGACCACCAAGAAGTAATTTGAAGGTTTTAGAAGCATTGAAAGTGCATCATGGCACCTAAACAGGTAAGCATCTTCAATCAATTAGCTTGATTAGGGTTTAATTTGAGTTTTTAATTCGAATTGCAAATTAGGTCACGAATTAGAGGTTTTTGATAGAATTCGAATTAAGATGTAATCTTTTGGAATTAAGTGGGTAATTAATGTAGGAATGCATTGCAAAAAGAATTATAGTGATTGATTCAACATTGGATGAGTATTAGTTGATTGAATTTTCGGATTCAATTAGGTTGAAGTCTTGAATCAAATTGAGTTGCAATTGATGATTCCTAGTTGTTAGATGATGCATTCTCAGTGATCTTTAGATGCCACATTGTTGTTAGAACAACTAATTGAGGAATTAAAGTTGAGTTATTATTTATGTTCTAAGAATGATGAACAAGTCATAGGAAGATGTTTTGGAAGCGAATTAAGAGCGAATTGAGGTTTTAGAAATCATCATTGAGGTTCAAATGAAGTGTATGAGTGAATTAGAATTGGTAAAATCTAGTGGGAAGTCAATTGGAAGGCCATTGCCTTCTGCAGAATTCACAACCGAATCGGCTGCGAATTGCAACCGATCGGTTGGATCAAGGTCAGAGGAGGAGTCGATCGGTTGCCCCCTCAACCGAATCGGCTCCTCAGTTCTGTAAAGAAAAATGCAATTTTTGAACTTGACTTTCGGGACTTCTATAAACTGTATCATTGGTTCTAACACTCTTATATTAACTTATATTTATGATTTCTACAGAGAAATGTTGTAGGTTGTTCAAGCTTAACGCGGATTTCAATGAATCCGCTCGTGAATAAATATTGCCAACGGAACGCGAGGAAGAAAGTTACATTTAGTATGCGAGCTGAAGGGAATGAGAACCTAAATTTTAATGATCTCACCAAGGAGGAAAAGAATGCCTTTAGGGAACGCCTTTCGAAGTTGCAAACTAGGAAAATTTTGGTTCCGAGGTTGATAGATTGGGATTTTTTTTAATGAGTATGAGTGTGAGAATGAGTTGAAAAGTATGATGCGGATGTCTTATGTTTACCCGAATGATGGAGACTCGTTCGAGGATCTTTCTTGGGAAAGAGCTTTTAGTATTCACGAAGATGTTTACCGGGAATGGTGTTTAGAGTTTTCTCGACGATTTACTTTGAAAGAAAGGTGAACCTGCGTAACATCATGAATGAAATTTGTATTTGTTTTAGGCTATGTGGACGGGATCATGCATACACTTTGCCAGGTTTTGCGGTTGCTCTTGGATTGTACGAGCCCGATGAGGTTAGTCATAGATTGTTTGAAACTCATTTTTTGAGGCTTAAGAGATTTGAAAAAGATTACCCTAGTGTCCCAGCGTATTGGAATCGTGTGGGAGATCCTTCTTATGTTCGTAGGAATTCTTCAACTTTAAAGAATCCATTGTTGAGAATCCTACACAAATTGATAGTATGGGGGACGTTCCATAGAGTAGGAAGTAGGGACAAATGCCAAAAGCCGGATTTATGGGTAATGGAATTGTTGGAGGAGTCAAAGGATGGGAACGCGGCTTGGATCATAGCTAAATATTTTTCTAGGAGAGCTCCGGGTATTAAGGATAAGAGTAACATATGTGGAGGTCATTATGTGACAAGATTGGTGAAGAATCTTGGGTACTTTGATGATAATGAGTTGGACAAGTGTGGTGATCCGAAAGTTAGTGAGATGTGGGATGCCAAAGGGTTTGGAAAGGCTTTAGATAGATCAACAAGGGTGTTGGGAGCATGGATTGACCCATCACCACATCAACCGACGGATAATGTGCCAAGGGGTACAACGAGTAGTTTTGACTCGGGTTGGGGTGATTGGAACCGGGAATTGAACAATATTGAGCATAGGTAAGTGTGGAGAGATTCGATGATGTTGAGGAACAATTACGTGAATGATTACTTGATTTCGTTCTTTCAACATATGGCACAAGAAGCTTTACTATTAGGAGAGTAACCTAAGAAGATACCTTCGGTTGATTTAGGATCAAATTTGGTTAAGTAATCTTTAGTGTTAAGCAAGAAACATTTACTATCAAAGACTCTAAAGTGTTCTAGCGTAGGCTTTTTGCCTCGAAGTAACACGTATGGAGTTTTACCTAATAATGGTCTAATTAGGACACGGTTAAGTATATAGGTTAATGTGTCGACGGCATTGTACCAAACTTTTTGAGGAATAGATTGCTCATTAATCATGGTGCAACTCATTTCTTGTAAGGTTCTATTTTTCCTTTCAACTACCCCATTTGATTGTGGAGTGCGAGGAGCCGAGAAATTGTGAGTTACCATTAGCATCACAAAAAGCTCCAAATTGCACTTCATTATCAAATTCCCTACCATGATCCGTTCTAATTGACACTATAGGACTTCCTAGTTGTCTTTGTATTTTCTTACTTAATATTTCAAAGTAATTGAACGTTTCAGTTTTATTCTTTAGAAGTTTCGTCCATGTGTACCTAGAGTAATCATCCACTATAACCAAAGTATAGAAGTTACCTCCGTAACTTTGTATAGCGGATGGACCAAATAAATCCATATGTAGTAATTCTAGACACTTAGTTGTTGAGACCATATTTTTAGCTTTATGACTAGCATGGACTTGCTTTCCTATATTACAAGCATCACAGAAATGATGTTAGTATTTTAATTTGGTTAGGTCTCTTACTAGTTCCTTAGATGATAGCGATTGAACAAGTCGCATATTGGCGTGACCCAATCTTCGATGCCATAAGGTCGAAGTATCATCCATAGAAGTAAGACAAAGTTTGTCTTTTGGTTCATTGCCGATTTTAATGATATAGACTTCATGTTTTCTAATGCCTCTTCCTATAGTAATAACGTTTTCAATGTTTTACTACCGGTTTCATTAAAAAGTACGTTGCACTTTTTATCACATATTTGTCCTATACTTAGAAGATTGAAGTTTAGGTTTTCTACGTGACAAACATCGTTAATGGTTAAGGATTTGTGAGAAATTGTACCTTTACCGATAATTTTGCTCTTGCTATTGCCAAACACCACATTTCCTCCATTGAAGGATTCGTATATGGAAAACAAGTATTTGTTACCGGTCATGTGTCTCGTGCACCCGCTATCCTTTATCCATTCATCTGGATCTAGGTCGACCTTTAAGCACACCTAAGAAACAATTAACTCAAAAGTTTGGTCCCCATTTGTCATGGGTCCATTAGTATTATATATTTCATTCATGTTAGGCATATATAAAAAATGTGAGAAAGCATTCCACGATGTAAAGTTTTGAAATGGAAAACCGTTTTGTACATTAGGATTCCATCCCATTTGATGGTGGTTACTTCTCGGATAAACATTATTTGGTCTTCTTATAAATGTGTTTGGTTTAGAAAACGATGGACCTTTGTTTTTCATAAAACTTTGATTTTGTTTTAGTGGAGGTGGTTGTTTGACATTTCTAACAGTAACATGGGTTGGTTTCTTCTTGTTAACAATAACAAAGTCGGTTCTAGATGATGTAGTTACATTATTTCTACTGTTTGCTGGTACAGACCTACGGATCCCTGGATTTGTACTAGACGGTTCATTTTTCAAGGGATCTGTGGGATCCGTGACTACAGTAGCTTGTTTTTCAATTGCTTTAACGAATTGTGTTTCTTTAATCTCGCTAGTTGATGCATGAAGTTCCTTAATACCTAAACCCTTTTGATTATTTCCCGTTTTAACACTATCAAGTATTATATCAAGAGTATTAGTACTCATTCTAGCAATCTTGGAATCAAGATTATAAACTAACGTTTGAAGTTGAACACAAAGCTCACATTCACCATCTACTTTCTTCTCTTTTTCTAAACGTTTTAATTTATCTTTTAACTCAATGACTTCCTTTTCTAAACGTTCATTTTTGTTTTTCAAAATCTTATTTTTGTTAATTACTTTTAGACTAATTTTGCAAAGTTTATCATATTCACGATGCAATGATTCATCATCTAATGATGAGCTACTATAATAGAGAGATTCGGGACATACCTTGTTTGAGTCATTTGCCATGAGACAAATTTCTTCGTTCTCCTCCTCACTCATTCCCCACGAACCACTTACGAACGCCTTTTGTTCGTCACGTTTGGGACACTCACTATAGAAGTTATTAGGGTCCCCACATTTAAAACATGTGAGTTCGTCCCTTGCTTTCTTGTCGTCTTTGCCTTTCCGGAACCCCTTCTTGTCGTCATATGGTTGCTTGACATATCTTCCTTTCCTTCTAAAGAAATTCTTGAAATCCCTTACCGCCATGGCGTACTCTTCGTCATCACTCTCCGAAGAAGAGGTTTCTTCATCGCTTGAGACCTTCTTGGCTTTTAAGGCAAGAGATTTGTGCTTCTCTTTCTTTTCTTTTGAGGCTTCGGAGTCTTTAGCGAGGACAAGCTCATAGACCTTTAGATTGCCTATGAGTTCGTCGAGAGTGAGGATTGACAAGTCTTTGGATTCTTCGATGGCCGTCACCTTTGATCTCCACTTAGATGGAAGCGCCCTTAGATATCTCCTGACATGATTACGACTAGAAAAAGACTCATCAAGTGCTTGTAATGAGGTAATGATAGTATTAAAGTTAGCAAAAGAATTATCTATACTATCCTCATCCGATATTGAAAATTGTTCATATTGTTAAACAAATAAATCTATTTTGTTATTTTTAACTTGTTGATTTCCTTGGTGAGTTACAACTAAAGAATTCCAGATTTCTTTAGAGGTTTTAAGCATAGAAATTCTTTCAAATTCCTTTTTGGGTAAAGCATTATATAAAACCATTTTTGCTTCACTATTTTTGGAAAGCTTTTTCTTTTTATCGTCGGTGAGGCGATCACGAGGGATATTTATTTCGTTGCCGGTTTTATCATCTTTTGTAGTGGCTTGAAAGTCACCTTCAATAATGATGTACCAAAGATCAATATCTTTTAACTTCACATAAGTTTCAAATCTATTTTTCCAATAAATAAAGCCATTTGTTTCAAGTAGTGGAGGTCGTTGCATAGATTGCCCTTCTTTATAATTTTCAAAACTCATTGTGAATACAATTTATTTTAAAACTTTTGTAAACCTTGCTCTTGATGCCAATTGTGGAAAACTAGAAGGGGGTTGAATAGTTTTGCCGATTTTAAGTTTAGTTTAAAAACTTTATATTCGATCTTATGTGAATTCGTATGGATGGATAGAAAGTATAAAGCAATACGTAAAGTAAATAATGAAAGCAAATAAAGTAAAGGATAGAGAGTAGTGACACAAGTGATTTATAGTGGTTCGGCTACAAGGACACCTTCCTTGCCCTACTCCACTCCTCGAGTTCCCCACTCGAGAGTTCAAGCACTATGTCAACAAGCTCCTTCAACACGGCGAAGATGCCTCACAACGTCGCTTACACTTTATCCGGTACAAAGCTAAATACCGAGTCCTTAACACGACGGACCAAACCAACACAACTATAACACAACAACTATGTGAAATATGAAATACAATATCGTGATACATAAATCTTGTGGAGGAACAAATCAATCAAGGACCCCTTGCTTGGATGACTTGTAGTAACTCGTGATCTCGCCTTTGAGAATGACCTATATGAGAATCACAACAAAAGAAAGAAGAACTACTAGATAGATCAAGAGATCTGAGATTAGAAGAGAGAAGTAATATATGAGAGAGTTTGTAAAAAGAGGAGTGAGTAACAATGAAGAAATGGCTCACTATTTATAGGCAAAAATCTCTACTGTAGCCCGGTTCCTACGGATCCAAGGGATCCGGCAATCTGGGATGTACCAGTCCTGGTTTTGGGTTGCAAACCGGGTCATGGGTCATGGGTATGAGCCTTGGGTACCCAACAAGGTACAATCTATCTAGACATTGAGTCATGGGTCTTGGGTTATGGATTTGCTCCATGGGTATGGGTCACGGGTCATGGGTCTTGACTTGTAGTAACTCGTGATCTCGCTTTTGAGAATGACCTATATGAGAATCACAACAAAAGAAAGAAGAACTACTAGATAGATCAAGAGATCTGAGATTAGAAGAGAGAAGTAATATATGAGAGAGTTTGTAAAAAGAGGGGTGAGTAACAATGAAGAAATGGCTCACTATTTATAGGCAAAAATCTCTATTGTAGCCCGGTTCCTACGGATCCCTCACTTGGGGGATCCGTCTAGTGCAATCCAAGGGATCCGGCAATCTGGGATGTACCAGTCCTGGTTTTGGGTTGCAAACCGGGTCATGGGTATGAGCCTTGGGTACCCAACAAGGTACAATTTATCTAGATATTGAGTCATGGGTCTTGGGTTATGGATTTGCTCCATGGGTATGGGTCACGGGTCTTGGATAATACCCATCCTATTAAACTATTACAACAAATGAATTATTACAACATATTTTTGTAAATGACCAAATGTATATACTTTACAAAAATAACATGTATCCTTATAATTTTACTTATGATAACTTTATATTTGTTATCAACAAAACACAAAGAGATCGCTAAATATGAATAAACGTTTTTACGGTTTATTTGTATTAACATCCTTGAATAACTTAAGTTATTCTAAATAGTCCGTTGTCGATCAATAACATGGGAATGATATTGAATGAAGAAAAATCTGAGTATTAGTTAGAATATACTTGAAAGTATATTGAAGCGTAGCATGACTAATTTCAGATGATATTCAATGGATTGAGTATAGGACTTATCCCACCTACATGGTGGTACTTTATGGATCTTAGTCATTAAGTACATTATGTATATTTATCCTCTGACTTGAGATACCATAGAAATGTTATGGATGTAGTGCATTTCTGTGAAGCAATTTAACGCTATACGTAACTGGTAGTTATAAGGGTTGTTTTCAGAAGTGTTGCGAAATTTATGAATTATGCTCGTAGTCAAAACGGGATTTGTTTCCTTCACAATTATTTTGAAGTATAATACTGTTGGGCCCCTCGTAGGGTTATCAAGATGTTTGCATGGCCATGCCCAAGGTCTTCGGGAATATGTTCAGAAGAATTGGTAATCTTGATCAATCATATAAAGCGAGAAACCTAATAGTTAATTAAGAAATGAGTGAGATCCATATTCTTATTAACATGGTATTAGAAACAAAATGATGAATATGATGATGAATCGTCAAAGTGGTTTTTCTCCAGAAAACCATACACGAGTTGTACTGGGGGCATTGGCGTGTTGCTACACGCTAACCAATGTCATTACACGTTTTGTAAACATATCCAAGTGAGAGCTGTTGGAATATGTATATATTTATAAAATCGTGCATGTCCGGATTCGAACTCGTGACCACGGGGTTGCACACATTAGCGAATGAGAATTGAAGTTATAATTAATGTAAAATGAGTACGATTAATTATTACACAAAACCCGACTAACGATCGTTAAGTATTTAACGAGAAATGACTAACGACCGTTAAATGTAAATAGAAGGACTAGTAATTAAAAATCTTAAAATGGAAAAGATTTGGGTGTCCCTGGGCTTGTACATGGCCGGCCATAGGGGGGGTCTCACAACCCAAAACCCTAATTTGTTCCCTAAGATTTTCATTCACTATATAAACAAACCTAGGGTGAATGTTTAGGGTTAACTTTTGTGCATTGAATTAACCCTAGATCTCTCCTCCCTTTCTCTCTTGCTAAGTTCGGTCGAACCCCCCTCCCAAGGGTGTTTTGGTTTTGTTTTTCATAAAACAAGGGCTTGTGTTAGATCTAGCAATCTCTTTGATTCGTGGTTAATTCGTGTGTACAAAACTGTGGTGGTAAGACATTATTCTTACACCAATTGGTTTGAGTTGTAAAACGGTAAGGGACAACTCTTTAAACCACTTCATCATCTTTGTTCAAGAGATCTAACCAATTGCAAGATGTATGTTACGCGTTTATTTTTCAGTTAATTAATTGCTATTATATTCTAAATCTTCCGTTGTGTACTCTGTGATGTCTACATGTTATTATTTGTATATCATGTATCATAACCCTACACAAAGTTTGGACGAACTAGGTTGGCTTGCCAACCGAGTTCAACACACACATAAAAGAAAAAATCGTTTCAACTTAAAAAAAATAAAAAATAAAAAAATAATAAATAAAAAATAAAAAATTAAACTTTACCAATGTGGCAGCTAGGTCGTCGTCAGATCATCGGAGAGAGAAATCTGATGTGACAGGGGTGACCGAGGTCACCACTGTGCATAGCCTAAAGATCATGCCACACATATTTAGACATGAATTTAAACACACAATTTAGGTCTCCAAATCATTTTCTGCATCAATTATAGACAAGATGGTACACTTATTTAGCATGTGGCTCTTTAATTTAGCGTGAGGAAAAATGTTACTCAGCTGTCATATATTCACCGTAGAGCTTTGCTCTCAAATGCGAGCTAGATCAATGCAGTTGCAAGTGAGATTCAAGCAAGGTCAATTCCAAGTTTCCAACAAGTCAACAACAAAACCCAAAACCCAATCCCGTATGTACGAGGTATGAAGATGTGGAATAATACCCCTACCCTATGATAAACCCGAGAGTAGTAGGTACACTGGTTCCATGAAGCAAGGCCAAAATGAATATTCAATTAAAGGCGTTATTCGACTTTCAAAACATTCAGCTAATTTGACTATGTTTACTAGATATTATTTTTACTGTTTGACCCATTATAAAATGACAGCTGGATGTGGAAGCCCGGAAGGAACGGGAGGAGGGAAGACCTGTAGTATAAAAGCAACAACGCATCTAAGCATTTCGAGAATTTAACAATTGACAAAGTCAGAATAAAATGCATAGTCTAACTGATCCACAAGCAAAACAGTCTGATCTTCTGATACGAGGGGTAAATCGAGTGATATCCCATAACTTGATTTTAACATACTGAAAGAACACAAAGCAAAAGTGCTTACACCTCAATGATTTGCTAGCGGAATCCAATCAAAAATCGTCATCATCTTCTTCAGCAATATGCTTCGCAAGCTCTTGCTCTTGTTGTTGTCTCTCTCTCCTCTTTTCAGCACTTTCTTTTTCCTTGTGTGAGTTTGGAGGGAAACGAAGCGCACGAACTGCCTCATTATGCATATTCAAACAGAAGGCAATTCGAGAATTGAAAGCTAGCTGAGGCTCGTTTGTGGAATATATGTCACCAGTTTCCTTAGATACCATCCATTCGTTTGCATGATCTAATGTTGCGTCAATGGCACCATCACGAATTGCCTTGGATACGATGCTCTCAGCATCGGCCACGGGGTTTGGTGAGTCCAGTCTCAGCTTCTTTGCCACGTCAGCAAGTGAGATACGCGAGTAGGAGATGCTGATGTTGCGGAGCCCGGTTCTTATCACATTGTGGCGAAGTCTCACGATTAAGTTGTTAGTTCGATCTGAGGTGAAAGTGGTGGAGAATTTCTCTGCTGTGGTTTTGAACAGCTCTAGATCTCCAATTCTAACAGCCTGAAAAATGAATAAATTGTGCTTGATAAAGTGCAACGAATTAAGACCAGTGACAAATAGAGTTACTGCTATGATTCTAGGAAACTTTCAGGCATGCTTGTTCTCAAGTTCTGTAATTTGGGTGTCTTTATATCACACTCGCCAAATGGGCTGAAAGTGACCCAAAGTCCATATTTAATTCATACAACTTCCTAATTCTAATTCAGAAATTAGATTTAGTAATGCCGTTACTATATCTTATTAAGCACAACTGCTACATCTATATTTCTTTTAAAACTTAAGGAGGAACAAGTATTTGTGGTTCAAACAAATTCCTAGTCGGCATGTACTACTAATTGGCCAATTTCAACCCGTTCCAAAGCTGTGTCATATAAAGCTTAATCAGAAGTTGAGATAACACTCACATTGGTAAGCTCAAAGTATGGTCTCAAGGCCTTCTCCATGCCTTTTTGCATAAAGACAGTTCGTTCAGGGATCTCTCCTAGAAGTAAGCGAACAATCACAGCCCACTTATTGCACTGAACACGAAATCCAAGAGCAGCTACAGGTGCTTTACGAGCAGCTTGAAGAAGAGATTCCTTTGCATCAGTGTACTCCAGCTGAATCGTCCTAATCTTCCCAAGGTAAAACAGGTACCGGCAAAACTAAAACACAGAACAGGAAAAGGAAAAATATATTACAAAGTTATAAAAATTCACCCAAACTCAAAATAATTGTCATCACTAGAATGAAGAATCAATACCTGCTGATTTGAATGTGCTTCAAAACGTGGTGCCTTTGACCTTAACTTTTCGGCTTGATCATACAAATTGTAATGAAGGTAATTGCGGAGTAGCAGGTTCAGGAGTGTTTCCTGTTTATCACAATCTTAAACTTATAATCACAAGTACTCCCAACGACTACTAATAAAACAAAAAATAGAAAGAGGAAAAAAAAAACAAAAACAAAAAAAAAACAAAACAAAACAAAAAAAGACAAAAACAAAAAAACAAACCTGTCCCAACTCATCTTGCCGCGATGTAGCAACTCGGTGCAAAGCGAGGAGATTACTGCAAATAAATGGCATGATCTTAATCAGGCACAATGAACACACAATAATTGACTACATACTACCTCGTGTTAAGTTATACGCACCCCCTGATTTCAGAAAGGCTATCGGTAAGTTCATAGCTAAGAGAGTAATAGAAGTAGAGTCTGGATGCCAAAACATCAACTGTTCTCCTGCTCAGGTTCTTTAAACGGGCAATACTTGCTGATGAACAAGCCTTAGCCTGCATGATGAGTAAAAGCGAGGTTTATAAAACCAATAATAAAAACTAAAATGGAAAATAGAGGTTTAAAATAGTTAAATCAAGTATGCTGACCTCAGTGTATTTTTTCTCATCAATGAGGAAAATGAGCACAAGCAAGTAGCAATAGATCTCAAGTTCTGGGGAATGCTTCACAGTAGCTTGAGGGGCGGATGATGCAGTATCGACTTCCATGTCATTTTCATCATCCTTCACAGAAAGTAAAAATAATTCAGTATATGCTATACATCATTCATTCATTTATAAAAGATAACACTATCTAAATTTAAATTATGGTTTAAAACATCTTCCCATAATATCATCGTTATTTCCTAATCTAGAGACAAACTGTTGGGCTTATAGAGAGCTGGTGCTTATAACAGGATAAATGAATGACAATACACCATTTAACAGTGTAAAAATTTATAAGCTTTAGAAGTCCACTAGCCTCATATGATGCAAACTTTAAAAACAATTCAGTCATCAAGAAGCAGTTGAGTTAAGCTAAGAACTCAATCTCAACAGAAGTATATAGATTAATCACCCTAGTGAATGACATTTATCCATACACTCCTACCCTCCTTTGGTGTATTCCACTCACTCAGATTATCTTAACTGCCTCTCGTATGCTAACCTCTACCTCCCAAACAAACTCCTGTTAGTGCACATCTAAGTCACTAAACAGGCATTCAAATTTACATAAGCTCATAAACCCGCTATATAAGCTAACACAAACACTCCTCAAGTCGAAGCAGGCATCCTTATAGAGACAGTTCACACCGCCTAAGAAGTTCTCCAAATACATCAATTTTGTATGTTTATCTTCTATAAATGCTATATCAGGTGTAGTCATTTATTTTCATCTAGTTTTCTAACCCTTTCTTAAATCTCTCAGGCTTGGTATCTGACTACGAAACAAAGTTTAAACCAAATGATCATTGAATTCTGACCCAGATATAATCATTCCTATGCCTAGCTAAGATGTTCAAAGGCAACATTGCTAATGTTCTATCGTAAGATGTGGAAAGGCAACAGTATAATCCTGCGGTTTTATTTTCATTATTTATCTGCATATTTGAATACATGACACCATTGGGGGATTAAATGCGAGTTTATGACTGCTTTGAATCCAAACAGTTATATCACAATCAGAAATCAGAATTACCAGACCAAATGTATGCCAATTACATGAAATTATTAAGGGGCAATTACATCTATATCCTTACCAAAGTTCAATATTACATCAATGTCCTTCTCACTTTTGTAATTACGTCAATATCCTTCTCAAACCTTTTTAATTACATCAATATCCTTCTCACTTTTATAATTACGTCAATATCCTTCTCAAACTTTTTTAATTATATCAATATCCTTCTCAAAATTTTAAATTTTCGTATATATCTCAAAATCAACATGTTCTTTAATCACTCAAGGCTAAATAGTATATATGAACAAATAAATAAACACGAACAATAAGTTCTTTCATATATATATATATATATCCAAACTTTTGTAATTACGTCATCATATTCTTTCATCAATCGTGGCCAAAAAATATATATAAACATTATAATTATGATGAATATCATAGATAAATAATAGTTTTTGAATTGAAAATCAATATAATTATAATTTACTTGATTTCTGAATATATGTGAGAATTTAAAGATATTGATGTAATTATAAATGTGGGAAGGATATTTATGTAAATGAGAAGGATATTTACGTAATATTGAACTTTAAGAAGGATATACATGTAATTCTCCCAACTATTAAAAGTTTAAAACAGGTCCGTTAGTTAAATAGAAGCCATGAATTAGGAAACAGCTTTCTTGTCTATCACATCACTTTCATTCAAAGCTTTATTTTCATAAACTCTGATTGCCGTACATGTAGCGATAGAACAACTCATGTCTCACTCAAGGTTAACAAAGATGTTTGTATCTACGTTAACTGATTATCTATACATTTGTAAGTAGTCATCAGCAGGCAACTATCCTAATTAAAGACTGAATATCTAGGTGGGCATGGATGAAATGTTCCCTTTCTGCTTGGTAATCTTGTTCGATAGTTTTATACAGGTTGCATCAGCAAATCAGCACACTTGCTGAAGTTCAAGAAACATATGGATCATTTAATTCTTATCCCTTACAATCCCCATCACATATGCACTGTCCCTATATAGTTAGCCCCTATCAATCCAGTATCTACAAAAGAGAGATGATCCGTTTCTATTTGCAACGAGGCAAAAGAAATGATAATGTTGGAACATGTATAAGACAAGGGATACCTTTTAAGTAAACTTTCGCCAACGTATCCCACATCCCAATTCATGCAATCATGGTAGTACTTATGTTTTCATCACACATACCATAAAATAAGAAACCGTTCTAGATAAGACCACCAAATTTTTATTACTACTCATGATCTTTTTCCATTAACATTCTCCACGCCATTAACAATACAAGTTATTTGGCAGACCCTAAAAACTTACAGCTTGCAAGTGCACTTTAACAGCATGCAATTCAACGAGGTCTTAGAATACAGGCCATAGCTTCTGAAACTATGTCGAACACCACTCTATAGACAAAATCTTTTTAAGCTATCCCGGTTCATTACGGTTTATTTTCTTATCTTGTGATATAACTCTATGTGCTACAAGTTGCACCTAGCGTAAACAAGAAAACAGGAACTTCACCATAAGGCTAACTAACTCAGTTCGGATACTTTTCTACATTATCGAGCAAAGAAGCAAACCTTGGGCAAATACGCAGACAAGCGCGTATGCGCCTCGGATCCAGCCACAAGCGCAAACTGAAGAAACGTCGAAACAACAGGCGCCTTCAGCTTCCTCCTCAAAGCAATAGTCAACCTAACAGCTCTCAAAATCCTCCTAACTTCACGCGCATACGCTCCCGTCTCAATCAACGCCGCAATCTCCTTCAAATCTACACCACCAAATCAATTCATACAGTCAAATAAACAACAACAATATTCAACTAACTAACAGATTAAATAACGGATCTGAATGATAGTTACGCTGCAAAACAGGTGTGGGAGATGAGGTTGAATTAGAGACAGCTGCTGCTGTTGCTGGGACCTGTGGTTGTTCTTTCATCTCAACGTCTTGAGTCATTTTTTTTCTTTTTTTGTTCCTGTTAAGTTAAAATTTAAGTTATGATATATTGAATTGAGTGAATAATGTGAGGTTATGATTTTGAATTATAAAAACTTATTACCTGAATGAATGAAGATGAAGAAGATTGCAACCGGAATGGAATTGGAATTAGAATTAGAATTAGGGCTGCTTTTGCTCCAAGTTAACTCTTTTCAGTATAGTTTTGTAAGTGTGGGTGTTTCTGTTTTTGGTCCTTGGAGTATTCAAAAGATACATATTGTAACCACTGGTTTTGAAAAAACAAACACGATATGCTTTTTAGGGGCGTAAATTGGTTTGGTTATCGCGTTGTTAGATTCATTCAGTTTAGTTAGTTTGGTTAAATTTTCTTCAGAGGAAAACTAAAAACCTGGTTATTCACCTTATCAATATATCAAATCAATGATGGGGTCTGTTTGGCACCTAATTAGCACCTAAATTGACCGAATTTAAATTTGGTTCGATTTTTGGGTTTACCCGAATTACATAATTTATATAGATTTTTAGCATCAAAAAATATTTTGAACTTAAAAAAAAAAAGTTATATTTATACTATAAATGAGTTTTAATGGTTTTTTTAATATATAAAAAGTAAATATATGTATGTGAATTCGGTTTTTCGTTCGGTTCGGTTTTTATTTTACCAAAATCATATCTAAACCGAAAATCGAATATTTAATTTGGTTCGATTTGATATTAGCAAACTCGATTTGCTTACAAATTCGTTTCACTTTTATTTGGTTACTGTGGGTAATTTGTGAAGTTTTTGTTAAGTTTAGGCCTGCTAGGTCATGAATTATTATTGAACATTCTGTGGCCCAAGTCTTGACATGGCTCAGTTTCTCTGGCCCAATGTTTTTCTGGTTTCTCGGTTTCTCCCATATAAGTTATACAGCCTTTGCTTAAACGAAAAACAAAATGACACATATATGGGTAAACTATGTTTAAACTAGAAAATTGTGCTTTCAGCGTTTTGTTGACTAAACAATTTTTACAACTGATAAAATGTGATATAGCTCAAATAATTAGCCGGACTTTGAAAAGCACAACCCCATTAGTCCACAAGCCCACACGACGGTTCATGTTCTTATGACCTCTGTTGTAAAAATCGGTCCAGGCGGCCGATTAATCCTCGCATAATCGCTGATCGCTCACTAAGCGTCTTGATTTATCATAATCGGCCTATTTAATCGGTTTGGTCAAAGATCGCTTAAAAATAGATCAACAAACCGATTAATCAGACAAAATCGGTCAAATCGGACAAATTCGCTTAAAAATCGGTCAACAAATTGCTTAAAAATCGGACAAAATCACTTAAAAATGGGTCAACAAACCGATTAATCAGACAAAATCGGTCAAAAATCGCTTAAAATAGTCAACAAACCGAATAATATCTATGTATGACTTTAAACTAAGAAGAATTATGTATTATGTTTATATTTGAAGACTTGAAGTATTTGAATTTTGATACCCTATGCTTATTTCATACATATAATATAATATAATATCTAATATTACAATTTTGTGTACAAAAATTTCAACCCGTTTAATTTCCGATTAATCCCCGCCTAACCGATTAATCGCTAAGCCTTACCCGACCGCTTCACTAGCGCATAGCGATTTTTACAACCTTGCTTATGACTAACCGACGGCAAAGAAACCTGGCCGGTCCACAAATCTTTTATTATATACTCCTTTTGTCCAATGTTATTCTTCATCTTTTCTATTTTGGTTGTTCCAAAAGGATTATTTAATTTCAAATTACAATTTAGAAGTTGAATTGTTTACGTTTACCGTGTTGTTTTTAAGCAAAATAACTATTTACAAAATTTAATGAAAGTCTTAACTAATTGTCGAAAGATTAAACTGTATTTTTATTGCTTTGCATAAATCAAAGCAGTAATAAATGTATTTTTTTGAAATTGTGTGTCTTAATCGATGAACAATAATTTTAAGTCAGATAGAGCAATAAAAGTAAATCCATGTCGAGCCGTTTCAGAAAAACTAAATGTTTGAATAAAATTGAACTTGACCAAAATATGAAATTGAGCTAAATGATTAGCCAATTAACTTTTGGGCATTTTCTGAAACCATATGTTTTCCTTTTATTAGTCGTTATATATACTGTCCTATGTTATATATATTATAATATTGCGCCGTTCATTCTTTATTGGACCGATCATTTGCCAAATGAGTATATATATAATGTCACAACAACAAAACCCAATCTCGAGATATGAAACGCAAGAGTATGGAGACTACTTTCATGAAGACCTTCCAATAAGTGAATGTGCTCAAATATAGGTAAACTATGTTTAAATGCGTGATCCTTTCTCTTTTTTTTTTTGGTACCATGGTTTTTAATCTTTTGGACTAATCCACGAAATTTGAACCACTATCACACATACAAGATGTTAGAGTGGTCACCTCAGTATCATTTACACCGAGCAAGAATTGAACGTGTCATCTCTCACGTTTAAATGTGTGATACTTATCTTTCAGTAAGAAAAGCTCTACCAAAATCATATGTATCAAGTACAAATGTGTTTTTGTTTTTTAATGTTCATTTTAGCGTCTTGAAGAGATTAACCATGTTTACAGCTGTTGGAATTTTATACTCATAACAATTATATAAAACAAATAACATCATCAAAGCATGCAGCGGAAGTAAATAGGAATAATATATGTAAATAATTAACCGAACAAGAAAGTGCGTACCTTTTAGCAATTCAAGAATCAAACGATGATTGAACAAGAACAAAAACCCAAAACCCTAATTATTAGGGTTTATATAATCGACCCACAAAAAATCGACCACCAAGAAAACACAAGCTCAAGCGTGCTTGTCCTTCGTTCTTGTACACACGTACTATTAGTGATTTGATGTGAAAAGCTAGTTTCTTGAATCACAAATAAAACCAAACACTTGTATCTTTGAGTTAAGCAAAATCGAAAACCCTTGGGGTTTGGGTGTTTCGACCGGCCATGCAAATAGGGAGAGAGGAGAAGAGAAATTAGGTTATTGGTGATCCAAGATTAAGTTGTGAATGAATATAAGGGATTGTATTTATAGGTAACTTAACTTGGTGACCAAGTTTGAGAAGGTTAGGGTTTGGAAACCCAAACCGATCGGCCAAAGCATCCCAAGGGGATTCTAGAACTTTCCCGACTTGTAATTTCATCTCTAGTCCTTTTAGTTAATATTTAACGACCGTTAACCAAACTTCGTTAATTATTTAACTATCGTTATGTTTTATTTCGTGAATAATAATTAATAATAATAACGTTTTATTTATATTAATTATTTACATTAATTCTCATACGTAATGTGTGCAATCCCGAAGTCTCGAGTTCGAATCCGGACATACATATATTTAAATATCTATAAAACCTTTCAGCTCCCACTTGGATATTACTAAATATAGTAATGACATTGGTTAGTCTAGCTTTCACACGCCAACGCCCCCAGATCGAATCGAGTATGGTCTCCTGGAAAAAACCATTTAATGATTCATCATTTTTACTTATCCTTTTGTTACTAATACTACATTAACTATGAATATGGATCAAGTCATTTCATAAGTTAACATTCTGTTTCTCGTTGTATATGATTGAACAAGATTACCAAATCTTCTGAACGTATTCCAGATAGATCTTGGGTATGGCCATACAAACATCTTGTCAACCCTACGAGGGGCCCAAATATAGTATTATGCTTTGAAACAAATTCAAATGAACAAATTCTCTTGACTACAAACATAACTCATGAATTTTGCAACACTTCCGAAAATAGCCCTTATAACTACCAGTTACGGATAGCGTTAGACTATCTTACACAAATGCACTACATTCATATCAGTTATCTGGTATCTCAAGTCTGAGTATAAACACTTCATGATATACTTAATGACAAAGACCCATAAAGTATCATCATGTAAAGTTGGGATGAGTCCTATATTCAATTCATTGAATATCATGTGAATCTGGTATGTCCCACGCATCAATATACTTTAAAAGTATATTCTACCAAAACTCAGATTTGTCTTAATTCAATGACATTCTCACATCATTGATTGACAACGGACTATTTAGAATAACATAAGTTATTCATGGATTAAACATGCAAATATATGATATAATATTAAGAAAATGAAAAATAAACATAAACAACTATTTTATTTCATTAAAGTAATATTTGTTCATAACATCCTTTATCCAAATACTAATCACAGATCTGCATGAAACTACTAGCTAAACGAAGTCCTATCCCATCAGCATGGTCAGTAAGTTTTTCTTTAGGCAAAGGCTTCGTAAAGGGATCAGCTAGATTATCATCTGTATGAACTTTGAGTAGATTGATTTCACCTATGTCGACTTGTTCTCGAACATAGTGATATCGACGAGGAAAATGTCTGGCGCCCTTCATGACTCCAGGCTCATTGGCAAATGTTATTGCAGTAGAGTTGTCATAATACACATTTAAAGGTAATTCAATTGAGGGCATTACTCCTAGTCCCGAAATGAATTTCCTAATCCAAACAGCTTCCATCGCAGCTTCTGAAGCAGCTATGTACTCAGCTTCTGTAATAGACATCGCAACCGTTGTTTGCTTCTTGCTCTTCCAGTCAACTGCTCCTCCATTAATGACAAAGACATAACTCGTCTGAGACTTCGTATCATCTTTATCGGTTTGGAATGACGCATCGCAAAAACCTGTAACATCAAGTTCTGCATCTGGATTTCCTCCATACACTAGAAACATTTCTTTAGTAGCCCTTAGATACTTAAGAATGTTCTTAACAGCTTGCCAGTGTTTCACACCTGGGTTCTGTTGATACCGACTGGTGATATTCTGTGCAAACGCCACATCAGGCCTTGTACATCTCACAGCATACATGATAGATCCTAAAGCCGAAGCATAAGAAACTTTCTTCATGTAAGCCACCTCTTCAGGTGTTGACGCGCATAGTTTATTACTTAAGCCATGTTCAACTTGCATCGGGAAATATCCCTTCTTGGAATTTTGCATACTGAATCTCTTCAATATTTTATCAATGTAAGCACTTTGGCTTAGTCCAATTAACCGCCTTGATCTATCTCGGTAGATCTTGATTCCCAGAATAAATGCTGCTTCCCCTAAGTCCTTCATAGAAAAGCACTCTCCAAGATAAGATTTTACATCTTGCATACTTGGAATGTCTTTTCCCATGATCAATATGTCATCGACATATAAGACAAGGAAAATAACATTACTCCCACTAGCTTTGTGATACACACATGGCTCATCAAGATTTTGAGTGAAACCAAATTTCTTGATTTCTTCATCAAACTTCTTGTTCCATTGCCTTGATGCTTGCTTCAACCCATAAATGGATCTTTGAAGTTTGCATACACGCTTCGGAAACTTTGGATTCACAAACCCTTCAGGCTGCGCCATATAGATGTCCTCATCTAGGCGACCGTTTAAGAAGGCAGTTTTGACATCCATTTGTCATATCTCATAGTCATAGTACGCAGCTATGGCTATAAGAATCCTAATAGCTCTAATGTCTGCTACAGGAGAAAATGTCTCCTCGTAGTCTACCCCATAGGTTTGAGTATACCCTTGGGATACAAGACGAGCTTTATAGGTGTGTGCATTGCCATCCATGTCAGTCTTTATCATAAAGAACCACTTACTTCCAACTACCTTAGCATTTGGAGGTAAGTCAACCTCTATCCAGACTTCGCTATCTTTCATGGATTGCATTTCCCCATTCATTGCAACTCGCCATTTTTCCTTTTCACGACTCATCATGGCAGCTTTATAGTTAGCAGGTTCACCAAGATCCCCTAACAAATTTTCCTCAGCTTCTACGTTGAGACATAGACGCTCAGGTGCACGCGTAGCCCTTGCGGATCTACGAATGGGAACCACTTCAATCTCAGGTGGAACGCCCAGACTTTCAGGTTCTACTTGAGGTTGGCTAGTGTTTTCAGAAGGTGCTGTATCTTCCTGATCATCTTCCAGATCATAAACTCTCCCACTGAATTCATGAGATATGAGATCCTTTTCAAGAAAGTCTCCATACCTAGCAACAATCACTTTGTTTTCAGGTGGAAAGTAGAAGTAGTAACCCATAGTTTCCTTTAGGTATCCTACGAAGACACACTTAACAGATCTTTGTTGCAGCTTATCAGCAGAGTCACGTTTAACAAACGCCTCACAACCCCAGACCTTTAAGTAAGACAAGTTGGGAGCTTTCCCAAACCACACTTCATAAGGAGTCTTATCAACCTTCTTAGTTGGAACCATATTCAATATGCGAACAACAGTTTCCAAAGCATAATCCCAAAAGGATAAGGGAAGAGTTGTAAGATTAAACATCGATCGCACCATGTCTAGCAACGTACGATTTCTTCTCTCAGATACACCATTTTGTTGTGGAGTATATGGAGATGTGAGTTGCTGGACAATACCACACTCAGCTAGATAATCTTTAAACTCTTGGCTTAAATATTCACCACCTCTATCGGATCAAAGAGCTTTAATCTTCTTTCCTAGTTGCAGTTCTACTTCACTCTTAAAAACCTTAAATGTTTCAAAGACTTCATGTTTATGTTTAAGTAAATAAACATAACCATAACGACTGAAATCATCAGTAAAGGTTAAGAAGTAGCTAGCACCCTTTCTTGACACATGTCTTAGTGGTCCACATACGTCAGTATGTATCACACCAAGAAGATCAGAATCCCTTTCTAAACTATTTGTAAAAGGTTTCTTGGTCATCTTCCCAGATATGCAAGATTTGCATTTATCAAATGATTCATCATTGATGTCTTGCAAAAGCCCATCGTGTTGCAGCTGTTGCATGCGTTTCTTGCCTATATGAGCAAGTCTACAATGCCAAAGAAATGAAGAATCCAAATCACCTTTGATTCTTTTATTATTGATGCTAAAGACATAATTATTTTTATCAATCACATTATCATGCAAATCAATTTCAAACACACCATTTACTGGAATAACATTAAAGTAAAAAACATCATTTAAAGAAACAGAAATTCCATAATCAGTAAATGTATGAACGAAACCAATATCTTTTAACAAGGAAACAGAAACGACACCCCTAACAATGGAAGGTGCGTAATGACAATCGTTCAATGACAGTACTAAACCCGAAGGTAAAACTAAATCAAACGTGCCTATAGCTTCAACGACTGCATGTGCTCCATTACCCACGTGCAGGTATTGCTGTCCATAGGCAAGCTTCCTTGCTCCTCTAAGTCCCTGCAGTGTATTACATATGTGAATACCACATCCAGTATCATATACCCAGGAATTTATTTTATGAGGAAAAGCAAATAATTCTATCATCAAAAGAGTACCTGAAGTACTGGCCACAGTGCCAGTATTTTTATACCTCTTATTGCGCAACTCATCAAGGTATAGTGGACAATTCCTCTTCCAGTGTCCAACCTCGGTGCAGTGATGACAAGCCATATCCTTCTTCGGATTCTCACGCTTTTTGGGAGGGTACTTCTTGGGTTCTTGCTGATAAGTCATAACTTGTTTTCCCTTATCAGCTTTACCCTTACCTTTTCCTTTCTTGTTCGCTAGCGGCTTATTAGGCTTAGAAAGTCTACCTTTCTGGATGGTCAAAACCGCAGGTGTAGAGGCCTTCTTGGGCAAACCTTTCTCGTAATCAATGAGCATTGCATGTACCTCACTGACTGTCTTCCCCGTGCAATGCATATTGTAATTGCGCACGAAACCATCAAATTCCTTGTTAAGGGATCTGTTGATAAGGCCAATTTGTATGTCATTGGGATAGACATAGTTAAGACGCCCCAACTGGTCCATGTAACTCATCATTTCCAGGCAGTGGGCGCTTACAGGTTTCCCTTCTCCTTGCTTGCAACTATGAAGAGCATCTATCAAATCATACAGCTCTACAGTCACAGGCTTTTCAAACAACCTTTGCAATTCTTCCAGCATGAGATTAGGGAAGTAATTCTCAAATTGCTTTTGCAAGCTTGAGTTCATGCTCCCGATCATAATGCAGGTGACCTCATTATACTTGTCATACTCAGATTGCAATGCAGCTCGTGCTTCAGCAGTAGCATCATCTGCAGGTTCAGGAGGACAAGGCGTAGTCAAATAATTGAGTCTTTTGGCAACCCTCAAGACAATTCTGAGTTGCCGATACCAATCATTGAAATTCGCGCTACCAGTCAATTTCTCTCGATCAAACATAGATTTGAACGACGAGGCTAGTGCAGTAGATTCAGCTTGAGCCATTTCTACAGAAATAAAAGTTCAAAAGTTAGTACTTTCGATAAGTAAACATTCAAGAAAATAAAATACCCTTTGGTCAATATTCATATTAACCATAGAATTTTCCTTGAATTTTGGATCCTCATTATCATAGTTCCACCACATCAGTTGATCTGCTAGTGGTGAAAGTATAGAGTAGGTAATCGTTGAAAAACGATAATTGACAAACAAGTTTTCAATTCCAAAGGTTATGGGATTTACAATTTTGCCAAAACAATTAATGCAAAACGTAAGCATGTTTTATCCCATCTTATGCCTTAAGTCATAGGTCTCACTAACTAACTTAATTAAGTTGTCTAATTTAGAAACTGCAAATCATAAAGCTGAGGTCTCACACAACAAAATAATTCACCTTGTTATTGTAATCTAGATCAAGGTCTCACATAACTAAATTACAACTTCAAGTGTTTCTTATCATTAGATGGCATAAACTTAAATTTAAAGGGTACAATTTTTGACGTGTAATCAAAACTTATGTATAAAGAAGCATGCATACAACTTTATAACATAATATTTTCGAAAAAACTTACATTAGATTTTAATTGCTAAGATTGAATTCTACAAAGTTTTAATCGATGCGTTGAGAAACTTACAACTTTGCACTAAGATGCTTCGTACATAGAATGGTTATACTAGGTAGCTCCAATCGAACTCACAGGGGGCAGAGGACCAGATAAGCGTTGAAGCATAACCTTAGACATCCATTCAGTGCGACTGTGCGCACTTCTTAAACAACCCCTTTATAGTTTGTTCTAGTGGGTGAGCCGTTCTAACCATTTAGTACAGTCGCATCAATCAATTAAAAGTTCAAGAATAATTCTTAGATAACAAATCAATTTCGCCATTATTTAGTCCATTTAATTTTCTATTCCAAAAAACCCTTTTTGCTTACTAACATGTCAAACAATATAAACAAAAAAGCAATTTAATAAAAATTAAACACACTCAAATAATATAAACATATAACTAAACAATTTAACATATGTAAAAACAATTAGCCACATGCATAATTATTTCAATAAACTCTAATAAACAATTCTAGGCGTAAATAAATGCATACATTAACTAGGGCTTTCAACTACAAGGTAGAAGAGCCACATACATCGACAAGTCGATTGCGTAAGCCAAAGTTAATAATATACCAATTAGCACGTAACGAATTTTTATTAGTTATAATTGAGGTCTTCCCCAATTCAATAATTATTAAATAAATAGAACATGTGTGTATCACTTAACAATTAATCAATAAACAATAAACAATACTCCATGGCAAAACATGCATGTTCCACCATGGATTCCGCATAACAATTATCACCCAAGATACGCATATTACATGTCACATAACAATTATTCATTAATTAACCACATAAAATTAGCATGCAATCTTAGGGTTTCTACAAGTTTTACAAAATTAAAACATAATTAGATAAATATAAGGGTAATCAACCCTATCATTAAAAAATTAAGGTTTCGAATTCAAAACCCTAGAAACCATTAAAAAACATGCATATAATCATAAAGATCCAATTTTTATGTGTTTCGGTAATTAATTACATCATATTAACGGCTCGTGATGCCACTGTTGGAATTTTATACTCATAACAATTATATAAAACAAATAACATCATCAAAGCATGTAGCGGAAGTAAATAGGAATAATATATGTAAATAATTAACGGAACAAGAAAGTGCGTACCTTTTAGCAATTCAAGAATCAAACGATGATTGAACAAGAACAAAAACCCAAAACCCTAATTATTAGGGTTTATATAATCGACCCACAAAAAATCGACCACCAAGAAAACACAAGCTCAAGCGTGCTTGTCCTTCGTTCTTGTACACACGTACTATTAGTGATTTGATGTGAAAAGCTAGTTTCTTGAATCACAAATAAAACCAAACACTTGTATCTTTGAGTTAAGCAAAATCGAAAACCCTTGGGTTTTGGGTGTTTCGACCGGCCACACAAAGAGGGAGAGAGGAGAAGAGAAATTAGGTTATTGGTGATCCAAAATTAAGTTGTGAATGAATACAAGGGATTGTATTTATAGGTAACTTAACTTGGTGACCAAGTTTGAGAAGGTTAGGGTTTGGAAACCCAAACCGATCGGCCAAAGCATCCCAAGGGGATTCTAGAACTTTCCCGACTTGTAATTTCATCTATAGTCCTTTTAGTTAATATTTAACGACCGTTAACCAAACTTCGTTAATTATTTAACTATCGTTATGTTTTATTTCGTGACTAATAATTAATAATAATAACGTTTTATTTATATTAATTATTTACATTAATTCTCACACGTAATGTGTGCAATCCCGAAGTCTCGAGTTCGAATCCGGACATACATATATTTAAATATCCATAAAACCTTTCAACAGCAACCGGATAAATCATTTTGGTTTTTTATGAAACTGAGTCACTGACCATTAAACGTAACTCTTAAGTAAGACATACAAAAATAAAGAAGTAATCAAACAAGAAGAATATGAAAATTGTGTTGTTTAAGTGACACAATATATGTTATCGACATTTACATGAGAACTAACTACTACGAATGGATGAAAATTGAAAATCTTTTGCTCGTATATGATGTTCATTCAAAGTGTACATTCATTGATCGCAAATACGTGTCAAATCTTGTGCACAATGAAATAAATGCATGTTGAATCAAAATTTAGTATCGTCGTTAACAATTTCAAATCACAATGTAGTAACTTGTTTTTAAATCACTTGTCGAATTAGTTATAGCTATGAAATGACCGGGAGTTAACAATGGTATTGGTATATGAGTATATATCACATGTTAAAAAAAGTTAAAAAGATGCTTTGTGAGTTTTTAGTCCCAAGAACATGGTGAAAAAAGGTGTATGGGTAAACTAGCTTTCTTGGTCATCTTACGCTTTTGACTTGTAACAGAGCATCTGGCAGGGTAGATAACTGTTGCACACTAGTGAGTGTAAAATGACCATATGCGCGCATACCATGTGAAGAATGCATACGCGATTGGGTAAATTTTCAAATATACTTACACATATATACGTACGTTATTCTGTTTTATCCATGTTTGCACAAATTTTGGGTAGGGTCATGCTATTGCAACCCTCCCTACCCCCTAGCTGCCACCTTGTCCCTCTTTTGTCCCCCGTTTTTTCCAGTACAACACAGTTTTTTGTCAGTTTCTGTTCCGTATTTCTGACAGTTTTAAGCGTTTGGCTTATTAAACTTTATATTTACAGTTCCGTATTTTCAGGTTTATAGTTTTTTGATATAAACAAAATTTAAAAAAAAAAAAAAAAAAAACAAAAAACAAAAAAAAGGGGGGGCGGGGGGGGGGGGGGGGGGGGGGGGGGGGGGGTCTTAATAACCAAATGGGGGGGTGGTAATAACTCAACCCTTTTGGGTAATGGGGGAGCTATCCTGTTAAATTGAAATCCTTGTCTATACTTTTATACTACTATATAAATCATTTAAGTTGTGGGCTCAACAAAAAATTAAAATAAGGAGCTCCAATCATTGAGTGACATGTGTCACTTCTCTAACTAAAAAATAACAAAAATGGAGGAGCTCTAACAAACTAAAATAAAGAGCTCCAATAATAGGGTGACACATGTCACTTCTTAACTAATTAATCACGTTTATTTTTAAATTTAAATATCTTTTAATTCGTTTAATTTTTTTATGATCTAATTTCACCATATTTTTTAAAATTTTGTGCTCTTTAATTCAACATACATTTTGATATATTTTTATAAGTTTTTAATTTTTACATTTTTAGTAGGTTTATTTTATTTTGATTCAAATTTTTATAACTTTAACCTTTATTTCAATCAATACAAACTTTATTTATCAAAATCATTTACTTTTGGGAAAGTGTTTGACGGGAAAGAGATTGTGAAGGTCTTTTTATATGCGGGAATAATGATGTCACGGGAAAGATACGGAAAACCCAAACAAACACATACAACTAACACATATACATTTGGAGTGTTGTGAAATGAATTCACTAAGTGGGTAGGGAATTGCGAGAAGAGTTGGGTTAACAATTCATTTACTATATTTATTATATAACTATATTTATCGCCGCCGTTGTGCGCGGGTATCCAACTAGTTAACTAGAATTAGTAGTTGTTTATGAACTTTTCTATAGCCATCACAAAATTAATCAGTAATGTCTAAGGGGGGTGGCAGTGGGGTCGAGGTGGCCTTCGGTTTGGGTCATACCGATCGGTAACACCAATGTCACCAAATCGGTGTGGTGTTGGTGTATGGCAAATCGGTAATGTTCACCGAATTGGTGTGGGAGAGGGACAAGAAAAAATAGCCGTTGAGATAGGTATAAAATTAGATGAGGTATGGGTTATGCATGGTTGCCACTAAAAATCTATGGTTATGTATGACATAGGTATGAGATGAGATGGAATGATATTATTAGTGGGTGATTAGGTATGAATTAGGTATGATGTCATGACTGACACCCTGTTTTTAACTTTTTATAAACAGTATTTCGTTGCTGGACTTAATTAATTTATGACTGATGGGATATTTTCTTTAGAAAAAGCTGTGTATGTGTTGTCATGTCACCTACTCATAAATCACCCGAACTCACGCCACTTCTCTGACTCATTCGCACATCTAAATACCTCAAATACCCTCGGTTCTTTTATACTCCGTAGTTTTTATTGAGAACTTGGTAGAATCACTTGCATTTTTGGTGGTATGTCCAAATTCTTTTGCAAACTTTGACAATCTCTTTGTATATACTATGTTAAATATTAATGATATCTGAATATATTGGGGGCAGTGATCAATAAAAAAAATGCAAATTTCCCGATCTCATGCACGCTAAAATCTTGGCGATTTGCTTGACGAACTGCACAACCGGTGCAGTGAGGTGAGGGACACCTCGGATTGGCGAGGCTCCCTCGCTCTAATTGAATATTTAAGTGTTTGCCTTTAGAAATAAAAAATAATGTCTTATGACATTGCTTATGGCCAAGACAAGTAACATTGCTTATGGCCTACAAGTATATGAAAACATTTACGAATGTTTAATTAATACAATTTGAAGAAATAAAGGGTATTGTTCGAATCATGGCAAACATTGCAAGCAAATTGACATAATCAAAAGTTAGAGCCTGTTGGTGGTTATTCGCCCAGCAGCAGGGTAAGATAATCAACAGCAGAAACAATACCTAAACAGGTTACCGGATATCACTTAGAATCGTGTTATCACTTTTCAAAGTAAACTATTCGACCCTAATACCTGGGTATCACGAATATCTACTTGAGATAAGACTAAATGTATGTTATTGAATTAGGCACAATTCAATAACCCTTTTGCTTAGAAGTGTTTAACGTTTTCTGTTTTGTGTATCTCCTGCATTCGAGTGACGATCTCTATTAATAGTAAAGATTACTCAACCCCAGTAAATGGAATTTATGTGTGATTAACGGCCAATTAATCACCACATAATTAGCATCCATAATAATAGAAATAGTGGTTACATGACCAATTAAACATGGTCATTATGCAGTTGTAACTACCACTTGAATAGGTCAATGCCTGTTACAAGTTGATTCCAGTACTACCAGTAGGAACTAGCCTACCAGTACTAACTTAGTACTACCAGTAGGAACTAGCCTACCAATACTAATATTAGCACTAATAATATTAACAATGCCTAGCAATACTAATATTAGCACTAGCAGTATTAACTTTGCCTAGCAGTACCAACTTTAATACTATCAGTATTAACTTGTGAATCTCACCACTATAGAGTTTGGGTGTTCAGGGACCTTGTGGGTGTACACTCCGTACCTCATGACCTATTACCAAGTGTGAACTAATCCCACAAGTGTACTAAATTTTTCAACAATCCTCCCTAAATTTAGTTCACTTCCTTTGCATGAAAATTAAACATCAAACAAAACATGTGCATAAACGAAAATATCCCGAGGATTGAATTTTCATCTTAATACATTACACGTGCAAATATTCGAGAATCATGGTGTTCTAAGAATTGAACCCTTCAACCCATTTGAATACCTGAAGATAAAATACACACAAGTTTTCAAACACTTAAAAGCTCCTGACACTATACAAGCCATGTGTCCATATCCAAATTCATAAATGTTGCAAGAGCCAAAAATCCAAAGCTCCTTGAAGCGGCAAAACTTCAACATTCACATAGGTGGTTCCTCTTTATTCATGCTCCTGCCAAGCACTTTTTTAAAGAAATTAACCATTACGAAGTAAAGACTTCATCCTCCTTTTCAGCAGGTTCTGAGCACAACCTTGGATGTAAATAAAACATGTGCTCCAGTCCACTGAATGTTCAGCTTTCCACATTGAACTCAACTCCCAAGTTTCCTCAGGAGGGAGTTGGGTGTCTTAGCATTCAGTGACTAAGTTGGACTTAAACCCATCCCTTTAGCGGACTTTATAACCAAGTCTCTAGCTAATCCCTTCGTCAAGTGATCAGCTAAATTGTGTTGAGATCTTACAAACTCTATAGAGATTACCCCATTTATGATAAGCTCACGAATCATGCTATGTCTGACACCTAAGTGTCTAGACTTCCCATTGTACATCTGGCTATAAGCCTTTGCCAATGTAGTTGCACTATCACAACGGATAGAAATAGGTGCTATAGGTTTAGGCCACAATGGAATCTCAAGAAGCAAGTTTTTCAACTATTCAGCTTCTTTACCAGTAGCTGCTAAGGCCACAAATTCAGATTCCATTGTTGAACTGGTGATGCAAGTTTGCTACTTGGATGCCCAAGAAATTGCACCTCCACCAAGTAGGAATACCCAGCCACTGGTAGACGAATTGTCTTCAGTGTTACTGATCCAACTTGCATCAGTGTATCCTTCTAATACTGAAGGATAACCAGTATATGAGAGACTATAATCCATAGTTCTCTTCAGATACTTCAGTACCTTCTAAACTGCTTGCCAATGATGAGCACTAGGATTGCTAGTATACTTGCTCAATTTACCCACTGCAAAAGCAATATCATGTCTTGTACAAGTCATGGTATACATCAGGCAGCCAATTACCTTAGAATACTCAAGTTTAGATACAGCCTTGCCATTATTAGGCATTTGCTTCTCACAAGTATCCATAGGTGTACTCACACGAGTACCATCAAAGTAATTGAATTTCCTCAACACCTTCTCAATATAATAAGACTGAGAGATAGAAATTCTTTTACTTTCATGTTTAATCGTTATACCAAGGATAACATCAGCCTCCCCCATGTCCTTCATGGAGAACCTTGATGACAAAAAGTCCTTTGTCAAGTCAACCTAATTTTGGTCAGTGCCAAAGATCAACATGTCATCAACATATACACAAATGATGACTCCTTTACCAGATTCATCAAATTTGCTATATACACATTTGTCAGTGATAAGGATTTAAAAGGTACACTTTTGAGGGGTCATTTAAGCCCTTAATTGTCCAATTTTAAATCCGTTGCTGCTTAATTTCGTTCCTTTTCACTTTTTAGGTCTCTTGAAGATAAAATGCTGGAATGATGCTTATTTGGACAAAAAGGCGTGAATATGTGAAGAAAATGGCTAAAGTGAAGATCAAGACACTCAACCTGCTGTAAGAGCACCCGACGGCGTCACAAACTAAGAGCGACACCGTCCCTATAATTGTGACGGCTCAGGAGTGAATTTGCTATTTTACACCTGACGACGTCAGGCTTTGAAGAGTAGGGAGTCACGAAGACCTTTTCCCTCCGACGGCCTAGATCCAGATTCAGACGGGGTCAGAAGTTGAAGCTGACGGCGTCACAACCACAACGTGACGCCGTCTCAAAGTTGACTTGGCCAAGACGAAACCCTAATGGCGGTGATCCGACGGCGTCACAATTAAAAGGTGATGTCGTCGCAGTTGTAACTCTATATATATAATTCAATTTTCAGACTTTTAGGGAGGTAGATTTATGGAGTAAAAACCTAAAACGACTTTTGTCCGGTTTAGGCAGTATCTTAGGGTTCTCATACCCTATTTTACATCAAGATAAGTTATTTACTTCATTGATTTCATTATGTCTTCGATTGTATGTGTGTATGCTTGCATGTTTACCATGTCCGGCTAATTTACTTGTGTGTTTGCCTAGATCCATGAAACATAGTTATTAATTATTGATTTTGTTGTCTCTTATCTTAATTGTAATTGGCTTAGGATTGCAATAGGGCATCGTTGTATTTTTAATGCTTGAGTAATCTTTGTGAACCTTAGTTTATGATCACCTAGAGTAATTGTCGGCTAAAAATACAAAGATAACCTTAGAGTTAGTTTATGAATCATAGAGATTTTGTAGGCAATAACCTTAAGGTATTTGATCCGTGCCAAACCGTCAAGTTTTATCACTCAAGTCTGCCACTTGTGAATGGCAGACCGTAACAAACTTAAAACGGCTCAAGCACGAATGCAATGAAGATCAAGGGAGTATAGTGTTTCCCCGGGTCGTTATGTCCCAGCGAGCTATGCAATGGATCACCAAACGTATAGTGATCGAGGAATTTGAACGGAAAAGAGATCTGAATTAATTATAACTACAGAAAAAGCCAACAAATTACAACGGCTTAAATGCAAATTAAAGGAAATTAAAAAGATAAAAAATATTAAATAAACGCTATCACTATTTGCAAAATGATGTTTTTATTTTTATGTTTTTATAAAACTTAATTTAAAAACTACGTGACGTACAAATAAAAATGTGAAACTAAAGCAATATTAACCCTAAAAATGTGAAAATGATATTTCTACAAACCTAATGATAAAAGAAAATTTATAGAAAAATAAAATTATTTTTATAACTAATTACCTAATTATTATTAATTAAAAACTATTTTTAACTATTAAATAATTACCTAAAATACAAGAAAATGTGAAATAAAGCTAGAAAAATAAAATTAAGACTTAGAAAAATCTAAAATATCAAAAGAGAATTTTCAAAACTATTTTTATATTTTTCTGATTATTTTTCTATTTTCTAGGAATTAAAAACTATTAAAAACTAATTAAATGGCTTAAAAATACAAATTTAACTAAGAAAAATCTAGAAAAATATTTTTTTGGCTTTTTATATTTATCTAAACTTAATAAAAATAAAAAATTATTTTTTTGAACCTTTTCTTAGTTTTTTGTATTAAATGCTAATTAAAAATGCTTAAAAACTAATTTAAATTAAGAAAAATAGCAAACAAGCTTGAAAAATATGAAAATTTCAGGAAAAGCTTAAAATAATATTAGGAAACTAGGAAAAATGGAAAAACAGCAGCTTGTACAAGAAATTTAGGCTGCAGTGCAAGTGCTTATTGAAATAAGCACTTGAATAAGCTAAAAGGAGACCAATAAGCACCAACTGTTAACAGAAGCTCTAATATACTTTAAAAACCAAAATTCAACTAAAAACAACAAGCTAAGCCACTAAAATGCAAGATTAACAGATTTGGCTTTTTTGAGATTATAAGCTAAAACAGTTTTCAGTGTACTACTTTGAGCTTAAAATTGAGCACTCAAATAAGCTAGAAATCAGAAACCAATTATGGGGACCTAAAGTAGACCTAGCTGAGACCTTACAAACCAATTATCAGACTTTAACAAGCTCTTATGAGCTCTGTGCAAGCTTGCACCAAACTGAGAAATCTCAGCTTAAGCTGAGAATCTATGAACAGGGCAAAAAGGACCTAAAAGAGAAGCTGTTTGCAGCTTATAGAAAATTTATAAAATCCCACAAAAATGATGATAAGAAAGGACACCAGCTGAAGTTTATGAAGCCACAAATTTTACTTGATAAGACCCAGAGATGAGCTCATGAAAAATCCTCCTAATCTAGCTCAAATCCACTTTTTTAGTTTTTGACTTTTTAAAGCAGTAAGAAACTTTGACCAAAATGAAAGTTGAGACCAATTTTTAGACTGATATGGATGTAATATGATGTAATGAACACAATGCAAGCAATGTTTAAGACTTTTAAACACAAATCAAGAGTTTGATAATCAAAATCACAACAGATCAGACATTGAGACAGATTAAGATACAATTTTGACTTTTGGTGTTTTGCAGGCACAAACTAAGACAGATAAGAGCTTAAATGAACTAAACAAACATAAAACTACAGATTCTAACCACTGCATAAGCCTTAAGCTCAGTTTGTGCAGTAATCCAAACACCCTATTAACTACTGATAAGCAAATTTAATTAGACAAACTACTGATTTAGCTAATTTCACTGATTAAATTAAGTTCACTTGTCCTAAACACAGCTAATGAAACAGGTTTTAACTACTTAAAACTACAAAAACAGATTATGCTTATGAACTTGAAATTTACTTACAAAGGGTCCTTAGCCACAATGGCTTGAAACAATGAACCCATGAACCTCTAACCTATCCAAATCAACCCAAATGACTAAAAATCAACCCCATTCCATTTCTGTTTTAACCCATTCCATTCCTGCATCAGATTTGCTCCATGTTGACTTTTGTTGACCAATATCCAAAATGCTAGAAACTTAAAGACAAGCTTGCAGAAAGCTATAATAAGCTAGTACAAGCTTGTTTGAGCTTATAAATAAGCTGATTGAAGCTTGGACCTTAGAGTTTGAAAGTGAAAAATGTAACAGTTGCTTGAAATTTGAAACATGAACATAAACTTGGAATTGATATTTGAAATAAGTTGCAATACACTAAAGTACTTTTGATTGATACAAATAAGCTTGAAAATACAACTGCAAACTATTTAAGACATGATAATCTAAAAAACGACATACATTGTTAAAAAATAAAACTAACTACCCTCTTTGTTGCTTCCTCTTGGTCCTTTTTATACTCCAATCTCTTTCTCTCACCTCTCTCTTCAAATCCCACTAACAATCTTGGCCCTTGGATTGCTGAAATAGATTTTGGCCGTTTGATTGGTTTTGGCGCCAAAACCTGTTTATACTAGCTGGAGGTTGAGTGTGAAGTTAGAGAAAGCATTAAATGCATCATTGGCTTTGAGTGAGGTGGATAGTAGGGTTGATGATGAAGGAGGAGGGGGGAGGCGTTGCAGGCAGGCGTGCACAGGGTGATGATGGTGTAAACCCGTGAGGGAGGGAAGAGGACAGTCAAAGGTGGTTTGACTGGGTTTTATTATTAAAGGGAAGGTCCAAAGGTGTTAATGACAGGGTCCAATTTGGCTTATGGCAGAGGGCCAAATGGAATTTTGACAAGTCCAAGTGGTATTAAAGGTTTAAATACATAAGGACCTTGTTTGTAATTTCTGAAATTGTAAGGACTAGAACTGCCAATTCATCAAAGATGTTTCAGGGGCTGAAATTGACAAGTTCCAAAAGTACAAGGACCAAAGCTGACATTTTCAAATTTCCAGGGACCAATTTTGCCAAATTTGAAACTTGGAGGACCAAACTTGTAATTTTCTCAAACTTTTTATATTTTTCACCAAAGGACTAAATTTGACAACTTATAATTTAAAAAGGACCTTTGGTGATTTTTCTTTTGAAATTATGTGCTCAGGGACTATTTCTGACAATTTTTTTGAAACTTGGGGGACTGAAACTGCCAATTATGCAAACTTTGCTCATTTTTCATCTGATTTTGAACATTTTGCATCTGAAACATATAAAATGCAATTTTAGAATATTTTCAGTATTTTGATGCATTTCTGAGCATTTTTAGACGTTTTGCAGTTCAGATTAAACCAAAAATGATGAGTATTTACACACTCATCAGTATTCTCAAAGAGTTAGGGAGAAAAGCATACCCTACGACCTTAGAAGACAAAACGTGTTAAGAAGAAGGACGTGATAATTCAACCATCAATAAAAGATAACTAGGGATTAATAGTATCTAGGTAGACACATTTTTAATCATCATACGAGCACACATCAATAGACATAGACTACCCCTTAGCTTAGATAATTAGATAGTAGAGTAATCGGTAGAAGTACCACCCCCCAAATCCAATACCCCGAGATCGTACTTTCAATTTTCTAAAAAATATAAAAAAGATAAAAAATAATCTTCTTAGCGTAGTAATTTCTCACTAGCATTCCTATTCCCCTAGAGAACGATATCAATCCCGAGGCTTACCCTAATACTACACTACAACGATTAGATTCACTGCCTAGGTGGTTGAAAAACTTGCTCAAAGAAAAGGAAGTTTCCTTTGACCCCGTACGCGCGTTGTACGCGTATCAAGTTTTTGGTGCCGCTGCCGGGGAATATAATAGCTAGTTAGGAGTCTATCTCGTTTAGGTTCCCTTGCTTGATTCCTATCAAGTAAGCTTTTTTCTCATTTTTAGCTTCCTCGTAGTCTACCCCCTTCTTCGTGACCTTTATTCTTAATCCTATCACTTTTCATCATGGAAGGTGATAATCAACCACCACTCATCAACCCACCACCAAATGACCCGCCAAGAGGCCGCACTCTTGGTGAATACTCTAGACCAAGCATCCCAGGCTAGAGGAACACCATTGAGCTCCACGATCAAGCTCAAACTACGGCCCTGTGATCCGACACCATCCAGTGCAAAACGGATGTGCATTACATGGACTTCGTTTCGAAGATCCTAATCAGCATCTTAAGGATTTCCTTAAAATCGTCGATTCCATCGACCTTGATGCTACTACTCGGGAGACCACGCGCTTGCGTCTCTTCCAATTCTCTCTACGGGACCAAGCTAGTAATTGGCTTGAGCGACTTCCCGCCAGCTCCATCTCAAGTTGGGATGATCTCACTACTCGTTTCCTTGCCCAATTTTTCCCACCGGGATAACTACTAAGCTTAGGAATGAAATCTTGATGTTCCAACAACGTCAAGGTGAATCTCTCTACGAAGCATGGACTCGATTCAAGGACTTACTCCATAAAGTCCCTCATCACGGCATTGATCTTTGGCTCCAAGTCTAAATCTTCTATGATCATGTCAACTTCTCAACTAAGCAATCCATCGACCAAGCGGCCGGTGGCAAACTTAGTAATCTCACCGCGGAAGAATCGTGGGGTACAATAGAGGACCTTGCTCTCTATGACAACGAAAGTTGGAATGACCCCCGTGATTTGCACAAAACCGTCAAGGCAATCTCCTTGCCTCCTATTGACTCACAAACTTCCGATCGTAGGATGCTCGAACTTGAAGATCAAGTCAAATTCCTAATGAGCTCTTACAAAAATCCTAAGTCTTCGCATCAAGTGAACAAAATCACTCTACCTTGTGAGTTGTGTAGTGGTCCTCACGAAACTCGCGATTGCACAAGACTCCTCGAACAATCTTTTACGGACTACGCCACCACCCGTACCGACGGAGCGAGAGAAAAGTGGTACACTTTCAAGCCCGAACAACACAACTTAGGAAACTCCTACAACCCCTCATGGAGGAATCACCCTGACAGGTCAATAAGTTTTACAACACAAGCTTATAAGAGAAGAGATAAGGCGATTGAGCAAGCTCTAACACATACACACGTTAAGCAATAATACGGTTATGAGAAGATGTATGTGAAAGAAAAGAAATCTTGAACAACCAACCCTCAAATGAGGGTTTACAAGAGTTTATATAGGCAAGGAGCTAGGGCAACACTCCCTCTCCTTCCCTATTCCTTATTGGGCTTGGATCAAGCTTATGGGCCTTCTACATAAGCTTGACCTTAAACAAACATAAAGGCCATAATAAAGCTACCTATTACATATGAAATATAAATACTTGAAATACTGTTTAGGAGTGATTCCAACAATCTCCCCCTCAAGTATATATGAATGTAAACGGTGAAGGCGTTGATGTAATAGTAGCTGTGACGTCTTCTGGCATTCTTCTTTCTTGTGAGAGGAATTGCCTTGATTCGAACAATCTCCCCAGTGTAGAGAGATCGTTATCTTTGAGCAGTTATGCTTTGACGTCATCTTTGACTTTGATCTTTGATCATTGTTCTTTGTGGTGAAAGTGATAGTATGTTGTTGTCTGCATCAGTCTGCCTCAGGTCTGCTTCGCTGCTCCAGTTTCTCCACGTCATTCTTCAACATGCTCACACGCTCTATGACGTTGGAATTCAATACTGATGAAGTTCTTTAAATCTTTATCATTGTAGATTCTTTGGTTTGACGAAGAATCATTCTGACGGTTGTGTTGCTTTTGAATAGAACTTCCATTAGTGTTGATGTTGGCGTGAGCATGAGAAGAATCAGCACGATCATCCCGCTCCAGAGCTTCCATAAGAAGAAAACATTTCAAACGGTTAGTAATAAGCGGTTTCCGGCACTTACAAGTTTGAACTTCGAGAGTGTTAACAGCATAGTGTGAAAACACAACTCTAATTCTTACAAAGGCCGTTCCTGAACTGGAGTCCCACAAGTGAGATAACGCGATGTACCGAAGTACATCTACAGTTCAGATGAGTCGCTGAGGTACACCGAAGCATCACCTCACGACTGTAGACCGTTTGAGACACACTCCGCGTAATCCACGGGGAGTTACCGAAGTGACCTGCTGTCAGGGCTGTTTGATGTTGACCCTGGCAGGAGTTTCCATTCAATCACTGAGGATCACAGATGTGAACCTCTCATGAATGTTCTCGACAGATTGCAAAGATCTGTGAAGGACTCGATATGAACCACTGATGATCTTATTTGTTGATCTTCAAGTGATTAAATGTCAAGTGTTCCCAAGAGATCTTTTGATGAATCTCATGGCTCTAGACTCAATAGTGCATTTTGGTTTTCCTGAGCGGAGACTAGGGAGAGGGTCTCCTTCTTCAATACCAGCGATCTCTAAGAGAAAGCCAATAGATTATGTAGGGTTCCCTGTGAGAATGAAACAAGTTTCTGTTGAGAGAAACTTGAGTGGCTAAGAAGGTTTAGTGCATGCATCACTGGGTCCATGACGACTTTTAATCTTCAATACCGGTGTCATTAAGTGACAACCAGTAGCATATGAATTGAACCCGGTGTCTGCCCTAAGTTGAATAATCTGGAGGGCTATTTCTTTTCACCCTTTACTTTACATTTCTTTTTGATTCTTCAACTCCTTCTTTCTCCGATTCTCATTTTCTCCTTTTTATAATCATTCCTAAGGACTTCTAACACTAACTAATGGTAGTGTCCTTGGGTAGATCCCTCCGGCTCTGGCGGATCATAGGACGGTTATTCCTAACCTTAGTCACCTTATTACTCCATGACTAACCTATGTTTGCCATTAAAACCACTGTATGTGAAAAATATCTCTCAAAGGGTTTGTGAATGAAAAACATGTTTGAACCACTGTGAGAGATAAGTTTTTGCATAAATACTCCCCCTCCACATGTGCTTAATAGTTTTAATGGTTAAATGCACAGTGAGGAAAGAGCGCACACTTTTTGAATTGATCCACTAAAAATAGACAATCTCCCGCGAGACACGGTTACGTTGAATAGTTAAAGAGATATATTGTCAGCTTTTAGGTGACAAATAGCTCTAATAACTACCTTGAAGGTGTAGACAAACCTTGGAAGGTTGTCAAACCCGTCAGAGTTCATGTCTATCAAAAGTTTCTCGAATGGTACTTTCTACTCAGACAAGTCCTTTGCGAGACACGTTTACATTACTAGCGAACTAGCTTGAAATTATTACCCGTCCAGGACAAGTCTTTTCGAGTTACAAACAGTTTAGTACCGTCAATTCGTTGGTTAAGTCTGAGGTACACAGATTCATTTGCATTTTGTACAACATATTTCTTATCACACAATTTTCTCCCCCTCAAAAATGGCATATAAAATTGTTATTTTTGAACGGTTTGAGAATAAATATGACCATTTTGAGTGTTGCGGGAAGAGTGACCACTGTGAACAAAGTTTTAATTCAAATACTTCCCCTCAACTAGTGATATAAACGGTTGAGGTTTTGAAAAATCATATGGGGAAGTACTTGTCTTTTTGAGCAAAACCTTGAAAAATGAAAGGTTTGATAGGTTTTACTCAAAAAATAAGAAGCTTTCGCTCCTTTTATAAGGATTGTGGCACTGAGGCGTACCACAGTGTCCTTTCTTGACAATTACGGGTTGTACACTGTTATTTGTGCACAAGCCATTCACATATGTAATCACACATCCAAAATTATAAGAAGGAAACCATTTAAGGGGTACCAGGAAGTGCAGTGATATTCCCAGGAGTGCGCACCGGGCGTTGAAAGCCGATGATGTTCCTCCTGAGTCGACCACCAACATAGCTTTCCAATCGGCAGAACTGATCCCTTCTGAACAACCGTTCATCAATCAAGGTGATGATACGTCTCACATCCCTCCTTTCCTGAGAGTTCCAGCGCTTAGGATTCCCAACTTTCATGCGTATATCCTTCAATCTGTACGCCAATCCATCCCTAACCATCTTCAAGGTATGATCCCCGAATTTGTGGAGCTCACTACACGCCATTAAGCAGTTTCTTCGAAGTTCACTGCGGTAAACAACGCCGAAAGGTTTGCTGATGAGCGTGAGTTGTTTAAGCTGGTTGATGTCGGGAAGATCAAGCTGTGGTGGAGTGAAGTTTACACGTTTCTGATATGATTCAACAGCCATCTGGATATCTTCGACACGTTCTTTGATCACGATGCGTCTAATGAAGATGAGAACTGACTTGATAAATTCACGTTGAACTTCAGTCGAGAATTGTCTTATACGACCCTGTACTTTGGCAAGATACATGTCTTCGATGTCGTTGAGGGACAAGTTCTCAAAGTCAGCTTCAGAGAATCCATAGTCCTGTTCATCTTGTCGTTTGACTATGATATTCTTTAAGAATGTGTAGTCCCACTTAGACTTGAGATCAATGTGTTTGATGGCCACGATGTCCTTCGAGCTATACACTTCATGTTGAGACTTCTGAACCAGGCAGCTTCTGTAGTAGATTCTTCGGCGTTCAGGCCAATGATGAATCCCATATAATGCATCTTGGTCGTATGCTTGCACGTTGTCAGAAAACAAGTGAGTTGCACGTTCCTCGATAGCTATGCAGTTAGAGTAAATGGCCGTTGGGAATGGAAGAGTCAATGATGTAGTGTATTTTCTCGAACCATCGCCACCATGGAGAAGAAATTCCAGGTCTTTGTTGAAGAAATATCGGAAGGGAATCCTTGGTTCGTCTGCTTGGCCAATGGTCGGTAGAGGTTTGGTCCAGTCGGTGTAGTATGGAGGGTTGTCCCTTTGTGTGAAGTCAATGTTTGCTTCCGGATTGAGCCAATCCATGTTGTTGGACATAGCTCGAGCGATGTTCTCAAGATGATATTCGACCTCGAGGGCGCTTTCAGAGCTGTCTTTCCATAGTTGAAAAGCTTCATTCTTGATTCGCTTCAATTCAGATTTCGTCATTTTCTTCACATGGAACTTTTCTTGCAACAGTTTTGCATGCTCCAATGTTGAACCATCTACCAATTCTTGACCTTCATCAGGGTAGGGAGTTTGATTGACAAGTGTGGAGAACCATTCAAACTCTTCGGTTTTATCGTCATCTAGCCATGATACGACTCCGGGCTGAGTCGTCTGTTTCTTCTTTTTGGAAGGCTTTGATGATGAAGCTGGTTTCTGCACTTGTTTGGGTGAGGTGGGTTGTTGTCGGGGCTCAAGGACCTCTTCATCGTCACCACCCGTATACTCAAAGTGATCACCAGTTTTATGAGTTAGGGGTGGTAACTCGGAATCGTCCCGAGGTTTATCAGTAGAAGACCGAGGTGGAGGAGACTTATGTTGAGAAGAAGTCCGTGGTGGAGGAGGTGGCATAGATGTGGATTGACCAGACTGTTTCTGACGTTTAGGTGCAGAGTCCTTATTCTTATCATCGTCATCTCTTGGCCGTTTGGGTTGATCGGCTGACTCCTTGCATGATGAACTGAGTTGAAAAGCAACTAGACCTTCGAAAAATTTAGCTTCGTCCGAAGTAAACGTTCCAGATCGCTTTGACATTTGCATCACTAGTTTAGTGATTAACTCAGATTCAGAGAGATCAGCTTCTTTGGCCATTGTATGTTTAACCAATGCGACGATGTTAGGGGTGAGTTGTCTGGAGAATACTTCTCTAGTCACACCGGGGACAGTGTCGAGAAGAAACTTGTGGGTTTGTTCTCTTGCTGACTTCTCCAGTTCCTTTTGGACTTTTGGAACGATATCCTGAAGGTACTTTTGAGTGTAACCTTCAATCATTTCATTTAGTTCCTCCTGACGATGACTTCTCATGAATTCCTGAATAGCTTTCCTATCTTTCCGCATCTCGTCATTCTCATCATGTAAGTACTGCATTTGTTCAGCATACCAATTAAGTTTTCTTTGAAGCATGTCCTTCTTTCTAACTTGTTTGACAGCTTTCACAATTCTTGCATGTGTTTGAGAAATCCAAGATTTATGTGGTTTCTTCACGTATTTGGATGATGATCTGGTTGACTTTGTTGATGGTGGTGGTGATGAATGAGATGAAGAGTCCGATGATGAGGAGACATGAGGAGACTTCATGTCCTTAGGAGTTTCTGAGGTTTTCTCCTTTGAGTGTGTTGGACTGTCTAGAAGAAACTTTGAGTAATCATCCTCGTCATCCTTAGACTTTTCTTTCTCAGTTACCAGTTTCTCAAAATCATACTCAATAGTGTCCTCCACAGGCTGTTGTAGTTGCAGAAGAGTGGTGGCACCAGCTCCCTTATCGGGTTGATTAACCGCATCAGGAGATGGTTTAGAGTGGGCAGCTCCACTTGATCCTCCAGGGCCACCCATTTGATCTTTAGCAAATTCTTCGGCCTTGTGAAGGTGTCTGACTTTGTGAAACTTCTTACTGTATGCATGATCCAATTGCTCTTCTTCATCTTCAGAGCTTTCATCCTGAGGTACAAGTGCAGTAGTCTTCTCTTTTCCTTTAATAGTTTGAGGACTTGGAGGTTTTGGTACTGAGGGATTTTCATCCTTTGCAGTTTCAGAGAATGTGATCTCTTCATCTGAGTCAGTAGCATCAGAGTCCTCGTCCCTGAGCTGTCTTTGCGGTTCAGGTGAAATGATAGGAGTGGCTTCCAGAGACGGAACTTTCTTCTTAGGGGTAGGTTTCCTCTTTGGAATAGGTTTCTTCTTTGGAACATTCCTTTGACTATCTGTACTTGTTACACTTCCAGCACTTCCTTTTCTGGTTCTCCTTACAGGTGTACCAGAAGATTTTTCGTCGAGATGACCAACTTTGCCTTGTCTGACTGCTTCCAGATACCTTTGGTACGATTCGAGCTTTCTGACATCTTCAGTTAGAAGGAAATCTGGCAGCACAGCACCTTGTTTCTTTGTGGACGTTTCCTTGATTCTGACAGAGAGAATAGGTTCCGTCAACATGTCGTGATTGTAGGGGTCATTGAGCCTCTTGGGAATTTCAGGATGAAGTCCAAGTGCTCTCTGGATCAACAATTTGGTATATCTGATGTAGGGAATCTTTGAGCCAAGTTTGTTGAGAAATGACATCATGTCATCCCAAATCAGAGCTTCGATAGCGATGTGTTTCTTGTTGACCAATGCCCAGAATATTTGCAGTTCCATGAGCTTAGGGTGCTCATAGCCGCTGTCACGACCAGAAACAGACTTGGTGATGATCATGTAGAGAGTTCTCCAGGGTTGAGGAATACTCTTAAGCTCTACGTGAGAGTGCTTGTTGATTACTCCTGTAGCCTCGTCATAACCGATATCGATTAAGAATTGGAGAGTGAGCTCTTCAGCAGGTGAGGCATATAGTTTGGTTGGATCGACTTCAGGAATTAGGAGAACAGCCCTTAAGTCTGCAGGTGTAATGGTGACTTGTTTGTGATTCAGAGTCACCGTCACAGCAGTTTGTCCTTTGACCCTTTCCATAGTGTTCCAGATCTGTTGGATGTAGATCTCAGGAACAGTTGCAGAGTGTGTAAGCATGTTCTGATATGGATGAGTCCTCAGAATATCAATAGCAATAAGACATGAAGATTCAGAGCAAGTGAGGGTGTCAAAGTCAACACGGAGGTTATTCTTTCCTATCTTCATTGGATAGCCATGAGGATAGATATCAGCAATGGAGAGAACTTCAGGTGCATCCACATTCATTTGTTCAGCCATGTCGTGATCTGAAATAACATTATCCAAAAGAACCAACATATCGAGAGACATAATGTTAGTCAACAGAAGGTCTTATTGTCTAGTTATTGAATGTATAGTGATAATGATTGTTACGAGTCCTAAGTCACTTGTATGTTCAATAGTTCAATGATATCGTGAAATGTTTCGTGAGTTAGTTAACTTTAAGTTTTAAAGTTTATTTTATCACTTATTGTTCACAATATATCAGACGATTTAAGTTTATTAGTGACATTTTTGGATTCGTGATGATATGATTAGTTTATTTACAAGTTTGTACAAGTAACAATTCATCATGAAGGTAAGTCCAGGGATAAGCGTAGTTTTGGCAAAGTTATGCGTAGACAGGAATGATATATGCTTAGGCGTAAACTTACGCGTAGAATCCTATCTTACGCGTAAGAAATGTTACGCGTAGGAAAAAGGAGACCTTATGCGTAGAGCTTATGCGTAGGCATATATTTACCTTACGCGTAAGGCTACTCGTAAGAGTTGACCTTATGCGTAGAGGTCACTGTTTACGCATATCCTTCACAGGATACGCGTAGTCCATTGTAGAACCTTAGGCGTAGAAGCTACGCGTAAGACAAGTCTTACGCATAACAAGCTACGCGTAAGGTGATCCTTATGCGTAGATTAATAACCACCTTGATTCTGAATATTACGTGTTGCAAGCCTGAAATAAATCATCATTTCAACAAAGTTAAAACATATAACATTCGTTTAAGACAAATCAACTCACATTTACATAGTTGAACAGTTACGCGTAGAATATCTTACGCGTAGACTAAACCCTAATTCTACGCGTATCAAATCTAGCCATGGATTATGCACCAAAGTTTTTCTGGTATATCATAGAAGTTGTGAGAGCATGTAGACCAAGTTTTAACACTTATTATGCAGTGAATCAAAAATACCCAAAGTTTATGAACTTTAAACCCTAGTTTCGAATTGATGACCAATTCGTGTTTCTGGGTGGCTATAGACTATGGAAATCATCAATTCAACAACGCAAAAGCATAACCCAACAGTCTTTTAGACCAAAACACTTCACATTTGAAAACACCCAATTCGACTTATAAACCCTAATTTTCAAAAATCATCAATTAGTGAATCTGGGTGGATTTTGATGGTTAACAAAGTATCATTGATGTATTATGAACGTTTTGACACAATCATTTCACCCCAAACACACACGTATTGATTGTGTGTTCTTACGCATAAGCGTAGAACACCAAATCACGCGTAGAACACGTTTTAGCCGTAGGATTTACATGAGATTCAAAACCATTGTTTTAAAAACATGATCCAAACACAGAAACACTTACAGATTGATAATCGAAAGCACGGATTTGTAAAACGAATATGGAACGTGGATGATATTAGGTGAAATATTTAATGTGATGGGAATAAATGTGGTGGGTGGAGTATTTTGTATAAAATAACTTTAAGGTTTTGACAGTTATAGTCCCTCCACCTTTTCCTTTTTCACACAAAGCCTTTTAACTTCCATTTTGGTTACCAAACGAAGATTTTGGGAAAGAAACTTGACGACACTCCCCCTCGACTTGAGAAAATAATGAAAGGTTGTTAATTAAAGTCCAAGGAGTGTCTTTGAATCAGAAAGTGTACCACCATTTGTAAAAGAATCAACCGAGATGTGATAACATGCAAGTACACAGATGTTTTGAAACAGTTAATGGATTATTTTCTCCCCCTCAACACTTGATCGGTAAAAATACTGAGTTTTGAAAGATAAAAGTGTTGACGGAAGAGATGTACTTGCCATGTTGAAAGAAAGATAGATTAGGAGAATATTTTTGTTGTTTTTATAGGATTTTATATTTTTGTATTTTGTTTTTGAAAATTTATTTACAAAAGAGGTTTTGGTGTTCGACAGGTTTTTAAGACTGTTTTAAGAGGTCATCCAGTTCCTCTTGAGTCAAACACCTCATACCAATTCGGTGGACCAACTCATTAAACCGAGCGGGAGGCAAGGCTTTGGTGAGCAGATCTGCCAATTGGTATTCAGTACCCACAAAGTATAATTCAACGGTACCCTGTTCCACGTGGTCCTTGATGAAATGATAGCGTAGATCGATGTGCTTTGATTTCGAGTGCTGAACTGAGTTGCACGAGATTGCAATGGCACTCCGATTGTCGCAGTACATCGGGATTCTGTCAAATACGTAACCATAGTCTTTGAGTTGTGTTCTCATCCAAATGACTTGAGCACAACAGGCAGACATGGCTACATATTCTGCTTCGGTTGATGACAGCGATGTACAATCCTGCTTCTTAGATTGCCAAGACACCAGTTTATCACCGAGAAATTGTAGAGCTCCTGAAGTACTTTTCCTTGAGTCTAAGCATCCTGCGTGATCAGCGTCTGAAAAAGCGATTAGTTCAAAACCAGAATCCTTCGGATACCAGATCCCCAAATTAATGGTTCCCTTGATGTATCGGAGGATTCTTTTAGCCTCAGAGAGGTGGGTTTCAGTTGGTCGCGACTGATAACGGGAGCATAGATAAACGGCAAAGACAATATCAGGTCTGCTAGCTGTTAGATACATGAGGGACCCAATAATACTTCGGTATTTGGTGGGGTCAACTAATTTCCCATGTAAATCAGCATCTAACTTCTTGGTATGAGTCATTGGTGTGGCATAAGTATCACAGGTTTTCATTCCAAATTTGTTTAACAATTCAAGGGCATATTTGGACTGACTCAGAAAAATACCACGGGGTGATTGATGAACTTGCAGTCCTAGAAAGAACGTAAGTTCACCCATCATGGACATTTCAAAATTTTTCTTCATTAGTTTTGCAAAAGCGATTGAAAACTTTTTATGTGTAGACCCAAAAATGATGTCATCCACGTAAATTTGAACAATTAAGATGTGTGCCCCGTGATATTGTATAAAAAGAGTTGGGTCAACCGAGCCTTTGGTGAAATTATTGGCAATGAGGAAGGATGATAGCTTATCGTACCATGCCCGAGGGGCTTGTTTGAAACCATAAAGGGCTTTGTTCAGTTTGTAGACATGGTTCGGGAACTCAGGATCAACGAATCCATCTGGTTGGCTGACATAGACCGTTTCTTTAAGTTGCCCATTGAGAAACGCCGTTTTGACATCCATCTGATAGACCGTCATGTTCATATGAGCAGCGAACGCGAGAAATATCCGAACAGCCTCAAGACGAGCAACCGGAGCAAAAGATTCTTCAAAGTCTATCCCTTCTTCCTGACGATAACCCTTAGCAACTAGCCGTAACTTGTTTCGGATGACATTCCCTTCAGCATCCAATTTGTTTTTCCAAATCCATTTTAGACCAATGACGTAGACCCCTGTTGGTCTTTCAACCAGTTCCCATACTTCAAGACGTTTGAATTGGTTGAGTTCTTCCTGCATGGATTCAATCCAGTTGTCTTTTGTCATTGCGTCTTTAATGTTTTTAGGTTCAGATTGGCATACAGTGAGTGCATAAATGCAGTGTTCACCATCTGAGTGAAGACGTTGTCTCGTAACGACTGGTTGATTCGGGTTGCCAATAATGTTAGCCAGAGGATGGTCTTTAGTCCATCTATGTGTAGAGGGTTGATGTTGGTATACATTGTGCAGATTCTGAGGATTCAAATGGTTTGTTGAAGATTCCGCAACATCTGGTGCAGCAGTCTCATTGGCAAACGGGTTGAAGAACGCATTTGGATCAAAATCTGCAGGTGGGGGTACTTCATTCAGAATATCATCAGCTGGTTCATCATTGTTGGAAGCGGTGTGTTCAACTGTTGTGTTGGAGTCAATTGGTGTAGGTGCATCTTCAACAGTAGTTGTTGTAGCAGGTGTATCAGGTATAGGAATATTATCAGGTTGTGCAGCGGAAACAGCGGATACACCAGGAGCACGTTCATCAATATCGTCACAGAACAGAGGAGCAAATAACCTTTCCATTTGTTGACGAGTTAGCTGAGGGCTTTCTTCAGCTGATGATTGGGGTTGAGGGAAGTTTAAACGGTTGTGTCCGGGTTCTAAGCTGTTATACTCAGAAGCCATTTCCGTGAGTTCATCGAAATGAGCATGAATCGTTTCCATTACCTCCTTAGTTCGACGATTCCAGATTCGGAAACCTTTAGAATTGTCACAGTATCCAATAAAGACTCCAATATCAGCTTTGGCTTTGAGCTTTCCAAAATCATCACGATCATTATTCGGATAGCAAAGGGATCCAAATACATGAAAGTGTTTGAGGTTCGGTTTGTAGTTGTGGACAAGCTCGAAAGGAGTTTTGTTGTGGCGTTTTGTGATCATAGAACGGTTTTGAGTATAGCATGCAGTAGATACAGCTTCTGCCCATAAGTAATCTGGAAGTTTAGCATTGATTAACATGGTTCTTGCAGCTTCCACTAACGTTCGGTTTCGTCTTTCAACAACTCCGTTTTGTTCAGGTGTCCGTGCAATAGATGTTTGATGCTGAATTCCCACTTTCTCATAAAATTCACGAAGGGTTTTGTTAACAAATTCAGTTCCTTTGTCTGTCCGAATAATCCTGACGGTGTTGCGGAGCTGAACCTGTATCTTTGTGAGAAAGGTGATGATCATTTGTGGAGCTTGGTCTTTGCTACGAAGAAAATAGACCCAAGTCCATCGTGAGTAGTCATCAACAATTACTAAGATGTAACGTTTGCCGTTGATCGTTTGCACACGCATCGGGCCACACAAATCCATGTGAAGAAGATGAAGCACATGCTGAGAGCTGTGTTCCACCTTTGAAGGAAAATGAGCACGAGTGCTTTTCCCTTGTTCACATGCTGAGCAAAGGTGATCTTTTGAATACCGGAATCGTGGGAGTCCTTCAACTAGTTTGTGTCGAGCAAGGTTGGTGATGGTTTGAAAGTTTAGATGTGAGAGACGACGGTGCCATAGCCAGGATTTTGTAGATGTTGCCTTTGAAAGTAAGCAAATGGGAGAGGAAGCAACCATGTCTTGCATAGAGATAGTGTAGAGACTAGAATTACGCGAGCCAGACATAAGGTCATTTCCATGTAGATCACGAATGAAACAAGTTTTCTCCCTGAAAGCAACCTCCAAATCTCCATCACAAAATTGACCTACTGAAAACAGATTGTGACCGAGGCCTTCCACATAGTAAACCCTGCTTATTTCAATGTTCCCATTAACATAATCTCCGTAGCCCATGATGGCTGCGAAGTGATCGTTCCCGAATCTGACAGTGCCAATGAACTTTGCAATAAAGTTTGATAACAGTTTAAGGTTGCCTGTCATGTGTCGGGAACATCCGCTATCAACAATCCAGAGAATGATCTGTATCACCTGCATTACACACAGACGACACAGATGGAATAGAAGTAGATGTGGAACCCGAAATGTTAGAGGGTTCCGAAGCAGGTATATTAGACATACACACATTGAGAATTTTAGGCATCCACTTAAATCCTAGTGTGTTATATATCCATTTCTGCCATCTGTAACTACTCTTTGCTTTAGTCTTAGTGAAAGCACTAGGTGGTACTACATTCTTAGGAGGTGAAGCGGTAGCTACTGTGATAGCAATGGTTGCCTTAGAATCTAAAGAAGGTGGGTTACCAAGCACAGACTTAGAATGTTTAGTGGGCCTAGAGGTATTCCGATTCTTAGGATTCCGTAATCTAGAGATTATAGCTTTAGCAACACATTTGTCATGACAATCAGAATTCATACTCTTTCGACAAATATCACAAGGTGCATCAGACTGAATATCAAAGGTACTTAACGGTTTAGCATTCGTTACATCACTATTTCTATTACATTTGCCAGACGCAACATCTATAGTGGAAGTAACATGAGTTTTATTCAGAGTCCTAGGGTGTTCTTCTACTTTAGCATTCCTTATTGATCTTTTCTTATGTCGCAACTTCCTATTCTTCGTTTGAGTGCTCCTAGGCTGTGAAGTGCGGACGTTTGGAAAAGATGCAACTATTCCTGTTTCAGTAGAGGGAAACTCATTAGCAACTTGTGATTTGGCAGTGTGAATTCTTGGTTCACGATTACTAAGTGTGACTGGTGCTAATCTCTTAATCACAGTAGGCGGGAGTAGTTCATACTTTCCTAACATTTCCCGTAACTTAGAAATGGTGTGAATCAGATCTTGATTTTCAGAACAAATACTACCAGCAAAATTCATGACTTCTCTAGTGTGAGCAAGATAGTGATCAAGTTCGTTTGATGCTTCATCTCGAGTCTTTTTGAGTAAATCAAATATGACACCATATTCCTGTTTAACTTTTAAAATTTCTTGTTCATATTTTGAGATTTGACTTTTCAAAGACACGTTTTGATCATCCAGTTGCTCAATTTTAGGATCAGAAGATTTTGCACTCAATTGAGCGATTTTCTTTTGAAAACTAAGTTGATGGTTGTGAATATCTTTTTCACACCATTGAAGACGACGTTTTGCATTGCAAATTTCCGTGTGTAATCGTTTATTTTCTGCTTTTAAAGACTCGATCTGAAGCACATTATCGGTGTTCTCAACAGTAACAACAGTGTCAACAATATCAGCAGAGATATGATCAGATGCATATGGCAACGAATAGAATAGCACAACATTATGGATATCAGCACAGATAACATCTTCCAAGAGTCGATCAACATCTTTTCTCAACAGTTTCTTTTTGCGTTTTGTGTTAGTAATAGATGTTTCTGTTTTCTCGAAAACGTTTTTCATTACCCCAAGTTCCTTATGAAAATCCTTTTCCCAGGCAATTGCACAACTTTTCAAGTTTTTAACATTAGGTAAAAGATTTTTCTGAAAAATGTCTCTTTGTTCTCGCGCCAGAGGCGATTGAAAATGTTCAACTTTGATTTCAGATCGATATTCTATCTCATGTTGTAAAATTTTGAGGTCAGCCATGAAAATGTCAAAATATCGAAGAATTTTTCGATTTTCAGGTTGTGAGTTTACTTCGCTAATGGAAGGTAAAGGACCATAAGTTTGTGCAAAGACTATTTTGGGATTAACAATAGAAGACTCAGGTGTTTTGATGATAACCCTTGGTGTGTTAGAAGAATCCGTTGGTGTGACGAAAGTGACCGCGTTTTTATAATTAAAAGGTTTGTTGTAAACAACAGTTTTTAATTTAGATCGACTCTCGTCTTCTGCATCTAATTCCTCTTGACGATGGTATTCAACAACACTCATGACAGTATTATCAATTTTGTATTCTGCACTAGAAACTTCAGGAGTTGGTTTGAATGTTTTTAGTGAAAGCTTTGGTTTGTAATCAGCTAGATTTTTTCCATATCCATTTGGATTGGGTTTTAAGGTAAACTTTTCAATAGCTGTTACTGATTCACCATGTTTGTAAACAACCGTTTTAAACTCTTTAATTTTGTTTTGCAAACCGAGAATTTCTGCAAGAAGGTCATCTACCCGATTCGTTGAATGCTTTTTGTATGCGGAGAACTGTTTTTGACAATTTAACAACTCAGCCTTAGCTTTTTGATTTTCCAAGGTGAGAGCGTTAAGTTGCTTTTTATGTTCATGTTTCAGTTGTTCTAATTCGGACAACAAAGCATTCTTCGAGGTGGCTAGATCACGCATCTGTCGCTCTAAATATTTTTCGTTTTGATGAGATTTTGCAAAAGCGGCTTCAAAACCTTTTTCACGGTTTTCTTGAGTTTTGAAAAAGTTGAGTTGCATTTGTAAACATTCAAAATCCTTGGTTAACAGTGCATTTTTACTTTTTAAGGATTGATTTAATGCATAGCATTCCTCCATTTTGATTTTATGGTCTTGAATTAACCGAGCAAAATCCGGATGAGGCAACATATCATCTTGTTCAACGTGAGTCTCAACATGATCATTCTTGAGATCCTCAAGTACGACCACGGAGTCAATTTGATTATCAAAGGAGACCATAAGGTCATCTTGATCGTCAAATGTAACTACAGGGTTAACTTGAAAATCATCAGAAGAAGATGTAGAAGACTCATTTTGAACAGTCTGATCCGTGCCGGATTCAGATATTGGCAGAGATATTAGTTCAGATATGACGATGGTTTGTTCAGGTACCTGAGACAAGCCATCAGTGTCATACACTGGGCCTGTATCACTCATGTGCAGCTCATGCATATTAGCCATCAACATAACAGTTGCATTCGCCTGCAAGTCCTCCATATCATCATCTGAGTCTGCATCTGCCATGAAGCTCTGTTCTTTGTCTGTAAGAGAACCACCAGCTTCATCCTTAAGAGCCAGAAGTAAGGCCTCTTTGAAATAAGCACTGCCCCTAGTCCTTGGCTTTGGGCATGCATTAGCCAGGTGTCCCTTCTCATTGCAGTTGTAGCATCTAAGACCATTTAACCGATTCTGAGCATTTCCCTGTTCCACCACTTGAGCTTTGTTGTTATTCCTTCCCACAGCATTAAACCCTTGACCACCGCCCATCTGACGACCATTATCACGATTTTGAACTTCAACACGTCCATTGTTCACAACAGCTTGAGTCCGTGTGTTAGATGAGGAACGAATACGATTGTTGGATTTGTTGGTGTAACGGCCAAAAGCATTAGCAATCATCACAAATCCTTGTTGCAATGCTTCGAACGGATCTGTTTCCTCAGTCGCTTCACTGACATATGCTTGAGCATTGTTGCTGTATGGAACCAATTGATTTTGTTGAGGTTGTGACTGTGAAGGTGGATTTGAAGCAGTTGGTTGAGTTGTTGGTTGAGAGGGATAATTCTGTTGAGCATACAAGGCAAGTTGTTGATTGTCCGGTTGTGACTGTTTAGCAATTTGAACTCGGAGAATCCTTTCCCGATTAACTTCCTTTTCATGAGGCTTCAAGTAATCGTACAACAAACCATAAGTAGAATGATGCATATTCTTCGCTTGACGGAGAAAAATGACATACTTCTCCCATTCTGGACCAAGACTACTCAGGAACTTAGTATTCACTGCAATTCTTGGCATAATGATGTTGTGTTTATCCAAATCATTGATGATATCTGAAAATCGATGATGATAGGACTCTAGTGTCTCTCCAGGTTCAATCAAGAAGTGTTCATAAGCCAAGTAAATTTTGGATTCCAAATCCTCCTGATTGAGTACAGATCCTTCCATAAGAAGACGAATATGATCCCACATTTTTTGTGCAGTCTTTTGAGCATCAACACTACGAAGAATTGGGTTTGGTAATCCTAAGAGGATGTATTCCATTGCAAGTTCATCCGCTTCATAGTGTAGAAGTTCTGTAGCATTAAGATCAGCAACCGTAGCAATGTTGGTTTGTTCATCTCTTGGTGGAACAACATTTGGATCTCCGGGTACAGTGACAGTAGGCATCTCAAATGGACCTTCCAAGATAACCTTCTTTAAGAACTTTCCATGTGGCTTCTTCAGATCACAGAACCTAAAGAACCTTATCACCCATTGATCGTAGTTTCCTGGAGTGAGCATTGGAGGTCTATCAAGTGATCCAGCTTCATGAATTGATTGTTGGCTGCTTAAAGCTTCACACATCTTAGCAAACCAAGTGGGTTCCTTCATAGTGGTCCGTGATGGATGTTGATTGAAATCGGTTGTGTAGGGTTGAACTTGAAGGCTTGGTTGTGGTTGAACCATTTGTGGTTGTGGAATTGCACCAAGTTGTGGAGTATGTTGCTGATTAAATTGTTGTTGATAAATAGCTTGTTGTTGATTCCATTGTTGATGTTGTGGAGTTAATTGTTGTTGATTATTATAAGTGTGAGGGAAATAGTTAGAGTATGGTGGTTGAGACATGATGATAAACTTGTGTGGTAAAGATGGATCTTTGTAGTCGAATGAACCTTTGTTGATGAAGTATCCTTAGGCGTAGAAAAGACAAGAACCAAGTAGCACTTATGCGTAAAAACACCAAAAGTTACGTGTAACAATGAGGAGTTACGCGTAGGTTTTAGCTTACGCGTAAGTAGGGAAAACACTAAAGTTAAGCGTAGACAAAAGTTAGGCGTAGAAACGTAGGCGTAGGATTACCTTATGCGTAGACCGTAGTTTACGCGTAAAGTGAATCTTATGCGTAGGAATTCTACGCGTAAGCTTATGCTTATGCGTAATATTAGGGTTTTTGCCCAAATGATCTTTTACACTTCACAGTGCAAAAGATATCCAAAGTCGACGTATTTTCAGACTTATCCAAGTAAGAAAACACGGATTAAACCAGAAAATTGAAGATCAAACCAAGGAACAATCTTACGCGTAATTTTAGGGTTTTGATACGCGTAGGATTACTCGTAACTTTGATTCTGTCCAAATGTGTTTCTAAACCAGTTTTTTGTTATGGAATAGCTTCAATAGTACCAAAAGAACACAAAAGTGTGAATTTTGATGTACCAAAACTGCTAAACGGGTTACGCGTAGAACGACACCCACGAACAAAAACAAGCTTAAAAACGTAAATCCACGCGTAAAGTTTGAAACTTTTTGCCAAAAACAAGTATTTTAACACCTAAAAACCTTGAAAGTACAAGAATCTTGGATTAAAAAGTGTAAAAAACGAGTTTTTAAGATAACCAAAGATAGCGTTATCTCTACGCGTAAGATCCAAAACCAAAACTTCAAAAACAAACGAGTACACCCAACTATTTGGCGATTGATACCACTGTTAGGTCACAAGTTTTACAACACAAGCTTATAAGAGAAGAGATAAGGCGATTGAGCAAGCTCTAACACATACACACGTTAAGCAATAATACGGTTATGAGAAGATGTATGTGAAAGAAAAGAAAACTTGAACAACCAACCCTCAAATGAGGGTTTACAAGAGTTTATATAGGCAAGGAGCTAGGGCAACACTCCCTCTCCTTCCCTATTCCTTATTGGGCTTGGATCAAGCTTATGGGCCTTCTACATAAGCTTGACCTTAAACAAACATAAATGCCATAATAAAGCTACCTATTACATATGAAATATAAATACTTGAAATACTGTTTAGGAGTGATTCCAACACACCCTAACCTTAAGTGGAACCAAAACTCAAACCCACCTCAAAGCTCATCTAGTCCACCTAATAGGTTCAACCCTCCAAATACCGGGAACTCCGCTAGTCTTGAGGCAATTGTGTCGAGATTCATGTCATCTTAAGAAACTCGATTGACTAAACTTGAAGCCGATTTCAAGCAACGACAAGGCGAGATGACAAACAAACTCGACGCCCTCTTAAGAGCCTTCAATGACCGGGAAATTGGGGCACTACCAAGTGACACTATAAAGAACCCAAAAGTGAATTCAATTTCATCGACTTCATGTTCTTGCTCACCTTGGGAGAGTGCATATCCATGTCATTCACACCCGAAAGTTCATCCGGTTAACGCCATCAACACGGGTTCCAAGCGATCCCTCATAAAGTACCAAGGACCCGAACCATTGGTCCAACCAACTCTTGAGAAACCCGTCAACCAAGAACCCAAACCTAATCTAGAGGATGAGTGCAAGGAGCTCTACCAAGAAAAACCGGTTCTTGAAGTCTTGGCTCATGCACCTTATTACAATGCTTTAAAAGAAAAATATGAGCAAGAACTAAAGCTAGGAGAACGTGGGTCCGCATTTGTGCAAAATAAATTACCTAAGAAGTTAGATGATCCCGGGATATTCATTCTTCCTTGTAGGCTTGGAAACTCCAAACCTTTCGACACTTTAGCCGACTTAGGATCGAGCATCAATCTTCTTCCGTTGTCACTCCATAGAAGCCTTAACCTAGGTAAGATAGAGCCAACATAAACCATCTTAGGTCTAGCGGACGGTAGTATCGCATATCCGGTGGGGATAATAAAAGACATGGTAGTGCATGTAGGTGAATTGACTCATTTGGCGGATTTCCATGTGCTAGACATGAATAAGGACCTGACATGTCCGTTGTTAGTAGGAAGGGGATTCTTAGCTACCGCTAGTGCCATCATTGATTGTAAGATGTCTAAAATAGTGGTAGGAGAAGTGAGTGCTAGGTCAATTTACGATGTGAAGAAGCATATCTACTATAAGGAGGAAGAGATCCCCCATGAGTTCATGTTAGATAGAACGCCATCTAGATATGGGTCTTGTTTTAATAAAGATTTTATAGGTCCTCAATGACCTTTCTATCTAGAAGAGGCCTTTGTTAGTAATTCAACTTACCATGAAAAAGAATTGGCTAGGGAAATGGAAGTGAACCCGTTCGAGGATGCCTTCGTGTTTAGGAAGATGACTGAGTTCCTAGGAAGTTTACCCGTCAATCTTGTTATGAATAAGTGGAAAGTTGAAAGTGAGAAGCCTAAGCATAATTGGAATCGGGATAGACCACCTAATGATGGAAATGGAGAATGGCACATTAGGATGACAATCTATGACCCCGATGGAGAAAAGTTTGAAAAGGTATACCGAACTAAGTGTACCACTAGGAACTTAAATGATAAGTTTGATGCTTATGACATTCTTGAGGATAAACTTACTTATATAGGTACGTAGGGGCACGACTTCGAGTCTAGCTACAAGACTCATAAATAAATAAAAGCGCTTCGTAGGAGGCAACCCATGCTTAATTGTTTACTTGTTTGTGTGTCATATATCTTTTCATTGATTGTTTATTCTCATGTTTGAATTTGTGAAAATGCTTTATTTTGTCTTTAACCTCGTCTTAATTACATATAAAGGTATTTTACAAAAAGGATAAGTGTAGGGAAGATTACACACGTTTTTAAAAAAAAACGTGAACATGAGAATTACAATTCTTGAAAAAGATATATATGTGTGTTTGTTTGAGTCAAATGATTTTATCGAGTCATAATGGATGTTTTGTAGGAATGTTTTCCAGATTAGAAAGATGTAATTTTTCCAGAATTTTTTCAGAAAAATGCAGCAGACCAGTTTCTGTCAGGATAACCTGACGGCGTCAGGAGGAGCAGAAACAACTTATCTAACTTTCTCTCATTTTCTGTGCTACTTATAAATTTTTTTGGAATTTCTCAGGTCTTAATTTTCCAGAAAACCTGTAAACATCCATTCCACAAGCATTGTATCCTAGTATAGTAGAGTCATATATAGTTTTACCGCCGATTTTACGCGAAGGTTTCGCCTATTTTCTTAAAGTGTGCAGGTTTTATTTATCAAGAAGAAGAAACATAAGATTGGAAGGAGCTTTTCAAGCAATACATTCTTCTTGGAGAAGAATTTAACCACTACTTCACACGGATCCTACCGAGCTAATCAGGGGAGTATTAGTTTCTTTCTCTTTTAATTATCTTCCATTATCATAACTTTGACACTCTCGGGGAACATTGGGGACAATGTTCAGTTTAAGTGAAGGGAGGGAGAATAAAACGGGAACTTTGAAACTATGCTTATCCTTGACTATTTGTCTTGTCCTATTTCATTTGTGTAATAAGTTATGAGAAATATCGGTTAGGGTAATTTTAGCACCAAATTTAAAATTTTTCATGACATGTAGGAGTGGGCCATTAGTCTTAATAAAGCGTCTCATTGATAGGAAGTTATATGACTAGCACAAAACCCTTTACCACTAAAATTTCACCCCAAAAATGTGAGGTTCGCCCCTAGATTTGTAAGAATTAAAGCATTTACCTTTAATGCTTTGAGAGTGTACCGGTAGTATAATAGATTCTAGAACTTGTTTTGTGATGCATCCCGAGATCGCTAGTGAGACTACACTTGTGTAGTTAGGAATAACTAAATGATAAGAGGTATTAGGATAACCCTTGTTTTTTTTTTGTGAAAAGGAGAAATATTATTAAACACAAAAAGAGTAGAAGACACTCATTTACACTCATGGACATCCCCCATGAAGCATAAAAGAGGCTTGAACAAATAAGCATTCATACAATCATCAACATACATTGAGAGTAAACTAATCTATACTCTATATCAAAAACATACACAGAAAAAACTATCTTCTATCAAGACCATCAACCAGACATTAAACAAAAGCTCTTTTGAACTTCACATTCCATTTTGCTTCCACATTTCTGATGAGTGTGTAAATACTCATCATTTTTGGGTCAATCTGAACTGCAAAACGTTTAAAAATGCTCAGAAATGCATCAAAATACTGAAAATATCTTAAAATTGCATTTTATATGTTTCAGATGCAAAATGTTCAAAATCAGATGAAAAATGAGCAAAGTTTGCATAATTGGCAGTTTCAGTCCCTCAACTTTCAAAATTTGTCAGAACTAGTCCCTGAGCCTTAATTTCAAAAGATAAATCACCAAAGGTCCTTTTAAAATCATAAGTTGTCAAATTTAGTCCTTTGGTGAAAAATATCAAAAGTTTTGAGAAATTACAAAATTAGTCCTTCAAGTTTAAAAATTGGCAAAAATGGCCCTTGGAAATTGAAAAATGTCAAGTTTGGTCCTTGTACTTTTAGAGCTTGTCACTTTTAGCCTTTGAAGCAACTTTTCAGAATTGGCAGAAATGGCCCTTGTATTTTCAGAAAATGGCAAAAGAAGTCCTTGTCACTTAAACCTTTAATTATCCTTTGGACCCTATCAAATACATGTGACCCCTGCCTTTTTCCCTTTGGACCCCTGTCAAATATCATTTTGACCCTCCCTTGCATTATTAACTCCCTTGGTCAAATATCCAGTCAAACAAAACACGCGCCAAAGTCTTCCTCCTTCTCAACTGCTTCTGCAACTACCAGGCAACCCATCCCCCCTCCTCTCCTCCACTCAAACTTGTTCCCCCCACCTCAACTAACATCCAAATAGCATTAAATGCTCTTTCCCCCCCTTCACTCAACCCCAACTGTCAAATGCAAGTTTTGGCGCCAAAAATCCATTCAATGGCCAAGATCTTTTGAAGCAATCCAATGGTCAAGAAAATTGCTGGGAAACAATCATAGATGAGAGAGAAAGAGTTTGGGTATAAAAAGGAAGCAAGAGAAGATGAAAAGAGTAGTCTTTAGTTTTTAAAAATTTAGTTAATGTCGTTTTTAGTTTAAAAGTTTTAGTTAAGTTGTAAGGCTGTTAACTTTTGTTATATTGTACTCTCCTAAGTTGTTTTATCAATATAAATCAATTTCAAGTTCCAATTTAAGTTATATTATCATTTCATATTGTTAAGTTCACTGTTACAATTTTCATTTTCAAAGTCTCGTATACAAGCTCTCATTAGCTTATTTTTAAGCTCCAACAAGCTTATATAAGCTTATTACATCTTTTTACAAGCTTACATTCAAGTTTCAATCCATTTTGGTATTTGGTCAAAGAAAGTCAAACTTGGGGCTAAAATGGAAATGGAGATGGAAATGGGTGATGCAGTGATGGATTTGGGTTAATTCAGAGATCATTGGGTTGTTATAATTAGGGTAGTGGTCCTTTGTTTACTGTTTTCAAGCCATAGTGGCTATGGACCATTTGTAAGTCATTTTAAAGTTTCATATGCATAATCTGTCTTTGTAGTTATAATAAGCTCAATCCTGTTTAATTAGTTGTACTTAGGTTAATTTAACTTAGTTTGATCAAAATCAGTAGCTGGTTAAGTAGTTTGTCTCATTTTCATTGCAAATCAGTGTAATTCAAGGGTGTTTGGATCTATTGGTTTGACTGTGCTAAAGGTTTGTTCATTGGTTAGGGTCTTTTGGTTTATGCTTGTGTAACTCATTTTGACTCATATTTGTCATAGTTTGGTGCCTGCACACTCAAATAAGTCAACATGATCCATTAATCTGTCTTAAGTCTTTACTGTTTGGATTTTGGATAACCAAAAGCTAGATTTGTGTTTATAAATCATAAGTATAGCTATCATTAGCTTTATTTTGCCTTATAACATCAAGATCAATCATCAAATTGGCCTCAAACCTCAAATTAGTCAAACATCTTAAACTGCCAAAAAGTAAAAAAACTTGAAAACTCAGTTTTGGGCTCAACTAGGGAGATTTTTCTTGGATTCATTACTGAGCCAAATTTAGTAAAGCTTGTTGTTTTAAAAACTTCACTTGGTCTACTTTCTTGTCATCATTTTTATAAAATTTTGTGAATTTTTTACAAGGTCCAAAACTGCTTAAACAAATGGGTGCATATGCCCTGTGCACAGGTGCTTGAACTGCACAGGTGTTGTGCAGTTCTTGTAGACCTTGCACAGAGCTCATCTTAGCTCACTAGGGTCTGGATTTTGGTTGAGACATAGCTAGCCAGGTTATCTTGAGGTTCCCACAATTTCTTTTTAGTTTCTAGCTTATTCAAGTGCTTATTTTTCTGCTTAAACCTGGTACCCTCTAACTGTTTTTAAGCAATTTACTCAAATCATCCAAATCTGTTGTAATTGCAAATCAGAGGTCAAGGATTGTTAATACTTGTTGCATTTGGGTTCTTTTATCTTATTGTTGCTTCTGTTTCAGTTTGGTGGTCCTTGGTGCTCATTAGCTTATTCCAAGTGCTTATTTCTAAGCACTTGTGCTTGCAGCCTCTTATTCTTGCAAACAACCACATGTTTTTCCATTTTTCCTAGATTCCTCATATTATTTTAGAGTTTTCCTGAAATTTTCATATTTTTCCAAGTCAGTTTGCTATTTTTCTTGATTTTAATTGGTTTTTAAGCATTTTTAATTAGCTTTAAATACAATTAATTAAGAAAAGCTTCAAAAAAATAAGTTTTCATTTTTCTTAAGTTAAGATAAATATAAAAAGACAAAAAAATATTTTTCTAGATTTTTCTTAGTTAAATTTATATTTTTAGGCAAATTAATTAGTTTTAAATAGTTTTTAATTCCTAGAAAATACAAAAATAATCAGAAAAATACAAAAATAGTTTTGAAAATTATATTTTGTTATTTTAGATTTTTCCAAGTCTTAATTTTATTTTTCTAGCTTTATTTCCTATTTTCTTGCATTTTAGGTAATTATTTAATAAGTAAAAATAGTTTTTAATTAATAATAATTAGATAATTAGTTATAAAAATAATTTTATTTTTCTATAAATTTTCTTTTATCTTTAGGTTTGTAAAAATATCATTTTCATATTTTTAGGATTAATATTGTGTAAGTTTCGCTTTTTCTTTTGTACGTTACGTAGTTTTTAATTCAGTTTTATAAAAACATAAAAACAAAAACATCATTTTACAAATAGTGATAGCGTTTATTTAATATTTTTTATCTTTTTAATTTTCTTTAATTTGCATTTAAGACTCTGTAATTTGTTGGCTTTTTCTGTAGTTATAATCATATCAATCCCTTTTTCCGTTCAAATCTCTCGATCACTATTCGTTGGGTGATCCATTGCATAGCTCGCTGGGACATAACGACCCGGGGAAACACTATACTCCCCAGATCTTCATTGAGTTTGTTTCTGAACCGTTTTAAGTTTCTTACGGTCGGCCATTCACAAGTGGCCGGCTTGAGTGAGAAAACTTGACGGTTTTGCACATATCAAATTTTTGGCGCCGCTGCCGGGGAGCTGTGCTGATTATCTTCCGTCTAGCAGATTGGTTATTTGAATCCTCACTCTTTGTTCATACCATCCATCCATCTATCTATATATATCCATATTTTCTTATAAAAAACCCAAAAACATCTCAAAACCTATAAAACACAAAAATATTTTTCTTTTGTTTCTCTATATATGTATAACCATAAAACTCAAAAATAATCTTCTTTCCCCAATTTCATAATTCCCTCCCTTGACTCTGAGATCCCTTAGAGTTAACTCTAGTGCATGCGCACTCGTTCTTCTAGATCATTGAGTCCTTTGCGTGATCTAGCTGAAATTCCAAGAAGACGTTCTCGTAGACGTGCTGCCCAAATAGTCGAACCCGAGATTCGTACTATTTCAAACAACAATATGGCAGACGAACGTACTATGGCGGAAATGCTCCAGGAACCCACCGAGGGTTACGGAGATGCCATCGTTTTACCAGTAATCAATTCTGATCACTTCAAATTGAAGACACATTTGATCACACTTGTGTCTACAAATCAATTCCACGGGTTTGATCGTGAAGACCCGTATGCACACATCCGTTGGTTTAACAAGTTGACATCAACTATAAATTTCAAGGATGTACCACAAAAAGTCATCAAGTTGATGCTTTTCCCATTCTCACTTGAGGGGACAGCCCGGATTTGGCTGGAAAAAGAACCCCCTCGATCTATCAAAACTTGGGAGGATCTTGTTCAAAAGTTTGTTAATTATTTCTTCCCTCCATCAAAGACGACTAATCTTAAAAATGAAATTTCTGGATTTCGTCAAAATTTCGATGAAAACTTTGGAGAGGCATGGGAGAGATTCAAAGATCTCCTCAGGAAATGCCCCCATCATGAATTCACGGAGCTTCAACAAGTCAATATCTTTTACAATGGGTTGAACGGTAACGATCAAGATTCCTTAAATGCAGCCGCAGGCGGCAATATCTTGAATCGTAGACCTAAAGATGTGATTGAGATTTGCGAGCAAAAATCAAAAGTTCCTATTTCTCGCAACAAAGTCAATACTCCAAACACTCCTGCTTCTACATCCAGTAACTCTTCTGAGTTAGCAGCTCCGATAGCTGCTCTAACGGATGCCATCCGTTGTATGATTAAGGATGTTAAGGAAATCAAAAGCGAAATTCATGAGCCAGAACCAGTCAAAGCCGTAAACAAGGTGTGTGAAACTTGTAGTGGTCCACACGCGTATTATGATTGTCAAGCAACCGATGCTTCCTTTTACCAAGCTCCCGTAGCTTCGGTAAACCACAATCAATACCGACCACAGGCTGATCCTCACTACCGTGCACCTAGCGGTATGACACCACCTGGTTTTCCTCCTGTGCAAAACCATGGCAATCAAAATCGCTTTGTTCCGAATCAAGGGCAAAATTTCAATAACTCTCAAAATTTCAATCAAAACCGGAACAATTTCAACCAGCCATATCAAGCTCCTAATCATCAAAGTTATCAACAACCTCCTCAAGCTCCCATGCCAAATGACTTCATGAAAATTACTGAGTCAAACATACGTTCAATGCAAACTCAGATCAATAACATGAGAGTTGAGCTTAAAAAGGAAATTGATACCACAATGTCTCGGCAGACAAATGAGTTAAAGAATATGATGAGCAGTTTCATGAACATGAATATGAACAAAGCTTCATCATCTTCTGGAGGACTCCCAAGCAATACAATTCCCAATCCCAATGCCGAGTTGAAAGTCGTCACCACTCGTAGTGGTAAGACGCACAATGGACCTTCGACTCCAATGCCCCCTCCTCCTGTGGCATTGAGTCAAGTTACCAAGGATACAACGGACAAGGTGCAATTCTCAAGCCCACGAAGTACCGCACACGTCCCACCTTCGGTAGTCCAAGTTTTAAGTCCGGAACCCGAAGTTCCGAAGAAAAATCCTGAGCCAGAAAACACTTCCATCCCGGCTCAAAAGTCTAGTCAGCTTCCTTACCCATCAAGAATGAATGATGAGAAGCTCAAAGACAAAAACAAAGAGCAAATGGAAATTTTTTTTCCAAATCTTCAATGAGCTTCACTTTGATATAAGCTTCGTTGATGCTCTCGTTCTAATGCCTAAATTTGCATCCACGCTTAAAGGCTTACTCACCAACAAAGATAAGCTATCTGAGATGGCTAAAACTCCTCTCAATGAGCAATGCTCAGCGGTCCTTCTCAAGAAGCTTCCCAAAAAGCTTGAAGACCCTGGCAGATTTCTAATCCCGTGTGATTTCTTGGGGATGGTTCAATGCTCCGCCTTGGCCGATCTTGGCGCTAGCATTAACCTCATGCCACTCTCAGTATGGAAGAAACTGTCTCTTCCTAAACTTTCATCCACTTGTATGACACTCGAGCTAGCGGACCGTACCGTAACTCGTCCACTTGGGATAGCCGAGGATGTCGTGATGAAAGTGGGAAAGTTTCACTTTCCTACTGACTTTGTTGTAGTAGACTTCGATGCAGATCCTAGAGTTCCCCTCATCTTAGGGAGAGCTTTCTTGAGAACGAGTCGTGCTCTGATTGATGTGTTTGCTGAAGAGTTGACCATACGGGTTGACAACGAAGAGCTCACGTTAAATATCAACCAGAACTCCAAACCTCTGTACAAACAGAGTGTTGCCACAATTGATCAAAGATCTGAAAGATTCAATGCAACACTCTCAAATTTCACGGTTAAGACGAGTCACCAAAAACGTGCGGAGTTAAAAGCTTTGAAAATCACCCCTGGTTCAAACAAATGGTTTGAAAGTTGTACCAGGGAAGTCAAGAGTGTTCTTGATGGTGATGATCTAGATTCGGAGACTTCATCAGAAGTGGTGGAAATTGCTAGCTCTAAGAGCACACCACTTGTCCCACCTCCGGAATCAGTTTGTCGCATCGAGTTTGTTAACTCTGTGGATGAAACCAAATTCTCTTCTGTTTCATCTGAGTTGGATGATGATGTTTGTGATCCAATGGGAGACATTCTTCCCATTGATGAATTGCTCAAAAATGATCCATCATCCTCTAATCTTATTATTCCCGACTCTTCCATCCCTTCTCTCACTCCTGATGAGGAAGATGACAACTTTTGGAACGAAGTCGATGCATTTCTTAGTGATGAGTCAATTCCAACAGGAATTGATAACACTTACTTTGATCCGGAGGGAGACATCCTTTTTCTGGAAAATCTGTTGATTGAAGAACCATTTTCCACCCTCCCTCCCAGACATCTTCTTGACAATCACCATCTAAGCTTCAAGTTTAAGCTTAAAGATGTCCAAACTGGTGATTTGCTTCTTTCTGCTGAGGAATGGACTTGCATTCTCATGTACGTCTTTATTCCATTCTTCACAGATGGTGTGGTTGCTCTTTCCCTTTTCTCTTTCGGGAATGAGGACACCATCTTTGACCCCGGTATCATCCTTTATAGTTTCTACTATTAACAATACCGAGGTTGTATCTCGTCGGTGTGGAACTTTCTGATGTTCATATGTTTATTAACATTGTGAACGAAATTCCGATCGAGATTGGTTTTCCACGTCACTTTCCCCATGAACAAATGAATTCGGGGTCGAGTCAAGCTAGCGACTCGGGAATCAAAAACAGTAGCATGCCATATGGGTTTTCACCCATATTTCTGACTTCTTTCTATCTTTCTACCACCCTAGAGTGGGGGGGGGGGGGGTAGCCCCACATGTTGTGTATATATATAAACTTCAATTTCAAAAAAAAAAAAAAAAAAAAAAAAAAAAAATCTCTTTCAAATAATGGCCGTAATATTTCCCTTTTACGTTCTTTGTTTCGGCATAACCGCCGGTACCTTGAATATTGAGGGCAATATTCATTTCTAAGTGTGGGGGGAATTCTCACGAATTTTATCATTATCCCACCTAATTCCCACGTTTTTGGCCAAAATTTTTTTTTTGGAGTAAGTGTTTTACACTTACTCAATTGGTTATCAGTCCGCCATGTCTAATAAACAAAAGGATTGGCTAATCCAGGAGCAAACGGCTCTTGGTAAAGATATCTCAAATCCGTTAACGGCTTGCAATTTGCCCAAAATTGTATGGTATTCAGCTCACCATATCCTAAAAAGTGAAGAGTTGGCTAGCCCGCAACTTTATGGCTTGTGGTAAAGGCAGTGGAAAAACCATAATTGGTAATCAGCTCACCAAAGATAATATTGATAATTTATCTAAGAGTTGGCTAGTCCAGAAGCAAACGGCTTCTGGTAAAGACAAATCAAATCCGTTTACAGCTTATGATTTGCTCAAAATCATTTGGTTATCATTGTACCAAGGTTCTTACTTGAACTGAAACAATTGGCTACTCCAGAAGTAATGGCTTTTGGTAAAGAGATTCAAATCCATTAAGTTTTTCTCAAAAGATTGCTAGGGACTAGCAATTTCTCACTGCATCTGATCCCTTGATAGTGAAGCTCATAATCCTCCATTTAATACTATTCATAATATTCTGCACAAGAGTATCAATACTTCTTTCATTGTTCATGAATATCCTGTAGTTTCTTTCTTGCCACACAAAATAAACTGTTGCACCCAGGACCAGCCTTCTAATAGTACTCAAAATACTTCTGTTAGCCTTCAACTTAAAGAATTCATCAATTAGGATAACCCTTGTTTGATACCCGTATTATAATTACTTATTCCACATCGGTTGAGTAATTCCCCCACACCCTTGTTTTGTACTCATCTTTAGTACACAATACCCCTAGTTAACCCCTCAGAGCCTATCTTTTTCGCGGTTCTAATGATGTTTCGGTTTTCCGGAATATCAATGAAGAGCATTGTTTACAATCCACCCCCAAATGTACACCCCAAATCGCCTTAGCCTACCTTGTATGCACTCACTTTTAGTGCATTATTGTTATCATATTAAAACCTTAGTTCAATTATCTAGTTACTTGCATAAGTTGCTAAGTCGAGTCATATCCTTTGTATATAATTTTGGGATGATTGGGACTCATGGGTAAAGTAAAATTTCATGAAGTGACTGGAAAGAACGTTAAATTCAAATTCTCTTTATCTACGTAATAATGTACTCCAAGTGTTTTGATCTTTTCAATTCGGGTCAAATTAGTGTTAGAATAATAAAAACTCAAGTGTAGGGATGTGCCTATAAATCCCTTATATTTTGATGTTATCGTAGAGGATGGTAGAGTAAAAGTGTATGAAAAAAAAATGAAAAAAACATACGGGCTACCATCCTACATCTATCTTTATATTTATGTTTGTTTGTTTCAAGTTATCTAGAGTTTAGAGAGTCGAGTCTTGGTTTAGCAACGCCATTCTTCTCATGCTTGTAACGTAAAGATTTTTGACTTGCCACCACTAAATCACCTATCCAACCAAACCCTTTGTTTCCCTACCGTAAGCATAACGTTACAACCCTTTAAAAGACCTCTTAGATAGTTTTTTCTATGTGCTTACGCCAAAGCGGTGGAGGTTTGATCTAGTCTCAAGCCTATGGTAATCTATGTACTATGACCGGTTAATGAGTGTTTATCTTCCATTTCTAATTTGATATATTTCATATACACCCGAGAGATGAGAGTATCCAAACACCACTTGTGAGGTGCTAGTATGTAATTTCCGTGCTTGTTATGACTTTTGCAGGGCTTATACTTGTTATGAATTGTTCTAAACCAATGCTTCATGCCCCCTAACTTATAAATTGATTTGCCAAAAGCACATTTGCTTGAGGACAAGCAAATACCAAGTGTAGGGATATTTGATAAGGATTTAAAAGGTACACTTTTGAGGGGTCATTTAAGCCCTTAATTGCCCACTTTTATATCCGTTACTGCTTAATTTCGTTCCTTTTCACTTTTTAGGTCTCTTGAAGGCAAAATGCTGGAATGATGCTTATTTGGACGAAAAGGCGTGAATATGTGAAGAAAATGGCTAAAGTCAAGATCAAGACACTCAAGCTGTTGTAAGAGCACCCGACGGCGTCACAAACTAAAAGCGACACCGTTCCTATAATTGTGACGGCTCAGGAGTGAATTTGCTATTTTACACCTAACGGCGTCAGGCTTTAAAGAGTAGGGCGTCACGAAGACCTTTTCCCTCAGACGGCCTAGATCCAGATTCAGACGGCGTCAAAACTTGAAGCTGACGGCGTCACAACCACAACGTGACGCCGTCCCAAAGTTGACTTGGCCAAGATGAAACCCTAATGGCGGCGATCCGACGGCGTCACAATTAAAAGGTGACGCCGTCGCAGTTGTAACTCTATATATAGAATTCGATTTTCAGACTTTTAGGGAGGTAGATTTGTGGAGTAAAAACCTAAAACGACTTTTGTCCGGTTTGGGCAGTCTCTTAGGGTTCTCATACCCTATTTTACATCAAGATAAGTTATTTACTTCATTGATTTCATTATGTCTTCGATTGTATGTGTGTATGCTTGAATGTTTACCATGTCCGGCTAATTTACTTGTGTGTTTGCCTAGATCCATGAAACCTAGTTATTAATTATTGATTGGTTGTCTCTTATCTTAATTGTAATTGGCTTAGGATTGCAATAGGCCATCGTTGTGTTTTTAATGCTTGAGTAATCTTTGTGAACCTTAGTTTATGATCACCTAGAGTAATTGTAGGCTAAAAATACAAAGATAACCTTAGAGTTAGTTTATGAATCATAGAGATTTTGTAGGCAATAACCTTAAGGTATTCTCAAAGAGTTAGGGAGAAAAGCATACCCTACGACCTTAGAGGACACAACACGTTAAGAATAAGGACGTGACAATTCAACCATCAATAAAAGATAACTAGGGAGTAATAGTATCTAGGTAGACACATTTTTAATCATCATACGGGCACACATCAATAGACATAGACTACCCCTTAGCTTAGATAATTAGATAGTAGAGTAATCGGCATAATTACCACCCCGCAAATCCAATACCCCGAGATCGTACTTTCAATTTTCTAAAAACTATAAAAAAAAATAAAAAATAATCTTCTTCAACCCTAACCTTAGCGTAGTAATTTCTCACTAGCATTCCTATTCCCCTAGAGAATGATATCAATCTCGAGGCTCACCCTAATACTACACTACAACGATTAGGTTCACTGCCTAGGTGGTTGAAAACCTTGCTCGAAGAAAAGGAAGTTTCCTTTGACCCCGAACGCGCGTTGTACGCGTATCAGTCAACTTGGTTAAGAATATAACCACTAGACAAAAACACTTCATCAAATTTTTGATGTCATTGCTTAGGTGTCTTCTTTATTCCATAAAGAGACTTAGTCAGTTTGCACACCTTGTTTTCATTGCCAGGCATGATGAAGCCCTGAGGTTGGTTCATATAAACCTCCTCATCCAATTCACAATTCAAGAAAGCTGTTTTCATATCCATCTGATGAATAATCAGATTGTGAATTGATGCCAAAGCAATCAGCAGTCTTATAGTACTGATACAAGCCACAGGAGCATAAGTATCAAAATAGTCTATTCATGACTTTTGTTTAAAGCCCTGAATGACTAGTCTAGCCTTTAACTTTTCAATAGTTCCATCTACCTTCATTTTCCTTTTGAAAATCCATTTGCAACCCAAAGGTTTTCAACCATGTGGTAGATCAACCAACACCCAAGGGTTGTTGCCCGTGATGGAATCCATCTCATCATTAATTTCTTCTTTCCAGAAAGCAATATCCTGGGACTTCATTGCTTCTTCAAATGTCTTGAGATCATCCTTAACAATTAAGCAATAGGAGTATTGGTCAGAGACCTCATCCCTTGTTCCTTCAATTAAATATAATTGAAACTCATGTCCAAATGACTTTGGATTCCTGACCCTTTTGCTCTTTCTGAGCATAGGTTCAGGTTGTTGAACCACAACCTCATCAGGGACCACTGATGATTCTTCATCAGGGACCTCTGATACACCAATGTCATGAGTTCCATTAGGAATCCTCTGACTTGGTCTAGGGACTGATGAGAATCTATTCTCATCAAAGTTTGCATCCCTTGATTCAATTATGGAGTTAATTGAAACAGATTCATTAGGTTCAATCACATAGAACCTAAAAGCCTTGGAATGCTCAGCATATCCAACAAAGATGAAATCAATTCCTCTTTCACCCAAAGTTTTCAGCTTTGGATCAGGGAGTCTTACAACAGCCCTACAACTAGGGGTGGAAACGAGCCGAGCCGCTCGTGAAAAGCTCGGGATCGGATCGGTAAAAATCTCGAACGAGCCGAGCTTAAACGAGCTCTAGCCCGAGCTCGAGCCTAAGTTTGGGCTCATTTAATAATCGAGCTCGAGCCCGAGCTCTATACAAAAGGCTCTTTTAGGCTCGCGAGCCTAAACGAGCCCTAGAAATATATACGTATATATATTTTCTATACGTATAACCATGTTAACGAGCTCGAGCCTTGTGTTAACGATCCGAGCTTTGTGTTAACGAGCCGAGCTCGATCTTGTGAAAAATTTCACGAGCCGAGCTCGAGCTCAAACTGTTAGGCTCGAAACGAGCTCGAGCTCGAGCCTTTTATATATAAACGAGCCAAGCTCGAGCTCTGGCAGGCTTGGGCTCGGCTCGGATCGTTTTCACCCCTACCTACAACCCCAAACCCTGAGATAGTTCAGGTTGGGTTTCCTTTTAGTCCAGAGTTCATAAGGGGTAACCTTGTTCCTTTTGTTATGAACCCTATTTAATAAATAGCAAGCTGTTAACATAGCTTCACCCTAGAACCCTTGACTCAGTCCTGAATAGGACAACATGGAGTTAACCATTTCTTTCAGTACCTTGTTTTTCCTTTCAGAAATACCATTTTGTTGTGGAGTATAGGGAGCAGTCGTTTCATGGATTATACCAACTAACTGAAAATATTGAGTATCCATGTACTCACCTCCCTATCAGTCCTTAATCTTTTGATCAAAGACCCAAGTTGTAATTCAACTTCAGTTTTAAATAATTTGAATTTATCTAATGCTTCATCCTTAGTATGTAACAGATAGACATAACAAAACCTAGAAGCATCATCAATAAATGTCACAAAGTACTTCTTATTCCCCAAAGAGGGAATGACATACAAATCACACAGGTCACTGTGTATTAGCTCCAATAGCTTAGTTTCACGTTTAACACCCTGAAAAGGTTTCTTAGTTATTTTGGTCAACATGCAAGTTTTACACTTTTCAGTGTCCATGTCAAATGTTGGGATTAACCCATCCTTAGACATATCTTGCATCCTTTTATAGTGTACATGGCCAAGTCTAGCATGCCATACGGTAGAGTCAGTCAGGTCATTGGTGGTCACAAAAGCTGAATTAACACAAACATTAACAATGTTCAACCTGAACATTTGATTACACAAATATCCAAAACCAATAAATACACCACTCTTAGACAGGACAAATTTATCAGATTCAATAACTTGTTTATATCCATGATTATTCAAAACGCAACTTGAAACCAAGTTCTTCCTTATATCAGGAACATGAATAACATTAAACAAAGTTACAATCTTTCTAGAACTAAACTTAAGATCTACACAACCACGACCATGCACCAAGGCTGTTGACTCATTTCCCATGTGAAGAATAGAACCATCATTCAGTGACTTATAAGTCTTGAACCAGCTTCTATCTTTGCACACATGAACAGTTGCTCCAGAGTCAACCCACCACGCAACATCATCATCCTGCACATAATAAGATTCAGATACATATGTAACATAATAAATCTGAAAAGACTTATTAAACATATTCTGACCTTTCAGTGAGTTGGTAGAACCACCACTCCCTGAACCATTAGTGCCTGATCCATTGGCTTTACCACCAACCTTAAGACCTTTGCAATCTCTTTTAATGTGACCAGTTTTGACGCATTTCCAACAAGTAGGTGTTGCCTTCTTGTTAGGATTTGCCCTTGTGTTATCATGATGTTTATGTTTGCCTTTGTTGTCATTGTACCTGGTGAAGTTGTTATGCTCCACCATATTGACAACAGATGCACTAGTAGCATTGCTACTCTTTGGCTTGTCATTATCCTGCACCCTGAGAGATTCCTCAATGCGCAGATGATTGCCCAACTCAACAATAATTAACTCCTCCTTCTTATGTTTCAAGGTATGCTTGAAATCTTTCCAAGAAGGGGGAAATTTATCAATGACACAAAAGACTGAAATAGCCTCATCCATGTGCATATTGTGCTGTGTAAACCTTCCAAGTATACCAAGAAGTTCATTGTATTGCTCCATAACTAGTCTTGAATCAGTCATTTTGTAATTTGTGAAATTACTTACAAGGAACTTCTTACTTGATGCATCCTCAGCCATATATTTGGCATCCAAGGAATCCCATAGTTCTTTGGAAGATTCAAAATTCTAATAAATGTCAAAGAGTGAATCAGACACACCATTGAGAATTAAGCCTCTGCAAATGTAGTCATCATTCTCCCATTTGCCCCCTCCTTATCTGTTCCACAGTAGCATCATCCCCATCATCAGGAATAGGTGTGGTCAGAACATAGACCACACTCATGCTTGACAGCAAGAAATGCATCTTCTTCTGCCATCTCCTAAAGTCCACCCCTTCAAACTTGTCTAGCTTGGCAAAGTTTGAAGCCATGTGTTTCATTGCAGCAGCAGCCATTGATTATCACAAAAGTAGTTTACTTTGATTGTTGGTGGTTATTCGCCCAGCAGCAGGGTAAGATAATCAACAGCAGAAACAATACCAAAACAGGTTACTAGATATCACTTGGAATCGTGTTATCACTTTCCAAAGTAAATTATTCGACCATACTGCCTGGGTATCACGAATATCTACTTGGGATAAGACCAAATGTATGTTGTTGAATTAAGCACAATTCAATAACCCTTTTGCTTAGAAGTGTTTAACGTTTTCTGTTTTGTTTATCTCATGCATTCGAGTGACGATCTCTATTAATAGTAGAGATTACTGATAACGCTACACGCGTCGTTCGGGGTCAAGGAAACTTCCTTTTCTTCGAGCAAGTTTTATAACACCCTAGGCAGTGAACCTAATCGTTGTAGTGTAGTAATTAGGGTAAGCCACGGGTATTGATATCGTTCTCTAGGGGAATAGGAATGCTAGTGAGAAGTTACTACGCTAAGGTTGAGGTTGAGGAAGATTATTTTTTTATCTTTTTATATTTTTTTTAGAAATTGAAAAGGTACGAATCTCGGGTATTGGATTTGGGGGGTTGGTATTGCTACCGATTACTCTACTATTATCTAATTATCTAAGCTAAGGTTGTGATAGTCTATGTCTAATTGATGTGTACTCGTATGATAGTTTAAAGATGTGTTTACTTAGGTTTTACTACTCCTTAATTATCTCCTATTGATGGTTGATTTGTCACGTCCTTATTCCTAGTTGCGTTGTGATTCTAAGGCTATAGGGCGTGCTTGTTTCCCTAACTCTTTGAAATTACCAAAGGGTCTTGTTTACAAATCCTCTAGTGATTTATAGACGCCTACTCTACAGTTGTCCTTGAATACTTTATCCTACAATTACCTAGATAATTATATTCTAAAGTTCACAAAGAAAAGTCAAGCATTAAGTACACAACGAATAATCTAGCGCACTCTAGATCATTAGTCAACTAAGATAAGTATCAACCAATCAATATTCAATAATTAAGTTTCATATTCCCTAAGCAAACACACAAATAAATTAGCCGGACATGGAGAACATGCAAGCATACACACAAATAATCAAAGACATAATTAAATTAATGAAGTAAATACTTATCTTGATGTATAATAGGGTTTAGAACCCTAAAATACTGCACAAGAAAGCCTTGGTTCGGTTTTAGGTTTTTACTCCAAAAGACTACACACAAAACTGAAAAATTCGGATTCTATATATAAGATTACATCTGCGACGGCGTCACCTTATGTTTCGTGACGCCGTCGTGTCGCCGTCATTAGGGTTTCGTATTGGCCACGTAAACCTTGCGACGGCGTCACCTTATGACTGTGACGCCGTCCCCTTCAGCTCTGACGCCGTCTTGGCTGCATCTAGGCCGTCTGAGTAGCGACGGCCTATTCTTTTAGAACCTGACGTCGTCCCTTGAAAACATGCAATTTCGCCTCTGAGCCGTCGCAAAATGCCTTCCCGACGGCGTCGCAGATATGCAGTGACGCCGTCGCCTTATGTTTCAGCAGCTTTGAGTGTCTCGATTCTGACTTTGGCCATTTTCTTCGTATATTCGCGCCTTTTCGTCCAAATAAGCATCATTCCAGCATTTTGCCTTCAAGAGACCTAAAAAGTGAAAAGGAACGATATTAAGCAATAACAGATACAAAAGTGATCGAATAAGGGCTTAAATGACCCCTCAAAAAGGTACCTTTTAAAACCTTATCAAATATCCCTACACTTGGTATTTGCTTGTCCTCAAGCAAATGTGCTTTTAGCCAATTAATTTATAAGTTAGGGGTCATGAAGCATCCATTCAAAACGGTCCACAACACATATAAGCCCCGCAAAAGTCATAACAAGCACGGAAATTACATACTAGCACCTCACATGGGGTGTTTGGATACTCACATCTCTCTCGGGTGTATATATGAAATATAACAAATCGGAAATGGAAGATAAACACTCATTAACCGGTCCTAGTACATAGATTACCATAGGCTTGAGAATAGATCAAACCTCCGTCGCTTTGGCGTAAGCACCTAGGAAAGACTATCAAAGAGGTCTTTTAAAGGGTTGTAATGTTAGGCTTACGGTAGGGAAATGAAGGGTTTGGTGGAATAGGCTATTTAGTGGTGGATAGTCAAAAATCTCTATGTTGCAAGTATACGAAGAATGGCGTTGCTAAGCCAAGACTCGACACTCTAAAACTCTAGGCAACGAAAATAAACAAACATAATTTAAAAGATAGATGTAGGATGGTAGCCCGTATGGTTTTTTTTTTTTTTTTTTTTTTTTTTTTTTTTTTTTTTTTTTTTGCATACACTTTTACTCTACCATCCTCTATGGTACATCAAAATTATAGGGATTTATAGACACATCCCTACACTTGAGTTTTTATTACTCTAACACTAATTTGACCCGAATTGAAAAGATCAAAACACTTGGAGTACATTATTATGCAAACAAAGGGAATTTGAGTTTAACGTTCTCTTCCCTATATTTCATAAACTTTAACTTTTCCCATGAATCCCAATCATCCCAAAACTGTATACAAAGGATATGACTCGACTTAGCAACTCATGCAAGCAACCAGATAATTGAACTAAGGGTTTTGGGTGATAACATAAATTTGCACTAAAAGTGAGTGCAATAAAGGTAGGCTAAGGCGATTTGGGTGTATATTAGGGGGTGGGGTGTAAACAATGCTCTTCATTGATATTCCGGAAAAACCGAAACATCACGAGAACCGCGAAAAGGATAGGCTCTGAGGGGTTAACTAGGGGTATCGTGTACTAAAGATGAGTACAGCGCAAAGGGTGTGGGGGAATTACTCAACCGATATGGAAGAAGTAATTATATTACAGGTATTAAACAAGGGTTTATCCTAATGCCTCTTATCATTTAGTTATTCCTAACTACACAAGTGTAGTCTCACTAGCGATCTCGGAATGCATCACAAAACAAGTTCTAGAATCTAATATACTACCGGTTCACACTCTAAGCATTAAAGATGAATGCTTTAATTCCTACTAATCTAAGGGTGATCCTCACATTTTGGGTGGAATTTAGGTGGTAAAGGGTTTTTGTGCTAGTCATGCAACTTCCTATCCATGAGACGCTTTTGTTAAGACTAATGGCCCACTCTTATACGTCATGAAAAAAAATTTTAATTTGGCTAAAATTACCCTAACCTACATTTTCTCATGGTTTATTACACAAATACACTTGGACAAAGCAAACAGTCAAGGATAAGCATAGTTTCAAAGTTCCCGTTTATTTTCCCTCCCTACACTTAAACTGAACATTGTCCCCAATGTTCCCCGAAAGTATCAAAGTTATGATAATAGAAGGTAATTAAAAACGAAAGAAACTAATACTCCCCTGATTAGCTCGGTAGGATCCGTGAAAAGTGGTGGTTAAATCTTTTCCAAGAAGAGTTTTTTGCGTGAAAGGCTCCTTCCAAACTTGTGTAACTTCTTCTTGACAAACTAAACCTGCACACTAGAAGAAAACAAACGAAACCTTCGCGTAAAATCGGCGGTAATAATATACATAAGACTCGATTTAAACTAGGATATAATGCTTGTGGAATGGATGTTTACAGAATTTGTTTTGAAAGTTAAGATCTGGAAAATTCCAAAATTTTACAAGTAGCTCAGAAAACGAGAAAAAGTAAGCTGATGTTTTTATTCCTTCCTGACGCCGTCAGGTTTCAATCCTGACGCCGTCAGGTTATCCTGACAAAAACTGGTCTGCGATTTTCTGGAAAAAAAATTCTGGAAAATTTACATCTTTAGAATCTGGAAAAACTTCTGCAAAAACATCCATTATGACTCGATACAAGCATTTGACTCGAACAAACAAACATATATATCTTTTAGTTAATTGTTATTCTCATGTTCACGTTTCTTATGAAAACGTGTGTAATCCTCCCTACACTTATCCTTATGTAAAATACCTTTATATGTAATTAAGGCGAGGTTAAAAACAAAATAAAGCATTTTTACAAATTCAAACATGAGGACAAACAATTAATAAAAGATATATGACACTAACAAGCAAACAATTAAGCATGGGTTGCCTCCCACGAAGCGCTTTTCTTTATTTAAGAGTCTTGTAGCTAGACTCGTAGTCCTACCCCTACGTTTTTGCATCACCGCCCTCTTGACGGTCTCTATCGGGGGGTTCCATGTTGTAGAAGTGTCCCATGATACTCCTTTCTAAGAGTTCACCCTCTCCCCACTCGGTCCTATATTTCGGTCCTAAATTCAAACAATCTTTATAGAACCCGAAAAGCTTAGCCATAACATAATCTACTCCCTTTTCCCTATCCTCATCATTCCTGTAATAGACCGACAGTTTAAGTTCCTTTTCATCATTGGAGAGTGATGAAAACTTCTCAATCTTAAACGGCATTTGGTAGGCTACGTCGTCGGTCTCATCCTTGAATCGCACTACTCCTAACGATGGGTCATAGGTCATCCCGGTGCTTTCTACGAAAGGTTTTCCTAGAATAACGTGGGACAAGCTAGGGTCTATGGCCGTGCTAATATCTTCCACAATTATGAATTCCGTAGGGAATGTGAAACTACCTACATAGACGGGCAATCCCTTAACTCTACCAAGAAAATTACACTTATCACTAGGATTATCGAGGTCTTGCCTAGTTGGGATAGGCTTCTTCATTATCCAATTGTAATAGGTGCTAGTCATTATGTTAATTGGGGATTTACGATCAATGTAAGCCTTTGCCACAAAAAGGTGTCCTATGCAACATGGTATGTTAAGATTCCAAGGGTTCCCAAACTTGATTCTAGGGCTTTTTCTAACATACATGTGACGGAGGTCACACACTAAATGAGGGTGGCGGGATAATTCCTCTTCCGTAGGAAATTTGTTGAAATAGTCATTGTCTACTTCATCTTCTTCCTCGGGTGTTTCATCATCAACAAATGTTTGGTCTTCTTCGTCATCGGTTTCATCCGGTTCCACTAAGGCGATGGCATTGACGAATTGAACGTGCTTAATAAGCTTGCTTGGATCCTTAATTTCAACACCTGGAGGCTCGGGAGTCGAGATAGCACTAACCTTCCTATCACCATTTATGGCTTTCAACAGGTTGTCTATTTTCCTATCCATCTCGGCTTGTTGATGGTTAAAGCGGTCCGAGAGCTTAGCCATTTGGGTTTCTTGGGACGCAACTATATTTTGCAACATCCCTTCGATACTCTGTTGGTTAGGACCGTTAGGTGGGGGCCACGAGAAATCATTGGAGGTGAATTCTTTGGTTTGTCCCCAGTAAAAGTCGGGCTTGTTTTTCCATGCCTCCCGGGTTTCATTGAAAATCCTAGGTCCGGGCGTTGTAGGGAATCTTCCTCCCGTTCCATTATTACGCGAGGATGCGTATTCAACGGAAGCATGTTCGGGGGATAGGGTGCTAGTGCGCGTGTTATGAGGATCACAAAACGGCTCGCACGAAGAGGAAACTTTGTTTATATGGCGCGAGGACTTAGGATTCTCGTAGGAACTCATGAGGAATTTGACTTGATCTTCAAGTTCGATCATCCTACGGTCGGGAGGAGGCAAGGAGATTGCCTTGACGGTTTTGGGAAGTTCACGGGGGTCATCCCAACTTTCGTTGTCATAGAGGGCAAGGTCCTCTATTATTTCCCATGATTCTTCCGCGGTGAGATCACTAAGTTTTCCACCGGCCGCTTGGTCAATGGATCGCTTTGTGGGAAAGTTGACATGATCATAAAAGATTTGGACTTGGAGCCAAAGATCAATGCCGTGATGAGGGACTTTATGAAGTAAGTCCTTGAATCGGGTCCATGCTTCGTAGAGAGATTCACCTTGACGTTGTTGGAACATCAAGATGTCATTCCTAAGCTTAGTGGTTCTCCCCGGTGGGAAAAATTGAGTAAGGAAGCGAGAAGTAAGATCATCCCAACTTGAGATGGAGCCGGCGGGAAGTCGCTCAAGCCAATTACTAGCTTGGTCCCGTAGAGAGAATTGGAAGAGACGCAAGCGCGTGGTCTCCCGAGTAGTAGCATCAAGGTCGATGGAATCGACAATTTTGAGGAAATCCCTCAGATGCTGATTTGGATCTTCGGAACGAAGTCCATGGAATGCACATCCGTTTTGCACCAACCGGATGGTGTCGGATCGCAGGGCCGTAGTTTGGGCTTGGTCGGGAAGCTCAATGGTGTTCCTATAACCTAGGTGGTTTGGTCTCGAGTACTCACCAAGAGTACGGGCTCTTGGCGGGTCGTTTGGTGGTGGGTTGATGAGTGGTGGTTGGTTGTCACCTTCCATGGTGAAAAGTGATGGGTGTTACGAACAAAGGTCACGAAGAAGGGGGATAGACTAAGAGAAAGCTAAAAATGAGAAAAATTTACTTGATAGGAATCAAGCAAAGAAACCTAAACGAGGTGGACTACTAACTAGCTATTCTATTCCCCGGCAGCGGCGCCAAAAACTTGATAACGCTACACGCGTCGTTCGGGGTCAAGGAAACTTCCTTTTCTTCGAGCAAGTTTTATAACACCCTAGGCAGTGAACCTAATCGTTGTAGTGTAGTAATTAGGGTAAGCCACGGGTATTGATATCGTTCTCTAGGGGAATAGGAATGCTAGTGAGAAGTTACTACGCTAAGGTTGAGGTTGAGGAAGATTATTTTTTATCTTTTTATATTTTTTTTAGAAATTGAAAAGTTACGAATCTCGGGTATTGGATTTGGGGGGTTGGTATTGCTACCGATTACTCTACTATTATCTAATTATCTAAGCTAAGGTTGTGATAGTCTATGTCTAACTGATGTGTACTCGTATGATAGTTTAAAGATGTGTTTACTTAGGTTTTACTACTCCTTAATTATCTCCTATTGATGGTTGATTTGTCACGTCCTTATTCCTAGTTGCGTTGTGATTCTAAGGCTATAGGGCGTGCTTGTTTCCCTAACTCTTTGAAATTACCAAAGGGTCTTGTTTACAAATCCTCTAGTGATTTATAGACGCCTACTCTACGGTTGTCCTTGAATACTTTATCCTACAATTACCTAGATAATTATATTCTAAAGTTCACAAAGAAAAGTCAAGCATTAAGTACACAACGAATAATCTAGCGCACTCTAGATCATTAGTCAACTAAGATAAGTATCAACCAATCAATATTCAATAATTAAGTTTCATATTCCCTAAGCAAACACACAAATAAATTAGCCGGACATGGAGAACATGCAAGCATACACACAAATAATCAAAGACATAATTAAATTAATGAAGTAAATACTTATCTTGATGTATAATAGGGTTTAGAACCCTAAAATACTGCACAAGAAAGCCTTGGTTCGGTTTTAGGTTTTTACTCCAAAAGACTACACACAAAACTGAAAAATTCGGATTCTATATATAAGATTACATCTGCGACGGCGTCACCTTATGTTTCGTGACGCCGTCGTGTCGCCGTCATTAGGGTTTCGTATTGGCCACGTAAACCTTGCGACGGCGTCACCTTATGACTGTGACGCCGTCCCCTTCAGCTCTGACGCCGTCTTGGCTGCATCTAGGCCGTCTGAGTAGCGACGGCCTATTCTTTTAGAACCTGACGTCGTCCCTTGAAAACATGCAATTTCGCCTCTGAGCCGTCGCAAAATGCCTTCCCGACGGCGTTGCAGATATGCAGTGACGCCGTCGCCTTATGTTTCAGCAGCTTTGAGTGTCTCGATTCTGACTTTGGCCATTTTCTTCGTATATTCGCGCCTTTTCGTCCAAATAAGCATCATTCCAGCATTTTGCCTTCAAGAGACCTAAAAAGTGAAAAGGAACGATATTAAGCAATAACGGATACAAAAGCGATCGAATAAGGGCTTAAATGACCCCTCAAAAAGGTACCTTTTAAAACCTTATCAATTACTCAACCCCAGTGAATGAAATTTATGTGTGATTAACGGCCAATTAATCACCACATAATTAGCCTCCACAATGATAGGAATAGTGGTTACATTACCAGTTAAACGTGGTCATTATGCAGTTGTAACTGCCACTTGAATAGGTCAATGCCTGTTACAAGTTGATTCCAGTACTACTAGTAGGAACTAGCCTACCAGTACTAACTTAGTACTACCAGTAGGAACTAGCCTACCAGTACTAATATTAGCACTATGTTGGTCGTAATGTCCCAGAACAGGGTAAGATAATCAAGGCAGCAACAATACCACTAGGTGGTTACCTGATATCACTTGGAATCGTGTTATCACTTTCCAAAGTAAACTATTCGACCCTAATGCCTGGGTTACACGAATATCTATTTGGGATAAGACCAAATGTAGTTATAGAATTAGGCACAATTCAATAACCCTTTTGCTTAGAAGTGTTAATCGTTTTCTGTATGTACTTCATGCATAATCAGATATCCTATTTATAGGAGATTACTCTTAGCTTAGTCAAATGGAATTATGAGAATTAATCGGCCCATTAATCACCTCATAATTATCCCCATTATAGCGGTTAGTGGTTACATGACCAATTAAACGTGGTCATTAAGCAGTTGAAACTGCCATTTAGCAGTACTTACATAGAACTAGCAGTACTTTCATAATACTAGCAGTACTTTCCACTAGCAGTACTTTCTACTAGCAGTACTTTCCACTAGCAGTACTTTAAAATACTAGCAGTACTTTCCACTAGCAGTACTTTCCACTAAAAGAGTCAGGGTGTTCAGGGACCTTATGGGTGTACACTCCGTACCTCCTGACCCATTACCAGGTGTGAACTAATCCCACAAGTGTACTAAATTTTCCAACAATCCTCCCCAAATTTAGTTCACTTCCTTTGCATGAAAAACAAACAGTAAACAAAACATGTGCATAAACGAAAATATCCTGAGGATTGAATTTCCATCTTAGTACATTACACGTTCAAATATTCGAGAATCAGGGTGTTCTAAGAATTGAACCCTGCAACCCATTTGAATACCTGAAGATAAAATACACATAAGTTTTCAAACACTTAAAAGCTCCTGACACTATACAAGCCATGTGTCCATATCCAAATTCATAAATGTTGTAAAAGCTAAAGTCCAAAAGCTTCCTGATGCGGCAAAACTTCAACATTTACATAGGTGGTTCCTCTTTATTCATGCTCCTGCCAAGCACTTTTTCAAAAAAAATTTAACCATTAAGAAGTAAAGACTTCATCCTCCTTTCAGCAGGTTCTGAGCACAACCTTGGGATGTAAATAAAACATGTGCTCCAGTCCACTGAATGTTCAGCTTTCCACATTGAACTCAGCTCCTAAGTTTCCTCAGGAGGGAGTTGGGGGTCCTAGCATTCAGTGACTAAGTTGGACTTAAACCTATCCCTCTAGCAGACTTTATAACCAAGTCTCTAGCCAGACCCTTCGTCAAGTGATCAGCTAAGTTTTGTTGAGATCTAACAAACTCTATAGATACCACCCCATTCATGATAAGCTCACGAATCATGCTATGTCTGACACCTAAGTGTCTAGACTTACCATTGTACATCTGGCTATAAGCCTTTGCCAATGTAGCTGCACTACCAAAGCGGATAGAAATAGGTGCTATAGGTTTAGGCCACAATGGAATCTCAAGAAGCAAGTTTTTCAACCATTCAGCTTCTTTACAAGTAGGTGCTAAGGCCACAAATTCAGATTCCATTGTTGAACTGGTGATGCAAGTTTGCTTCTTGGATGCTTAAGAAATTGCACCTCCACCAAGTAGGAATACCCAGCCACTGGTAGACGAATTATCTTCAGTGTTACTGATCCAAGTTGCATCAGTGTATCCTTCCAACACTGATGGGTAACAAGTATATGAGAGACTATAATCCATAGTTCTCTTCAAATACTTCAGTACCCTCTGAACTGCTTGCCAGTGATGAGCACAAGGATTACTAGTATACCTGCTCAATTTTCCCACTGCAAAACCAATATCAGGTCTTGTACAAGTCATGGCATACATCAAGCAGCCAATTACCCTAGAATACTCAAGTTGAGATACAGCTTTACCATGATTAGGCATCAGCTTCTCACAAGTATCCATAGGTGTACTCACTGGAGTACAATCAAAGTAATTGAATTTCCTCAACACCTTCTCAATATAATGAGACTGAGAGATATAAATTCTTTTACTTTCATGTTTAATCCTTATACCAAGGATAACATCAGCCTCCCCCATGTCCTTCATGGAGAACCTTGATGACAAAAATTTCTTTGTCAGGTCAACCTGATTTTGGTCAGTGCCAAAGATCAACATGTTATCAACATATAGACAAATGATGACTCCTTTACCAGATTCATCAAATTTGCTATATACACATTTTTCAGCTTGGTTAAGAACATAACCACTAGACAAAACCACTTCATCAAATTTTTGATGCCATTGCTTAGGTGCATGCTTAAGTCCATAAAGAGACTTAATCAGTTTACACACCTTGTTTTCATTGCCAGGCAAGATGAAGCCCTGAGGTTGGTTCATATAAACCTCCTCATCCAGTTCACCATTCAAGAAAGTTGTTTTCACATTCATCTAATGAATAACCAGATTGTGAATAGATGCCAAAGCAATCATCAGTCTTATGGTACTGATACGAGCCACAGGGGCATAAGTATCAAAATAGTCTATCCCTGACTTTTGTTTAAAGCCCTGAATGACTAGTCTAGCCTTGAACTTTTCAATAGTTCCATCTACCTTCATTTTCTTTTTGAAAATCCATTTGCAACCCAGAGGTTTGCAACCAGGTGGTAGATCAACCAACACCCAAGTGTTGTTGCCCATGATGGAATCCATCTCATCATTGATTGCTTCTTTCCAAAAAGCAATATCCTGGGACTTCATTGCTTCTTCAAATGTTTTGGGGTCATCCTCAACAATGAAGCAATAGGAGTATTGGTCAGAGACCTCATCCCTTGTTCCTTCAACTAAGTATAGTTGAAACTCAGGTCCAAATGACTTTGGAGTCCTGACCCTTTTGCTCTTCCTGAGCACAGGTTCAGGTTGTTGAACCACAACCTCATCAGGGACCACTGATGGTTCATCATCAGGGGCCTCTGATACACCAGTGTCATGAGTTCCATTAGGAATCCTCTGACTTGGTCTAGGGACTGATGAGAATCTATTTTCATCAAAGTTTGCATCCCTTGATTCAATTATTGAGTTAACCGAAACATATTCATTAGATTCAATAACATAGAACCTAAAAGCCTTGGAATGCTCAGCATATCCAACAAAGATGCAGTCAATGCCTCTTTCACCAAAGTCTTTAGCTTTGGATTAGGGAGTCTTACAACTGCTCTACAACCCCAAACCCTGAGATAGTTCAGGTTGGGTTTCCTTTTAGTCCAGAGTTCATAAGGGGTAACCTTGTTCCTTTTGTTGGGAACCCTATTTAATAAATAGCAAGATGTTAACATAGCTTCACCCCAGAACCTTGACCCAGTCCTGAATAGGACAACATGGAATTAACCATCTCCTTCAGCACCATGTTTTTCCTTTCAGAAATGCCATTTTCTGAGGAGTATAAGAGGCAGTCGTTTCATGGATAATTCCAACAGACTAAAAATACATAGTATCCATGTACTCACCTCCCCTACCAGTCCTTAATCTTTTGATCAAAGACCCAAGTTGTAATTCAACTTCAGTTTTAAACACTTTGAATTTATCTAATGCTTCATCCTTGGTATGTAATAGATAGACATAACAAAACCTAGAAGCATCATCAATAAATGTCACAAAATACTTCTTATTCCCCAAAGAGGGATTAGCATGCAAATCACACAGGTCAATGTGTATAAGCTCCAAGAGCTTAGTCTCACGACTAACTCTCTGAAAAGGTTTCTTGGTTATCTTGGTCAACATGCAAGTTTTACACTTTTCAGTGTCCATGTCAAATGCTGGGATTAGCCCATCCTTAGACATATATTGCATCCTTTTATAGTGTACATGGCCAAGTCTAGCATGCCAAAAGGTTGAGTCAGTCAGGTCATTGGTGGTCACAAAGGCTGAATTAACACTATCAGTGGCAACATTAAGCCTGAACATTTGATTACATAAATAACCAAAACCAATAAAAACACCATGCTTAGAAAACACAAATTTATCAGACTCAATAACTTGTTTATATCCATGATTATTCAAAATACTACTTGAAACCAAGTTCTTCCTGATATCAGGAACATAAATAACATTAAACAAAGTTACAATCTTTCCAGAACTAAATTTAAGATCTACACAACCACGACCATGCACCAAGGCTGTTGACTCATTTCCCATGTGAAGAATAGAGCCATCATTCAGTGACTCATAAGTCTTGAACCAGCTTCTATCTTTACACACATGAACTGTTGCACCATAGTCAACCCACCACGCAACATCATCATCCTGCACATAATAAGATTCAGATACATATGTAACATAATAAATCTAAAAAGACTTATTAAACATATTCTGACCTTTCAGTGAGTTGGTAGAACCACCACTCCCTGAACCATTAGTGCCTGATCCATTGGCTTTACCACCAACGTTAACACCCTTGAAATCCCTTTTAATGTGACAAGTTTTGCCACATTTCCAACAAGTAGGTGTTGCATTCTTGTTAGGATCTGCCCTTGTGTTATCATGATGTTTACGTTTGCCTTTGTTGTCATTGTACCTGGTGGAGTTGTTATGCTCCACGATATTGACAACAGATGGTCCAGTAGCATTGCTACTCTTTGGCTTGTCATTATCATGTACCTTGAGAGATTCCTCAATGCGCAGATGACTGCCCAACTCAACCAGAGTTAACTCCTCATTTTTATGTTTCAAGGTATGCTTGAAATCTTTCCAAGAAAGAGGGAGTTTGTCAATGACACAAGTGACTGAAATAGCCTCATCCATGTGCATATTGTGTTGTGTAAACCTTCCAAGTATACCAAGAAGTTCATTGTATTGTTCCATAACTGGTCTTGAATAAGTCATTTTGTAATTTGTGAAATTACTTACAAGGAACTTCTTACTTGATGCATCCTCAGCCATATATTTGGCATCCAAGGAATCCCACAGTACTTTGGAAGATTAAAAGTTCTGATAAATGTCAAACAGAGAATCAGACATACCATTGAGGATTAGACCTCTGCAAATGTAGTCATCATTCTCCCATTTGCTCCTCCTCCTGATCTGCTCCACAGTAGCATCATCCCCATCATCAGGAATAGGAGTGGTTAGCACATACACTACACTCATGCTTGACAGCAGGAAGTGCATCTTCTTCTGCCATCTCCTAAAGTCCACCCCTTCAAACTTATCCAGCTTAGCAAAGTTTGAAGCCATGTGTTTCATTGTAGCAGTTGCCATTGATTATCACAAAAATAGTTTACTTTGATTGTTGGTCGTAATGTCCCAGAACAGGGTAAGATAATCAAGGCAGCAACAATACCACTAGGTGGTTAACGGATATCACTTGGAATCGTGTTATCACTTTCCAAAGTAAACTATTCGACCCTAATGTCTGGGTTACATGAATATCTACTTGGGATAAGACCAAATGTAGTTATAGAATTAGGCACAATTCAATAACCCTTTTGCTTAGAAGTGTTAATCGTTTTCTGTATGTACTTCATGCATAATCAGATATCCTATTTATAGGAGATTGCTCTTAGCTTAGTCAAATGGAATTATGAGAATTTATCGGCCCATTAATCGCCTCATAATTATCCCCATTATAGCCGTTAGTGGTTACATGACCAATTAAACGTGGTCATTAAGCAGTTGAAACTGCCATTTAGCAGTACTTACATAGCACTAGCAGTACTTTCATAATACTAGCAGTACTTTTCACTAAAAGAGTCAGGGTGTTCAGGGACCTTATGGGTGTACACTCCGTACCTCCTGACCCATTACCAGATGTGAACTAATCTCACAAGTGTACTAAATTTTCCAACACACTAACAGTATTAACTTTGCCTAGCAGTACTAACTTTAATACTAACAGTATTAACTTGTGAATCTCACCACTATAGAGTGTGGGTGTTCAGGGACCTTGTGGGTGTACACTCCGTACCTCCTGACCCATTACCAAGTGTGAACTAATCTCACAAGTGTACTAAATTTTCCAACAGAGCCGACGCTGGGCAACCAACCCATGGATCACTCACCCGGTCTCTCTCCTATTGATACATTGCTACTGCAAAACAAGAGACAAACCAAGTTTAGACCATGAAGATAGAAAATAAACAGTATTAAACAAGATGACATTTCAATTTGGGCTGTACTTTGAAGGGATGAACTAAGCTAAACTTGAGTTGGGATATCACTTTAACCTTGTGGTCAAGCATTGTAACATGTGTAAATAGGTAATAGTAATACTCAAACTCAACAACTCTTTGTCATAATCTATCTGTACTCTTGAAGCAAGGTTGTTGCGAAGGAGTTGATATATTCCCTTGGTACCATAGCATGACCAAACAACAACAACAGGATATTCTATCTTTGCCGCTAGAGTATAGAAGTAGCAGTGTAGAACTCTGTCAATGCAATATTCATCTTTAGAATTATAAGTAGTATTTAAGACTTGGTTTAAGGCCGTATGTAGAAGTGTTGCAAACGTGTAACTTTCAATAAAACCTTGTCGGATAACTTATACAGTAAAGACTAATCAAGATATAATTACCGCAGACAAACAATATAATTTTTTCCTCAAGGGAATAAATTTATAGTAACCATGCCAATGTACAGCAAGATAGACACAACATAAACAAGATATTAACAAGGATACAAAAACAGGTAGAACCAAACAACACCGCCATTTCCACTAATCAAGACCAAATAAATACACAACCAAACCTAGTTTTAATAAAAAAGCAAACTAATTCAAACATCCATTCTTCATACCTCTCATAAATAATACACAATCATAGATAGAATAAAGTTGATAAATGAAGAAATAATTTAGTAGACACAAATGCCCATCCTCTTAGTTTGTGGGGTTGCTCCTGAATGAACCCAAGGCCTTGATAGCTGCAGCTCTCAAAATGTATTGATGGTATGCAGCTGCTGCCAATGCTCCCACAAATGGTCCAACCCAGAAAATCCACTGCACCAACACACACACACCATTTATAACTTAACATTTACGTAGTACTAGCTATACTCTAATCAAACAATGTACTACAATAAAATACTACAGTATCATTGTACATTGTACAATAATTACATTGTACAACACTAGATAATCTACAATACTATCATTACACATTGTGCAAACTGTCATAGACAATGTACAAGTTGTTATAAACAAATATTGACTAGTTACACAATTTTTACAAGAATTAACACTATGTCGCAAAAATAAGTCGAAAAACTTACTTGATCATCCCAAACTTTCTCATTGTTGTAAATAACAGCAGCACCAAAGCTTCTAGCAGGGTTGATACCAGTTCCAGTAATAGGAATAGTAGCCAAATGCACCATAAACACAGCAAAACCAATAGGCAATGGAGCCAAAACCTAAACACACAAAAAACACAACTTTCAATACACTACATACAAACAACACACATCATAAACAACAAAAGTTTACAAGTACTAGTAACACATACAGGAACGTGAGAGTCACGTGCACTCCTTTTAGGGTCAGTAGCTGAGAAAACAGTGTAGACAAGTACAAATGTACCAATAATCTCAGCACCAAGAGCAGTACCCTTGTTGTACCCTGGTGCTATTGAGTTTGCACCCCCACCTAATCTGTTGTAGTAGGATTTCATGAAGGCTTTAACCAAACCAACACCACTTATTGCACCTAAACATTGTGCAACCATGTAGCCAAGTGCCCTGATCAAAGACACCTTTCTTGCCAAGAATAGCCCAAATGTAACAGCAGGGTTGATGTGTCCACCTAGTTTAAACATACAAAGATTAGATTTCCTTCAAGGGTATTATAGTAATTTCACATCTTGACATGGGTTTCAAAAAGATAATTTAACTTTGCAAATTTTAATCATGTTACTTCCAAAATTCTTTGCGAGTTTAAAACATGCAAGTGCAACTAATATCAGTGGTATTATGGTCAAATTACCTTAAATGGGTTTATAAGTCATATTAGGAGTGTTTATTTTAGCTTATTTTTGGGCTTGCGAGTATTCATTTCTTCTTGCTTTGGAACTTATGAGAAAGTTTCAAATTAAACCCAAAAAAATAAGCTTATGAAACAAAAGCCAAAACTAAATAAGACGATAAGCTTAAAAAATAAGCTTAAACAAACACCCTTAAGGCACTTCCATTATTGTTTTATGTCAATGTATGTACACTTTCTTTTAGCATTTTTTTTAACTAAATGACCATAATACCCCTAGAATATTCCGCCTAGCTCATAGCAAGTATGCATACTTTCCGGGGTATTATGGTCATGTTAAAAAATCTCAGATTAGTATAAAGTTATAAACTTTAATACTAGTAGTAACTAAAGTAGAACATATATGTAAATGACTACAATTAAAGAAAACTAAAAGTATGCTACATGTCACAAAAACTCAAAACTAAAGTACTAAACATGTATGATAAGCTAAACATAAAAGCAAGACTAAAAACAGAAAAAGTGAGAAATGTTTTAAAGATCATACCAGAAATACCAGCAGTGCAGTAAACAAGAACAAAGATCATGCCACCAAAAGCCCATGCAATACCAAGAATACCAACACCACCACATGGGTCAGTCTCCTTCTTGTAACCAATAACAGTTGCAACAGTTACATAAAGAAACAAGAGTGTAGCAACAAACTCAGCAATCAAAGCTCTATAAAATGACCAGAGCTTAAGCTCCCCCATGTCAAGGAGTGGAGCTGGTGGTGGGTCCACATAGTCTCTTCTTGCTGTTTCTCCTGTTTCACTCACTTCTTTTGACATGGTTTTTGTGTTTGTGTTTTTTTCTTGCTTTTTTTGTGTGTTTTTTGGAAAGGTGGTGGGTGGGTGTTTTTATAAGAGGGAAATGATTTGGTGTTCGGATAAGTTGGAAGGGTAGTTTGGGGATTTTTTGAATTGTGAGGAGTTTGGTGGTTGTTTGTGTTATGGTCCTTGTGGTTTAGGTTGTTTGTTATTGAGGCTTTTGAGGTCATGTTATTTGGGAATGGAATCTTATAAAAAGGCTTATTGGCTAAATAAGCCCATTAAAGTACTACATAAGTACGTCATTTAGTTAGGCTTTTTCTTAAAGACTTAAAGTGAAGATAGCAATTTCTTAAAAGGAGCAACTGAGCTAGCAAAGAGCTACATACCAATGAACCACCAAATAGGCATGGTATAAATAAGATTCTGTGAACAGGATAACCAAGAAACATGAACTAACAAGAAAGAAGAAAAGTTTTTTTTATGTCGATTAAGTATTGAGGTCAAATACATGTGGATTACTATCTTGACGAGATTCATATGTACAACAGATCTTTGATTGGTCGAGAATTTACACCAACTGATGAAATAGTCAACATTGTGTTTCGAGTTTTATATTTTTTGAAGTATAGACATGAAAACTGTAAAAAAAATATGATGATCTGAACTAGCATTATCATTAGGACACTCATATTCGATTAACGAAACGCATGCTTGTGTTCATGTTCAAAATGCTCTGTGTTAAGCTAAACCACTTTGTTCAAGGGGTTAATAGTAATTTAGCAATAATAAAAGGGACTATTTTTGAAAATATCTTACACAAGAAAAAGCTTGAAGGGTAGTGGAAAAGTGGGGTCCAGGAGTACAGCAAAGACCATGTGCAAAGATAATCAGTGGTGCAAATGACATCTAGCTCAGCTGGATAGATGCACCGGGAGTTTTCCCCATGGGCCCAGGTTCGAAACCCATCAAGAGTGGGGAAACGGCCTGGATTAAATCCTATCCTTTCGAGGGTGATAATGGGATGCCTGTGGTGACGTATGTCATGGTTTCTTCCTGGCAGCTAACCCAGAGTAAGTGTGGCGGGACCCGGTTCAGACAACCGACCATCGCTCTGGGTTGGCCCCCTCCATGTCATGGGGGTGGGTTGATTCAGCATTATGAATAATGTTCAACTGTCAAAAAAAAAAAGATAATCAGTGGTTCTTGGGTGTGGGGGACTAATCCCCTGTGGGCACTTCTTTGACAGCCTATCATACACCTCACTTTGTACAACGGCTAAATGCATAGACCAATGACCCCACTTATCGTTTTTTCCCTTGTTTGGAATTTATAACAGCTAAAATTGGTGTCGTTGGTTTTGTTACTTTTAATATAGTTCTAAGCATGTCCTTCAACTTTTTATCGTGTCTATTTGGACCCTATCTTTTTATTGAATGGGGTGTCACATGTGAGTTCATGGGCCATGGTGAAAGTACTAGGGCACATCGGATGCTAAACAAAATAAATGATCTTAAAACTCCATGTCAATGATATGTCAGCAAAGAGGATCATATCCTATAGTATAAGTATTCATTAAATTAACCACTTTCTTTGTTCCGAAATTGTAGAAACAAAATCTGTTTGAAAGACTTCAAGACATTGATTTTTTTCACACTGTGTCCTTTCGTCTAAGATAAGAAAGTAAATGTGTAGTTGTATTGCCATGTTACCCTTCTTGTGGTGAGGAGTAATGAACATAGACCTTTTATAACATAGGGAACCTTGTTGATGTGCAAGTAAAATAAGATTAAACCTTTACTGACTTTTTAACTTTAGAAAGCTTTTAAAAGTTACATGGTTAAGTGCCTTTCAAAAAAAAATATGGTTAAGTAACTTAAGAATTTGAATACTTGGAGTAAAGCAATGGATGTAAATCATTGCTTGATTAATCCTCATTACCAACTTTTATAATGACATTCTACACAAAGTAAGAATTTCATATATTATGTATTCATATACAAAAACTTCTATTTGACAAGCAATCCTAACACGAAGTTCTTTTATTACAATTTCACCAGGATTAGTTGCATGACGACTTAGGCTACGCCCAATAGCAACCTTTAGCGACCTTCATTTTTTCTGTCACATCATCTTTCTCTTCCATGCGACCTACACACAACCTTTTAGGCACAATAAGTCAACCTACACTATAAAAAACTTACCCCACAAAAATAACTTTTAAATAATTAAATACACACAACACACACACAAAACAAACACTCAACCCTCATCTCCAATCGGTTGAGACCTCAACCCACATCCCCTTCAACCTCCTCCAACCCTCATCTCCACAACAATGCTAACCCGATGCAACCTCCTCCAACCTAGTAGGTTGAGGCATTATTAGGGGTAGCCTTAAATCGACTAATGACATATTGACCTTAGAGTTGGCATTAGATTAAATGTAATGGTGACTCATCAAAACCTTATCATCCACTTATCATTCATTCTCTCTAACTTACTCATCTCACAATCTTCTAACCTTTGCTAAATATTTACCAATACATAATATTCGTACTTATTTAAATATTAAAATACACATGCCACACTCAAAAATATATTCACTCTCAATTTTATTTGTTAATCGAGTTTGTGACCGGGAAGGGTGTTTCTCAGCCTCTCACGCATGACCAAAGTTGTAGTGGGAGTCTGGGAGGCATACCACTATGACCGGCCCTAAAGAGTGGAACCGAAAATAAAATTCTAATAAGATAACTAACTACTTCGACGATTCCATAGTTTTAGCACCCTTACATTGGCCATACGCATATGAAAAGATCAACTTTATTTCTGTTGATTAAAATGATCACGCTACTTGAGCCAACCACTATTATGTTATAACCAAAACTAGAAGGCAAAGGGGTGAGTTTGTCTAAGGTGAACACCAAGTCACACGATATTCCCTTGTCCATTGTATAGGGTGATGCGCGAGTTGCATTTCCCAAGCATAAACTAGGTGAACGGTTCACCTTAAGTCACATGGTGTGATGTGGGCTTCACTAATTTGTTTTATAGTTATTTATTTGGTTTGTAAGTGTATGTGAAGTATTTAGTGAGGTATATTTTTATAAAGTGTGTATTTTAATGAAATGTAAAGTTAAAATGACCTTATCCTTAAATAAGTGAGTGGGTGTGCGATGAAGTTAGAAAAGAGAGAAAGTTGAAATGACGCTGAGTTCAATATATTGGTTTCTTGACTTCCAGTCTAAAATACTAGGAGTTGCAGCTTTGTTTAGTTGTCCAAAGCTAAAAACAAACGTACCTAAACACATAGGGGGACCATATGTCCATACCATAAACCTTTTTGCTGGTTGTAATTAGGAAAAATAAACATAGAACAATTATGTCGAAACTTCTCAAGTTATTGATAAGGCATAGTCAATCGATAATTATGTTCATCTGTAGCGTGATCATGACTTAAAATAATCAAAAGGGTCATACTTTAATCATACGAGTATTTGTTTCTTATCAACTTATGAGTGTAACATAATTCAAATAAGAAAAGGACACGAAATGCCTCCATCTTTCCGGAGACTTCGCGTGTTTTCGAAATCCTTTTAAACCTTTTGTGTATTTTTGACTATTTTCTTTTCCTTTTGTTAAAGTTAACGGTCAAGTGACGTGGTTTTCTTTTGGCTTCTAGCTAACGAGTGCCTACAGGGCAGCTTCGAAAATTTACGTGATTTTGACATGATCAAGGGCTAAAGGATACGGTTTTTACATAGGAAATAAGTACACAACAAAGAAACATATACAAACCATGTGATACGTAATGATGTTTAATGTTACTTTAGACACGTCAAGACAAGTATTAACGTTAGTTAATGAAAACTAAACTATATTTTGGTTTTGAGAAACCTCTTATCATCGTATTTTTGTAATGATTCTTCAGTTGTAATTTTCTGAAATTCGAGTATAATGCTATGGTTTTTTTAGTAGAGACTAAAAACTTCTTGTCGGGTGTATATCAAAGTTACAATTATAAAGCAAACACAAATGTTTAGATTATTTGACCTTTGAAAACATAACATCAATCCATTTTACTTGAAAGAGTTATATTTGAAACGATTCATGTGAATAAGATTATTACTTTATTTGTTTGATTCAAATTTAGAATTAGTACTTAAAAATTGCAAATATTTAAACGCAAAATGATTTATTTTTTTCGTCAAAATAGTAAAACGAAAGCGACGTCATATTTATCGTATTTTGTTGCAAATCTTATCATAATGACAATTGGGACCTTATGTTGTTTGGCTACTCAAAATATGGGACCCAAGTGCTCCAACTCGATAGAGACTCGGTTTCAACCTACCTTCATTTACTTCTACTTGATTCGCTTCACATACGAAACTGTACTATACTCAATATGGAGGTATGGATGTTTTAAGAGGGGGCTCGGATGGGTGTGCAACAGGTGCCGTCGCACAAGGCCTCCACTTAAACGGGGCCACATTTTTATTAGTTTTGCATATAAATACGCATATTATCAAACATATATGATTCGTATAGTTCAAGTTTATATGCTATTTCACTTTAGGTTATCAGTGTAATAAGGCTACTTTATTGTTATTGCCTAGGGCCACCGAAGAGTAGGAGACGGCATGTAATCGGTTATCTTTTTATTGATCAATATGTGTTACAATATTGTGTATAAATAACACTACAATGGTCTAGGCACAATAGTAAATCAATACACTAACGAGCCATAATATATATTTTGCTAACACGTATGACTAAGGGGGTGTTTGGTATGAGGGTATGGGTATTAAGTAATGATTATCGTTCCTATTGTATTCGTTTGGTTTGTTGGTTTGGTGTTTAAATATGGGTATCAAACCCTACAAAGTATGCAATTTCTAAACCCACCGAAGGTGATGGGTTTGTAAACCAATGGTAATTCCGTTTTTTTAACTAAACGCACCCGATCTATGCATCATTATTAGTTGGTTTGTTGATATATTGTTAGAGCATGCGTAGTGGTGTCAAGATAGCTCTGCGTCAAGTTGCTTGGGGTCGGCTTTGTAACTAGCCATCATAGTGATGGCGTAGTGTTGGGATCGTGGCGTAGTGTTGGGACTTGGGATCGTGGTTGGGCTCCTTGTGGTTACGAGGTCGAGCTAAACAATGGCTTCTCCCCGCCTATTTATTGTTTTTTGTTATTAAAAGTCGTTAGTGCTGAATAATGATTTGTGAGATAAAAGTGATGAAAAAAATAAGTTGTTGTAACGTTCAGTTAACATTAGTTGTGAGTAGTGACCATTACTTTCAGTGATTTTCAACTTTAAATGTGTCAAATAATTAACAATTTAATCATTGTATTATTAATCGCATAAAAAAACTTATACGTGCTAAAATGTACAATCAGAGACGGACCATGGAGTGTTTTCAGTTATGCGGGAAAACCTCATGGATTTTTTTTGTGTAATGTAAAGTTATGTACTTATTTTTTTTAATGAACATCGTCTTTTATTTTTAAATTACATTTTTTTTTTACTTTTCACAAAATAAAACTCGAGATTTTTGATTTGGGTCCGTCATTGCATACGATTGTAGTCATACTACAAACACACGAGTAATAATACTTAAGGAAATCATTCATAACATCCTAAATGAATCAAACTTGGAACCATTAAAGAATGAAGCACATTTTGTGGTTGTCAGTTTGATTGATAAGCATAATTGAAGTATATATTATCCTCTAGGAGGATTCTTAAGCAAAGATACAAAGAATAATCCTTTTTACATTTCCTTCTAATCCAAACAAGTTAATATAAATCTAGAAGAAAAGAAGACAGATTGGAAATTCTGTTGAAAAACTTAGTGCACTTGTGGGAATAGTTCATACCTTGTAATGGGTTAGGAGGTACGGAGTGTACACCCATAAGGTCCATGAACACCCTGAACTCTTTAGGTCGAATAGTTTACTTTGGAAAGTGATCACACGATTCCAAATGATATCCGGTAACCACCAAGTGGTATCTGTTACTACTGACCCTTTGTTGTTTCTGCTGAACAGTTATTGATTATCTTACCCTGCTGCTGGGACACTGACACCAACAATCAAAGTAAACTATTTTGTGATAATCAATGGCAACTGCTGCAATGAAACACATGGCTTCAAACTTTGCTAAGCTGGACAAGTTTGAAGGGGTGGACTTTAGGAGGTGGCAGAAGAAGATGCACTTCTTGCTGTCAAGCATGAGTGTGGTTTATGTGCTGACTACTCCAATTCCTGATGATGGGGATGATGCTACTATGGATCAGATCAGGAGGAGGAGCAAGTGGGAGAATGATGACTACATATGCAGAGGTCTTATTCTCAATGGTATGTCTGATTCTCTGTTTGATATTTATCAGAACTTTGAATCTTCCAAAGAACTGTGGGATTCCTTGAATGCCAAATATATGGCTGAGGATGCATCAAGTAAGAAGTTCCTTGTTAGTATTTCACAAATTACAAAATGACTGATTCAAGACCAGTTATGGAACAATACAATGAACTTCTTGGAATACTTGAAAGGTTTACATAACACAATATGCACATGGATGAGGCTATTCAAGTCTCTTGTGTTATTGATAAACTTCCTTCTTCATGGAAAGATTTCAAGCATACCTTGAAACATATGAAGGAGGAGTTAACTCTTGTTGAGTTGGGCAGTCATCTGCACATTGAGGAATCTCTCAAGGTGCAGGATAATGACAAGCCAAATAGTAGCAATGCTACGGGTGCATTTGTTGTCAATATGGTGGAGCATAACAACTCCACCTGGTACAATGATAACAAAGGCAAACGCAAATATCATGATAACACAAGGGCAGATCCTAACAAGAAGGCAACACCTACTTGTTGGAAATGTGGCAAGACTGGTCACATTAAAAGGGACTGCAAGGGTGTTAAAGTTGGTGGTAAAGCCAATGGATCAGGCACTAATGGTTCAGGGAGTGGTGGTTCAACCAACTCACTGAAAGGTCAGAATATGTTTAATAAGTCTTTTCAGATTTATTATGTTACATATGTATCTGAATCTTTTTATGTGCAGGATGATGATGTTGCGTGGTGGGTTGACTCTGGTGCAACAGTTCATGTGTGTAAAGATAGAAGCTGGTTCAAGACTTATGAGTCACTGAATGATGGTTCTATTCTTCACATGGGAAATGAGTCAACTGCCTTGGTGCATGGTCGTGGTTGTGTAGATCTTAGGTTTAGTTCTGGAAAGATTGTAACTTTGTTTAATGTTATTTATGTTCCTGACATAAGGAAAAACTTGGTTTCAAGTAGTGTTTTGAATAATCATGGATATAAACAAGTTATTGAATCTGATAAATTTGTGCTTTCTAAGCATGGTGTTTTTATTGGCTTTGGTTATTTATGTAATCAAATGTTCAGACTTAATATTACCACTGACAGTGTTATTTCAGCTTTTGTGACCACATATGATCAGAGTGATTCTAACCTTTGGCATGCTAGACTTGGTCATATTCACTATAAAAGGATGCAAGTTATGTCTAGGGATGGTTTAATCACTGCTTTTGACATGGACACTGAAAAGTGTAAAACTTGCATGTTGACCAAGATAACCAAGAAACCCTTTCAGGGTGTTAGTCGTGAGACTAAGATCTTGGAGCTTATTCACAGTGACCTGTGTGATTTGCATGCCACTCCTTCTTTGGGGAATAAGAAGTACTTTGTGACATTTATTGATGATGCTTCTAGATTTTGTTATGTCTATTTATTACATACCAAGGATGAAGCATTAGATAAATTCAAAGTGTTTAAAACTGAAGTTGAATTACAACTTGGGTCTTTAATCAAAAGATTAAGGACTGATAGGGGAGGTGAGTACATGGATACTCGGTACTTTCAGTCTGTTGGAATAATCCATGAAACGACTGCCCCTTATACTCCTCAGCAAAATGGTATTTCTGAAAGGAAAAACAGGGTGCTGAAGGAGATGGTTAATTCCATGTTGTCCTATTCAGGACTGAGTCAAGGGTTCTGGGGTGAAGCTATGTTAACAGCTTGCTATTTGCTAAATAGAGTTCCCAACAAAAGGAACAAGGTTACCCCTTATGAACTCTGGACTAAAAAGAAACCCAACCTGAATTATCTCAAGGTTTGGGGTTGTAGGGCTGTTGTAAGACTCCCCGATCCAAAGCAAAAGACTTTGGGTGAAAGAGGCATTGACTGCATCTTTGTTGGATATGCTGAGCATTCCAAGGCTTTTAGGTTCTATGTTATTGAACCTAATGAACATGTTTCAGTTAACACAATAATTGAATCAAGAGATGCAGATTTTGATGAGAATAGATTCTCATCAGTTCCTAGACCAAGTCAGAGGATTCCTAATGGAACTCATGACACTGGTGTATCAGAGGTCCCTGATGATGAACCATCAGTGGTCCCTGATGAGGTTGTGGTTCAGCAACCTGAACCTGTGCTCAGGAAAAGCAAAAGGGTCAGGACTCCAAAGTCATTTGGACCTGAGTTTCAACTATACTTAGTTGAAGGTACCAGGGATGAGGTCTCAGACCAATACTCCTATTGCTTCATTGTTGAGGATGACCCCAAAACATTTGAAGAAGCAATGAAGTCCCAGGATATTGCTTTCTGGAAAGAAGCAATCAATGATGAGATGGATTCCATCATGGGCAACAACACTTGGGTGTTGGTTGATCTACCTCCTGGTTGCAAACCTCTGGGTCGCAAATGGATTTTCAAAAGGAAAATGAAGGTAGATGGAACTATTGAAAAGTTCAAGGCTAGACTAGTCATTCAGGGCTTTAAACAAAAGTCAGGAATAGACTATTTTGATACGTATGCCCCTGTTGCTCGTATCAGTACCATAAGACTGCTGATTGCTATGGCATCTATTCACAATCTGGTTATTCATCAGATGGATGTGAAAACAGCTTTCTTGAATGGTGAGTTGGAAGAAGAGGTTTATATGAACCAACCTCATGGCTTCATCATGCCTGGCAATGAAAACAAGGTGTGTAAACTGATTAAGTCTCTTTATGGACTTAAGCAGGCACCTAAGCAATGGCATCAAAAATTTGATGAAGTGGTTTTGTCTAGTGGTTATGTTCTTAACCAAGCTGACAAATGTGTATATAGCAAATTTGATGAATCTGGTAAAGGAGTCATCATTTGTCTATATGTTGATGACATGTTGATCTTTGGCACTGATCAAAATCAGGTTGACCTGACAAAGGAGTTTTTGTCATCAAGGTTCTCCATGAATGACATGGGGGAGGCTGATGTTATCCTTGGTATAAGGATTAAACATGAAAGTAAAAGAATTTCTATATCTCAGTCTCATTATATTGAGAAGGTACTGAGGAAATTCAATTACTTTGATTGTACTCCAGTGAGTACACCTATGGATACTTGTGAGAAGCTGATGCCTAATAATGGCAAGGCTGTATCTCAACTTGAGTATTCTAGGGTAATTGGCTGCCTGATGTATGTCATGACTTGTACAAGACCTGATATTGGTTTTGCAGTGGGAAAATTGAGCAGGTATACTAGTAATCCTAGCGCTCATCACTGGCAAGCAGTTCAGAGGGTACTGAAGTATTTGAAGAGAACTATGGATTATAGTCTCTCATATACTGGTTACCCATCAGTGTTGGAAGGTTACACTGATGCAAGTTGGATCAGTAACACTGAAGACAATTCGTCTACCAGTGGCTGGGTATTCCTACTTGGTGGAGGTGCAATTTCTTGGGCATCCAAGAAGCAAACTTGCATCACCAGTTCAACAATGGAATCTGAATTTGTGGCTCTAGCAGCTGCTGGTAAAGAAGCTGAATGGTTGAAAAACCTGCTTCTTGAGATTCCATTGTGGCCTAAACCTATAGCACCTATTTCTATCCGGTGTGATAGTGCAGCTACATTGGCTAAGGCTTATAGCCAGATGTACAATGGTAAGTCTAGACACTTAGGTGCAGGCATAGCATGATTCGTGAGCTTATCATGAATGGGGTGGTATCTATAGAGTTTGTGAGATCTCAACAGAACTTAGCTGATCACTTGACGAAGGGTCTGGCTAGAGACTTGGTTATAAAGTCTGCTAAAGGGATGGGTTTAAGTCCAACTTGGGAGCTGAGTTCAATGTGGAAAGCTGAACATTCAGTGGACTGGAGCACATGTTTTATTTACATCCCAAGGTTGTGCTCAGAACCTGCTGAAAGGAGGATGAAGTCTTTACTTCTTAATGGTTATTTTTCTTTGAAAAAGTGCTTGGCAGGAGCATGACTAAAGAGGAACCACCTATGTAAATGTTGAAGTTTTGCCGCTTCAGGAAGCTTTGGACTTTAGCTTCTACAACATTTATGAATTTGGATATGGACACATGGCTTGTATAGTGTCAGGAGCTGATATGTGTTTGAAAGCTTGTGTGTAGTTATCTTCAGGTATTCAAATGGATTGAAGGGTTCAATTCTTAGAACACCCTGATTCTCGAATATTTGAACGTGTAATTACTAAAATGGAAATTCAATCCTCAGGACATTTTCATTTATGCACATGTTTTGTTTGATGTTTGTTTTCATGCAAAGGAAGTGAACTAAATTTGGGGAGGATTGTTGGAAAATTTAGTGCACTTGTGGGATTAGTTCATACCTTGTAATGGGTTAGGAGGTACGGAGTGTACACCCATAAGGTCCATGAACACCCTGAACTCTTGTAGTGGTTTGGATTGATAGTGCTTGGTTAAAGTACTGTTGTGGTTACCACTGAGTATCAGTGTTTCCACTGAAGCAGTACTTACCCTGAGTCAGTGTCTCCACTGAAGTGGTGTTTCCACTGAAGTGGTGTCTCACTGATGTTGTGTTTACACTGAAGCAGTGGCGTTTCCACTGAAGCAGTGTAACCACTGATGACACTATGAAAGTACTGATGATAGTACTGCTTGTAACGGCTTTGACCTATTCAAGTGGCAGTTTAATCTGCATTATGACCACGTTTAATTGGTCATGTAACCACTAACGGCTATTATGGGGATAATTATGAGGCTATTAATGGGTCGATTAATACTCATAATTCCATTGACTAGCCAAGAGTATTTCCTATAAATAGGAGACCTGTTTTCAGATGAAAGACACAGAGAAAATACGCTTGAATACAAACACAGAAAACACAAAACACTTATTAGCGTAAGGGTTATAGAATTGTGCCTAATTCCATAACTGCATTTGGTCTTATCCCAAGTAGATATTCGTGATACCCAGGCATTAGGGTCGAATAGTTTACTTTGGAAAGTGATCACACGATTTCAAGTGATATCCGGTAACCACCAAGTGGTATCTGTTACTACTGACCCTTTGTTGTTTCTGCTAAACAGTTATTGATTATCTTACCCTACTGCTGGAACACTCACACCAACAAATTCAACATGTTCTATTTCGTTATTATTTTTAACTGTAACATTTGGGCGACTTCCTTAGCATAAAACTTCGTTAAAAAATTAGCATAAAACACTAATTTTCTTTCTTTTATATAATTATATGGTTAATTAAAAAACTTGTGTAGCGTGGCATGTTGGTCGTTTATGACAAAAGGAGTATATATGACACAACGGAAAAATTGGTTGTCAAGGTTATCATTGGATATGAACTCTATAATCCTCAATAATTACACTCAAATCATAGAATTAGTTTTAATCATTCCAAACAATTCATGACAGATTACACACTATGTTTTAGGCAAAAGTTCAATATAGATATCAAATTTATCATAGATCAAATAAATCAATTATAGCTATTCATTTTTCTAATGAAAAAAATAAAATAAACTTTCACCATTTTTTAAAAAATTAAATATCTCACAAACCGTTAATCGTTACGCGAAAAAAGTTATACCATCATGACGAGAATTAAATTATATTTCTATAGATATGCACTTCTATATATTTTTAACGATTTTTTTTTTCAAAATTTCGACACAAAAAAATCATATATGATTTGTGAAAATCATATGTGATTCGATTTTTACAAATCACATATGATTTTTACAAATCATATATGATTTTTGCAAATCATATGTGATTTGTAAAAATCATATATGATTTGAAAAAATCACATATGATTTGATTTTTACAAATCATATGTGATTTTTGAAAATCATATATGATTTTTCTGGGCGGAATTTTTGAAAAAAAAAATTGTCGAAAATATAGAAAAGTGCATATCTATAGAAAGATAATTTAATTTTCGTCGCGGTAGTGTATTTTTTGTAGTTTGAAGATTTACCGTTTGCAAGTTATGTTGTTTTAAAATAAAAGGTGAAAATAATATTTTTATTAATTTTGATAAAAAAATAGATGGCTAAGATTGATTTATTGGATCTATGGCAAATATGAGATCTATATGGATCTCAACTCCTATGTTTTATCTTGCCAGAGTTTGCTAAATAACGCTATCCATGCGATTATTGATTTGTTCTTTTGATTTTTGGAGACCGTTGACGTATTAAGTTTATAAAAATCAAACTTCACGTAAACAGATGTATCATACAAAATCACAAAAATCTGTATATAAAAAAAATGACATACTCCCTTCTCATAAAAAAGTATCAATTTTACTATTTTTGTTTGTTTCAATATACGTGTCTATTCTTTTTATATATTAACAGTAATTATGATTGATATTTTTACTTTATCATTTTAATCAAAATTTGCATTCACAACTCATTTATCATTTCTATATTAATTATGAAGATAAAAATGATTTTCTATCAATCAAAACTAACGTCATTGATTATTTACATATATCATAATTTGTTCATTTTTTGTTTATAGATACTCTTTTGAGTCCGTAAAAAAGTAGTAGTTAATGGTAATATCATAAATAATTATTTAATTTTGAAATAATGTTTTCATATTTTCAAGTAAAAGCGAATCCATGATTAAGTTCCACTAAGCAAAACAATTTTTGTATTCATAATTGATCCATGACAATTTTTTTTTTCCTTTTTATTTAAAAGAAAACATAATTGGTACTTCATTAAAGTGTAGACTTTATATATGATATGTCCAATCAAAAATTATAATATAGATGAACTTTCTCGCACAACAAGCACTTTCATAAAAAGTTTGTCGAGATGGAAGACAACTTACAACTAAAATGATGATATCGGTAGAAAAAAACAATAACAACAATTTTAGTTAAAGTGGTGTACATCTTTATTTTTATTTTTTAACAGAGATAACATTTCATACCTCATAAATGGAGGTAATTTGAACACAACAAGTTACATCGAACATAATGGGCAAAATCGAAACCGACTTGCCAAACAAAATACACAAGGTAACAAGTTAAGCCAAAACAAGACATACACCATAATAGCTGTGACAGACTACAACAACACCATACAAGAGTGGGGGGAATCACCAAGGTGAGCTTTTGGTAGACACAACCATATAAAGATGTAGCTTGACAAAAGTACATAAAGTACATAAAACATACATAGAAGATAAAACTAAGCATTCTTAAAGGAGCCAGACCTAAACCAAACATATCTAAAGTCGAAACCCAAGGCAGCAGCAAGCCATCGATGACGGACCACAACAGATCTGAGCAGAAGAGACCGGATAGTAACGGATCTGAGCAGAAGACAGCGGTGGCGGCAGCGACTACGGCAGCGGCAAAGATGGGAGATGACAGATCTGTGAGTAAGGCTTTTATTTTAGGAAAAGAAAAGTACAAGAAAATATAAAAGAAGGAGGTCCAGACGGCCGGTTAAAACCGACCGCCGGAGAAAATGAGATTTGTTTTGGAGGGTTGGGTGGATTTGTTTTAGAGAGAGGTTGGAGAGTGGTGTGTACATCCTTATTGGATGGTGGCATTTTTTACTTCACATTTTACCGGCTTTATTGACAGAATAAGACCGTTTTTTGTCGTTTTTTATTTTGTATTTATTGTTTTTTAATACTTTTGATTTTTTAGTTTTATATTTTATATTTTGTACTTTTAGTTCTGTAGTTTGTAATGAAAACAAGATTATAAAAAGAAAGGAGTAATTTGCATTTTTGGTCCTTAAGGTATGGTCAAATTGCAGGTTTCGTCCTTAACGTTTCGAAAGTGCAGCGATAATCTTCATTTTGAAGGTTTTGCTGCATGTTTGGTCCCTAATCTGCAATTTAAGGACCAAACATGCAACGTAAACTTCCAACTTTTAGGGACTAAATCTGCAATTTAAAGACCAAACATGCAACAAAACATTCAAAATGAGGACTATTGCTGCATTTTCAAAACATTAAGGACGAAACCTGTAATTTGACCATACCTTAGGGACCAAAAATGCAATTTACTCGAAGAAAAGGAAAGAGGGTGCCAAAATCTGTTTAGAGACCAAGGTACGCTGAGTTTTCGTGTGGCATTTTCGGGAGCATGCAACGAGCACACCGAACTTGGCATTTTTGGTTTATTTTTTATGTTTTTTGTATTGTATTTGTATTTTAATGGGTTATGTGTGGGGCAATAGGATGCACCATGGCACCAGATTTTGATGTGATATGAGGAATGAGTGTTTTTGGTGTTATGATAAATTCTGATGTTATGGTAAAAAGTGATGATGTGACAGCACTTTACCCCAACACGAGCAGGATGACACCTAAGGTACCCCATGCTCTTAGAGGGTAAGAATAACCGATACCTTTAGTTGAATAAAAAGGGGGAACAATTCAAATCAAATGGGAGCTAATACTAGCTGTACCTTCAACACCTTCACAGTACCAAGTCAATGGCTTCTGTATAAAAATGGGACCATCCAGGAGTAACTAGAGCCATTTTCAACTTGTCAGTTCGTTGAAAAATCACAATTTTGATACATATTTTGTGCAAATAACTCTGACGTGGCCACGTCAAACTTCCCTTAAAAGAGGAAAGTTTTAGTTCATTTTTATGTCTATATGGTGGTGGGTTCAAACCCGAATTAGTCGGTCAAAAGTTAAGAAATTATAGGGACCCAAAAAACTAACTACAGCCACTTTTGGATGACCCATTTACTTCATTAATGTTCAGGAAAACTAAGAACTGAAATACCACTCAAATTTCATAATTTTGTTTTCGAATTACATTGTTTGGGAATTATTATGAAGTATGAACTATGCTAAACATGCAATAAAACCATTTGGTTATCAAACATTCATACCATATTTTATAAGTTCAGTTTGAAGTACAAATAACGGCACCGAAAATTGTTTGTTGTAAAATTTCATACCATGATGTTTTAAATATTTTGACTCCATCATTGATTAATAAAATCCAAAATGGAGATTACAATAAATCCAAAGAAAAATATATTGAAACAAAACATGGTATGGGTTCTACAAGAGAGACTACAATAAGATTCTTGTCATTTTGTTTTCTTTCTATGATTCAAGGAATGTAATTGTAGCAAGAATACACAAGCCTTGACTACCACATCATCTCTCAAGAATTAGCATAGAAGTTATGCATAACTATATGGTAAAATTGCGCTACTCTTGTTGTGATCTAAGAGTTGTTCATATCGACTAATTCCGCATCAATGGTGTATAGGAAAGAATGACTTACGCTTACCTATGTGCAAAACAAGTTACATAGAGATGCTATTTTTGTACAATGTGTGATACAATCCAGTAGATCTGTTAAGACATATAAGAAGAAAAGACTGAGTATCAAGAATTTAACAAAAAGAAAGACAGTTAATTCATATACTACTTTGGCGACATAAAACTTAAAATGTAGTTTAAACTTTTTATCTCAGGTTACTCTTTTGTTGTCGAGTATAATTTTCATTTTTACATTCTTTAGAAAAGCAACAGTTTATTAGAAGTGACAAGTCAAAAGATAAAGATTTTTTAACGTGTGCCAAAGGTTGCAATTTTCATATGGACGCGGGGAGTATGCGTTTTCAGAATATGCTACAAGAAATAAAATACGTACAATGTTATTATGAGGTGATTTCCAATAGAACCCTTGAAGCGCAATGACAATTAAGTTTGATGTAACGAGAACAAAAATGCTTAAAGAATGTTTCCCCATCCATTCGAATGTGAAAGCTACACGCCTCCATCCGTAAACATCTACCTGTAAACATGCAAAATAAGATAATGTTTCATGAGCACTGCAGGTCAAAATCTAATTTTAACTACAGAATATGTAAACCTTTTCTAGCAAACGATAATAGATAATAAAACTGCTAACCAACTGGATTAGCTACACCAAAGGGTCCATTCAGTTAGTCATTTTCATTTTATGTGTCCATGTTCATGCTAACGGGAGTAAAAGGTACTTACGAGTAAGTATAATGCACAAAAAGTGATCCCTGATGCTGCTGATGTTACCAGCAGGTAACTGATAGTGTACAAAGATTTGTTCAAGGGGATACCTGAGAATAATAGAAAGCGGAAAATATTATGTTTACAACTAATAAATCCATGATTTGTCATTGAAGAATTTCTTTCTAAAATATTACAGTATTTGATAACTGATTAGAAATTTAAAGTCAAAAAGATGAGTAAACCCGCTTTGGACAACAAATATATTCATGTCAGCTTTTAAACTAAAACGGTTGACTCGAAACACTTTTTTCAAGTAGTTGTAGATTTTTTTATAATATATTAGTTTCATATATGATTACAATAATTTTTCAAGAACAATCTAATTTCTTAGGAGATTTTATGCATTAAAACAAAATTTTGGAGACTCTCTAGTCTATAACCGTTTGACCCAATTCCTTTCTGCTAAACTTTTCCCCCGTCTGACAAACTAGAGATAAAACAATAACTCAATCGAACCATTCACGATTCAATGGGTCAAATTTGCCCCCTATAACTGTCATTAGTATAAAAATGGATTCAAAAAGCATACCTATGAGCGCAAGTATGGATCCAGTAACCAGAAACAATACTGACATGACAAACCAGTTACAAAGTCGATTTTTATGGCCCTGCAACAAAATGGTATACCACTTCATCATATTATTCTTCAAGTTTTTGGGGATAGATAACATATTAGAGGTTGAAAGCCACAGTAATATGAACTTCTCGAGCTTAAATTATAACTCCATGGCGTACTCAATAATTACGAGCTAACAACCATCAATATAAAAGTAATGTTTTCTATGATCATGCACAATCGCTAATAAATAGATAGTTTGAGAAAATACATGCATATATTCACCATGTTATAATATAATCATGAAGAAGAATGAGATTCACCTGTAATTCAGTCAAAATGTGACCATACTGTAGTCCAATAATGCAGGCCACAGAAGCTGTTAAAGAACTGCACATTGAAGATTCCAACCATGTCATTAGCTGTACAAGATCCAATATAATTATGCGACGTTTTTTTAATAACACGTTTGGGGACCAAGTTAACATATGTATTTGGTCTAAAGCTTTATTTCAATATGTGGGAACAGAAAATATCTGTAAACCAAAAAAAAAAAAAAAAAAAAAAAAAAAAAAAAATCTGTAAACCGGTGCACTAGCTTTGAATATCAAACCGGTATTCCCTCAGAACTTGTATATAGGAGAGAACTGAAACGTGCATTGTCACAGTTTTGTCATAGAGATTTAAGTATTTGCATAAGTTACCTGACCTTTCGGCTTTCACCATAATAGCTGGGTATATTTATTCAAAAATAAAATATTTAGTCATATCAATTTTTGTAATCAAAACTTGTTTGTTTAACATCTAAAGTTGGCCAAATGTCCCTTAACCAGCATGTGCAATGTAAATACTCAAGATAGCTGTATCGCAAGAGCTAGATGAAATATTGTTACCTTAAAATGCCTTCAGGTTCAAAAGGAGCATAGCACCATGAAGGTGAAGATTCCGGAACTTGGCTACCCTTAGATATCTGACACTCCTGCACACAGATAACATCATTATATACACTACACAGAAAATGATCAACTGCACAACATCTAACTACAAACTGTGAACCATTCTTCCTGCAGTAGAATACCTTCAGGTTTCTGTAAACAGGCTTTTGGTATAGATGATCCATGCCAAGAACATACCGATCGATCATTCCAGCAGCATTGCAGGCAGGCCCAAGATCACCTCTAACAGAACATGTCACCTATACTCGAGAACAACATTTGCTAACATTAATGAGACGGTTACTTTTTTCCCTTCCATTCATTTTGTCCATTACACCAAATAGTGGTTTATTAAAATGCTAACATCTGTCTTTAACAAGTTAGATGCATGACTAGACAGCATGGTGTATTTAAATGGAATTTAAAGCATATGAGAAGAACAAGAGAGTGGTCATACGGTATGAATAGTAGTTCCATTCTCTGAAATTAGAGAAGATAATGAATATGAGTCACGGAAATGCCAATCTGCAACGTATAAGCCATATGTCAACCCGATGTAGATGGCACACAAGAAAATTACAGCAAACCTACACCACAACGACAACATGGATTAGAAAACCGGTCTAATTGTTTCTGTATTGAAAGACTTAGAGTTAAGCTTTTGACGAGCATCTATATTCACATTTTTTATCTCTTTTACACTAAGTTATATTACTTGAACACGAGGTTAGTCTTAATTAGTGATATATAGATGTTCTCACCAGTGCCAAATATAGTTCCTTAAGAATGTATTTTTCTTCCAGGCTTGACGGGGAAGCCATATTTCACACACGGCAGCAGCAAAGTATCCAATTGCTATCCTCTGGGAATGATCACAATAATTAAAAAAATCAGAAAGGAAAAGAAATGTTTCAGTCGATGTTTAACATGAACAATGCAATCTGTTTCATAAAAAATATTGTAACTTAGACTCTCAAAGGCTTTATAGATCTGTGTTTCTGAACTAACCTAACTAGAGGCCTTTGGAATCATCTGTGTTGAGGACCTTATAATGCAATTGTCAGAGGCTTTTTTCATTTAAGGAAGATACGTGACAATTAACGCCATCAACCATGGATATACTATTATGCAAGAGTTCTTCCTCAACTTTTCTTTCTTAACAAGTTACTGTTTCATAATTGTGCCAGTAGTGCATGAGAATCAGATAAATGATGATAAGATATAGAAACATGTTACATAAACAATTGGGCCAAGTAAACGGCACCTGCAGGATTCCGAGTAGACGTATTGTCTCAACATCAACACCGTATGTTAAAGAAGAAAGCCCGTGCAGGTAACCACCTGAAGAGCATTAGGAATTTTGTGATCATTAGTTTATAGGGCAAATCGCATAAAAAGGTACTCATTTTATGTCCAATTTCAATTAAAGGTACTATTCTTTTTTTTTCTCAATTTAAGGTACCCGACTTTATTTTTGGGCCGATTTAGGTTTTTTTCTAACTTCCGTTAACTATTTCGTTAGTAAATTACATGTTTGGTCCTTGAGTTTGTATAGGCATTACATGTTTGGTCCTTCAGTCCGTTTTTTGCAAATTTTCAAAAAAAAAATTCGAAATAAATTTTTTTTCAAAAAAAATTTTTCCAAATATTTTTTTTCCAAATTTTTTTCAAAAACAATTTTTCGAAATATTTTTTTTCCAAATTTTTTTCAAAAAAACTTTTTCGAAATATTTTTAATCAAAAAAAAATTTTCGAAATATTTTTTTTCCAAATTTTTTTCAAAAAAACTTTTTCGAAATATTTTTTTTCCAAATTTTTTTCAAAAATTTTTTTTCAAAATTTTTTTTTTCAAAAAAAATTTTCGAAATATTTTTTTTTCCAAATTTTTTTTTCGTGCAAAAACGGACGAAAATATTTTGAATTTTTTTTTTAAATGTTTCGAAAAAGTTTTTTTGAAAAAAATTTGGAAAAAAAATATTTCGAAAAATTGTTTTTGAAAAAAATTTGTAAAAAAAATATTTCGAAATTAAAAAAAAAAAAATTTATTTTTGAAAAATATTTTTGAAAATATGCAAAAACGGACTGAAGGACCAAACATGTAATGCCTATACAAACTCAAGGACCAAACATGTAATTTACTAACGAAATAGTTAACAGAAGTTAGAAAAAAACCTAAATCGGCCAAAAAAAAAAGTCGGGTACCTTAAATTGAGGAAAAAAAAGAATAGTACCTTTAATTGAAATTGGACATAAGATGAGTACCTTTTTATGCGATTTGCCCTAGTTTATACTTGTAGAAAGAATGTCTCAGTAACATCCGTGAGATTTTGATGAACACAGAGTAATGCAGCTTTTTTAAATACTCAGTGCTGAATATAACAGGATAAGACTAAACAAACTGCATGGTGCATTAAACTTTGATAGTAACTCTTTTTTCCCTCTTAATATTTACTGTCTTTTGATGTTTCCTTTCTAAGTCAACATTATCGTATAACGAACCCAACAACTAGTGGCATATAATGCAAGAATTCTGCCAACGGTAGCAAAAACTAGAACATACTGATATATCAAGAGTAACATGCTTAAAAAGCAATCGAAGTCAGATTTATGTCCTCCGGGATGGAACTGCAATATTTACCTTGAAGGAAAACACCGAGAAGAAAAAGCTCTGCTGCTCTTACTATCGCTTTCCATGTGGCTTCAAATCGGTTTTCAGTTTTCTGATATTTTAGAAAGAAAGAAGGAGCTCAGTTTTAAGTTACTCTCACCATTAGAACACTTATTTAACAATTCAAATTCGAGCCAAGTAATCCACCTTGTATACAATCGCGAGAGACACTCCAGCAGCAAAAAGAAACATAGGCATGACAAAATCTGCTAAGTGCAGACCGTTCCATGGGGCATGAGCAATAATTGGTAAACTCGAGCTAGCATAATCCACAAACACCATAAGCTGAAAACAAACGGAAAACCATACGTTAACTGCTAGGATATGATTCAATTAAAGGAGGGCGATGCAACTTTTTCAAAAGTATTATTATAACATGTAACGACACAAAATATTAACACTGACACATCTACTTTGGTCGCATCAATCATATGTTTTGGAACTAGGAACGATCGTAGTTTGTATATAGAAACGAGTGATCATTTCCAAACATCACTAAATATCGAAAAAACATGGCAACTATCTGATTTGAATAGTGTTTCATCTCACTTGAGTCAACTTGCTAGTATTCTACATATGATATAAAATGCATTACTGCCCATTGCTATTAACTTAACACCAAAAGATTAGCAAAAATCAGTTCATTTAATTTCTAGTAATCACAATCAAGTAAACAATAATGACAACTAACAACTAGCAACAGCAAATTTAATTAATATTTGTTTAATGTCAACTTAACTATTAAAAAATTGGTGGTTTGGCCCTAAAGTCAAGCAAAAAAACCAGTATCTATCATAATCATATTCATGAGCCTGTGATTAAAATAAAACATGTCGACTTTGCTAAAACAAGTAAACATGCATCTAGCAATATTATATAAACTGTTTGCGTGTAGTTAGATTAAAGCTCTTGCGTGTACGTAAGTGCAATTCTGAATTTTCTGCCTTATGTTGAGACTTATGGGCTTATTATAGCTTATTTAGTTGTATAAACTATTGGGTATGTTTGGCGAAATGGGTTGGAGTTGGGCTGGAGCTAGAGCTAGGGATGGAGTTGGAGCTTATATAATAGCCGAAAGCCGGAGGATTTTTTTTTTTTTTTTCTTTTTTAAATTTGTTTGACGAATTAGTTGGAGCTGAAGCTTATCAATGTACAATCTCGTAAGAAATATCAAATTAAATTTAGATATATTTCCATCTTTTGCATGATAATCCATTATATTTTGAAGGGTATTTAAGTAATTTGACTAACTATAAGCCCTCGTAAGTTTGTTTCAATTGGCTTGGGCTTATGGAAGCTTGTGGCATACAAAAGCTTCCAAAATCCTGTGAAAAAGAAAGCTTATTTTATATGCCGACTTATTTTAAAAGCTTCAGCCCTTATAAGTCTATAAAACCCGCGCCAAACACAACCATAACGCTTATATCAGTCTCAAAATAAGTCAGAATAAACTTATATAAGCCCGTAATAATTGCGCAATATAAGCCGAAATCATATAAGCGTGTAAGCACACAAATAACCTTAGGCTGGTGGTAATAAGGTGCAACTTGACGCGTCCAGAACCCAACCCACGCGTCTATCACTATTAGCCTCCCCCCAACCAAAACGTCCTTCATGCATAAAATGGAGAAGTCGGTCTAAAGACCGACCAACTTGTGAAGATGCGGTTTATGGGTGTGTGTGTGTAATATTGCTTTTTGTGAGGTATTTTTGTGTATAAGTGGGGTATATTTAGGCTAGGATACACGGAAACGTCGCCGGGATACCGTATCACGTACCCGAAACGTTTTGGAAACAGGAAACGCCTACGCCTGGGAAACGTTCCCGGGAAAAGTGGAAACGTTTCTTTAATTGGGGTACACCGATCCTTATCTAGGAAACGTTTGGGAAAACGTTTATGGCCCAAAAAGTCACGTTTCCTATCCCCCAATAACTAAAATGCTTCAATTTTAATTAACCTATCTAATTTCCAAGTCGGTAGAAGACAAATCATCTATAAACTGATTCATAACTCACGGTTCATCAACTTCAAACCATCCAAAACTTATAATCGTGATTCTTCATCTCCGATTCTCAAAAGTTCGAAACTGCAATTGTTTGCGAGCCTCTCACTTGATGAGCCAGAATTGGAGAGTGTTTGTTTTCTCCGAGGATACCACAACTAATTTATGTTTTTTTACTAAAATGTTTTTTGTGAAGACAATTTGATAGTTAAAGAGTTTTTAATTGATGATTATGAGTAATATTTGTTTGGATTTTTGAATGTTGTGTAATTTTTTTTAGGAAAACAATTTGCCATATACTAAAATAATTATAAAACACATAGACGTTTCTCTACCGTACCCGTTTCTTAAATTTTAGGATGTTCCTGTTTTCCGGTACCCGTGCCCGTCCCCATCCCCATGCAACTAATTTAGGTGGTGATGTTGGTTGTGTTATACGTGGCGTTGAGTTGCCGGTCACGTTTGCGGTATAGCCATCCTAAAACAAACACCCCACAACAATATAATTCTCCTTATATCAAACTTAAATCACTTCATCTAGGTGATCATAAATTCATAATCACTAACTAAGGCTACCAATCAAATTATCAAAACAAATAAACAACCACATATAAAAAAAAACAGCTTACAAAGATAGATAAACCGCGAAAAACATCAAGCGAAGCAATCCTACGACTACTACTACTAATGCACTTTTCATCAGCAATCATCTGCTGTTGCTGCAACTCTTCATCATCATTATCATCATCTTCTACATGGAGACGAATGTTGTTCAGCAATGGCTGTATTTCAGCCATTTTGCGTCTGAATATTAATGATGATTTTGAATAAAATGTTGTCATTTTATAAACTTTATTTTATAAAATTTCAAAAGATATATTATTATAATAAGAAGAAATCTAGGTTGGAAAAAATAGAAGCGGTGAGGGTTATTTATATATTTATTTATGGAGGATGTATATTGTATTGTTAGCTAGCTGGACCAATGAGATATTTTGTATTTGGTGGGTGGGCCTATTGTTTTGCGGTTTAGTTACGCTTCCCGAGTTACTTGATCCGGTTTGGTTTGGTTTGATACTTTTTATCCGAATCGAATCAGTTTGTGATTAAAAGTTAAAAGTGTTGTTTGAAACTGAACCGTGTGATAAACTTTTTGGAGGATGAGATGATGAACCGTCAAGTTTTTTTGTTTTTTTTTTTGTTTTAGATCTTTCTACTAGCAAAAATCAGTTCATATCTAACAACTAGCAACCGCAAATTTGATCGATATTTGTTTAATGTCAACTTTTTCTTTTTGAGCAAAGTTTAATGTCAACTTAACTATTAAAAAATAGGTGGTTTGACCCTAAAGTCAAGCAAACTAAGCAGCATCTATCATAATTTAAACAATAAATGTCAACTTTACTAAAACAAGTATACATGCATCTAGCAATCTTAAATACATTGTAGGCGTGTAATTTAGTAAAGGTTTTTGCCATTGAGAACCTTTAGTATGCATCAATAGTCGTACATAAAGTTGTTTGAGATAAGTTAAATATTGAGGGCCGATAACTATTATTATAGTTACAAGTAAATTATGTATGTCTTACGGAGTAGTATCTTAGTATAAGAGGGTGTTTGTTTAAGCTTATTTGTGGGTTTACGAGCTTATATGATTTCGGCTTGTACATTATAAGCCTGAATTTTAGGGCTTATTTTGAAACTTGTACAAGCTAATTATGCTTATATATGTCCATAACTTGCAAGCTTATATAAGTCACACTTATATAAGTCACAAAATAAGCCTATATAAGCACGTAGTCTTAAAATAAGCTGAAAAATTTGGGCTTATGAATTAGAAGCCGAAATCAGGTTGTAAGCCCACTTAAACAAACAACCCATAACAGTTGTGCCTTCATCATTTACCTTAAACTAATTAAACTTAAATCACTTCATCTTGGTGATCATAATCACTAACTAAATCAAATTCAGTAATTATGAAAACAAGTAAACCGCATATAAAAAAATAACTTACACAGATAGATATAAACCGCGAAAAACATACATTAGCATTAAGTCATTAACTAAGATATCAGATAAGTTGAGTAATCAACATTATTAAGCAAAAACTGTTGATAAGAAATAAAGAAAAGAACATACGAAGATAGATAAACCGCGAAAAACATCGAGCGAAGCGATTCTACGAGTAGCAATATTCTTGTCTGGTTCGATCATCATCTGCTGTTCATCGTCATCTTCTACTTGGAGATAAATGCTGTTGAGCAATGGCTGTATTTCAGCCATTTTGCGTCTGAATATTAACGATGATTTTGAACAAAATGTTGACATTTTATAAAGTTTACTACTAAAAGGTTTATAAAATCTGGAAAAGAAGATCTATTTTGGATTTTATTTGGTGGAATGAAATGGAAGGTTGTTTGTTTATTTATGGAGGTATCTGATGGTTAGCTAGCTGGACCAATTACATATTTTGTATTTTAGTTAATTATTATCCGTCCAAATTATTGGTTCACGTATTTTTGTGAGATGAAATTAGTTCTTCGTTGCTATCTTCGTCTCAAAATTTAAGTTCTTTTAGATTTTTTGAATCTAACTTTGATTTTAATTATTTTTGTTTGTATTTTATAATAATTGATGCAAAATATATGAATATATCGTATTTTAAATGTATTTTTTCATTGACATAATTTTCATCGTGTATTATATAATACAAACAAAAATATTTATTGTCAAAATTTGATTCAAAAAGTCAAAATGAACATAAAATTTGAGACAGATGGAGTAATAAATATATTTAAATGAGTGTGATTAAATTTATGATATTATTTTTGCTTGAAAGTATTATTATAATATTTAAAGAAGAAATTAATTAATTAATTAAGAATAAAAAAGTTATTTTGCGAAAAAATAAAGAATGATAAAACAGTAATAATTATATTTTTTTAAGAGTTTTTCTAACTTGTGTTTTAGGGGCACAAGTTAAGCACGTCATAAATACACAGGGGTCTATGAAAAAGTATATAAGGATTCACATTAAAGTACAGACAATTGTTTTTTTATGTGGGTCTCTGTGTATTTTTTGTATACTTTGTTGTGCTTAACTTGTGCGCTTAAGGCACAATTTAAAAAATCTTCTTTTAAATAGTGTGTTTTTTGTTTTTTGAGAAACAATTATTGAGGTGAGAGTATTTTAGTTAACGAGATATTTTGTAATTTGTATTTTAGTTAATCAGATATTTTGTACTCCGTATTTTGTATTCTAGTGGTTTTATTGTTTAGTTACGCTTCTCTAGTAAAGTGAAATGAACCGGTTTGGTTTGTTACTTTTTATCGGAATCGAATCAGTTTGGGTTTAAAAGTGTTGTTTTTAATAACTACTTTTTAGTTGAAGTGTTGAACCGTCCATTTCATTGTTTATATTTTTTTTCACTACAATACAAAAGTTGAGACGTGGTGGTTTAGGGCCTCTTTGTTTAGTTTTTTCATTAAGTCCTGTTAAATTAAAGGGTATGTCTAGAAATATGTTGTCTGTTTGTAGATGAATAAATAGTTGTTTGTTTTGTGTGCTGAATAAAGTGTTTGAATTAAAAAAAAATACTGTTATACCTTTTTATTTGAAATAAAATTAAGAAGTAGGAGGGTAAATATGTAAAATTAGGATAAAAGAGATGACTTAATTTGTAGACCCTCATCTCCCTGACTTTTTCTAGAATGTCACATGTTATTTTTAAGCACTAAACAAACATTCATTTGATGACTTAATTAACTTACCTATTTTTCAATTAATACACATTAAGTTGTTATCAAACACCAACTTACTCATATAAACCAAAAACATCATCAAAACTTAAGTTAAAAGCAATCTGTGGCATTTTAGTTCTCACCAAAAATCGTACTAATAATAGTTGTTAATTCCCCTTTTCTAAAGACAAGACTTATTGGCGGCCTACCTCAAAAACAAGTAAACAACCTTTAAGTAATATTTGGCTTTTAGGCCGGTGATAACGAAGAGTCGTGTGACCCAATCATGCGGCGACCCCATTACAAAAATCCCCTCTCACACCCGATGCCTCTTTTTTTGTCATGGTTTGATGGTGTAGACGCAAAACAATGGGCGGAGCCAGAAATTTTTTCTTGAGGGGGCATACTTTGATAATTATTAGAAACTACACTACAAATTAATACTTGGGGGGCAAAATTACAAAAGAAGCCAAATATTTTAGAAAATTTACGCTACAATTTTTTTCCGCAAGAGGGCATATGACTTTTGTGACCCCCTTAAATCCGCCCATGCGCAAAATGGTTTGTACTCTTTTTTTATGTTTATATAAAGTGAATATTTTTATGTGTTTCGTTTGATGGTTATTACTACACTTGTTTGGTAGTGGATTGAATTGTGATGTGACATCGACGTAAAAATGATAAATTTAATGACCATTACATCTAGTCTTAGAGGGGAAGGTATGGGGCCGTCGTGCCTCGTCGTGGTCCTAGCTGGACGTTCGCCGTCCTTCGCCGCCACACCGGCGACGTTCGTCGTGGCTCGCCGTGGAGTGGCTCGTCGTCTGCACGGCGAGATAAAACACCGATAAAGTTGGACCTAATTGATATATAAACGGTTTGATTTTTTCTTCTTTTGATTTTCAAGTGTGTGTAAGTGTGTGTACACGCAGGAATTAAAGAAGAAGAAGAAGAAATGTCATTATTTTATTTATTTATTTTTTTTTTTTCTTTTTCTCAGTCAAATTTGGGCCAACGATGGAAGTGGGTTACTTTTACTTACTTATTATTAGATTTTTCAAATTTGGGCCAATGATGGAGTTATTTTTTTATTTTTTTGAACTTTGTTTTATAAAAAATGTTATTTGTATTATTTGAATGAAATAAATATTATTATGTTATGTATTGTATTTTTATTTTTAATGAAATGAATTTAGTTTATTTGGAAAATTGAATAAAAAAAATAAAGTGGTAGTGGTGGGTCCCAAATGAAGAGGTTGAAGTTTGTTATGAGTGAGGAGGGGTTTGTTGTGGTTAGTTGTGCAGAAGTGGATGTTTATGTAACGCTGAGGTGGCACTGATAAAGTGATGATGGTCCATCACGACACCTTCCCCTCTTATAGTAATATCCTAGCAGAAATTGAAATTGACCCTGAGCTATTTTTTAAATACCCTCATTAAAAGGATAAACAGTTATTGCATTTCACGATTAGCACCCAAGTAGTGCCCTTTCACCCTTTTGGTACAGCATTGACTTTTTTAGTCCCTAATGCACATTAATTATTTAATCAATACTATAAACTAAAAAATTACACATGAATGTAATCAGATATTCCTTTTTTTTGTATTAACTAACTTATCTTTTCCCTTGAAAAATGATAAGGTTTGCCAACTTTCCAAGAATGTCATACTAGAAACATGTGTACGAATCTCCATGCCAAGTGGTTAGGCAACTGGAACGATCACAAGTTGACACCCCCTAATTACTTTTGAGCTACTTTATTTAAGGAAGATAGAATAGTGATTAAAAAGTTAAACTGCATGGTTCTTGCCGTAGATGACTTAACATGGGTCATGTCCTGAGTGTATCGTTGTATCCTAATCACCCAAACACTCTGTGCACTGTGCACATCACTCACAAAAAGAAAGGAAAAAAATTATATCGTGTAGACGATACAAAGGGTGTGGCCATATACGTTTTTCACTGTATTTTTATGTCAATTCATACCACACATGTATGTCTTGTTCATGAGAGAAAACGCTATTGTTCATACTTCATACTTTTGGGGCCCATTTAGTTTATAAAAAAGTTTAGAATCAAATTGAATTTAGTTTAAAGAAAAAAAAAGTAGAAAATAATAATAATAATATTATTAAAATAATTATTTTAATCAAAATAATGAATAAGATATGAGAGTGTCAAAATTTTTTATTACTAAATTAGTTAATAAAAATGTGAATTGGGAGTAAGTATAAAAAAGTGGGGTTCATTAGGTAATGTTTATTGTTATAGGTTGACAACCTATTGAAGGACAAAAAGGACATAAAAACAATATTATATATGGCATAATTTCATGTATATCCTTGTAATTTCAAAAATTACATATATATCCCTTTTACCAGTTTTTGATGCATAAAGTACAATGCTTTTAATGCATCAAAAGAATATATATGTAATTTTTGAATTTTGCAAGGATATATATGTAAATGCCCCATATATTAAAAATAAGCAACCTAATGAAGTAACTTGGTCGTCGTGTGACTCTCAAATTTGGAGTCCAATTCTCCACTTGTCATCATAAGAATGGTTATAGTCTTAGACACTATTTTAAATAAAATGCCTACAAATGCTTGCAATAAAAAAGGGTCATACGGTTAATACAGTACCATTATCATTCATTCTTATTTATTGCTCAATCACATGATTTTATCCCATTGCTATAGTCTAAATTAATGTTGTACAATAAATGTTGCAAACAGTTCCTACACACTTTAATAAATGTTGTACGCAATAAAGTGGGTTCCCAGGTATGATAGGTAGCAATGAGTATCTTCGAAGGCCAAATGAAGATGATTTAGCGAGGCTACTCTATGTCGGGGAACAACTTGGGTTCCCAGGTATGAAATGTAGCATTGACTGTATGCATTGGGAGTGGAAAAATTGTCCTACAGGATGGGCTGGGCAATACGCAGGAAATGCATTGGGAGTGAAAAAATGTTTTCATGGATATTCCTTAAGCAATATCTACGTTCTGCACTTGGAAACACTTCAGGCAATGCTTGAATGATAACCCTCAACAAACAAAAATTTTAAAACCTTTAAAAGACTATTAAGATAGTAAAAACTATAAAAAGGTAAGAAAATGAACCACATTGTACCTTTTCTCTATCTGATTTGAAAGTAAAATTTGAGTTTTTGTTAATATAAAGGCCATCCCCCAACATGTTTAAAAACCAACAATATGAATCTTTGCATTCAGCTTCCATAATGGCATAAGTAACATGATATATGTCATTGTTAGCATCAATACCCACAACTGTTAACACTTGGCCATAGAATAGCCCACTCATAAAAGCCCCATCTAACCCCAACAATTTTCGACTAGCTTTGAATCTTTGCTTTAATGCACCAAGACACACGTATATTCTCCTAAAGTCTCTAGTAGGAGCATTATGATCATCAGGCAGTTCAACTTGACATTTGACTATGGTTCCAGTATTTTGGGTTGTCAAATCTAATACACAATCTCTTAACAAAGATTACTGACCCTTGTAATCACCCTTTATCAACATGTCAGCTCTTGAATTTGCTTTGAATGCCTTCATGTGAGAAACATGCAATTACCATTGCTTTTGAAGTGCATCTTGGACTGCCCTTGTAGGAATATTTGGATCTACACTAACTTGATCCATGATATGCTTTGATAAAACTTATAGTTGCAAGCTTTTATCTCTTGATTGTATACATAAATGCTCACCTAAATGAGTCTTGCATGTCCAAGATTCATTACCATCCTCTTTAGTGCAATAAAGTACCAAAGGACACTCCTTTATTTTCTCATCAATTATTCCATTTCTTTCGTCTTTGTCTGCAGTATCCAAATTTGACCTAGACTTAGTTGTTCGACCACCAAACTGACTTGCAGATTCTTTGGAATGCCCATCTTTGAAAGGCCCATTATCATAAAGTCAAAAATAGGAATTAGCCCAACACATTTGGCCCTAACTCTCCTTTGTCATTCCTTACTAATTTTATCACTAACTTCTGGTTCCTAAGGATGAAACATTTCCAAGAATAGCCTCTTAGGAACATTATGACTATGACTACTAGTACCAACACCATTACCTTTATTTGTTTCATTAATAACAACACTCATTGTCTTATTTGACTTGAAATAAGTTCCTACTTTGGACACACCATGTTCTATGTAAACGTCAATTACCTTATGCTCACCTATAAACTTACTTAAGAAACGTACATCATCGTCACAAGATAAAGCACGCAACCCTATCATAATTCATGCCAGGTTTCAGAAATTTATACTACATTATCCTTCTATATGTCCAACCTAGGTCATGAACCATATCATCTAACTCGTGAATCAAGAAGGTTTTAATATCGACCATATCAACAATACTTTTTTTACCCCAACGTAAACCCTTTCCTGGATAAAACTTGAACTCACCGCCATGGTATCCTCATAGTAAACATAGTAGGAAAGTTTCTGAAAAAAGTCAAACAAGAAAATATTAGAACATAATCTTTAAAATGTTAACCAAATTACACCAAATCAAAGAAAAATAAACCAACACACAAAACTTAATATAATTCTCCTTTCAAAATGCATACACATCTTCATCACTAATTGCAAAGTTAGAACCCTGTATATTCCATTTAAGAGTATCCATGGTGTCATGAGCATTAAGAAATTATCAAGAATAATTTGGGGAAAAATATTACGATGTGTGTGATTTTATAAAAGTTGTTTGAGAAATTATTTGTGACATAAAATAGGGTTATACAATGGGTGAGCATATTGACATGGCGGGTAGCCGTATGGTAGCTAGGGAAAGGACGAAAAGAGAAAAGACAATCTTACCCTCGTGTGCATTGCACGTGAAAAGAGATGACAAGAGAAAACTGATGTCGTTAGGAAATTGGACCAACGGCGAGCAATATTGGTAACGTCGGGAGCAATGGTGTAACTTTGTATGATTTTGGACTAAACGTGCAATCTGCAAAAACTTTGAGGACTAACGGTGTATTTTACTCTTGGTTTTTTGACTTTTTCCTGAAGAGAAGTATAGCAGGCTCGACTCTATTATCAGTTCACTTTTTTGTGTTTTGTCGTACAAACTATAACCAACATTAAGATTACTAACCAACTTCCACAAAGTCTTTTCATATAAGAAACAAATGACAAATCTATAACAAAATCTACAATTTTTTGTAACAATCAAATTTTTCTCAAAGTCAAAGGACAGCATGAATGAAGGACGAAGATCCTCTCGGTTCACAAAGAACAGGAACCACATTTGATGTAAACTAAGGCTTGTCGCAGTGGGAGGGGTCGAGATCGGTTGGGCAACCAAATTTTTGACCCTCGATCGATCTAACATCGGTTGGGTATGGTTGTGGGTGGCCGGTTGCCACATCGGGCGTCGTCCCATTTTGTGTATATCGGTTCACTTCACGCTCGATATTGGAGCATGTATTCTCCTTCCCAACGCATTGAATTAATACAAAAATTAAAAATCGGCCGTTTGGTCATACAAAAAAAAAAAAAAAAAAAAAAAAAAAAAAAAAAAAATTCAAACCTATTTTACCACTCTATAAATACCCACATTACCTCAAACACAATTCACAACTTACCATTTTCATCTATATTCAACTCAATCTAATTCTTATCCAACTTCAAAATGTCAAAGAAAAATACCCCACAATAAAAAACACGACGATCACGACTACCCCAAAATGCCCCGGATCTAAATTTCTCGCCGGAAAACAACTTCGAGTTAACCGGCATATCACCACAACAAAACCGGCCTATTCGTTTTCGTCCGCAAGGTTTTGATTATCAATCACAACTACCCCAACCAAATCAAAACCAAAACGCGTTTTATCTTAACCGTCCTTTTGTCCCACCGCAACGTGGTTACAACGATTACCGGCAAGAACCTAGTGGGTCTGGTTACCATCCAAACATGGACTTCATTTATCCTTCTCAACCGTATCAACCTTATTCCCCGATTCGAAGCACTAATCTAGACATGAATTTGGAAGATTGGATGCCGGAGTATCCGACACAAAACTACCCAAGTCAAGATGCTTCGACGGGACAAGGTTCTGGTCACGGTTCGCACCACGGTTCGTTCCATGGTTCCATTCCCGTTGATGATTCTGATGATGAGAAAACCGCTTCCGCTGAAGAGATGTCCCCCATCAAACCAAAGCAGCGATCTAGACGTGCTTCAAAGGCCAAGGACAAAGGCAAGAAGCCGGAAACAAGCAAGGGGAAAGCCAATAAGCCAGCAGAGCCATGGACAACGGAGGAAGAGGTGGTGCTTTGTAAAGCTTGGGTCTATGTGTCGGAAAACGCGGCGAGAGGAAACGCCCAGAACCGCTTCAAGTTTTGGGAGCAAGTGATCGCCTACTTTAAGAAAGAAACTGGCAAAGACCGAACCTATGACTCCATCAATACCAAATGGAAGAGCAGGATTCGTAACAGGGTTGGAAATTATTGTGCTATCATGGAGAATATCAAGAACACCCATGGAAGCGGTGAGAATGATATCGACGACACCTCAAAAGCTCTTAAAGAATACCGTATGACGTACGGTCATGATTTCACTTTGGAGGAGTGCTACGAGGTTTTAAAGGGTCATCCTGCTTGGAAGGAGGTTGAGTTGCCGGCTATATCAACAAATAGTCGGAAGAAAACAAAGGGTTCTACCACTACCTCTGGTTCAACCCAAGCTCGTGATCCTTTCGATGTCTATGACGTTGATGATTCTGCTGAGGAAGCGACTAGAGAATCACGACCGTCTGGTCGTGACAAAGGAAGGAAGAAAGCATCCTCCTCCTCCTCTCGTGATTATGATGTTCCATCAGACTCATTTATGCAATCGTTGGCCAAAAATTTCTTAAGGACCAAGAAGCCGTCAAAAGAGAATAAACAGGGTTTAGAAAATAATTGGTTACGGTTGAGGGAAAAAGAGCTCGAGATAAAACAGGCAAAACTTGAGCTCATGAGGACATCAAAACGGGAGTCCGACATCATTTTCTACAACACCCCAATCGACCCAAATTTGACTGGCCGCCAACTAGAAGAGTTGGAGAAAGTTAAGGCATCAATCAAAGAACGTTACAATTTAGATTATTAGTTTAAGTATTCTAGTGTTTATTTGAATTTCGTATTGTAACTTCTTTTTTTTTTTTTTTTTTAAATTCGTAGTGTAATGTTTTTTTTTTTTTTTTAATTTCGTAATGTAATGTTTTTTTTAATTTGAATGAAATTTAAATTTAATGTTAAAAATGTTTGAATTAAAAAAAATAAAAAATAAAAAATAAAAAAAAATAAATCATCGGGTCGACGACTGGGGCATCCGGGTTGTCCCAGGTCGCTGGAGAGAGAAAGCTGACGTGGCGCAGGTTGTCTCAGGTCGTCCCAAGTTGCGACTGAGACTCGCCTAATAACAAAACATCTGCAATCTGTCTTGTAAAAAAGTCATTTGCATTAGACTACAAACATTATAGACCTATATGGACAGTTATTGTAGGACCACCGTATTAGTTCAAGCACAATACGCAGCCTGTTCAGTTCAGATATCCCAATAATCATGCTCTTAGAGGGGAGGGAGTGGGCATCGGGTACCAAATCGGGTAGGTGTACCCGATCGGTAACACCGCCGCCACCACTTCGGGTATCAAAATCGGGTACCATTTTCGGTTTACCAAGCCGAGAGTTTAAAGTGAGGGAGGAGTGGATAGTTTTGAGGTGTAAGGTTTTTATTGGATGAAAAAAAATCGGGTACCCTAGGTGACCACTCCCTCCACTTAGGGTATTGTTAGGGTAAAATTAGGTACTTTTGATGTGTAAGGTTTTTATTGGATGGAGGTGAGGTGGCACCTAGGGTATTAGGTGACCACTCCCCCCTCTCTTAAGAAAAAGAACACCTAACGAATCTTTAAACAAACCAGACTCAATAGTTGACAAAAAGGGGGAAACAAAAGCTTAAATGCAGAGTCAAATTACACTATGTGGTCCTATTTCCTGAGGCAACAAGCATTCCTAATCAAGGCCTAATCCCAATACCTAACATGTCAGTATCAAGTTAGGGGTTTAACGCGACTAAAAGTGGCGACTGTGTTGATCTCACAAACTGAAATTGCGAAACACAGATATTTACAGCAGGTAACTTCTATCACAACTTAGCAATTACTAAGATAGTGCACTAGTCATCAATGGAGAGAAACAAAAGTGAATACCAACAGCAAGATCAGACCATGCAAAATATAAAAAAGCACCAAGGGTTGCAAATAAAACCATCAAACGTCAAAGACAACTTGTTTTTAGCATCCAAACATCAAGAGACATAATGCAGATCCACAAAATAAAGAAAATGTATCCCGACCCACATAAAGGATGTTCTGACTTCTTAAATAGAAAGTACGAGACAGACACTTTACACTACTGATATATAGACAGTTGAAGCCTACATATCCTACTCAAAAGCCCAGGCATTCTCCCTACGGACTTCCTCCTCTTCTTCTGGGGTGAAATCGTTCTTGATATTGAACGTTTTACGAATCTCCTCAGGGGTCTTGCCCTTGATCATGTCAGCAACAGTTTGACATGTTAGATCCAGAAGGCTTTTGATGTTGAGGTAATTAGCAGCCTACAACAACAAAAAAACAAACAATAATTATATAGCAATATGTTCATGGGCCATGTAAAGCAAGTAAAACCGAACATACAAATACTACATTCAGCAAGCAAGGCACACCAACTGACAGGTACGGAACATTACAAAAAAGATCATGTATATTATGTAGCACCATACCAAAGACAATAAATAGATTAAACAACGCCTGCTTTTAGCACATTGAGATGGTAAAATAAAAATTAGAAAGTATAACGCTTAACCTACTAAAATTACAAAAAATAGATACTGAACATTCACCAAAGCGACTTATCCCATAATGTGATATCAATTTCATACAGGTTATCTTTGGGTGTGCAAACGTAAAAAAACAAAAAACCAATAAAAACAACAAAAAAACTGGACCAAAAGTACAGGTTTGGTACTAAATCAGTACTTGATTAGAACCAAAGCAAAGATCCGACAGCTTGATGCTATTGACAAACAACTTTTTTTCGAAATATGCTGCAACAAAAACAGAAAGCGAGACAAGTAGACAACGTAAACCACTTTGGTTCTACAGTTGTCCCAAGTTTTGCACAAAGCAATCATAACACCATATAATCACACACAATGTCTAGAACACAAACAAGTAATCACAAACGAATCTCAGTTCTTTAGTCCATTGAGACACTGGTATGGTGATGAATCACACAAATCCATAAAAACATAATACAGAAGTTTCATGTTTAAACCTATATTTTTCACCAAAAGTTTTCATCAGGAATAAAAAAAAACCACAAGTTTTGACTGAAATGGTACCAAAACACAGACCCAATAACCTTTTATTCGAATAACCCACACTAGCTTTTGCATTACAAAATCCAATGCCCCAAATTAACGTCCAAGTTATTTTTAAAGTACAATACAACAATGTTTATACTGTAAACTACAAAACTTAACCTTTGTATTTGTTTTCTGAAATAGACATATTATCATTAACTCATTAAGTGCAATAAAAGTTACCCCAACAAATACTTTACGATTAAAACATCACATAACATTGACTGGTTAAGGTTTTAAAGTTTTGTCCAGGTTTTTTAACAATACACGTAACTAACTACTCTATCCAACACAAACAAACCAATATTACACAAACAAAAAAACCTAAAAATAACAACATATAACAGATTCTTGAACACATGTATTACAATAATTTCACACAAATATCATATAAACACACATATTAATTACATAATTCACCTTTATAAACATATATAATACATAAAAACAAAAGATCACATCTTTAAACACATACAGTAACACACAAAAGAATTACTAAAAAAACGAAACCCTAAAATTATCCCCAATTTTACAAACCCTAAAAAATGAAAATAAAAATGAATAAATAAAAAAATCATACCAAGATAAGATCAAACAAAGTGCCCTGATCCACTTTAACAAAATCAGCATCAAAAGATTTGAGATCCTCCTCGGCAACCTTATCTTCAGTCTTGGGAGCCTCAACATGCTTCTTACAATACTCAATAACCTTTGACAAGATCCTGCTTGTGACGTTAGGTAAAGGGATAACGGTATCAGCACACTCGTCTTCAATCATGTGTTTGATTGTCTGTGACTCCAAAGCCACCGTCTCATCTAGCTCAAAAGTCTCCCCGTCTGAGCTTTTCAAAACGATCACTTTTGTTGATGAAGACATGATGATTAATTGATTTGATTTTGTGAATTGAAATGAATTGGGGGTGTGTGAAATTGTGAAACCCTAATTTTGTAATTTGGGTGTGGGGTGTTTGGGCTTATTTATGGAGGAAAGCGAGTGGGGCTAGGTCGCCTTTTTTATGTGGTGAGATGTGGTCCTTGTTTTGAGCAGCATTGGTATCTTGAGTCCCTCAAGTTTAGTTTAGTTTAGTTTATCTATATGGTTGATAAAAGCGGTGGTGATATACTCTGTTTTCGAGTTTTTGTTTGAAGAAAATCATGAAAGTGGAGAGGAAATAAAAGTTGTTTCTCGCGACTTGGGTAAAATATAAAGAAAGAAGCGAAACACCTCACTTAAAGCTTGCTCTTGTAATATAAGCTTAAGTAGAAGTAAAGAATTTTTTTTTGAACAACAACTTTTATAAAGAACTAGCAAGAAGCTAGAAAATTACAACGAAATCAAAGAAGGGTGCTGACACCTACTGGTCCAACTAAAAGAACTCAAGAACAAGCAACGATATCATCGAAAATGACTTCCTTCCGAGGTTATTTAGATGCAAAAATCTCTTGATCTCTAAAATTCCATAGAGCTCACCAAGCAATGTAGAAAACACCTTCCAACAAGCTCTTGATTTTGGATCCCAGCCGAATGTTCTTGAACCACGACAGCCAATCCATATACGAAGAAAAGGACTCCCGATCCACATCCCACAATCGACAAACAAGGCGAGTAATAGCAGCAGCCACCTCGCAGGTAAAAAGGACATGCGAAATGTCTTCCTGGACAGAATTGCAAATCGGGCACATAAGGTTATCAACTTGAACACCATGGCGCAATAAATTCAGCTTAGAATGAAGCCGATCCTGCGATGCCCTCCAAGCAAAGACATTAATTTTGATGGGGACTGATTTGATCCAACGTGTAGCTGAAACATCTTTAGGAAGGAAGAAATCATCTAATAAGATGCGCACATCCTTAGCACGGAACTCCCCACTCCCGTTCATGTCCCAACGCCAGCGGTCTTTAGAATTTGAAAGGACCATCGATCCGAGTAAATCCAAAAGATGATCAAGCTGTTGAGCTTCTGCCCCCCCCTAACATTTCGACGGAAAGTATGCACGACAAAATGGACCATTTTATCGGCCACATAGCAATCTTTATGTAATTCGAGAGCATAGATACGAGGAAACATAACCCGGAGTTGATTATCACCTACCCAAATGTCACTCCAGAACCGAGTAAGCAAACCATCACCAATACGAATTTTACAATGAGAAATCAAGTCAATTCCTTGGTTCTTTAATGCATAAACCTCCAGAATAATTGTGCTCCATATAGAAGAAAAACGAGCAGAATGCTGGGTAAGAGGACCATGCATGGCGTTAACGAACCGAAACCATAAAGAGTTATCACGCGAAATGAATCTCCACACCCACTTGAAGAGAAGAGCTCTATTAAGAGCGTAAAAACTTGACACCCCTAACCCACCGAATTTCTTCACAGCAAGAACTTTGGACCACTTAACCCATAAAATTTTTTTAGCCTCGCCGTGGAAGTTATAGAAAAAATCTCTGCGTATTGAATCCATCATATTCAAAACAGTTTTAGGAACTTTAAACAATGACATGTTATAGATTGGGGTGGCCCCTAAAACCGATTTTAAGAGGGTAAGGCGACCTCCGATGGAAAGGGTTTTCAACTTCCATTTAGACATCCGAGAATTGAGCTTACGAACGATGTCACCCCAAAAATCAGTCTTCAACGTATTCCCTCCGATCATAACCCCTAAATATTTAAAGGGAGTCTTCATAACGGAGCATCCAAGATTCGCAGTCGCGAGATGAATGGTCTCATGAGGCACACCCACTCCTAAAATATGGCTCTTGTTAGCATTTGCCAAATGAAAACAATGAAGAACATTCAAGATCCTGTTGAGATTGTCTTGCGACCACTCGCCAATAAACACAGTGTCGTATGCGTAAAAAAAATGAGATATCGTAACAGAATTATCGATCTTAATACCTTTGAAAATGCCAGCCTCAACAACTCTAGAGAATGACAGGTGTAGCGATTCCATGATAAGAATAAATAAGTACGGGGCAAGGGGATCCCCTTGTTTCAGCCCGCGATAAAACTGAAATTCCGATGTCGGACTCCCATTGACAAGAATAGAGGCCATTCCCGATGTAAGACTACCTTTTATCCATGAACACCATTTAGAACCAAAGTCGAACGAACGTAACACATCATCAAGATAATCCCATCGGACAGAATCATAAGCTTTGGCAAAATCAACTTTGAACAACATAGTTTGTTTATTATTGTGCTTGCACCAAGAAAGAAGATCATTGATTATAAACGGGCCATTGAAGGTGGAAGCTCCTTGAGACCAAGTAAACGAATAACCTTCCAACGGAACATCAAATAATCCCGAGTTAGAAATGAAATCGTTGAAGGCGAAAGCTCCTTGAGCGTTAAAAACTGAGCCGAAGCGTTCACTCTCAGTTCTAACCTCATTAAAATCTCCCATGACAACACACTCTCCATCCCAACGAGATAATAACAAAGAAATATAATTCCACAACATACGTTTCTCTAAAATCGCCTGAGGAACATAAATAGAAATAATACAAATCTTAGACTTAGAGGGGATCTGATTGGTGCTAAACCGTCAAGTTATCTCACGCAAGCTAGCCACTTGTGAATGACCAACCGTAAGAAACTTAAAACAGTCTGGAACCAATGCAATGAAGATCAGAGGAATATAGTGGATTCCTGGGTCGTTAAGTCCCACGGAGGATGAATTGGTGTTTAACACAATCAGATGTCAAATAATCACTAAAGATAGTGATTAGTAAGGATTTTGAGTTATTTTATACCTAAAGAAAAGATTTGTAAATTACAGGGGCTTAAATGCAAATTAAAGGAAATTAAAAAGATAAACTATATTAAATAAACGCTATCACTATTTTTAAACTGATGTTTTTGATTTTTCTTCTATAAAACTTAAATTAAAAACTACGTGACGTACAAAAGAAAATGTGAAACTGAACCAATATTAATCCTAAAAATATGAAATTGATATTTTTACAAACCTAATGATAAGAGAAAATTTTTAGAAAAAGAAAATTGTTTTTATAACTATTTATCTAATTATTATTAATTAAAAACTATTTTAACTATTTAATAATAACCTAAAATACAAGAAAATATGAAATAAAGATAGAAAAATAAAATTATGACTTGGAAAAATCTAAATAACTAAAAAGAATTTTCAAAACTATTTTTATATTTTTCTGATTATTTTTCTATTTTTTATGAATTTTAAACTATTTAAAACTAATTAAATTACTAAAAATTACAAATTAAACTATGAAAAATCTGGAAAAATAATTTTTTTACTTTTTATATTTATCTTAACCTAAGAAAAATGAAAACTTATTTTTTTGAACTTTTTCTGATTTAATTGTATTAAAAGCTAATTAAAAATGCCTAAAAACTGTTTTTAATTAAGAAAAATAGCAAACAGACCTAGAAAAATGTGAAAAAATCAGGAAAAGTCTAATATAATATTATGAATCTAGGAAAAATATAAAAACAGTGGCTTGTTTGTAAGAATATGGAACTGTAGTCCAAGTGCTTATGTAATAAGCACTTGAAATAAGCACAAGGAAACCAAAGACCACCAAAGTGTCACAGAAGCTATATTATGTTAAAACTACTCTAAAACAACAAATTACAACTATCCTAGACCTCTGAATTACACACTGCTATGATTTGACAGTTTTGAGTTTAAGCTAAAAACAGGTTTAAAGGACCTACTTTGAGCTTAAGCACAAGTTACTCAATAAGCTAAAATTGAAAAACAGAAGTGGGAGCCTCAAGAAGACCTGGCTAGCTATGTTTAAACCAAAGATGAGCCAAAGATAAGCTCTTATGAGCTCTGTGCAACCCTGCACAAAACCTGTGCAAACTCAGTGTTTACTGAGTTTGTGAACAGGGCATTTTCACCTTTTTTGATAAGCTATTTTAGAGCTTTTAGAAAATTAATAAAAATCAACAAAAATCCTAATAAGAAACTAGACCAACAGAACTTATAAAACCCAAAGTTTGACTTGATTTGGCCCAGAGATGAATCAATGAAAAATCATCTTGGGTTAGCTGAAAACTGGTTTTTGCAAGTTTTGACTTTTGACAAGTTTTGAAACTTTGACTTTGGTGAACTTTGCAACTGATTTAAGGACTGATTATGTTATATTATGATGAAATGAAACTATATTAGGCTAATCTACTGATTTCTAAACACATAACAAGATTTTGATATCACAAATTCACAACAGTTAAGAGATTAAGACATATATTGTTTGATTTTGACTTTTGAGCTAAGTAGATGCCATATTTTGACAGGAATGATTCAATTAGACCATATGGAGACTAAGTAGACACATATCAAGCACAAACAAAAGCTTAAGATCCAATAAAACCCACTGTGCCAAACACTACTTTTAGAAACTATTTTTCAGTTTATACTAAGTAAACTACTGAGCTAGCTTATTTTATCACTTAAACTAAATTTAATATCCTAAGTATAACTAGATAGACAGGTTTAAGTTTATTAATCACCACAGGTACAAACATAAACACATTATGCAAACTAACTTAGGAATGAAAAATGAGATGTAAACTCACAATTGTCCAGCTTTATTGTGCAGCTTATACCAACCCAAATATCACTATTCTATACTAATTCCAACCCAAATCCATCTCTGCAACACCCACTATCCAATTCCAACCTGCTTGAACCAAAATTTCTTCTCTGTTGACTTTTGTTGACCATCAACCCATTATGCTTGAAACTGAACAACAAGCTTACAAAAAGCTATATTAAGCTTGAATAAGCTTTTCTGAACTTAAAAATAAGCTGTTGGAAGCTTGAATTTAAGAACTTGAATCTAAAATTTGAAACAGTAAACTGCAAACTTGAAATATAAATGAACCCTTGAATTAAGACTTGAAACTGAGTTATAATGATCAAACCACTTAGTTTTAGTACAGTAGAGCTTAAAATTACAAAATTATAAACTAATTAAGACAGTTTAATAAAAACGACATACATTAAATTTTAAAAACTAACTACTGGTCTTCTCTTGCCTCTTCTTCCTCTTTTATACACTAGAAATCTTCCACGTGTCCTTCTGAGCAAATCCCATTAAAAATCTAAGCCATTGGATCAGTTTGGAGTGCTAATAGCTGTCCACGTTTTTTGGCGGGAAAAGTAATTTAACCTGTAGGCTCTGATTTTGCAAGTAGGGGGGGTGGCATTTATTGTGGTGGGTTGTGATGATGAGGGGTGGAGGGAAAGGAGAAAAGGTGATGGGAGGGGGCCTGTGTTTTGCAGTCAAGTTGGTGGAGGAGATAAACAGTGGTGGGCGGGGTTTGCAGCTTTTGACTTTGTTTGACCAGGGGTTCAAAATAGAGGGGTCAAAGGGTTAAGGCAGGGGTCACAATGGCATATGGCAGGGTCAAAGGTGTAAAGGGTCATGGTTTAAGGTTTAGTTTGTATTACAAGGACTAAACTTGTAATTTCTGAAAGACCAAGGACCAAAGCTACCCATTTTCCAAAGTTGTTACAAGGGACCAATATTGACAAGTTCCAATAGTACAAGGACCAGTTTTGACATTTTCAAATTTCCAGGGACCAAACTTGACATTTTTGAAAGTTGAGGGACCTTTTCTGCCATTTGACAAAAGATTTATTCAAGGACCATTTTGACAACTTAGAATATTTCAGGGACCTTGAATAAGATTTTTCTTTATTTAGATTTACCAGGGACTATTTTTGACAACTTTTGAAACTTGGGGGACTAAAAATGCCAATTATGCAAACTTGATACGTTTTTCACCAGATTTTGATATTTTTGCATTTAAAACACATAAAACACTTATTTGTGATATTTTTATCATTTTGATGCATTTCTGAGTGTTTTCAGATGTTTTTGCAGTTTAATTGGTACAAAAATGATGAGTATTTAGACACTCATCAATACAAAATTTTGATTCGCTCCAAACCGTCAAGTTTTATCACACAAGCCGGCCACTTGTGAATGGCCGACCGTAAAAAACTTAAAACAGTCCGGAAACAAATACAATGAAGATTAGGAGAGTATAGTGTTTCCCCAGGTCGTTAAGTCCCAACGAGCTGTGCAAGAATAGTCAAACGAATAGTGATCGAGAGGATTTGAATGGGAAAAGAGATGTGATTGATCTATACCTAAAGAGAAAGTCTATAAATTACAGGGGCTTAAATGCAAATTAAAGGAAATTAAAAATATAAACTATATTAAATAAACGCTATCACTATTTGTAAAATCTAATGTTTTTGATTTTTCTTTTATAAAACTTAAATTAGAAACTACGTGACGTACAAAACAAAATGCAAAACTGGAGCAATATTAATCCTAAAAATATGAAAATGATATTTTTACAAGCCTAATGATAAAATAAAATTTATAGAAAAAGAAAATTATTTTTATAACTAATTATCTAATTATTATTAATTAAAAACTATTTTTAACTATTTAATAATAGCCTAAAATACAAGAAAATATGAAATAAAGCTAGAAAAATGAAATCATGACTTGGAAAAATCTAAAATAACAAAAGAGAATTTTCAAAACTATTTTTATATTTTTCTGATTATTTTTGTATTTTCTAGGAATTAAAAACTATTAAAAACTAATTAAATTGCTTAAAAATACAAATTTAACTAAAAAAATTGGGAAAAATATTTTTTTGACTTTTTATATTTATCTTAACTTAAGAAAAATGAAATATTATTTTTTTGAAACTTTTATGAATTAATTGTATTAAATGCTAATTAAAAATGCTTAAAAACTAATTAAAATGAAGAAAAATACCAAACTGACCTAGAAGGATCTGAAAAATTCAAGATAAGTCTAAATTAATATGAAGAATCTAGGAAAAATATAAAAACAGGGGCTTGTGTGTAGAAAAATGGAACTGCAATGCAAGTGCTTGTAAATAAGCACTTTGAAATAAGCCAAAGGACACAAATGGGCACCAATCTTTCTCAGAAGCTATGATAAGCTATAATCACTCAAAATGAGCTAAATTCAACTAGCCTAAACTTCTGAGATGTCAACTGCCAAGATTTGATGTTTTGAAAACCAAAGTGCCAAACAGGTTTTGGGTGCCACTTTGTGGTTTAAAAATAAGCCACTCAAGAAGCTGGAAATGAAAACCAATTGTTGGAACCTAAACTAGACCTGGCTAGGTGTTTGTAGACCAAAAACTAGACCAAGAGGAGCTCAGAGGAGCTTTGTGCAAGGACTGCACAAACTGCACAATACCTGTGCAGTCTCAGTCCCTGTGCACAGGGCACTTTTGCCCTTTTTGACAAGCTCATTTGGAGCTTTTGAAAAATTACTAAAAATCAACAAAAATCCTAATAAGAAACTAGACCTATTGAACTTATAAAACCCAGAGTTTCATTTGATTTGGTCCAAGAATGACTTAATGAAAAATCACCCTAGTTAGGCTAAAAACTGGATTGTGCAATTTGACTTTTGTAACAGATTTTAGAACTTTGACTTTAATGAGGTTTGAATCCAATTTGCTAACTGAGAATGATGTTATAAGATGAAATAATACTACTGCAACCTACATCTATGTTTTCTAAGCACAAAACAAGTTTTTGTCTTTCCAAAATCACAACAGTAAAGTAATTAAGGCAGATTCAATAAGACTTTGACCTTTGTTGTTTGCAGATGCAAAATTAAGACTAGAATGAGTTCATTTGAGCTTAACAAGCCTAAAGAAACAAGTCTCAACTACAGGACAAACCTAAAACACAGATTAACTAGCAAATCCAAACACAACTTTAAGAACTGTTTTACTAATTTTAAGCTAACTGATTACTGATTTGACTTATGCTAACACTTAAACTGATTCTAGTGATCCTAATCACAACTAGTTAAACAGGTTTGAGAGGTTGAATGTTCACAGGTTCAAGTACAAACACAAGCTGCAAACTGAGTAAAAAATTGAAAAATGAGATACCAACTTACAAGTATCCAGCTTATATGCAGCTTAAACCAGAACCAATATCACTATTCTATTCCAAACCTAATCCAACCCAATATCACCAATGCATCAACCATTATCCATTTTAATGCCTGCTTAACCAAATTTTTGCTTCTTGAGTTGACTTTTGTTGACTTAACATGAAAATTACTTGAAACTGTATTGTAAGCTTACCAAAAGCTTTAAATAGCTCAAATAAGCTTATTGGAACTTAAGAATAAGTTGTTGAAGGTTTGGACATAAGAATTTAAAACTGGACTTTGCAACAGTTAACATAAAAATTTGAAACTTAAGTGGAACCTTGAATTAAAACTTGAAATGGATTAAAATGACTAAGTAGCTTAATTTGAATACAATAAAAGCTTAAGATTACATTTTAAGATACTAATTGAGAGAATTTAAGAAAAACGACATACAATGAAATTGAAAAACTAATTATTTCCTCTTCCTTCTCTCTTTCTTCCTTTTTATACACCAATACAGTTCCTCTCTCTCCTCTGAGTGTATCCCAGCTGAATTCTTGGCCATTGGATGTCTAGAGTTGATCTTGGCCACTGATTTGGTTTTGGCGGGAAAAGGTGGTTTTGACCTTGGGCTCTGAAACTGCAACTAGGGGGTGGCTAGGTATGATGATGAGGAGGTAGTGTTGAAGGGATAAGGTGAGAGTGAGAGGATGGGAGAGGTGTTGGGAGAAGGAATTGCAGGCAAGCAGGCAAGTGGAGGGGAAGAGATAAAGTGGGCGGCAAAGGGTATTGTTTGACTGGTGTTGACCAGGGGGTCAAAAAGGAAGGGTCAAGGGTCCAAATGGTATAAAGGCAGGGGTCATAATGGTTTAAAGGGTCATGGCTGGTTTAAATAACAAGGACCATTTTGTAAATCTGCCAAACTAGAGGGACCAAACCTGTAATTTTCCAAAATTGTTTCAAGGGACCAAAATTGACAAGTTTCAATAGTACAAGGATCAGTTTTGACACTTTCAAATTTCCAAGGACTATTTTTGCCAAATTTCAAAGTTTAGGGACCTAAGTTGTAAATTTGCAATTTTTAAATCTCAAGGACTAATTTTGACAACTCATGAATCCCTAGGGACTTGAAATGATATTTTTCTTTATTTTGTTTTACCAGGGACTGTTTTTGACAACTTTTAAAACTTGGGGGACTAAAACTGCCAATTATGCAAACTTGATACGTTTTTCACCAGATTTTGATACTTTTGCATTTAAAACACATAAAACACTTATTTGTGATATTTTTATCATTTTGATGCATTTCTGAGTGTTTTCAGATGTTTTTGCAGTTTAAATGGTACAAAAATGATGAGTATTTAGACACTCATCAATCCCCCACACTAAGATATTGCTAGTCCCTAGCAATGTTTTGAGAAAAATTAATGGATTTCAATCTCTTTACCAAAAGCCATTACTTCTGGAGTAGCCAAATGTTTCAGTTCAAGTAAGAATCTTGGTACACCGATAACCAAATGATTTTGAGCAAATCACCAGCTTTCAACGGATTTGATTTGTCTTTACCAGAAGCCGTTTGCTTCTGGACTAGCCAACTCTTAGATAATATATCTTTGGTGAGCTGATTACCAATTATGGTTTTTCCACTGCCTTTACCACAAGCCATAAACTTGCGGGCTAGCCAACTCTTCACTAATTAAAGATATGGTGAGCTGAATACCATACAATTTTGGGCAAATTGCAAGCCGTCAACGGATTTGAGATATCTTTACCAAGAGCCGTTTGCTCCTGGATTAGCCAGTCCTTATGTGGGTTAGACATGGTGGACTGATTACCATTTGTTGTGTTTAGTACATAGTACTTCCACTAATTTTTTTTTTTTTTTTTTTTAATTTGGCCATTTTGGGGGGAAAAGGGACTAAAAGGGTACATTTATGATCAAATTCACCAGAATTTCCCCCCCACACTTAGAAATGAATATTGTCCTCAATATTCAAAGTACCGGCTGTTATGCCGAAACTTAGAACGTAAAAAGATAACATTACTAGCTAAGTGTAGAAACACAACAATTATTCTCTTTTTTAATATTTACAATTTTCATTCATTTTTTAGATCTATATACAACATGTGGGGCATCTCCCCCACACTAGGGTGGTACACACGGGTAAAAACCCATGTTTAACTACTGTTTTTGATTACCGAGTCGTTAGCTTGACTCGACCCCGGATTAATTTGTTCATGGGGAAGTAAGTGGAAGAGACAATCTCCATCGGACTTTCATTCAAGATGTTTGGACAAACATTTGAAGCACGTGAAAGTTCCACACCGACGAGATATACATAGGAAGACCCGGCTCACAATTGGTACATGGAAATGCCGGGATCAAAAATAATGTCTTCATTCCCGAAGGAGTGAAGAACAGGAGAAGTGACAGAATATATGAAGAAAAGAAAGAAAATCATGATAAAAATCATGACTAACTCCTCATCCTCAATAGGAGAATTCATAGTTTCATGAATCTCATCGGTTAAGCTCGTTTGATCAAGACATATTATGGGAATGTCATGATCAAATTGGAAGTTATCATACTCCGGCGGAGATATGATATGAGTGAGTTCACTGGCGAACTCCTCGTGAAGAGAATCAATAACAAGATGTAAATCTGTGAATTCTTGTTCCACTGTAGACTCATCACTATCCTCAATCTGAGTATCAAAGAGTGGATTCTCAGAAATTAAGGTGAATTCAGATTCGAATTCAAATAGAGGATTGGTGAGAGTAGTTTTGAATGCTTCAGGAACAAAGTGATTAATATTCTCTATTGGACTGTTGGGATAAGAAGTGAGTGAACTATCATTATCAAGGAGACTTTCAGTCTCTCCCAGATCAGCTTTGAAATCAAAAAGGCTATCATTACCTTCCGATGAAAGTGGATTGATGTGAGTGAGTTCATCGGTGAACTCCTCAAGAGGATGATCAGCATCAGACTGTGGGAGTGATGCCTCAACATACTCGATGTTTCCATGAGAAGTACAATCGTCGCTAACATCGGAGAAAGTTTCAAAATGATCTTTTGAACACTCAAGAGGGGGAAGAGAATCACACATATGATCAGAAGTTCCCTGTGACTTTCTCGGGATTGGGACAAGGTTCTCAACACTAGACTTTATGAATTCGTCCGATTCCTTTTCAGGAACAGTGTCAAGATGCTCGTCCCCCATGTTCAGAGAGTGAGTGGGAGCTTCGGGTGTGATAGCAGTTGTTTAAGAATGAATCTCAACTGCTGGGATATCAACTGATGAACTTGATGAATCTTTATAAAATTGCAGGATACCAAGTGCATCCTCATCATCATTGTCATCAGGAATAAAATGAAATTGAGAGCTAGATCTGGCTGCTTTTTCTTTTGCAATTGATTCCCTAATAGATTTTTCAAAGGCAATTTGGAAATTTATTTTAGCAGCCTGCTCTTCAGCTAGCAATTCTTCCATGGATTTCTCATGTGAATTTTGAATGACGGGACATTGTGGGAGCGGAGATTTGTCAAAACCGGAAGGTTGACATTGATAATCATCATGAGGACCCCCACAATATACACAAGAAAAATTGGGAACATTATGAAATGCTGTTTTACTCAACTCCTCAGTTCTTTTCACTGACTCCAGAAGCTCTAGATAAGTGTCTTGTTGGGTTTGCTGAGGAGTTTGAGTCATTTGGCACTGTGGAGGTTGGTCGTGATATGGATAGTCGTAATTGTTACAAGGAAATGGATTCCATGTTTGACAATCAGAGCTAAAGTGTGGACCTCCACAGTATTCACAACAGTAAAACTGATGTGGCTGTGAGTCATAAGTGTTGTAGTCATAATTGTTATCAGGAACCTGCTCATAGACAAGCGTGTTCCCCGATTGACAATCAGAACTGCAGTGTGAACCACCACAGTACTCACAACAGTTATGTTGATTATATGAAGATAAGTCGGGCTGTGGTGGGTAGTTGAAAAAATTTGAGGGGTCGTTAAATGAGTTCGGATTAGGATCATAATCAAATGAATTCCTCGAACCACAAAACAAACAACTCCCGCTATGAATATCATTACCACACTGTACACACGTACACCAGCGACAGGGTGAACCAAAAAGAGGCTCACCACAACCGACACAAGGAATAAACGATTTCATTTGAGAGTTATGAGAAGGAATCAGTTTATTCAAAGAATCAACAAAACCAACATGGTGATCCGAATGACTATCAAGTCTCAAAGAACATTTTGAAAAATCCGGAGGTGGGACAAGTGGTGTGCTCTGAGAGCTAGCAATTTCCACCACTTCCGTTACGGTCTCCGGTTCTGGTTCTTGAGAAACGTGAAGATTAGGCAAGTCATTCTTGCTAGTCACTGGTATAAATTCTGCATGTTTGCTTTTAGCCGTAAATCGTGAAAGTTTAGGATCAATTCTAGACGGCTTAGCAGCAATTGAGGGGTTAGATCTTTGGATAACCGTAGGTTGGACGTATTTAGCACTTCCATTATTAGAGGGAAGTATCTGGTCCTTTGTCACCCCGGTTTCTCGTTCCATTTCCCTACGCAGAATTAATGGATCATCACGAACAACACGAATTCTTGACATTTGTGATAAAGTCTGAAGTTTTTCAACTTCGTCCCAGAATTCGTCGCAGTCGAGAGATTCCATGAGAATAGAAGAAGTTAGAATCAAATGGATAGAGGGTAAAGAGATAAAGAATCAAAAAGGGTAAGAGGGTTAAGATGAATATTTTTGGGTTTTTGGATAAACATTTTGTAAAAATAGGAAAGAAAATCTTTTTGGGTTTTTAATAAGAAAATATAAACATATATAGATGGTATAAACAAGGAGTGAATATTCAAATCACTAATCTGCTAAACGTAAGACTATTAGCACTGCTCCCCGGCAGCGGCGCCAAAATTTTGATTCGCTCCAAACCGTCAAGTTTTATCACACAAGCCGGCCACTTGTGAATGGCCGACCGTAACAAACTTAAAACAGTCCGGAAACAAATGCAATGAAGATTAGGAGAGTATAGTGTTTCCCCAGGTCGTTAAGTCCCAACGAGCTGTGCAAGAATAGTCAAACGAATAGTGATCGAGAGGATTTGAATGGGAAAAGAGATGTGATTGATCTATACCTAAAGAGAAAGTCTATAAATTACAGGGGCTTAAATGCAAATTAAAGGAAATTAAAAATATAAACTATATTAAATAAACGCTATCACTATTTGTAAAATCTAATGTTTTTGATTTTTCTTTTATAAAACTTAAATTAGAAACTACGTGACGTACAAAACAAAATGCAAAACTGGAGCAATATTAATCCTAAAAATATGAAAATGATATTTTTACAAGCCTAATGATAAAAGAAAATTTATAGAAAAAGAAAATTATTTTTATAACTAATTATCTAATTATTATTAATTAAAAACTATTTTTAACTATTTAATAATAGCCTAAAATACAAGAAAATATGAAATAAAGCTAGAAAAATGAAATCATGACTTGGAAAAATCTAAAATAACAAAAGAGAATTTTCAAAACTATTTTTATATTTTTCTGATTATTTTTGTATTTTCTAGGAATTAAAAACTATTAAAAACTAATTAAATTGCTTAAAAATACAAATTTAACTAAAAAAATTGGGAAAAATATTTTTTTGACTTTTTATATTTATCTTAACTTAAGAAAAATGAAATATTATTTTTTTGAAACTTTTATGAATTAATTGTATTAAATGCTAATTAAAAATGCTTAAAAACTAATTAAAATGAAGAAAAATACCAAACTGACCTAGAAAAATCTGAAAAATTCAAGATAAGTCTAAATTAATATGAAGAATCTAGGAAAAATATAAAAACAGGGGTTTGTGTGTAGAAAAATGGAACTGCAATGCAAGTGCTTGTAAATAAGCACTTTGAAATAAGCCAAAGGACACAAATGGGCACCAATCTTTCTCAGAAGCTATGATAAGCTATAATCACTCAAAATGAGCTAAATTCAACTAGCCTAAACTTCTGAGATGTCAACTGCCAAGATTTGATGTTTTGAAAACCAAAGTGCCAAACAGGTTTTGGGTGCCACTTTGTGGTTTAAAAATAAGCCACTCAAGAAGCTGGAAATGAAAACCAATTGTTGGAACCTAAACTAGACCTGGATAGGTGTTTGTAGACCAAAAACTAGACCAAGAGGAGCTCAGAGGAGCTTTGTGCAAGGACTGCACAAACTGCACAATACCTGTGCAGTCTCAGTCCCTGTGCACAGGGCACTTTTGCCCTTTTTGACAAGCTCATTTGGAGCTTTTGAAAAATTACTAAAAATCAACAAAAATCCTAATAAGAAACTAGACCTATTGAACTTATAAAACCCAGAGTTTCATTTGATTTGGTCCAAGAATGACTTAATGTAAAATCACCCTAGTTAGGCTAAAAACTGGATTGTGCAATTTGACTTTTGTAACAGATTTTAGAACTTTGACTTTAATGAGGTTTGAATCCAATTTGCTAACTGAGAATGATGTTATAAGATGAAATAATACTACTGCAACCTACATCTATGTTTTCTAAGCACAAAACAAGTTTTTGTCTTTCCAAAATCACAACAGTAAAGTAATTAAGGCAGATTCAATAAGACTTTGACCTTTGTTGTTTGCAGATGCAAAAATTAAGACTAGAATGAGTTCATTTGAGCTTAACAAGCCTAAAGAAACAAGTCTCAACTACAGGACAAACCTAAAACACAGATTAACTAGCAAATCCAAACACAACTTTAAGAACTGTTTTACTAATTTTAAGCTAACTGATTACTGATTTGACTTATGCTAACACTTAAACTGATTCTAGTGATCCTAATCACAACTAGTTAAACAGGTTTGAGAGGTTGAATGTTCACAGGTTCAAGTACAAACACAAGCTGCAAACTGAGTAAAAAATTGAAAAATGAGATACCAACTTACAAGTATCCAGCTTATATGCAGCTTAAACCAGAACCAATATCACTATTCTATTCCAAACCTAATCCAACCCAATATCACCACTGCATCAACCATTATCCATTTTAATGCCTGCTTAACCAAATTTTTGCTTCTTGAGTTGACTTTTGTTGACTTAACATGAAAATTACTTGAAACTGTATTGTAAGCTTACCAAAAGCTTTAAATAGCTCAAATAAGCTTATTGGAACTTAAGAATAAGCTGTTGAAGGTTTGGACATAAGAATTTAAAACTGGACTTTGCAACAGTTAACATGAAAATTTGAAGCTTAAGTGGAACCTTGAATTAAAACTTGAAATGGATTAAAATGACTAAGTAGCTTAATTTGAATACAATAAAAGCTTAAGATTACATTTTAAGATACTAATTGAGAGAATTTAAGAAAAACGACATACAATGAAATTGAAAAACTAACTACTTCCTCTTCCTTCTCTCTTTCTTCCTTTTTATACACCAATACAGTTCCTCTCTCTCCTCTGAGTGTATCCCAGCTGAATTCTTGGCCATTGGATGTCTAGAGTTGATCTTGGCCACTGATTTGGTTTTGGCGGGAAAAGGTGGTTTTGACCTTGGGCTCTGAAACTGCAACTAGGGGGGGTGGCTAGGTATGATGATGAGGAGGTAGTGTTGAAGGGATAAGGTGAGAGTGAGAGGATGGGAGAGGTGTTGGGAGAAGGAATTGCAGGCAAGCAGGCAAGTGGAGGGGAAGAGATAAAGTGGGCGGCAAAGGGTATTGTTTGACTGGTGTTGACCAGGGGGTCAAAAAGGAAGGGTCAAGGGTCCAAATGGTTTAAAGGGTCATGGTTGGTTTAAATAACAAGGACCATTTTGTAAATCTGCCAAACTAGAGGGACCAAACCTGTAATTTTCCAAAATTGTTTCAAGGGACCAAAATTGATAAGTTTCAATAGTACAAGGACCAGTTTTGACATTTTCAATTTTCCAAGAACTATTTTTGCCAAATTTCAAAGTTTAGGGACCTAAGTTGTAAATTTGCAATTTTTAAATCTCAAGGACTAATTTTGACAACTCATGAATCCCTAGGGACTTGAAATGATATTTTTCTTTATTTTGTTTTACCAGGGACTGTTTTTGACAACTTTTAAAACTTGGGGGACTAAAACTGCCAATTATGCAAACTTGATACGTTTTTCACCAGATTTTGATATTTTTGCATTTAAAACACATAAAACACTTATTTGTGATATTTTTATCATTTTGATGCATTTCTGAGTGTTTTCAGATGTTTTTGCAGTTTAAATGGTACAAAAATGATGAGTATTTAGACACTCATCAGGATCCATGTACCATAAAGCAAAACAAAGTTATCCGAGATGATATGTTGGTCCTTGAGAAAAACATTAGGGTCCCAAACGCAGAGGATACCTCCGGAACAACCAATAGCATCACTAGAAATTTGCTCAAAACAGTAATTACCCCACAAGAACTTAACCTCCATGTCAGAAATATTAGCCGCTTTGGTTTCTTGGATAGACAGAAAACTCACCTTGTGTTTAACACATAACTCCTTAATCTATTTTTTCTTGGCCTTGGATCCTAAGCCTTGAATATTTAGAGACAAGCAATTCATTGGATCACGTCGTGCGCTCCTTGTAATTCAATAATTGCTTCAATATCTTTCCTACAGCCATCCATAAAGTAACCCATGACTTGTCCAATTTTAATCATATCGTCTAAAACCTCCAGTATAGACCCACCTTTTTTATTATTAAAAATGTCGATGTTATTATTCTCCATGATTGGGTGATCATCTTGTTGCTCATCTACCAGAATATGAGAAGACAAGCCTTCAGATCGGTTCTGAGAGCACTCGGTATCTTTCTGAATCTGCTCCTTCTCATTGGCGTTGTTCTTGTCTATCTCAGGTGTAAAACCAGACGGGTGAGTGAAACTCGTGTTCACCTCAGACGGAGTCACACCAACATCTGTATTATGTAAAAGATCATAAATATTGAAAGGATCATAAGAACCCTCCGCATTCTGACCAATTTGTTCATGAACATGTGCATTGGCAGTGTTATCATCTTGGTTACCAAAATCTTTGTCAGAAACCCCCTCAACATCGCTCTCGTCGTCTGAGTAAGTGTTATTATCAGCTTTCCCTCATGCCTGAACATCCCCCGAAACAGAATCATCGTCCATACCAAACATTCCTTTTGTGATGTATTTGAACACCGGAGTCCAAGCGAACAATTCCTTAGCCCTTACAACGAACACTTTCCCACGGATGGTAATCTTGAATTTCTCGAGGATATTGTCCTCCTGTTTCGTTTTAATACAAATACGCTTACGGGCGAACAAAGCATCCTTGCTCTCCTCAAGATCCAACATCTCTCCCCATTTGGACCCGATTTTCTTAAATGTATTATAGGACCATGCATGGAATGGTACACCCTCAATGTCTACCCAAACAACCCGTTCTCTTGAGACAAAATCACCTTGAGCATTACATATTTGATTGAACCACGACGCGACTCCCACATGTTGCAATAATTTGGATTTAGTATTGGCTGAATCCAGCTCAATCATCACCCACAACCCTCCCAAATATGCAACGTTTAAAATATTAAAACCCTCGTTCGCTAGCAGCACTCGTACATTATTAATGGAAGAGAATTGTTTAAGTTCCCCCTTGATATACGAATCAAGATCGTATGTCACCTCACATGAGTCATCCAACACTAAAGCAGGCCCAGACGATAATAGTAATGGAGAGTGAAGGTTGCCTTTCAAAACAGAAGAGAATGATGAAACACTAGGAGTATCACTATTATTCTTATCCCCCTTTAAAGCACTTACATATAAAGTCCCCCTCCTTCATTAACATTTGTATCCTTCACGTTCTCTTTCTCGCTACTGAACACATTCGTCTTTTTATCCCTAAAATCACCCGCCATCTTAGCCCCAACGTTAGAGCCACTAGCTACATCTCTTTGGAACCTAGCAATATTGGCATGTAATTTGTGTCTATTGATCCAAACCGTACACAAGTTACTCACCAACCTCTCCACATTAAACACATTAATAAACCTAACAAAACCAAATCTCTTACCGTTTTTCGCTCTCTTTTTCGGTATGAATGAATCCACAACGTGACCATAAACCTTGCATGAGTGACACAACTCCTTAGCCGAAATCGATTCAGGGAAATTTGTTACATAAATTGATGTAGATATCTTAGCCACATCATCTTATTTAGTTTTATAACTTCCCATAAAACCAAACCCAGAATCACAAATAACACGACCGGATTAAAAATAAGATGAAACAGAAAAACAATTAGCAGCGACAGAAATCAGAGATAAGATCGATGCAGATCGTGTAAAGGGGTATTTGGATTAAAGGGAAATCATTGTAAGAGGTTTTGGATTGAAGGGAGATCGTGGCAGAGATGCGGTGGATTAAGGAGGTTTTGGATTCCATATGTAGAAGTAAAGAATTGATGTGTTGATCTCATGAAACCAAATGTATAAGAATAGATCTTAATAAAAAAAAAAAAATCAAAATAATTATATAAAAAAAGAAAAAAAGAAAAAGCAGTTTTTATATAAATAAATGAGAATTTAGCAAAACTTGAAGAAAATTTAAAAAAAAATGTTTTTTTAAACTTGAGGGTTAATAAAAATTAAGAAATTTTAAAAATATATTTTTGAGTTTTTGGAGCACGTAAAGAAAAATCATTGGAGCACTTTGTCATTGGAAAAAGTAGCTTCTATATACTTGAGGGTTATTTTGTAATAAAAATTATAATTTTTGAAGTGATCTTGTAGCTATACAAAATTACAAACTTTGAAAAAAGAAAACAAAAAATATTTAATGTTAAGAATTGAGCTTGAGCAAGGGGTCGGATGAAAGCACAATTACCATTTAGCTAAAAACACACATCGTTTATTTTTTTCTCATTGCAAATATGACAAAAGTTCAATAATGAACTAATTATAGCCATTCATTTTCTTAATCAAAAATAAAAAAATAAACTTTCACCCTTTTTTAAAATTAAATATTTCGCAAATCGTTAATCGTTACACGAAAAAAATCATACCATCGCATCGAGAATTAAATTATCTTTTTATAGATATCCACTTCAATATATTTTTAACGATTTTTTTTTCTTCAAAATTTCGACCCAAAAAATCATATATGATTTGTGAAAATCATATGTGACTCAATTTTTACAAATCATATATGATTTTTGCAAATCATATGTGATTTATAAAAATCATATATGATTTGAAAAAATCACATGTGATTTGATTTTTACAAATCACATGTGATTTTTGAAAATCATATATGATTTTACAAATCATATGTGATTTTTTTGGGCGAAATTTTTGAAAACAAAAAAGTTTGTCGAAAATATAGAGAAGTGCATATGTATAGAAAGATAATTTAATTCTCGTCGCGATGGTGTATTTTTGGTAGTTTGAAGATTTACCATTTGCAAGATATGTTGTCTTTTAAAAAAAGAGTGAAAATAGTTTTTTTTTATTAATTTTGATCAAAAATGAATAGCTAAGATTGATTTATTAGATATATAAAAAGCCAAAAATAAATAAAAAGTAATAGTTACTAAAAATCGTTAATATTTGAAAATGAAATAACCAAAATTGTATTTTTCTTTTTTCTTTGAAGCGGAGTATATGTCAAAGTTCCAATAAAAAGGCCAACAAGCACGATGCGGCCCAATAACATTTACAATGGTCGTGATCGAATAAGCAATGTGTTTCCGGATTGTTTGATTTATTTGGTTAGGTTAAAAAAAAAATTCACGGTACAAAAATCGAATCGAACTTAATTTAAATTGGATTAAATCGAATTGAAAACCGAATGCAAAATCGGTTTGGTTTTTTGGTTGACTCGAATTACATAATTATATATATATATACACATTATATATAAGAGGAGACATGCCACATATAATGCCACTTGACATCTCATAATGCCATGTCATTATTCCATGTCATCATTGAATTTATGTGGCATTTTTTTAATTTTTTAATGACACGTGGCATTTTTTTATAAAATCTATGTACAATTTTAAATTTTTTAATTTTAAAATTCGGTTTGTATTTGTGAATTTTAAATTTTAATTCGGTCTAATTAAAAAGAAGACATATATTGGATTTGAACTTGGGTCATTCATAAGTTTTCTAAACAACTTACCACTAGACTAAATTGTTTTTTTGATTTATATGTTTGAAATCAATACAAATAAGGACATGCTAAAATATTCTGCAATTTGTAATTTAGGAATGTATATTATGAAGATAACAATTAAAAAATATATATTTACTTACAAGATAATTATGTTTTTTGATTTATATTTTCCAAAACAATACAAATAAGGACATGTAAAAAAAACTCTGTATTTTTTAATTTAGGAATATATATTTTATAGATCTACCGAATAACAGCTTATCAATATATAAATACATCATTATGGTTGTTTTAATAGTAAATGTATTAATTAGGTTATATTTCCCGAATAAGTTTTGTACGTGAATTTAGAGGCTTTTGGTGAGGTTTGGTTGGAAAAAAAAAACAAAAGTACGTCTCATGTTCTCAAAACCCTAATGATCTTATGTTGGTTTATTGTATTTGCAGAACTATGGTGGAAGCTTTAGGTGTGGTTTCGGATCTTTCCTGTTGGCAGCCGTCATCAAGTTGTGATATTGATATGCAAGCTACACCGCTAAATTTAGCATGTTCTTCTATTCATTCAATTAAAGTAACTAACAATTCTCTTTGTAATATCAACATTAGGTACATGATAATCTTTATTAATAATGTTGATGATATTGTATCGTAGTATTCGATGATAACATATGCACATGTGTCTTTTTGTTATTAAAAAGTTAAGCTTGAATATTTGATGGATTATATTTGTTTATTTTTTTATGAATACAGGAGAATCTTCAAAGTTTTATAAACGATGAAAGTCTTATGACTCTTACAAAAGGTTTGTTGTTTCAACACAGTAGAATCTTCAACATCGGCCTACTGATGAGAAGGGTAGAGACAAGTTTGTTATTCATGTTGGACAAGACATTGAGGTTATGTGGAATGATGCAATATAAGTGAAGGCGTATCCTGTTTACAAACGACCTGTAAGACATCATCATTTATCTTTCAAATTATGCTTTTTCTTTTTTATCACCCATATTGGCCATGCAAGTTTGTAGCTTTTTTAGTTGTTATTTATAATCAGTGATGGTACATGTTATTCGTGTCCGTATCTTATATATATATATACTCTAAATCTTGCAGGACCGCCATCAGATTATAAATTCATGGGTGAGTGTACGTGTGTCTGTTCACATTGTCACGCCAGATTTTGGTTTTGCAGAAAGATTAAGTCACTCTTAAAGTGGGTCTGGACTAAAGTATCATCAATGTTGCTTGGGTGGTCAGGTTGCTCTAACGACGCCTTGCAAGTATGGTGACAGATTGTGTTTCAAGACATTTTATAGAAAGGGATATGTATATTTCACAATATACAAGATATTAGCTATCAAGTATAAAAAATACTGAATTACAACTGGTCAATGAGAGAGACATTATAAAATGACCAGCACAATGGCTTTTTTCCTGGTTTTGATGGAAAAAAACAGAGTCGCTAACTATTTTCACTCAATCAGTGAGCCAAAGCTCAAAGCGAAAGTGCAAATTGAATTGTTAGTCAACTATAGTAATCAGTTGCTTGAAAAAAAGAATTCTGGATGCCGTACCTTGCTTCGTAGAATGTCACACGATTAATACTTTCTTAATAGTAGAATGTCACATGATTAGTACTTTCTTTTAGTAGCATTATATTTTGTGTTAACTTGTTTAATAACTTATTATTATAGGATGATGATAAGCTTGCTCTAATAGTCCCGCCTTTTATTAAACCTACCAAACGTATCCATCCTATGCCATTTTTCGACACTGCTTCAACCGTTTCTTGTGAGTGTTTTGATTCTATATTTACATTGGGATATTTGTGTTGGTAATGCGTAGTTTTAGGATTCATTTTGATGTTGGTGGTTGTGCAGTGCCACCTAGGCCAATGGATCCGAAGAAAGACTTGGCGGTTTATGGGTACGGGACTGTTGCGTGGAAGGATAGGATGGAAGAATGGCGCAAAAGGCAGAATGATAGGCTGAAAATGGTCAAGCACCAAGGGGATGGTGGTGGTAATGGCCATGGTGATGATGTGGATGATCCCGATTTGCCAAAGTAAGTTCTTTCTTACATCAAAATAAGCAATTCTATGTGTTGAGTTGAAGATCTGGTTGTAATAATGAACTTGGCTGATCATCCCTTGATTCAATATTTGCGAACTAATGATCCTTGTGAAGTTTCTTAGATTAATTGCTTAGAAAGTTAACTACTTGTGTAGGCAAAGTTTATTATCAAATTTGTTTGTCTTACATTATAGTTAATTGAAGAAATTTGATTAGCAAATCACTTGGTCAATCTTTGACTTATTTTTGAAACGTGTTGGATGTACTAGGATGGATGAGGGGAGGCAGCCACTGTCAAGAAAGTTACCTATTTCTTCAAGCAAGATAAATCCATACCGAATGGTGATATTGACCCGTCTGGCGATTCTTGGTCTCTTCTTTCATTATAGAATCCTCCATCCGATCACTGATGCATATACATTGTGGATGGTTTCGGTTATTTGTGAGATATGGTTTGCTGTATCATGGATCTTTGATCAATTCCCAAAGTGGTTTCTAATCGAATGAGAAACATACTTGGATCGTTTATCACTGAGGTATGAAAAAGAAGGGAAGCCTAAAAAGTGCATTTTCTGTCTATTTTGGTACAGGATGATAAAGTTATTTCCTAGGAATATAATTTGTAGGTTTCTTATGTTTAGTTATACATTTGTGCATTAGCGTTCTCATAATATGGTAAACTTTGTTTTTTTCAGGGTAGAAGAGTTGTGTAACTACACTGTACCTGCTAAGATGATTTGAGTTCGTGCGCAACCAAATAGTTTACGCTCATGCAGACTTTCGAGCATTAATGGGTTAGTATAATGGTCACGGTTGCCCTATATGAATATGCTATCAAATACTTCCTACTAAATGTACACTTACATTCACAGGCTTCGTAAAACATATGGTCAATGTTAGATTCATTGGCACCCTGGATCACATGCCCTACTTGGGTGAATCGTTTATTCTTTGCATTTCTATTTTTTCTCGTGTATACAACATATATTTTATATTGCAAACTGAAATTTCACTATGCAACTTTATTTAGAATTCAATCACACATTTCTGAATTTCAAGGTCTACAGCTTCTTGTAATAGTCGAAAATAAACTTCAACGACATGGTAAATAGGATACCGTGTTTGCAGGATACCATTGTGACCTTAACTTTTTTACAATCCATGCTACAAGTAGTATCCCTGGTCTAATTAGATCCCTTTTCTTATAATTTTTACCCTATTGTATTTTTTACAATTCTTCCACCATGGCTTTTGATGCAACGAACAAGTCCCTAGGTTGCAGTAATAGGCTAATATCTAGATATGTATAAGCCTTGATTTACATTCCCAACACATAAATATTATTAGAATGTGTTGCAATTGGATTACACTGATAAAATAGTGGCAATACCAATCTCAAACAACAGGCCGGTTCAATCACAACCACCAATTGTAACCAAAAAACGAGTCTCGTATTATCAGATTATATAAGTCACAGGCCAAGTGCGGCTTGGAAAGATGAAGTCAAGAGGATGAACTTGCTTCCACGTGCTGCTGATTCTATTGCAAGTGAGGATATAATAAATGTACAAATACTTTTTGTTAACAGTTAAGATGCTTATTATGTTTGTTGTTTACGACCTATGTCACTTGCAGAGAAACATGTTACCACTGGGATTCCGAGTTGTAGTTTGTAAGTATCGCCTTATGTCTCTGTCACAACTGATTACCATTTGTATACGATCTTAGCAATATATCTAATTCCCTCCTCTGCAGATAAACTCCTACCTTGAAATTGCAAGAGGTCTTTGTTAAAGTTTTCGAGTCTGAGTCTAGAGAAAATTGCTTAAGGGATACATTTTTCTTTTGGAGTCATTATATAAGGTTGAGTTTCCAGTTAAGTTTTTTTTCTTCTTAAAGCTGATAACACATTTCTGTGCCTTTTTTTTACCGCTTTGGTCCTATGCAGTAACATCTTCTTCCCATGGATCATGTGCAAGCAAGATGATGCTCCAGATCCCACTGTAAATGTATCCCTCCCTCATGTTCATATTCATGTTCCTTTTTACGTAGTATTTATAGGATTAGTTGACATCCTTTTAGTTTGTTATTGCATTGACTTTTAGATATCTCCGTAGTTCAAGAAGTACATAGGTTTTTTATAAATTGATATTTTAACTGACACAAAAAAAGTTTTGTTACGCATCCATTTTGTGCTGCTGGTGTAGCAGCATTTGTGGCCACCATTGTATCTACCACAACAATCACCTCAGCATCTAGAAAAGATGAGCAAATTGCCAATGTAGACACGCTTGTGTGTCAAATAAGACAATTATACACATAATAGATGTTTTAGATATCACCACATATCTGATATATGTACTTTCAGTCCGACCCAAACACTTCTTTTCGCTATAGTAACCTGATCCAAACACCCCTTCATTCCATAGTGAGTTGATAATATTTTTTTTATTCTGTTCCAAACACCCCTCATTCCTATACCAACGTAACTGATATAATACAGTATACCTCTGATAAATACAATTTTCAGTCCACTTTAAACGCTCTTTGTTCATGTTATAGCCTTATCAAAACAATCCTCACCAGCGTAGTGACTATTCTGACCTGATCCAAACACTCATTATTTATATAGAACCCAATTTGATTTCATGTATACTATTAGAGTAAAATATGGTACATTCTAGGCTGCTCCTAACACTCCATACTTTAAAATGACCTGATATATGTGTTGAATGCTCATAATACACCTCACTTTAGAAGCACTCAAAAGCAACTTACTGCTATATTAAATGAAACGGGTCAGTTTGTGATAACGATGACATACTTGAAAGAAAATCATACTTTTCTTAGTATATAGTCAGATGCCAAATATCGACAGTCAGTAAATATGTAATTTAAAGTTTAGAAATCATTAACAAGTTTTATTAAAAAGGTTAATTTTGAACTGGATATTGGTCGGAGTCTTTCCCTTTTGGGAAGAAACTCTCCAAAAATTGGCGTATGCCATTTAATACAACAAGCACACGGTATTCTTTAGTAAAAGGCGAAAGAATAGTTCGCTTTGTGCTTATTGCATGGCTGCGTGCCTTCAACTTATGAAGGCTTGGTTATTATATACAACCATCCTGACTCTTAACTTTCACTACTCATCCGATGTGGGATAAACACTCAATACGCACTTGCTCCTCATTTCCAGTTTCCACCAAGTTACTGTATATAATTGTACATGTTTTTCATTTATTTTCAATCTTCACATGTATTTTTGGTCTTGACCAGCAAAAACTGCTTGTCAAAATCCTTTATATGATATGATACCCGATATAATTATTTTATGAATGTTCTTTTCCAAACTATATGAAACATTAGATGTTACAAAATAACACTGATACCAGTCTGAACTTAGAATTAAATTCCACAATAACACCATTCTTTACACCTTATAAAATAGATCCATATCAAGAAGAGAAGCTTGGAGGTTGTTGGCGCATGAAACACACGATTTCCCACTTCCAAATTGACCAAATAACGATTCAAGACACACCATGAAAAGCTTTCGTCACAATTGGATTATCCAAAGGAGCAATAGACCTATTTATAATATCCGCAAGAGAAAGAGACGAGATAATCAATCTCCGCAAACTTCCCACCTTAGCCCAAACCCGTCTTACATGGTGACAATTAACAAGACAGTGATTGATAGATTCAGGTTGGATGTTACGAAAGGGACATAAGTGAGAGATAGCCGGAACACCACAGGAAGTGAGATAAAGAAGGGTCTGTAAACAATCAATGGCAGCCAATTATTCATGAAAACTTAGCACCAGGAGGAGAGAAGTCGTTGAAGCTGTTTTGGAAAAAGTTGGAAAGAACCCGCACCGAAAATCTACCATATTTGTGTAAGCCCAACTACAAATGGTCGGGAACATTAGATACAAGAGGCATATCACCCATAAGTGAGGTTAAGGCCGAGAGATCATCAAGAGCGAAGCCACCGAGGGGGGGGGGGTGCCCTCCAATTCCAGCAACAAATCCAATTATTAGAAGTGTAAATCTATCTATCTTTGTACATACACGATTTCTCATATTCAAGGGTAAACAAACGTGGAAATTTATCTTTCATGATGCAACCTGAATGGTGACACGGGTCCAACCAAAAACAAACATTAGCCCCATTGTTAACCTCTTAGAAAAATGAGGAGTCAAAAGGAATACCCGAGTTAGCAATAGCGTTGGCACTAAGACACGATACCATGCCCCTTTCTTAGACCCAAGTTAAAATAAGTGAAGAAGTCATCATCTTCACCCTGGAAAATTTTAATGACTCTACACCATAGCGCACTTGGCTTATTTAAGCTGCACAATTTACATTTACCAATACCAAGGTTTTTGGCATGAATCGAACCAATACTCAAACCACCCGCATCTATATGTCCACAAACTTTACTCAATTTAACCCAATATATACCTCCGCAATACCCCCAAAAAATGGCTGTGAATGCTCTCTAACTTGGCAGCCACCTTGAGGGGGCACGAAAAATGGAGACGTAATAAAGTGGGAGACTACCAAGCACCGCCTAAGAGAGGGTTGGATGTCCACCAATAAATAAGCACTTATATTTCCAATATGATAACCGTTTGGTGAAAGATTCTATCACATCAATCCAACTACTGCACTTAGCTAATTTTTTCCCAACCGGGCAGCCAAGATATTTAAAAGGAAGAATATCAAATCCACAATAGATTATATGAGGAACATCAACATGTTTTTTACAAAAACTTGAGTTAATTTTGAACTGGATATTGGTTTGAGTTCTTCCTTTTGGGAAGAAACACTCCAAAAATTGGCGTATGCCATTTAATACAACAAGCACACGGTATTCTTTAGTAAAAGGCGAAAGAATAGTTCGCTTTGTGCTTATTGCATGGCTGCGTGCCTTTCAACTTATTAAGCTTGGTTATTATATACAACCATTCTCACTCTCAACTTTCACTTCTCATCCGATGTGGGATAAACACTCAATACCCACTTGCTCCTCATTTCCAGTTTCCACCAAGTAATGTACAGTATATGGTTTCAAAACTCTACAAATTTAAGTGCACCGCCAACCCCTCTTGGGGAAAAACATGGCTTTGGTAAGATGTCGTGTTCCTCAAAGATTTATGCAGGGTTCTTATCAATTTATACTAATCAAACATAAACACTAATACATGGTAGTCTATTTAGGCACTTGGTGTTCATGAATGGGTGGGAATGTGGGATGCAACCCTATGCCTCCGGAATTCTGGATCATCCCTTCCGTCCTTCCCATGCATTCAGGTTAGTTTTGATCATGATCCATGATTAACTAGTTCCGCTATGTTGATAGCTTCATTTTTAACATATCATTTGTCCACATGCAGCAAAAATGTGGTGTTACTGTAGACTACAATTATACATGCCAATTAAATATTCTCAAACAAATTAACTTGACGAACACTACAATTATACATTTTTAAAAGATGTAGTGGTCACCATTTTAATTTGTTTAAAAAGATGTAGTGTTCGTCAATTATACATTTTTAAAGTTGCTTATATCATAATTGTACATCTTTTTTTTTAATAATTGTATATGGACGTGGGACAAAGTACTAAAGTAAAAGATAAAGTTGGTGGTAAAACCATCAAGGCAATCAAGAATATTTCTGATGATCGAAGCTCAATGGACGCGGGGAAAAGTAAAGAAGCTATTAACACCCCTGTTTATCCATCTGGGCGCTTAAAAAGAGCTAATTTGAGGCAACTAAGAGTATTTATAATGGAAATAAAATGGTAGGTTGTATACAGATGGTAAGCCGACAATAAGGGTTCGTTGTGTGGCTAAACCGGGTTATGCTTTGACCATTCGTGTTGGTCAAGTTCTTCTTGCTTCGTCCAATCCTTCTGATCCTTATCAGGTTACTTCTACTTTTTATATTGTGGTTTATTTCTTTAGACTTTGTCATTCATGATTTATTTTGTCAGTCAATGGATGTCGAAGAGTGGTTGAACGCACAACATTACATAAATATCTTTATAACTATTTTAATCTTTTAAATTCGTGTTTTCACTCATGTTTGTTAGTGGCTTAACCATATAATTTACTCGAGAATACAAGAGCTTATCTGGTAATTTTTTTACTGCACCTTGATCTTTGTCTATTTGATCATTCTTTAGGCGCCGTTATATGGCTTCATTAATATTCTCATCTACGTGTCTTGATTTCTAATGTGCCTGTACCTCTCCAAATTATAAGTAACCACAAAAAAAAACCTAAAATTATGTCTTTTTGTGATTTCAGAGCTTGAATTCACCTTATCATAAAGGTGATGTAGATACACTAAGAAAATGGCAGAGATGGTGGTCACAGCGGTCACGGGTTCGGTGTGCACTGTTGAGGTAGTTATCCGTAAACACTATGTTTGAACCTTTTGGCATGTAAAAGATTTTAGTATCTTAGATTGTAATCAGAAATAAGTTTGATGATAACATATTACAAAATAGATATTTCAGACTTGATACAAATGTGTTTAGTATTTTTCATTATTCAGTAAGCTATGCCGAATTAGCTACAAGAGAAAATGAAATCATGGTGATTATTATTTTTTATTGTTTGAATTTAGCACACATTTTTGGATTAGTTTATGTTTGGATTAGGTTTTTTTTTCATATGCTTCATTGTTTTATAACATTCAAATATAGTTATAACATGCCCGACTGATAATAACCATGTTTCATGACTCTCAAATAACAATCCACAAAGGGGATCTCCAATAGAGGTAGATGGCCAAGGTACTCATGTTACATGGCCGACTGATGATATCCATGTTTCACGACCCTCAAATAATGATCAACAAAAGGCAACTGTAATAGAAGTAGATAGTCAATGTACTCCTGCTACATGGCCGACTGATGATATCCATGTTTCACGACCCTTAAAAAACTCGGTTTCACATACGACAACTAAAATGTAGGTAGACGACCAAGGTACATCTACAAAAAAACTTTAAAATAACAAAAACGTCAAAACAATTTTCATGTACGTCAATTATTTTAGAAAATTAAAAAAACAACTCATATTCTTAGAACCCAAAAAACCGCTAAAGAACATAATCAAAACAAAAAATACAACTAAACATAAATAAATATATTTTAAACAATAATAAAAAACAGCATACTTGAGTAACAATTTTCCGTTAACCAACACAATCACAAGTAAAATTATAACACATGCCCGCCCATCGATGGTTTACAATTCCAGTCACAGTTTTGGCCTCCTCCGCAAGACCCAGAACAACGCAAGGTATAATTATTGATACTCATCATATATATTAATTTTGGATGGAGTGTGCTTTCTACTACTGTGTATTATGTATGATGGTACTGAAACGTACGTGATACCATGACACCGAATCTCAAGAAAGCACCAACAACCAGATAAAAGCATGTTCATTCATTGCTCACAAATTAGAAGGTATTAACGGAATCTGTGAAAAAGTGACTTTAACGTGTATTGGATTTTGACAATATAGCTTTGAAACAAACCTTCACGCCCCTTTTCGCGTTAAGCATGTGCGTAATTTATACGTTGATTTGATATTATTACTTGCCTGATACAAGCTAAATTCTTATTATAAATATAACTGAAAGTTATATCTTACTTCTGTATCCAAGCACATATTACGACATAGGTTGATTACTTTGGTCATTCACATCTGATAAATTTCCTAAAGATATCATCGAGGTACTTCTTTTGTACTTCTAACATTAAACCATTTTGTCCCTAAAAGATGTTGAAAAGATATTTTTTTAATCAATGCAATCACACTTGTGCAAATTTGATATATTTATAATTGAGTTGGTTCGTAATCACTACCCATCAAGTGAAATATGCCTCATTGACGATGTCTTGGGTACTATCTTTCATGCAATTTTGTAAACTTGGACTTTGTAGCAATATCTATTCTAACCAATCTAAAATTCATGATTAATATTGTTTAGAACAAAATGTTAGAAAGTAGTTACATCCTTTTAGCCATTTTATGAATTATGGTAACATCAATTATAGTTCTTAACCGTTTAATTTAACCTTTTTAATAACTTTTTTGTATATATTTGTTCAACTAAATCCTAAAAATAAAAACCACAAATCAAAATACTTACCTGCTTTTAGCTGTTTTATGGATTATGGTAACATCAATTATAGATCTTAATCGTTTCATTTAACTTTTAATTACTTTTTAGTATATATTTGTTCTACTAAATCCTAAAAATAAAAACCACAAGTCATACCCGTCCATCGGACAGGTTTTGCCACTAGTGTATATATATATATATATATATATATATATATATATATATATATATATATATATATATATATATATATATATATATATATATGTATATATATATGTATAGGGAAGGGATCGGGTGGGGATTGAGTTTTAAGTAGGGATGGTGCGGAAATATCACAGTTTTTTTTTTTTTTTTTTTTTTTTTTTTTTTTTTTTTTTTTTCAAGAAAATCTGAAAAAATTAAAAAAATAAAGAGGATGATAAATTATTAAGAATCGCTGAAAAAATTTTCAAAAAAAAATCGTTTTCATGATTAAAGGTATTGTGATATTAAGGTCGATTTTGACTTTTGTAAAAAAGTCAAAATCTGATCTTAATATCACGTAAACTTTTTTTAAATACAAATTGTTAATATCACACTAACTTTTCTTTGATATCACATTACTTTTTTGTTTTTTTTACTAATATTATTAATATCACCGTTTCTTTTTTAATAAAAAATGTTAATATCACGGTTTCTTTTTAATATCACATGTACTTTTTTTCTTTTTGTAATATAATTGTTAATATCACCGTAACTATCACATGTTTTTTTTTAATAAAATTGTTAATATCATAGTAATTATCATATGTTTCTTAATATCAAGGTTCATTTTTACATGTAAAAAAACTTAATATCACAGTTGGTTTTATAATATTATCATTTTATAATATCACAGTTTCATAATATCACACTAGGACTCATAATATCGTTAATATCACGGTAGGACTCATAATCAAGAAAACAAAAGTGCTCAGAAAAATCTGAAAAAATAAAAAAAATGAAAGAAGATAACAATAGTAAGGATCACTCAAAAGGAAAAGAATTAAAAAAAATCGTTTACATGGTCAATTGGTACCGTGAAGTTAGCGCAGATCATGACTATTTTACAAAAAGTCAAGATCAGATCTGGAATGGGCGGTCCAGATCTGTCCGTACGTCCGCACTAAAAATAAAAATCCGCATATGATCCTCACTATATATATATATATATATATATATATATATATATATATATATATATATATAGGGTAAAGTTAAAATAAAAAGACAAATATCCGTAAAAAGAATAAAAAGATTTATTTTTTTTTTTAAATTCTGCAAAAATTTCACAAGATCGGGTATGTTGGTGCATAAAACTTTTGTGAAAACATTTTTTTATAATTTTGAGTTCTAATACGTTTTTTTTAATGCACAAAAAATGAATTTTGATGCGCAAAAAAATTTTGATGCACAAAATTTTCAACTTGTTTTAGTTAGATGCGCAATGTTATTTTGATGAAAAAAGTCAAAAGAAGTTGGGTGCAAAAACCAATTTTTGATGCACAAAAAAACGATTTAATGCGCAAACGTATTTTTTCATAATTTTTTTTCAAAAAAAATATCCACTTTTAGAAAAAACAAAATGCACAACTTTTTCATGCATCATCATACCCGATCTTGTGGAATTTTTTGATAATTTTTCGAGAACTTTTTTTGAAAAAAAAATCTTTTTATCTTTTTACGGATATTTGTCTTTTTATTTGATCTTTATCCTATATATATATATATATATATATATATATATATATATATATATATATATATATATATATATATATATATATATATATATATATATATATATATATATATATATATATATATATATATATATATATATATATATATGTATATACTAGATTTCGAAGCCCTTATTTGTTTGTTGGTTTTTGTTAACTTAAATACATTTTTAAAAATTGTCAAGCAATATTATAATCCGATTGGGTGTGCATGACTTATAATTATTTTTTTATTATTTTTTCGTTAACAGAAATACATTTTTGAGAATTGTTAAACAATATTATAAAACAATTGTTTCTTTGGTTTTTAGTTGTTGACGTTTTTCAGGGGACTGTTCCATCCTTGCGTTCAAATTTAGAAAAGCAATTACAGCAGCCTAAATTAAATTCAAATATAAGAATTTTTTGAACTAATAATGTATGTCAATATGAGAGGGCATTTTCCAAATGTGTGACAGAAGAAAATAAGAGAACGGAAAGAACAAACGTGTACTTGCATGTTAGCTTCATCCCATGGTAGCCCAACTCCCATACCCCATAAACTTCTCCGTCTATTTCATCCTGGAAACATGACAAATAGATAAACATAATTAAGAAAATGCATAAACATGAATAAAAATATAGATCAATTATATACGTGACCAATGTCTATCTAAATGAATACATGTTATTTGACACTTTAAAATTCTAAAAAGGTAACGTAATTACTTGTGCATATAATTCGTTGTACTCACATTACCTTGTCAAGTGTACTTGCTTTTTTCATTTATTTCTTCTCGAATTTTCCCTCAACATTTAGTTTCTAAATGACCAAATGGTCAAGTGCTTTTGGCCTACAAAAAACAATGACACAAACCTGATTGAATCATGAAAAAAGCAATCAAATGTTTCAATTGAATTCAAAAAAATGAAGAATATGGATATTGAGTTAAAATAATTTAAGATGTTTTCTCAAGGTGTTTTCTTCTGGTTATGTTCTTTCTTTGCTTTATAACACAGATGAGACACCTATAATATATCTTAATACCATCTTTATTATATTCTATCACGGGAAGATAAAGGGGCAGCATGGAGTGTACATATGTGTATTGTGCCTTAGAGATAAATCCAATGATATTTGTGCATCATATAGGTCTTCTGTTGAATAAGGAGTGTTGCCTATGGAACATTTGCTTCTTGTTATACTTTGTGTACTTGCCTCAGTTTGAGCTTGAGATAGAGGATGAATTTTTCTTTTCAGGTTTCTATGATCGCGAAATATGATTACGTGGGGCGAATCTTGACTGGGCGTATTATATTTGGTGTTGTTCGTCTTGGTGATAAGGTTCATGCACTACGCCAAGCTGGCCCGGAGGATGTAAAGGGGGTCATACATGCAGATTCTGGGGATGATAAAGGGGTTGTAAAAATTGAAGAAGGGAGAGTATGTGATCAAATATTACTTGTACTAATTACTAATTGCATGCGTCAATCTTTCATTTCATTTGCTCTTTTCTCCATAAGACCATAACTGTTCCCTTTAAAAGATAAGTTGTGAAGTACATGGATCTGAAATTTTGCAATGTTTTGAAAAATAGTTATTATATTATGCGTCTATGCAGCAAGTTAATGAAAGAATAAAACAACTCTATGTATGTGGTTTGAATGGTAGGTGGGTAATGGTCAAAACAGGTTTGAGTTGAACCAGGCCATTTTTAGTATTGGTCGTAGTGGTCCGGGTTGGGAACTTGGGATGACCCAACACTTTAATACTTCTTTAAACATCTTTGTAATTAAAAAGTGTGTTACCTATGATTACGAAAACAAAGCCATGCTGGAAACCAACAAAGGGACAAGGGAAAACTGAAGTTGAAATCCCGTGGTCTTAAATTCTTGAAAGAATTAGACCTAGTGAGATACTCAGCAGAATTAAATAATTCCATTGGCGTATCAGGGAGTAGTTAGTCATTGGTGTCTCTATACATTTATTTTTAACTCTCTAGTATTCACTGTAATAGCTGGATGCAGTTTCTTCATTTAGCACGACCAAAAACGTAATTGCCTAAGAAAGGTGTAAAGATTTAAATAATGAATTTTTGATAATCTAACAGTATACATAATCAGGTAACAATTTATCAATCTAAAACACTTGATAGTTATGAACAAAAACAGTGATATTTCAAATCATATACGAAGTAACATTTACCTTCAAGAGAGGTATTGGGTGCAAATCTTCACTTTTCATATGGATTAAATCTGGAACTGGAAAGCAAAAGGATCTGCATAGTGTACCATATGGTCAAACTCTATCATAAAACTTTGATGCAGAGTTGTAGGACACAATGATGACTATGAGTTAGCTTTCAGATTTCTGGTATTTAACTGATAGTGAATCTGAGGAGATTGATCACAACTAATGACAGAGTTATGCAAGTATACTGCTAACGAATATCAAATTTTGGATGAAGCTCAGGATATTGTTAGATGTAAAGTTTAGACCATGGGTTGTACACTTTATCAAATTTTGGCAAGATTCCTGGAATGACAAGTGTCTGAGCCCCCATTTCAATCAATTCTTGTATTTAGATCTATAAGATTTATTATGCCACTGAAAAGACATAGGAATACCTTTGAAAATCTTATTTTGATGCCTAGTACATTACTAAAGGGTGTGGCACAGAACTGAGTAATGAATATAAATGTGCATTACATTGCTTGAAACATATAAACTGGTATTTATACATTACAAACTTTTGGTATATGTCCATCTTATATTCTTGTAAGATATACTGTAACAAACATATATGTAAAACACATATAAAAGGTATCATCTTGTTATATCAGTTAGAGCTGCTACGGTGCCGGTTGCTGAGGCACATACAGTGATATAGTTACTATCATTTTTAACATGAGTTTCATACGAATAACACCATCTTTTTATCAGAAAGGCTTATACATGTACATCACTTTCTAGGCCTCACATGTAACTAAGGTTATATAGTGTGATGCCCTTATAGCACATAATTAATGTTAACTAATGAGAATTTATATAATATTCCAATAAAAGAAAAAAATCATAAACTAAAGAACACTGCAATGCCCCATGTGTGAACATCCATTTAATCTTGAATCTTTATCAAATAATCAGTGAACTTATAAACTGGATAATGGAAAATTAGTTATTTACAAATCGATAAGTGATCATGCAGCTAACGAACTAAAGCTATTGTAACTGATGATTCACAAAACTAAGCGGATGTGATTTTGTTTTGGTGAGGATAGGTTTAATTTGAGTTGCAAAGAATAGAATCCCACCCTGCGTGAGAACCTAAACCAAAGTATCCTGAGCCTAAATCACACTCTATTAGATGGTAAGAAACATGACACACTGAAATTTTATATCATATGTCACCTAAACAACACTTCAGGTATCATGTTATTATAATATCTTATCAAAATGCTACAAACAATTCAGCCTAAGCGTAGCACTATGCGTCTTATTTAAGATATTAAATAGGACTTCATCCACACATGGTTCCTCTTATAGCTAACATCAAATTCAGACGCATCAAACACACAGTACTCGTGTAGAAAATCTCTTACGCGTTTCCAAAACTCGTTAATCTGCAATTGTGGATAGATCTTGAGTAATTCTGTCATGTAAAGTCCCACAAATTGTTATGAAAAGATATTTGCCATTCTAACCTTTTTATCACCTTCTTGGAACCCAAAAGCACCAGGACCATCAGTAGTTCCAGCAGCAAAGCCTGCACCTAAGCCTGCTGGACATGTTTTGACAGTCTTGTTACCGGTTAATACTACTTCGATATTTGTGAGGTTCAAGTAAATATGGCGGTAGTCGATCTTTCCACTTAATTGTTCTTTAGCTGAGGTGAATAACTCATCTGCCTTAAGAAATTGTCGTTCCCCAATGGTTTTGGTACTCTTTACTTCATTTGGATATCTGTGGAGTATTTCGTTGCAAATAAACAGCAATATAATATAATTAAGTGACACAATCATTACATTAGTCACTTTTAACTGAACAAAATGTTGCCTAAAAAACTGTTACATTAGATGAAGCATAAGAGAGGGACTATATATACCCGGGCCTACGGCCGATATAAAGCTGGTCGTTTCCATGGCAAGAGGAACTATTAAAATCACAAGGTTTGCCGCTATCAGTGCAAGAAGCTCCCAACACATTAGGACTAACATCTCCTACATTAGATTGACAGAATGCTCCAACAAACTGCGACCCATCCTTGTTTTTCCTCACCTTAAATTCTTGACTCGACGTTTGACCACAGGGTTGACCTCCAGTTGCTTTGATACTCGACGCCTTTTCTATCAAGTCATCAATATGATCTGTTCCATAGTCAGCATATTCATTTCAGTCACAAAAGAACCTAGCAGTAAGTAAACAAAGCCATATTCGAGATGCTTACGCTATGATTTACCTTGTGCATTTAAAGTAGTCGAGTTTGTGCTAGTGGAAGTGAACCAATCCTCAAAGAACCTAGCAGCAGCCCCTTTGTTGTCACCACTAATGAGTGTGTTGTTACTGCTCATAGAAGTTTCATGAGTTGCAAACCATGTGAAAAAACCTTTATCATTGTCCTGTGCCACAATTTGTCCTAACCCTTCTACTTCTCGAGCATATCTTATAGCTCTTAATCGAGTAGCTGATAGAACCTACATTAAGGTGCAACATCGTATTCTGGATCGATAATGTACACATAAGTTGGTTGAAGCAAATATGGTCTCCCATTTTGATCTGTTACCCAGCTTGATCAACCCAGCCCACATAATTAAGTAACCACTATGAAAAGTTATTTGCCCAATCCGACCAGTTTCTTATAATATATTGTTCGAGTATAGATTATAGAATCTACTTATAGAAGAGCAAGGACAAACCATCTCAGATATGCGTAAGTTATTTCTTCGGGTTCCTGCCAAACTCGTTGTATGTCCCGTATTACTTCTGCCACTGCATCTTGGTTAGACTCTTCAATTGCCTTCTCTTCTGCTTGGACCATGGCATCTACAATTTAATTTTCTTGTATTAAAAAGGAATAACATGTTTAGGATGCCAAATGGCTGCCGAAATATGCTTTCCAAAAACCCCTTAATAACATGTCAAGACATCGAAAGGGCCGATAAATAGAAATAAACTCACCTTTGAACTTCGTATCAGCAATAGCCTCCAATTTAGCATATAACGAACTTTGATTTTTTTTTACATTTAGAACAGTATCGGTGAAGCCCAAAAATTGATGTTTTGCAGCAGTCACTGGTCCAAATAAAAGTATGGAAATATAATAAGATATTGAAAAAGGATGACGTTAGCATACCGAGCTACTAATAAGAAAATTACCAAGAAATGCGTTCACCGGTATCCCCAGGGCACTCTATTTTTATTTAAGACTTCTCTATCTCTACACAGGAAAAGAATGTTATTTCGATTAATAAGAATGCCATTCAAACAGAACATACGTGAATCGAACTTAAACCTTAATTTGATAGAAAGGTCTCTAAAAGGGTCTTATAGTTTGAAACGTTGAATAGTTACCTTGAGCAACCACTTCCACCCGTATCTCTTCCTCTTGCTCTTACGAATTTGCTTTAAAAACGAAAGTAGTAAGTTGATAATATAGCGATGATGCTGCAACTTCACATCATCATTGCATTCTATGCTTGGCATCTGTGTAACAAAAGTATGAAATTTTAACATCCAATAAACATGAATGAAACACATAAAGGATGTTCATAGTTTTTATATAGAGGGAGTGCTTGATATGCCTCCATTAGCAAACATACAACACCAAATTATTTAACCATTTTTAACAACATGTGAAGTTCTTGAGGCTATTTATAAGTATAAAATAATGTGACCCATTTTTATGTCGAATTGGTAATATGCCAAAAAAACGAATATATTAAAAACTAAAACTGTTTTGTTGTAGCTAAAAAAACAATGTAAATAATATACCAGTAAGTCCATCTGTGCAAATGAAGTAACTTGTCAGTTCTTTTGTCATACTTCTTCAAAATCTTTATAGTACCTGAAAGCGGTAATAAGATGACAGAAAGGTTACTCCAAAAACTACGGATGATATGTATGTCAACTCTAGAAACAAAATCTAATTTTGAATCATTTTAAAAAACCTCTGTACAACAGGTCGCCAACACCCGGTCTTCGATCACCACCTTTGCCGTTGGTCGCTGGTCGCCGTTAACCGCCGACTGGTTGACTGTCGCTGTCGCTTGGTACCCTAGTAATATTACATAATATATTCAATATTAACACCTCAATTTGATGAATTGAATGATTAATTTTTGAAACCAAAATATATCACCTGCGGGATTTTGAGGACAGAAGGAGCTAACACCAGAATCCGCACTATCTCCTTTTCTATTAGCAGGCATCGCATGAGTGCAGGCTTTGTCTTAGTCTTGTCAATCATAACAAATTGGTTGTTGTCGAATAACCCGCTTTTTGGTTTCCATGGCTCAGCAGTCTGTGATGGCACCATATTTAGAGGACTTGAAACATTGTAAAATTATATGAAAGTGTAAGAGCTAGCATGCTTAAACATACATAGTCATAAGATAAATACCTCACATTCAAAAATTATATAAAAGAACTGTTTCTAATAAACTAAAACCTCAAACTGTTCCTAATAAACTAAAACCTCAAATAAAACCTAAATCTCTGTGTCTATAATCTCCAACTAAAAACTCAAATAAAACCTAAAGATAATCATAATTCTTAAACTTAAAAACTGTAATGCAAAAAATAAAAATTTGATATACAACTCAAATTATATCTAAAAGCAAGATAAAAATTATATCTAACCTAATGTTATTAGCATGCATGCACACAACTCAACATGTGTTCAAAAAGACTAACCTGCAAAGACGATGTCTAACCTGAAAAAAGCTGTAAACAAACAAACATATGCATACACGGTAACAAAGTTTCATCATAAGGGTTTTGAGGGAAAAGAGGCATACCTTTTTCTGTCAAAAAAATCCGATCATATGATCCATTGTTTATACTCTTAGATACCTGCACAAAAACACATTAAAAAACAATAAAACCCTAAAATCTTATTTCTGTTTTAAAAGAGGCGTAATTTTTTTTATGTATAATAAGTTTTTAAAAAGATAATTACTTAATATAATTTTTGTAGATAAATTGTATTTACTATATGATTCCAATAAAATTATAGCCATTTATAGATTATAACTAGACTATAGACCCGCGGGTTTCGCGGGTGTCAATAATTTTTTTTTTATTATAAGTAAAACAAAGTCCTATAAAAAATCGTACTCATAGAAGGATTCATTTTGAATCTTGTTAGTGAAACTATTTCTCCAACTTTTGTTCCAGTAAAAAATTTCTCACTTTTGACTAAACAGATTTATATATATGCTCAAATATACTTGTAAAGCTACAAATTCATGTCAACGTAAATGTGCTATTGAATAATTACTTGAAAGCATAAGTATGTCAGCTAAAAAATTTGATGCCTATGCATGACTTTGATTCTTGACTACAAATTCTAGTGACTTAATTTTTACAGGGAGATTATATTAAGAAGAGAAACTCTGGTTCGGACCAGACACCTAAACACTTCTCTAGCCCACTCTCCATGCTTTCATTCTCAGCTCCCAATCTATCCAATCTACATTGTGCATTCTGCACATTTCTCATGTGACATGACGATTCATATTTACATAGGACTTTTGGTGCAACATCAATACTTTCAAGGTCATTCACAACTCCTTGTTCCGGTTGCTCTTCACATGCCACCCTCTTTTTGTGTCAACTTTGACACCACAACTGATCATCTATTTGGTTTCGAAAATGGCACACAAAAGAATGTTAACAAACACTCAAAAACCATAATAGCTACTTCGCTAACTCCTACTACCGCCCTGATCACTGTTGCAAGCTGGTGGTTATCTCATTCAACTATCATTGTCTGAAAACCTGTGAAAACTACTGCATATTGCGTATGCAGATGCTGCTTCTACTGAGTTATTTTGATCTTACTGAGCAGTTCTTCAATTTGAAAAGTTGTGGGATGCTATCTGTAAGGGAAGCTAATGGATTCTGTATTAGATCAAGTAGTAAGATGCGATCTAGACAGAAATTCGATTCATGAAGCAAATCAAATTATAAGATTTAAAGCATAGATAATACATATTTCACATGCATATAATTTCCTTTCATCATAATTGCTAAAGATAAAGCACAATTATGAATGCCCTTAAGGGCTATTAGTCAAAACGAATCAGTAGAATCATAAAAAGAACGTAATAGAGCCTCACCTTGACTGATATATCTATTTCTGTTTTCCTACTTAGTGTTAGCACTTGACCCTTTATAAGGTTAACAATCACCATTTTTACAAATGAATCAACATCAGTGCCCTATGTTAATTAAAACATTTTACTTCAACATATAAGTCTATACTAATAATTCAAGAAGTTAACACCGTCCCATCGAAGATAACATTCCGACATTCCGAGCATGTCAGCACAACAAATATCTTAGACTACATGTACAAATTCACGGTCGTCTTTACTTGTGGATAAAATAATTGTTTCACATCTTTATATATAACTAATGAAAGAAATGCCATTACCATATAAGATGTCGCCTTGAGGTCGTTGCTGGGAAGTGTTGATGATCTCACAGGTGGGGGTTGGTTTGGTTACAGGAATAGGCATGTTTGGCTTTGATACGCTTACGCAGCGCGTTCGGGGTCAAAGGAACTTCCTTTTCGTCGAGCAAGTTTTTCAACACCCTAAGCAGTGAACCAAATCGTTGTAGTGTAGTATTAGGGTAAGCCACGAGAATTGATATCGTTTTCTAGGGGAATAGGAATGCTAGTGAGAAGTTACTACGCTAAGGTTGGGGTTGAGGAATATTATTTTTTTATCTTTTTATGTTTTTAGGAAATGGAAAGGTACGAATCTCGGGGTTTGGATTTGGGGGTTGGTATTTCTACCGATTACTCTATTCTTCTAATTATCTAATCTAAGGTGTATATAGTCTATGTCTAATTATTGTGTGCTCGTAAGATGGTTTAAAGATGTGTTTACTTAGGTTTTATTACTCCTTAATTATCTCCTATTGATGGTTGAATTGTCACGTCCTTATTCTTAATCGCGTTGTGTGTCTAAGGTCGTAGGGTATGCGTTTATCCCTATCTCTTTGAAACTACCAAAGGTTAATGACTACAAAATCTATAGGTTTATAAACTTTAACTCTAAGGTACTCTTTGGATGGTTTAGCCTACAATGACTCTAGGTACTATAAGCTAAGATTCACAAAGATTAATCAAGCATTAACTACACAACGGATGACCTATCGCAATACTAGATCATTAACAATTAAGATAAGAGACAACCAATCAATATTCAATAATTAAGTTTCATATTCCCTAAGCAAACACACAAGTAAATTAGCCGGACATGGAGAACATGCAAGCATATACACAAGTAATTGAAGAGATAATTGAATTATTGAATTAAAACACTTATCTTGATGTAAGATAGGGTATGAAACCCTAAAATACTGTACAAGACAGCCTTGGTACGGTTTAGGTTTTTACTCCAAAAGACTACACACCGAAAACTAAAAAAATTTAGATTATATATATAAGATTACATATGCGACGGCGTCACCTTATGATTTGTGACGCCGTCGGGTCGCCGTCATTAGGGTTTCGTCTTGGCCACGTTAGTCTTGCGACGGCGTCACCTTATGCTCGTGACGCCGTCCTCTTCTGCTTCTGACGTCGTCTGGATCAAATCTAGGCCGTCTGAGTTGCGACGACTTACTCTTTTAAAGCCTGACACCGTCACTTGTTAATAAGCAATTTGGCTACTGAGTTGTCACAAAAGTTGTCCCGACGGCGTCGCAGTTAAGCAGTGACGCCGTCACCTTCAGTTTTAGCAGCTTGAGTGTCTTGATTCATGACTTTGGCCATTTTCTTCGTATATTCGCGCCTTTTCGTCCAAATAGGTGCCATTTCAGCATTTTGCTTTCAATAGACCTAAAAAGTGAAAAGGAACGATATTAAGTAATAACGGATACAAAAGTGATCAAATAAGGGCTTAAACGACCCCTAAAAAAGGTACATTTTAAAACCTTATCAAATATCCCTACACTTGGTATTTGTTTGTTCTCAAGCAAATGTGCTTTTAGCCAATTAATTTATAAGTTAGGGGTCATGAAGCATTGGTTTAGAACAATTCACAACACATATAAGCCCCGCAAAAGTCATAACAAGCATGGAAATTACATACTAGCACCTCACATGGGGTGTTTGGATACTCACATCTCTCGGGTGTATATGAAATATAACAAGTTGGAAATGGAAGATAAACACTCATTAACCGGTCCTAGTACATAGATTACCATAGGCTTGAGACTAGATCAAACCTCCATCGCTTTGGCGTAAGCACCTAGGAAAGACTATCCAAGAGGTCTTTAAAGGGTTATAATATTAGGCTTACGGTAGAGAAACAAAGGGTTTGGTGGGATAGGCTATTTAGTGGTGGCAAGTCAAAAATCTTTATGTTACAAGCATGCGAAGAATGGCGTTGCTAAGCCAAGACTCGACACTCTAAACTCTAGATAACTGAAATAAACATACATAAATTTAAAGATAAATGTAGGATGGTAGCCTTTTTTTTTTTTTTTTTTTTTTTTTTTTTTTTTTTTTTTTTTTTTTTTTTTTCAACACTCTATTTTTTTTCTTTTTCTCTTTTTCCATTTTTTTTGATTTTTTTTCCTCATACACTTTTACTCTCCCATCCTCTACGATAACATCAAAATGATAGGGATTTATAGGCACATCCCTACACTTGAGGTTTTATTACTCTAATACTAATTTGACCCGAATTGAAAAGATCAAAACACTTGGAGTACATTATTATGCAAATAAAGGGAATTTGAATTTAACGTTCCCTTCCCGTCATTTCATAAACTTTAACTTTTCCCACGAGTCCCAATCGTCCCAAAACTGTGTACAAAGGATATGATTCGACTCAGCAACTTATGCAAGCAACTAGATAATTGAACTAAGGGTTTGGGGTGATAACAATAATGCACTAAAAGTGAGTGCATACAAGATAGGCTAAGGTGATTTGGGTGTACATTTGGGGGTGGGGTGTAAACAATGCTCTTCATTGATATTCTGGAAAACTGAAACATTACGAGAACCGCGAAAAGGATAGGCTCTAAGGGGTTAACTAGGGGTATCGTGTACTAAAGATGAGTACAACGCAAAGGTGTGGGGGAATTACTCAACCGATGTGGAAGAAGTAATTATATTACGGGTATCAAACAAGGGTTATCCTAATGCCTCTTATCATTTAGTTATTCCTAACTACACAAGTGTAGTCTTACTAGCAATCTCGGAATGCATCACAAAACAAGTTCTAGAATCTAGTATACTACCGGTTCACACTCTAAGCATTAAAGATGAATGCTTTAATTCCTACTAATCTAAGGGCTATCCTCACATTTTGGGTGAAATTTAAGTGGTAAAGGGTTTTTGTGCTAGTCATATAATTTCCTATCCATGAGACGCTTTATTAAGACTAATGGCCCACTCCTATATGTCATGAAAAATTTTAAATTTGGTGCCAAAATTACCCTAACCGACATTTTCTCATGGTTTATTACACAAATACAATTGGACAAAGCAAATAATCAAGGATAAGCATAGTTTCAAAGTTCCCGTTTTATTTTCCCTCCCTACACTTAAACTGAACATTGTCCCCAATGTTCCCCGAAAGTATCAAAGTTATGATAATGGAAGGTAATTAAAAACGAAAGAAACTAATACTCCCCTGATTAGCTCGGTAGGATCCGTGTAAAGTGGTGGTTACATCTTTCTTCAAGAAGAACGTTTGCGTGAAAAGCTCCTTCTCATCTTATGTATCTTCTTCTTGGTAAATTAAACCTGCACACTTGAAGAAAACAAACGAAACCTTCGCGTAAAATCGGCGGTAATAATATATATAAGACTCTACTAAACAAGGATATAATGCTTGTGGAATGGATGTTTTATAGAATTTTCTGGAAAATTAAGACCTGAAAATTCCAAAAATTTATTAGCAGCTCAGAAAACGAGAAAAAGTAATCAGTTGTTTTTGCTCCTTCCTGACGCCGTCAGGTTGCGATCCTGACGCCGTCAGGTTATCTTGACAAAATCTGGTCTGCGATTTTCTGGAAAATATACATCTTTAGAATCTGGAAAAATTTCCTGCAAAACACCCATTATGACTCGATACAAGCATTTGACTCGACCAAACACACATATATATCTTTTACTTAATTGAAATTCTCATGTTTACGTTTCTTTTGAAAATATGTGTAATCACTTATCCCTTATGTAAAATACCTTTATATGTAATTAAGACGAGGTTAAAGACAAAATAAAGCATTTTTACAAATTTAAACATGAGAATAAACAATCAATAAAAGATACATGACACAAACAAGCAAACAATTAAGCATGGGTTGCCTCCCATGAAGCACTTTTCTTTATTTATGAGTCTTGTAGCTAGACTCGAAGTCGTGCCCTTACGTGACTTCATTACCGTCACCTTCTTCCTCATGACGGTCTCTATTGGGGGATTCCATGTTGTAAAAGTGCCCCTATGATGCACCTTTCTAAGAGATCGTCCTCTCCCCAATCGGTTCTATATTCCGGTCCTAAGTTCAAGCAATCCTTATAGAAACCGAAAATCTTGGCCATAACATAATCTACTCCTTTCTCATTATCCTCCTCATTCCTATAGTAGACCGATAGTTTAAGTTCCTTCTCATCATTGGAGAGTGATGAAAACTTCTCAATCTTAAACGGCATTTGGTAAGATACATCATCGGTCTCGTCCTTGAATCGCAATATTCCTAAGGAGGGATCGTAAGTCATCCCGGTGCTATCTATGAAAGGTTTTCCTAGAATAACGTGGGACAAGCTAGGATCTATGGCCGTACTAATGTCATCCACTATTATGAAATCCCTAGGAAATGTGAAACCACCTACATAGACGGGCAATCCCTTAACTCTACCAAGAAAATTGCAAATAACCCTAGGATTATCGGGATCTTGCCTAGTTGGGATAGGCTTCTTCATTACCCAATTATAGTTGGTGCTAGTCATGATGTTTATTGGAGACTTGCGGTCAATGTAGGCCTTTTCCACGAAAAGGTGTCCTATGCAACATGGTATGTTAAAATTCCAAGGGTTCCCAAACTTGATCCTAGGGCTCTTCCTAACATACATGTGACGGAGGTCACGTACTAAGTGAGGGTGGCGAGATAGTTCTTCTTCCGCAGGAAACTTATTGAAATAGTCATTGTCTACTTCATCTACTTCCTCGGTTGTTTCATTCATCGGTGTTTCACTAACCTCAAGTATCGTGTCATGGTTCGCTTCGTCATTTGTTCTATTAGGTTCCACTAAAGCGATAGTATTGACGAATTGAACGTGCTTAGCTAACTTACTTGGGTCCTTAATCTCTACACCGGAAGGTTCGGGAGTTGAGATAGCATTAACCTTCCTATCGCTATTGGTCATGGCTTTCAAGAGGTTATCTATCTTCCTATCCATTTCGGCTTGTTGTTGGTTAAAACGGTCTGAGAGCTTAGCTATTTGAGCTTCTTGGGATGCGACTAGGTGTTGCAACATCCCTTCAATGTTTTGTTGGTTAGGGCCGTGAGATGGAGGCCATGAGAAATCATTGGAAGTGAATTCTTTGGTTTGTCCCCAATAAAATTCGGGCTTGCCCTTCCATGCTTCTCGGGCGTCATTAAAAGTCCTAGGTCCGGGTGTTGTAGGGAATATTCCTCCCGTTCCATTAATACGCAAGGATGCGTAGTCAACGGAAGCTTGTTCGGGGAATTGGGTGCAAGTGCGCTTGTTATGAGGAGCACTACACGGCTCACACGAGGAAGAAACTTTGTTCACATGGCGTGAAGACTTAGGATTTTTGTAGGAGCTCATTAGGAATTTAACTTGATCTTCAAGTTCGAGCATCCTACGGTCGGGAGGTTGTGAGTCAATGGGAGGCAAGGAGATTGCCTTAACGGTTTTGGGCAACTCACGGGGGTCATTCCAACTTTCGTTGTCATAGAGAGCAAGGTCCTCTATTATACCCCATGATTCTTCCGCGGTGAGATCACTAAGTTTTCCACCGGCCGCTTGGTCAATGGATCGCTTGGTGGGGAAGTTGACATGATCATAGAAGAGTTGGACTTGGAGCCAAAGATCAATGACGTGATGAGGGACTTTATGAAGTAAGTCCTTGAATCGAGTCCATGCTTCGTAGAGAGATTCACCTTGACGTTGTTGGAACATCAAGATATCATTCCTAAGCTTAGTGGTTCTCTCTGGTGGGAAAAATTGAGCAATGAAGCGAGAGGTGAGATCATCCCAACTTGAGATGGGGCCGGCGGGAAATCGCTCAAGCCAATTACTAGCTTGGTCCCGTAGAGAGAATTGGAAGAGACGCAGACGCGTGGTCTCCCGAGTAGTAGCATCGAGGTCGATGGAATCGACAATTTTAAGGAAATCCTTAAGATGCTGATTAGGATCTTCGGAACGAAGTCCATAGAATGCACATCCGTTTTGCACCAACCGGATGGTGTCGGATCGCAGGACCGTAGTTTGGGCTTGGTCGGGAAGCTCAATGGTGTTCCTATAGCCTAGGTGGCTTGGTCTCGAGTATTCACCAAGAGTACGGCCTCTTGGCGGGTCATTTGGTGGTAGGTTGATGAATGGTGGTTGGTTATCACCTTCCATGATGAAAAGTGATGGGGTTACGAACAAAGGGCACGAAGAAGGGGGATAGACTACGAGGAAGCTAAAAATGAGAAAAAAAGCTTACTTGATGGGAATCAAGCAAGGAAACCTAAACGAGGTGGACTCCTAACTACCTATTCTATTCCCCCGGCAGCGGCGCCAAAAACTTGATACGCTTACGCAGCGCGTTCGGGGTCAAAGGAACTTCCTTTTCGTCGAGCAAGTTTTTCAACACCCTAGGAAGTGAACCTAATCGTTGCAGTGTAGTATTAGGGTAAGCCACGGGAATTTATATCGTTCTCTAGGGGAATAGGAATGCTAGTGAGAAGTTACTATGCTAAGGTTGGGGTTGAGGAAGATTATTTTTTATCTTTTTATGTTTTTAGGAAATGGAAAGGTACGAATCTCGGGGTTTGGATTTGGGGTTGGTATTTCTACCGATTACTCTATTCTTCTAATTATCTAATCTAAGGTGTATGTAGTCTATGTCTAATTATTGTGTGCTCGTATGATGGTTTGAAGATGTGTTTACTTAGGTTTTATTACTCCTTAATTATCTCCTATTGATGGTTGAATTTTCACGTCCTTATTCTTAATCGCGTTGTGTGTCTAAGGTCGTAGGGTATGCGTTTATCCCTATCTCTTTGAAACTACCAAAGGTTAATGACTACAAAATCTCTAGGATTTATAAACTTTAACTCTAAGGTACTCTTTGGATGGTTTAGCCTACAATGACTCTAGGTACTATAAGCTATGGTTCACAAAGATTAATCAAGCATTAACAACACAACGGATGACCTATCGCAATACTAGATCAGTAACAATTAAGATAAGAGACAACCAATCAATATTCAATAATTAAGTTTCATATTCCCTAAGCAAACACACAAGTAAATTAGCCGGACATGGAGAACATGCAAGCATACACACAAGTAATTGAAGACATAATTGAATTATTAAAGTAAAACACTTATCTTGATGTAAGATAGGGTATGAAACCCTAAAATACTGTACAAGACAGCCTTGGTACGGTTTAGGTTTTTACTCCAAAAGACTACACACCGAAAACTAAAAAAATTTGGATTCTATATATAAGATTACATATGCGACGGCGTCACCTTATGATTTGTGACGCCGTCGGGTCGCCGTCATTAGGGTTTCGTCTTGGCCACGTTAGTCTTGCGACGGCATCACCTTATGCTCGTGACGCCGTCCTCTTCTGCTTCTGACGTCGTCTGGATCAAATCTAGGTCGTTTGAGTTGCGACGACCTACTCTTTTAAAGCCTGACACCGTCACTTGTTAATAAGCAATTTGGCTACTGAGTCGTCACAAAAGTTGTCCCGACGGCGTCGCAGTTAAGCAGTGACGCCGTCACCTTCAGTTCCAGCAGCTTGAGTGTCTTGATTATTGACTTTGGCCATTTTTTTCGTATATTCGCGCCTTTTCATCCAAATAAGTGCCATTTCAGCATTTTGCCTTCAAGAGACCTAAAAAGTGAAAAGGAACAATATTAAGTAATAACGGATACAAAAGTGATCAAATAAGGGCTTAAACGACCCCTCAAAAAGGTACATTTTAAAACTTTATCAGGCTTCTTATCAGTGTTTAGTGAACTTCTTACAACAGCATCAGTAAATGATTGTGAAGTTGGTGCTACTGGGCCCTCTTTTGCAACCTACACCCCGAAGGAATATAATTTAGCTACTATTTTCGGAAAAAATATATAGAACCCAAGATAATAAGATTAAATATCATATATAAAATTCTTGTTGGGATAGTAAACACTTTAAAACCTATAAGTTGAGCCATCAGTTACAAAAACACATAAGCATTTTGCTTGCATTTAACGGTAAATAATGGTTAATGCTAGCTATGTTATGGTTTTAGTGATTAGAGAATAAGATAATAAGCATGGCTAAAACTATTTTGCAAAGATATCAACTCACATTTTTTTTTTAATATTCATATGAGTTCCTATGTAAAGCAGAAAACAAATTAGTTGTTTGTAACATAAGTTGGTCATAACCATCTACTTGCTATCACAAAAGCACACGTATAAAAACTACGCCTCATGTCGAAAAAAAATTACATAAATGTAATAAATTTAAGAACTTCAAAACCAACTAACCAAAGTAATCAACATTTAGAGCTCTTAATTTTTAATTGTGACTAACTCGGATTCAAAACCTTCTACAAATAGCGCATTATTATCATGCTATTTCCACATTCTAAGAACCTTGACATTTCATCAAACACGTTATGGCATCCTCCAACTTGCCGCCAAATAACTTATAAGTATACATAATGTTACAATCGTACTAACAACAAATAAACAGAGAGAAATTCGATATCGGAGATGTATAGAAAAACATACCCATGACAAAAAATTGTCTCACCAACTCATTGAGAACAACCTCACTATGATTGATTGAACGCAACTTTAAAGAATTCGATATCTAGGATTCTGATGCTAGCATAGGTTTTGTAAATCTCACATAACTTTAAGGAATAAATAAACAAAAGCAAAACGGTCTTATGAACAATAGCCACTGTTTTTTTATTAATTTTTTCCACAAAACTAATGAAATCCCCAATCAAATAGTTAGGATGAATCATCATAATTTATTCAGTCATGTTGTTGGAATGATTCTTCAAAATTTTTATCTTTTAAACATTATCTAAAACTAAGAACAGGATAATATTTTTTTGAATCACAAAAATTAAAACACCACAATCATACAAATTAAAATAAAGATTCAAATTAGCAAAACCCCTTAAAATGAATCACAACAAAACCCCTAATATGAACCATTATAATTAAAAAAACCCTAATATGAATCGGGTATAAAAAAAATTAATACAAATAAATTATTTACCTTTATCAAATGAATCGGTAATCAGAAACATCAACAAAAGGCCAAATGATTTTTAGAAACTTTGATTTTTGACAACCAGAGATAAAAGATGCATACCGAATATTGTTGATATCAAAATATCAATTGAATCAATATGTCAAGATTGATTTTTTAATAAGAGATTTATGTTTTGATTTAATTCCTGAATTAAAAGAATGCTGATGATATAGAAATTTGGTGAAATATGAGCATACCATAAAAAAAGGGGATAAAGTCAAGATGGTATCAGAAAAGTGACGCGTGTATATATGACGTGATAAATGACGTCAGAATAGGGGGTTGGTGGCATTCAAAAAACTTTTCTTTTATTATATATAAAGATATGCAACATAATTATCAAAATAACTTGTTGCCTAAGTGGTAAACACACAAGTTATTTATCAAAACAACCAAGGTTCAAACCTTCCAAGGAACTTTTTTAATAAACAATTTTCAAAATGCTTAAAAAAATTCGGAAAATTACAAAAAAAAAAAAAAAAAAAAATCCGAAAATTAACAATTAATTGCTTAGTTGGACAACAAATGATTATGTGCCATTAAATTGGATTATATGGCATTGAGGTGGCATTAATGCCATGCCTCCTGTTATATATATATATATATATATATATATATATATATATATATATATATATATATATATATATATATATATATATATATATATATATATATAGGGTCACGTTCAATGCAGAACCATTATTTTGTACAGAACTTTACAGAACCACTTTGGACCAATAAGAATTTAGTATTATTAAATATTTTTATTTAAATGACAAGGGTATAATAGTAAAAACTTAAATTTATTTTCTTTTTGAATTTTTTGATTGAAAACGTTTTTTTTACCCTTATTTTTTGGAGTTGATTTTTTATTTTTTTATATATTTTTTTTTTTACAGCATGCAGTGCATATATGTTTTTTTCAACAGACATGTTTTATAGAAAAATCAAGTGCATATGTGTTTTTTTTAAATATAGTAAATATACATGTGTTTCTTGCATTTAGATGTCAAAACTTATTTGCTTAAATTGGTAACTATATATATGTTTAAAGTGTACATTATTTGACTATCGAAATTTATTACCAAAAACATAAAAACACACATGTACGCTCTAAACAATTTATAACAAACCAAGAACATATATAGTATACATAAAAGTTAATATTAAATAAAATACAATTCATGTACAAGTATCTTGTTAAATATAAATGTGCACGCCGTTTAAAAACATGTGTGCACTCTTCACTTTCTCGTCCAATTCTTTTGAACATATGTGCACGCATTCCAAGAGCATATGTGCACGCTGCGCTTTCTCATTAAATTCATTAGAATATAGGTGCACGCCTTCGAAAAACATGTATGTTTCCGGTGGCCACATAAGCTTCAATCAAAAGCGTATTTCTAGAGCACCAAAAATACAATACCTGTTTTGAAACAAAAACTAAAAATTAATGGTCCAACTATCATTAAACAAAAATAAAAACTAAAAAAAGAATAAATAATTTGCGGTCCATTAATCTAAACCATATAAACATACATGCACAATATCAAAAACATATATGCACGCATAACTCATGAACATCATAAACACAAAATAACACAAATCATTACCTAAATGACTGCTAATAACTTAGTCTCAAGATTTTAACCACATTCACAAACAAGGTGATTGATTACACAGAACCAACAACTAAACCACACAACAGACTACTACTTGATAGTAAGTTGAAAATAATTCATATGTTTAAGCCTCAAAAGACCAAATTTGAAAATCCAAATTACTTCAAGTGTATTGAACACATATGCACACACAATTATATACACGTATCACACAATTAAATCCAACAATAACCAATACCCACTGAATAGTTCATTTTGCAATTAGTGAATTGACAAACTCCATAAAAGATGTAGGAAAAACAAGTAACTAATAACAAAATTTGTACTACATAACATAATGATCTGCATCTTTAGTTTTCAAGATATGTTCAAAGTAATTTTGACTAGCCAATATAATGAGTATAATATAAGAAATTTTGACCAGCCTTTAAGAAATTGTGACACAACATTACTCTTCCAGCCACATACAAAAATCAATAGAAACAAAGCAATGGACGCACACAACCTACCTCGTCAATCATTTATTCAATAAACTCGAGATGGAAAAAAATATAATTTAACAGGTCAAAATTCATTAACTACTGACAAACCAACCACATACCAGATCGTGTAAAAAAAATAATCGAACTTCCAATTAAATACAAAATAATAACGATTTGATTACCTTTATCAAAATCAAACTTTTAATCGGCCAAAAACGGGATCGAGATTATTGCGATGTTTTTATGTTTGTGACAGATGATTATTTAGTTAGATCTAATTTTGGAGGCTGTGAGAGGGAGAGAATGTGTGAGTGGTTTCTTTTTCCTTTGACCTAATCTCCATAATAAATGACGGTTTTAAAAAATAAATTAGATGATATTCCAATATTACCCTTCCAGTATCTAAAAGGTAAAATCTAAAGTTTTATTTTATTACAATTGTGCCACACATCATTTAGACCATTGATTAAGCTCATCCAATGGTCCAGATTCATTTTAATTGGTTCTGTAAAGTTCTGTACATAAAACTGGTTCTGCATTGAACACTACACTATATATATATATATATATATATATATATATATATATATATATATATATATATATATATATATATATATATATATATATATATATATATATATATATATATATATATATATAGGGTAGAGTTAAAATGAAAAGTTTCTTATAATGAAAAGAATGAGAAGGCATGTGGAGGTGACATGTGTCACCTTTGCCACATCACCATGCCATGTGTCACCCCCACCCCACCCCACCCACCCACCCACCCACCCACCCCCCACCCCCCCGCGCAAAAAAAAAAAAAAAAAAAAAATTCCCGCCAAAAAAAAATTTTTTTTGGGCAAAAAAAAAAAATTTTTTTCCCGCCAAAAAAATTCCCGCCAAAATTTATTACTGCATCACAGTTATAAAAATACTGCATCACAATCATAATTGTGATGCAGTAATTTATAACCTTAATGCACTAAAATCATAATTATGATGCAGTAAATTTATAACCGTGATGCAATAACTTATAACCTTAATGCACTAATAAGTTTTGGTACATCTTTATTATAAGTTACTGCATCATTCCACAAAAGGTGTAGATTGGCGGGAACACCCTGGCCCCGGATGCCTTTTGGCACCAGCCATTGTCCACCCCACAAAGAATAGCTCCGGCAACTCTCCTGGCCTAGTGGGGCACCAACTGGAGTGAGCACGAGCCAAGACTTGGACCCCTAAGCTCTTATTCCACAAAGTCTCTCCAGTGTGTCCACAGGTTTTGCGGAGGTGGGTACCTATATGAAACAAATGCCAAGGATGGGACTTGATCTTGGGTCAATTGACTCAAGCACAAGTGCTCCAACCATTGGACTAATGCTCCATTGGTAAGTTACTGCATCATAGTTAATAGTTCAGTGCATCAACTATGATGCACTAAAATCAAGGTTATAACCTTAAATGCACTAAAATCATGATTGTGATGCAGTAACTTTATAATTGTAATGCAGTAAGTTATAACCTTAATGCACTAAAATAATAATTGTGATGCAGTAACTTATAACCTTAATGCACTAATAAGTCTTGGTGCATCTTTATTATAAGTTACTGCATCATAGTTAATAGTTAAGTGCATCAACTATGATGCACTAAAATCAATGTTATAACATTAATGCACTAAAATCATGATTGTGATGCAGTAACTTTATAACTGTGATGCAGTAATTTATAACCTTAATGCACTAAAATTATGATTTGTGATGCAGTAACTTTATAACTGTGATGCAGTAAAAAAATTTGGCGGGATTTTTTTTTTTTTTTTGCCCAAAAAAAAAATTTTTTTTTGGCGGGAAAAAAAATTTTTTTCGGGGGTGGGGGGGGGTGGGGGGGCGGGGGGTGGGGTATGGTGATGTGGCATGATGATGTGGCAAAGGTGACACATGTCACCTCCACATGCCTTCTCATTCTTTTCATTCTAAGAAACTTTTCATAATAACCCAAACCTATATATATATATATATATATATATATATATATATATATATATATATATATATATATATATATATATATTGTTCTTTTAATTATATAGATTTTTAGCATCAGAAAATATTTCAAACTTAAAAGATGTTATAATAGGAAAGAATTTTAATTTTTTTTTTGTATAAAAATATATAATATTTATGTGAATTCGGTTTTCGGTCTGGTTCGAGTTTCATTTTGCCAAAACATATCTAAACTGAAAACCGAATATCTAAATCGGCTATGTTAATTTTTGGCAAATTCAGTTGGTTTTATCTATCACCTCGATTAATAAAGGTGATGTGCACCATGTATGTAGCAGTTTTAAAAGTATTAAATGTGTTATCTATTTGGCCATTTATATTATGCTAATATTTTACGCTTTGTTAAACTGATAGATACAAACAAAGTGGTGACAAATTGTGACAGCGGTTCTTGCAAGCATGATTCAGGCAAGTAAAATAGTATAATCTGTTTCGCTCAAATGAGGGCATTATGTTTTTTTTTTTTATTTTTTCAATATTGCACGCTTTCTAAATGATCTTAGAGTTAATTGCATTTTTGGTCCTTGTGGTAAGGCCAAATTGAAGGTTTGGTCCTTAAAACTTTGAAAGTGCAATGATAGTTCCCATTTTGAAGTTTGGATTGCAATTTTGGTCCCTGGATAAAGTGAAATGACTAAAATACCCTTTATCTTATTCAGAGAAGACAAGGGTAATTTGGTCATTTCACACCGATTAAGGACCAAAAATGCAATCCAAACTTTAAAATAAGGACTATCATTGCACTTTCAAAGTTTTAGGGACCAAACCTACAATTTGGCCATACCACATGGACCAAAAATGCAATTAACTCATGATCTTATATTATTTGACTAAAGGATATTACTACTTTAGGTATGAATAAGCAACGACCATTAAACAATTTCATTACATGTGGTGATAACAGGCGTGCAACTGAAGCCACACAAAGTCATTTAAATACTCAGTTGTGTTATGTTTTTGAAAAATCGTTGTAATACCTATTTACCACCCTTTGTTCCTTTTTTTAACTGTATAGGTCCTAAGGTGATGACACACAGGCAAATGCAAAATGCGTGCGGTACTATGTATGGACATAATACTTGCATACAATCGATAGTTGACAGGCGAGTGGTTATATAACACTTTTTCTTAAGCTTACGATATATCAAATATGTCTGTACATGTTTATCTACAGTTTATGCAGAGAATATGAAGTTATAGAAGATGAAAGTAGATTATTTCATATGAGTGTAACCGGTTACTATAACCAATAATTTGAATTCAAACTGCTGAAATGTGACGGGTTCACCTCCCATTTTTATATCCATATTTAAAAAACTTTGTCTATAAAAAGTATTTTCTACTTGCTGTTTTGCAGGTTTTAGGATGCATCTTTTGCAGAAGTTGCTCATGTTGATTATACTCTTTTTTCCAGTTAATCCAATGAAGATATTGATCAATATATATTAGCAAACTATCTATGCCGCAAGAGTTCTAATGTTAATGAACCTAGAAATGCAGTCTTATTGTTAATACAAATATCGTCTAAAAAACGTTATTTATATTTTACGACATTTGTTATATTTTGTTGTTAACAATAATAAATTTCATTTTAGCAAAAGTATAAATCTTGTCTAAACTTTTACATATAGCTACAAGTTTTTCTTAAACACAAAATATTTTCAACATTTGTTCACAAAATGGTAGTTTGTCACTTTAAGAAAAATGCCACAGTTATATGTGACACATTACATTTTTAATCTTCTCCAAGTAAATTAGTTTTTACAACAAAACAAAAATGTGTCTTAGAAAAACATATATGATCAAACATTGTTTTTCACTCATCTAATTAAATCAATTTAGTTTGCTAACATGTACATTACAATAGTTATTTACATAAACATATAAAATTAAAAATGAAAATGCATATTACATCATGTCTTGCATCATGATTGAAATCCTTGAAAGATTTATTGGATATTTTGTTTAGATTGCCACTCAACATATCAAATGTAATCTTGGTAAGATATGTTAGGATCTTGGTAAGATATGGTGAATATTTGGTTAGATTTGTGAAGATTTTCTAACAGACCCCACGGAACCAAAAATTAACACGGACAGAACCAATTTTTTGGTTCAGTGTGATCCGTGGTTTGCTGGGCTCTTTGCCTATAAATAGCAAGCCACACCAAGTTGTTTTATCATCCCTCATAAGCATAAAACACATACATTCTCTCATTCTCTTTCATCTAACTCATTCTCATTTCATTTTTAGTGATCCTCTTTTGTAGCAAAGAAGATCAAGGCATTTCAAGCTTCAAGGAATTGTTGCAAGTCTTGTTTGTTGGAAAATTTAGTGCACTTGTGGGATTAGTTCACACCTTGTAATGGGTTAGGAGGTACGGAGTGTACACCCATAAGGTCCATGAACACCCTGACTCTTATAGTGGTTTGTATCGGTAGTGCTAGTAGAAAGTATTGCTTGTGGTTTCCACTGATAACCAGTGTTTCCACTGATAAACAGTGTTTCCACTGATAAGCAGTGTTTCCACTGAAGCTTGTGTTTTCCACTGAAGCTTGTGGTTTCCACTGATAAGCAGTTTTTCCACTGAAGTGCTATGAAAGTACTGCTAGAGGTATGAAAGTACTGCTAGTGTTAAAGTACTGCTAAATGGCAGTTACAACTGCTTAATGACCACGTTTAATTGGTCATGTAACCACTAACAGCTATAATGGGGATAGTTATGAGGTGATTAATGGGCCGATTAATGCTCATAATTCCATTTGAACGGCTGAGAGTAATGTCCTATAAATAGGATATCTGATTATGCATGAAAGACACATAGAAAACACTAAACACTTATAAGCGTAAGGGTTATTGAATTGTGCCTAATTCTATAACTGCATTTGGTCTTATCCCAAGTAGATATTCGTGTAACCCATGCATTAGGGTCGAATAGTTTACTTTGGAAAGTGATCACACGATTCCAAGTGATATCCGGTAACCACCTAGTGGTATTTGTTTCTGCTGAAGTTGATTATCTAACCATGCTACTGGGCTCACACCACCAACAATCAAAGTAAACTATTTTGTGATAATCAATGGCTGCTGCTGCAATGAAACACATGGCTTCAAACTTTGCTAAGCTGGACAAGTTTGAAGGGGTGGACTTTAGGAGGTGGCAGAAGAAGATGCACTTCTTGCTGTCAAGCATGAGTGTGGTGTATGTGCTAACTACACCAATTCCTGATGATGAGGATGATGCTACTGTGGAGCAGATCCGGAGGAGGAGCAAATGGGAGAATGATGACTACATATGCAGAGGTCTTATTCTCAATGGTATGTCTGATGCTATGTTTGATATTTATCAGAACTTTGAATCTTCCAAAGAACTGTGGGATTCCTTGGATGCCAAATATATGGCTGAGGATGCATCAAGTAAGAAGTTTCTTGTTAGTAATTTCACAAATTACAAAATGACTGATTCAAGACCAGTTATGGAACAATACAATGAACTTCTTGGAATACTTGGAAGGTTTGCACAACACCATATGAACATGGATGAGGCTATCAAAGTCTCTTGTGTCATTGACAAACTCCCTCCTTCATGGAAAGATTTCAAGTATACCTTGAAACATATGAAGGAGGAGTTAACTCTTGTTGAGTTGGGCAATCATCTGCACATTGAGGAATCTCTCAAGGTGCAGGATAATGACAAGCCAAAGAGTAGCAATGCTACTGGTGCATCTGTTGTCAATATGGTGTGTTAGTGCAAATATTATGATATTTAATCTATACAGTCTCGTTTGTTTTGATTGATGACAAACATGTAACTTGTAATACATAACGTAAAATGTACAAGTTACTTGTAATTACATTTGTCTCAACATACATTCAACACCTCTCGATGTCTCAAGTCCTCGTATGTTACAACACAGGTTCGTACATGTTTGTTATGTGGCATTATGATCAAACCCATTAACAAATCATTTAGAATGTTTAAAATACGTTTCGAGTCACTAAGTATTTTAATAGGTTAACCATTCTATTTCGAACCTCATTTTACATTTTGCATTCACAAGTATTTCAAAAGGTAACTAGACATTTTATCAACTAGTTACATAATACATTTTACAAGTTTACTTTGATAAACCTTTAATCTAAAAATGGAAATACATGTTACATCATGTCATGCATCATCTTTGAAATCCTTGGAAGATCACTTGAATATTTTGGTTAGATTGACACTCAATATATCAAATGTGATCTTAGTAAGATTTGGTAATATCTTGGAAAGATTTGAAGAAAGATTTTTTAGATTTTATGTCAGGTACCCACGGCACCAAATTGTATAAAGGACGGAACCCTTTTAAGGGGTCCGTGGTCCGTGGACGCTCCTGTCCACTTTTGGCTATAAATAGAAGCCCATTGTTTTCCCATTTCTTCACCACTTAAAAGCACATCTTCTCCACCTTCTTGCATACATTTAGATCAATCATTAACAATGTAGTAACACACATTAAACACCCTAATGATCATGATCATAATGCTTCTAACATTCATCTTTGTTGTAAGCATACTCTTTGATCAACCAAGGAAATCTTGGAGATCTAGCCATCCCCACTCACCACAAGTTGAAGATCTATCACAAGAAGTTTACGGAACTTGTGATCTTCATCATGAAGGCTTCCTATCAATGGAAGTTCATTTAGAAGTAGTTATTCATATCCATTAGACATTTGTGTCATGGATCATTAGTGTAAACATCATTGCATCATAACAACACTTTCACCAAACTAGATTAGATGGTTTATGTGTTTGTGCCATAAAACACAAGGTTTATTATGTTGGGCCATAAAACATATTGGGAGTGGTTGTACCCTTGTAAAAGAACTCGACATCTAGCTTAGTGTCGGAAATATTGTATAGGCGACGTTAGGTTGGTTCTACCTCGAACTAGAACCCGGTATTTAGCTTTGTACCGGAAAAAGTGTAAGCGACGATTGTAAGGTTTTCTCCGCCGAGAAGGGAGCTTGTTGATTTAGTGAAGTAACTCTCGAGTTGGGTACTCGGGGAGTGGAGTAGGGCGGAAAGGAGATCCGTGACCGAACCACTATAAATCCTCGTGTTCGGTTTGCACTTTCCTTTCTTTATCTCTTTACTTTTATACTTGCACTATACTATTGTTTGTGATGTGGTTTGATGTTCATGATTGTGTGACAACTTTGTTTACCATGCTTTATATTAGTCACAAACAATAATTGGTACTTTCATATTATAACAAGCTTCATAAGCAATTTGATACTAAAGATCTAAAGTTTTTAAACGGTAACGTATTCACCCCCCCTCTACGTTTCCACAATTGGTACCAGAGCCACGTAGCTCGTATTTTCAAAACAAATGGTTTTTAAAATAGAGTACGATCCATGTAGCAAATTACCATTGAAGCGAAAAATAATATGAAAAATGCTTTGCTTGTTATACTTAGAAATTTTGTTGTTAAATGTAACTTTGTATACAAGCTTGAAGGTTTTCTTGAAAAGTAAAATAAAAAAGTTTGTTGAAAGAACTAGTAAGTATTGTATTGTGTGCTCATAGAGAATTTACGAAGAAATATGATTTTAAAGAAGTGTTTGGGATAACTATAAATCTAGTTGAAAAATCACCTCCATAAATGTTTAAGATAAGTTACATAAGTAGATATATTGTTAAATATGTGTATTATATGTTTACTATGAAATCTAGTAAGTCGCACACGTTTTCTCTATGTCAAATACTAGTTTTGGTGAATCTGTCTCAGAGGACCACGGCACCAAATCTTATAAAGGGCGGATCCCTTTATTTGGTTCCGTGGAATCCGTATGTACAGTATGCAGTTTTTTGGGCAACTTCAAAAAATCATAACTAATTAACCGTAAGTCCGTACGAGTCGAGCCACCTATCATTTTAAAGGGAATTGAGTCTACTTTCATTTAAAAATACTCTCATGGCCTGAGTCTAATTTTAAATAAGTGAAATAGACCAAATACTACAGTATGTCTAAAATATTGAGTTTCGCTTTAACATAAAAACTCAAAATTTTGAATCAAGCAATTTAAGTTGGTATTCTTAGAACTTTGATACAACTTCCTTTGAAACTAAATAATTTGGTAATATGTTTAAAGGAAACTAATCAAGCTTGGTATACATCGTCATATTTAAACGCAAAATGACGAAAAGTGTCTTTCTTGTTATGCTATGCTAAATGACCACTTGTTTATGTTGTTTGCATATATGTTGCTTGCTTATTTTTCAAATTGTTGTTTACACTTATTTGTTTGCATAATATAAGTGTCAATCTTGCCATGTTATTTATTCACTTGTTTGACGATTTCTTGTTTATGCACAATAGGTTATTTGCTAGATTTTGTGCACTAAGTTTGGAAAATTATTTTACCATCGCTTGTAGAATTAGATCACTTCGTTTGCATAGGTTACTAACATCTCGCATAATTTATGAAATGTCATAACTCACTTAGCAATGAGTACTAAGTAAATTAGTCAAGTACTTTGAAAAATGAAGGTGTTAAGAGAGTGTTTGGTACAAGGACAAAAACAATGTTGTATGATGTAATTTATTTGTTTTTACTTTGTAGGATGATAATATGACTTAAAACAATGTTGTATGGCTAACCGGTTTATGCAGGTGGATAGCACAAGTGTGTTATCAAATTTTACCCATTTTCACTTTTATGTGAAAATCGTTAGCCCTTGGTCAAAGTCTATGCTCCACCATATTTGTATATGTGGTATCGACTTTTCCTAACTAGAAGTAATTAATGTCACATGTTTTAAGCAAAATTTCAGGTTTCGGAAAACTCCCCGACACCTAAAAAATGGGTCTGTGAACTTTTCTGATGTCCACGGATCAGACGGCACCAAAATGTTGGTACCGTCTGTTATGTATTTTGGTACCGCCATACCTGTACAGGCGGACCAGGCGGCACCAATTTAAGGGTTCCGGCTGTGTAAAGAAATGGTGCCGTGAATCCTACAGGTAAGTTATTGAATTTTACTAAATCCCGTAATCTTATTTACCAAACTTTGTTTCTAGGATAGTTGTTAATGCATATCTTTCATACCTCACTCCACACATCCTCAATGGATTAACTTAGGATGTTTGACATGATTTTAGACACTTCCATCTCATTAGAAACTACCATCTTTGTATGGATTAACATCAAATCCATGAATCCTTAGTTCCATAAATCAACACATTCAAGATGATCATTTTCACACCTTCACTGTTACTTTTCCTCAAGCTTAGCATTTCTTAAAGTAAAATCAAAATGACTAAATCCTTAACCTCAAATAAGCCACTTAAGAAAACCACTAGGATTAGCATTCGATCTTGTTGCTTCATTAACTTGAGCTCTTCATCCTCAGACTCATTACCTCTCAACATCTCATCACCCATTCAAGATGTGAACTTTCTAAACTTGAGTACTCCAACTCCACCACCAATAATCACCCACCATCATCCAAAACAACTTCACTACCATAGTCTCCAAAGCTTGTTCCTATCAAACTTTGTGCAACACCACCAACATCTCCTCACCCGTTTGCGGATGACTTAGATGACTTACCGAGACTAATAAACATAGACTCATTATTTGCAAAGATATCATACACAAGTCTAACATATGACTATAGATATTTTTTTGTATCTACATGTATTGCCTCACCTGGTTAACATGAAAATAATGTGTCATCCTTCAAGACAATAAGTATTTACATCGAGTCATAACTCACACATATGTTAAATACATATTATCAAGTCTTGTTATCCTTGAGTTCAATCTAAGCTTTATAACCTCACCAAATTAGGATTGACAACTTAAGTATTTCATCCGAAATATTCAAGTATATGCGACTTACGATTGTAGTCATTAAAAGTCATATCCGAAAAATCAACACCCAAGTATTTTAACAACACATGTTGAAACACTTATCCAAAACAAACAACCCACGGTGCCACTTATCCCTCTTTGACACCTACTATCCCTCTTCTATCTTTTGGCACTATTAACCGTATTGCTCATGAACTTCCAAGAGTATACTTTAAATCAAACGTGCCCTTTCAAGGTGAACCTATACCTCAGCCCCTAAGCTTCATAGACATAACCAAAACTTCAAGCACTTCACCCGCTAGTTGTAGTAACCAATGAACCATAAGAATTAGTATCCGTACTTTTTGTGTTCAACATCTGTGGACAGATAATCAACCTAAGTACTCCCATAGCACAACAAACCCCTACATCACCACATCCTTATTTAGACACACTAGAAGACCTACCACCTAGATCAACCAATCCACCATCCTTGCCATCATTTGAATTCGTTGAGTGTATTGTTCAAAAAGCCCTTGTGTCCAACACTTGTACTGAATCAAATGCACGTTTGAATAAACTCAACCATCCTTTCCCACATATAAGGACTTAGATAATTCATTATGGCTAGAACCTCAACTATCAAATAAGCATGGTGCTCTTGGTAATTGTTTTCAATTTCCACTAGGTATAAGTAGTACTACCTTCACCAATAATCAAAGTATTAGTAATACTTTGTCGTTAAACTTCTGCATAAATTTCGTTAAACTTCAAATCAACATTTTAACAACATATGTTAAAATGCAATCTCAAAGCCAACATCATACACCCCAAGCAACAATGACTCTTGAGGAGTATACATAAGAAACTCGAGTGAATTCCTCTTGTCATCATCTAGTGAATATAATCTTGAGACCAAGTTTATTTAGATGGGACTATCCGATTCAAACACTTTGGCTTCATATCTTCATTTAGGAAAACATGATGTTTTGAAGAACATTATGACTAAGATTCATGCGTTAAACTTTCATTTTGTTAAAAGGATATTGTATATCCTATGCATCACTCTTGCGACATAAATAGTTGTGTTACAAGAGATTTCATTACACCTCATTAGCTAAATGATCTTGAAACAAACATCTACAAGTTCTGTGAACTAGCATATTCAATTCATCTTGTCATACTTGTTTTCATAAGCATGATAACTTTATCCCATGGGATAATCTCATTTGTTGAAAGATACTATTTGTATCTATTTCCTTTCAAGCGTACATCATAACCTAACCTTGCTCAAACCGAGTACACATCCAAGGTTAAAACTACACAATTTTAGAGCATACACAAGATCTATTGAAGTTGGTAACCTCACTTAGATTCTTGTTAAATAATGTTCCAAAGAGCTTTCTTGAGAACGTTCTTAGTTTAACATATTCTATTCTCTAGTCTTAGATGATCAATTCACATTTAAAGTACAAGATGTCATCCATTAGATCATACAATTAGCTGTGTAATTTGAACAACTTTCGATTCTAAACACAAGATTAAAACACATTGTTTATCAAACACACCATTGTTAAAATTCATGTGTATAACATGACATCTTCATCTCCTTAGTAATATTGCATATTAGTTGTGTCACATTAAGCCAAGTATTGGTAAACTATCATCTTTTATACACTTTAATAGGCAAAAGTGGGAGTTCCCATCTTTCTAACATGAGAATGATTACTGGAGAATCTATTGCACTAGAAACTCAATTTGACCTAACGGTTGAATTGCTTCCTGGAGAGAAGTTGGGTATGTGGAATCACCCGTAAAAATGGTCGTGTTTAGCCTTAATTGAGCACCGCTAGTAATAGTCTCATATTCATTCTCCAACTTGAAAAATCTGTTTTCCTATACTTGCCTAAAGTAAGTGTTAAAACATTGATAGTTTTCCTCGCCTTAGGAATACTAATCAAACAAGTAGTATATATGATTTTTCTTTTAAAACCAATTGCATTGCACTTACATGTGTTGATTACATGTTCTTGTTTAATACGATAAGTTGATTTGACATTATCTTAGTGTTTGATAACAAGTCAAATGTGTAAACCTTAGTACGGTTTTATCTTTATAATGCTTGTATTGTTGTTTCATGCTACTAAACGTTTAAACCTAAACTTTATTTGCATGATACTTACTTTTGAATTATTTTTAGCATGATTAACATGTTACTTATGAACTCATAATATGCTATTTTGATACGTGATAATTTTGATATGATATATTTGTGTTTGAAAGCTATTAGTTGGCATTCATTACATCTATGTGTAGTACGATCCAAATGATACATGCTCCAAATTGTTATGTCTTGAACATGGCTTGCATGAATCTTTCATCTTGTTTCTTTTGCTTCTTGTCACACTATTTGTTTGCTACGTATGCACATATAATCTGTCAAAGTGCTTTTGGTATGACTAACTTTTAGAAGCCTTTTTATCTTACAAATTAATCACATAGATTATTGTATATCCAAGTATGCTTAAGTGTCTAAGTCTAATGACAAAACAATCTCATAATGAAATGTCTTGAATAAAGTCGTATTCTTGCATATTATGATTGTTTTGATGCTATCTTGTGTGGTGATTTCTTGTCTACTAAGTGCAATGTGTTGTTTTTGCTTATATCATATGTTATCATTTGATTTATATCATGTTAACATATTTTGTCACTAACAAATTTGTTTTGTAGGTTGATAACAAATTATTTGTTATCTCACTTGGTTCTAACTTTTATATGCTCATTTTGCATAATCCCTTTTATTGCTACGTAGATTAGTAATATGCTGTATGGGACCCCTACACTTGCATATAGTTTAAAAGCATATAGAATTAAGTTCTAGAGGGTTGACTTTGCATTTTTGTCTTTCAACCGACCTCTTTCCAAATCTCATTTTTGCTTCCGCTTTCCAAAAATCATCTCCATCATTATTTAGTTATAACAATACTCTAATCATCTTCACTTCCTATTAGAAATCCACATGCCTCATTATACGATCATCTCGTATTAATCGAGAAGAGGTACGTGACTTTAAGGATGAAGTTCATTGTATGCTAACCATCATCCAGTAAAACATCACTAAGCTCACCTCTTTCGTTAATACCAAATAACCTCCTAAACACTTTGTTGTCATTCCTTATTTGATACATTACACATTATGTTGGATGTCCACCAATTAAGGGGGAGAGAAATTCATTCACATAATTGTCTTCAGTCAAATTTTATGTCTCTTAGACTCTACAATACCAACACATAGGTAAACACCACTTAGCTAAAGCCGGTTCATGAAACCACAACTAGTTCAACCTTTTTCGCACCAATATCTCATCATGTGTTTTTACAAAACGTCTTCATCTCCACATATAGGATTTTCCTTAAACTAGCACCTTACAACTTCACTATCTAGAACACCATCATAGGATCTTATCCTTTTCTCGCTTATCATGCATGTCCTTGTCAGTGCAAACGATATATTAATCAAAACAGCCATTTCCAACACGTTGGTCCATCCAACTCTCACTTATATGATGTCATTCTCATCCTCATATAGGTACTCATTATTATTAGTATTTTCCATATTGTCTTCACTTCTTTTCAAAGTGATAATCATCAATGTCGGTCAAAACCATGCTAATACTACCTTTCCCATTGTCACCTAGAATAGGTCATTTTTATAATTCGTGTCAATCGATGAACGAATTTATCTTCATGTTATCACTTTTAGATAGAACACATTACTGATTACTCTTGGGTTAAAACATATGAGAACTTGCTCAAAACAATAGGTTGTTGGCATCAATAAATCATTCAAATCATAACCCTTATGCATCATTGAAATGCAATGTCCATTCATATTTTTTTCTTAGCTTTGGTCACTTGACTTGACGAAAGGATTGCATGAGTCCATATTTTTTATATTTGCTATACATATGAGTTTCTAACTCCTTAATAGCTTCCTACCTAATCACCACCACCTTCCATCACCACTTTCACTAAATCATCACCATCATGGATTAGTGAAAAACTTACTTTTGTAAATCTCGAGTCATCTACCATCACCACATGATTCCTACAAGTAAACCGACACCAACACTAGCACCACTAGTGGCACACCCGGTGGGAAACTTCATATCTTCTTTCTAGGAACTATTTTGTAGTTTTTTATCACATTATATTCTCACTTTTCTTATGATTGTAATTAGGAGACTACACTTCATGAGATCTTTGATTATATCATTTATCACATATATACATCTTATTTTTCTTTGTGAAAAAGATGAAATATATTGCACTAATGTTTTTCATTGTAGGTTCATCATCATATACACTTGATTGTATATAATTTACTCATCTAAAGATGAAGTTTGGATCAATTATTTTTCTTATTTTAGGTGCTTCTTGACACCATAGAACAAGGAGGAATGTCCTTTAAGCACTCATATTGCATCGTCTATACACTTGGTTGTATATGACATATTTGTCTAAAGACAAAGCTTCTATTATACTAATATTTATTTTGAAGGTTCATCTTGACGCCCTAGAGCAAGGGGAGCTTCCGTCAAGAATTTACTGAGTGCATCTTATATACACTTTGTTGTATATCACTTATTCGTCCAATGACGAATATAGTTTTGCACTAATATTTTTTTTGTAGGTTTTTAATTATACCCTGACGCCTCAAACAAGGGGGAGCGACCGTCAAGGGGGAGCATGCACGCATTTAGCATCATTCTCACTTTTCAACAAGCATTTGTGCTTCGATAAAAGTGGAGAAAATAGGCTAATATTGCTATGCATTTTTCTTTTTCATATATTTCTCATAATTTTTGTTGCATAAAACTAACCTTGATGTAGGTTAAGACTCTTAATTTGATCCATGGATCCGCTACCTAACAAGGAACGGATTGAAGTAGATGATTTAACTTCACTAGGGATGATGCAAGCTCGCCTTTTTGGGGAGAAATGAAGTTAAACTCCAAGGACACGCCCTTTTTGTTTCGACAAAAGGGGGAGAAGAGTGTAAACGGAGAAGGTAATGTAAAGGTAGTAAGGATACAAGTAACCTTTTACATTTTACTTTCTATTACGTTTACATATATTTGTCATCATCAAAAAGGGGGAGATTGTTAGTGCAAATATTATGATATTTAATCTATACAGTCTCGTTTGTTTTGATTGATGACAAACATGTAACTTGTAATACATAACGTAAAATGTACAAGTTACTTGTAATTACATTTGTCTCAACATACATTCAACACCTCTCGATGTCTCAAGTCCTCGTATGTTACAACACAGGTTCGTACATGTTTGTTATGTGGCATTATGATCAAACCCATTAACAAATCATTTAGAATGTTTAAAATACGTTTCGAGTCACTAAGTATTTTAATAGGTTAACCATTCTATTTCGAACCTCATTTTACATTTTGCATTCACAAGTATTTCAAAAGGTAACTAGACATTTTATCAACTAGTTACATAATACATTTTACAAGTTTACTTTGATAAACCTTTAATCTAAAAATGGAAATACATGTTACATCATGTCATGCATCATCTTTGAAATCCTTGGAAGATCACTTGAATATTTTGGTTAGATTGACACTCAATATATCAAATGTGATCTTAGTAAGATTTGGTAATATCTTGGAAAGATTTGAAGAAAGATTTTTTAGATTTTATGTCAGGTACCCACGGCACCAAATTGTATAAAGGACGGAACCCTTTTAAGGGGTCCGTGGTCCGTGGACGCTCCTGTCCACTTTTGGCTATAAATAGAAGCCCATTGTTTTCCCATTTCTTCACCACTTAAAAGCACATCTTCTCCACCTTCTTGCATACATTTAGATCAATCATTAACAATGTAGTAACACACATTAAACACCCTAATGATCATGATCATAATGCTTCTAACATTCATCTTTGTTGTAAGCATACTCTTTGATCAACCAAGGAAATCTTGGAGATCTAGCCATCCCCACTCACCACAAGTTGAAGATCTATCACAAGAAGTTTAGGGAACTTGTGATCTTCATCATGAAGGCTTCCTATCAATGGAAGTTCATTTAGAAGTAGTTATTCATATCCATTAGACATTTGTGTCATGGATCATTAGTGTAAACATCATTGCATCATAACAACACTTTCACCAAACTAGATTAGATGGTTTATGTGTTTGTGCCATAAAACACAAGGTTTATTATGTTGGGCCATAAAACATATTGGGAGTGGTTGTACCCTTGTAAAAGAACTCGACATCTAGCTTAGTGTCGGAAATATTGTATAGGCGACGTTAGGTTGGTTCTACCTCGAACTAGAACCCGGTATTTAGCTTTGTACCGGAAAAAGTGTAAGCGACGATTGTAAGGTTTTCTCCGCCGAGAAGGGAGCTTGTTGATTTAGTGAAGTAACTCTCGAGTTGGGTACTCGGGGAGTGGAGTAGGGCGGAAAGGAGATCCGTGACCGAACCACTATAAATCCTCGTGTTCGGTTTGCACTTTCCTTTCTTTATCTCTTTACTTTTATACTTGCACTATACTATTGTTTGTGATGTGGTTTGATGTTCATGATTGTGTGACAACTTTGTTTACCATGCTTTATATTAGTCACAAACAATAATTGGTACTTTCATATTATAACAAGCTTCATAAGCAATTTGATACTAAAGATCTAAAGTTTTTAAACGGTAACGTATTCACCCCCCCTCTACGTTTCCACATGGTGGAGCATAACAACTCCACCAGGTACAATGATAACAAAGGCAAACGCAAATATCATGATAGCACAAAGGCAGATCTTAACAAGAAGGCAACTCCTACTTGTTGGAAATGTGGCAAGACTGGTCACATTAAAAGGGACTGCAAAGATGTTAAAATTGATGGTAAAGTCAATGGATCAGGCACTAATGGTTCAGGGAGTGGTGGTTCTTCCAACTCACTGAAAGGTCAGAATATGTTTAATAAGTCTTTTCAGATTTATTATGTTACATATGTATCTGAATCTAATTATGTGCAGGATGATGATTTTGCGTAGTGGGTTGACTCTGGTGCAACAGTTCATGTGTGCAAAGATAGAAGTTGGTTCAAGACTTATGAGTCACTGAATGATGGTTCTATTCTTCACATGGGAAATGAGTCAACAGCCTTGGTGCATGGTCATGGTTGTGTAGATCTTAGGTTTAGTTCTGGAAAGATTGTAACTTTGTTTAATGTTATTCATGTTCCTGATACAAGGAAAAACTTGGTTTCAAGTAGTGTTTTGAATAATCATGGATATAAACAAGTTATTGAGTCTGATAAATTTGTGCTTTCTAAGCATGGTGTTTTTATTGGTTTTGGTTATTTATGTAATCAAATGTTCAGGCTTAATATTTCTACTGACAATGTTAATTCAGCTTTTGTGACCACCACTGACACTGATTCTAGCCTATGGCATGCAAGACTTTGCCATGTACATTATAAAAGAATGCAAGATATGTCTAGGGATGGTTTAATCCCAGCATTTGACATGGACACTGAAAAGTGCAAAACTTGCATGTTGACCAAGATAACCAAGAAACCCTTTCAGGGTGTTAGTCGTGAGACTAAGATCTTGGAGCTTATTCACAGTGACCTGTGTGATCTGCATGCCACTCCTTCTTTGAGAAATAAGAAGTACTTTGTGACATTTATTGATGATGCTTCTAGATTTTGTTATGTCTATCTGTTACATACCAAGGATGAAGCATTAGATAAATTCAAAGTCTTTAAAACTGAAGTTGAATTACAACTTGGGTCTTTGATCAAAAGATTAAGGACTGATAGGGGAGGTGAGTACATGGATACTCAGTACTTTCAGTCTGTTGGAATAATCCATGAAACGACTACCCCTTATACTCCTCAGCAAAATGGTATTTCTGAAATGAAAAACAGGGTGCCGAATGAGATGGTTAATTCCATGTTGTCCTATTCAGGACTGAGTCAAAGGTTCTGGGGTAAAGCTATGTTAACAGCTTGCTATTTGTTAAAGGGTTCCCAACAAAAGGAACAAGGTTACCCCTTATGAACTCTCGACTAAAAGGAAACCCAACCTGAATTGTCTCAAGGTTTGGGGTTGTAGGGCTGTTGTAAGACTCCCTGATCCAAAGCTAAAGACTTTGGGTGAAAGAGGCATTGACTGCATCTTTGTTGGATATGCTGAGCATTCCAAGGCTTTTAGGTTCTATGTTATTGAACCTAAGGAATATGTTTCAATTAAATCAATTTTTGAATCAAGGGAGGCAGATTTTGATGAGAATAGATTCTCATCAGTCCCTAAACCAAGTCAGAGGATTCCTAATGGAACTCATGACACTGGTGTATCAGAGGTCCCTGATGGTGAAACATCAGTGGTCCCTGATGAGGTTGTGGTTCAACTACCTGAACCTGTGCTCAGGAAGAGCAAAAGGGTCAGGACTCCAAAGTCATTTGGACTTGAGTTTCAACTATACTTAGTTGAAGGAACTAGGAATGAGGTCTCTGACCAATACTCCTATTGCTTCATTGTTGAGGATGATCCCAAGACATTTGAAGAAGCAATGAAGTCCCATGACATTGCTTTCTGGAAAGAAGCAATCAATGATGAGATGGATTCCATCATGGGCAACAACATTTGGGTGTTGGTTGATCTACCTCCTGGTTGCAAACCTTTGGGTTGCAAATGGATTTTCAAAAGGAAAATGAAGGTAGATGGAACTATTGAAAAGTTCAAGGCTAGACTAGTCATTCAGGGCTTTAAACAAAAGTCAGGAATAGACTATTTTGATACTTATGCCCCTGTGGCTCGTATCAGTACCATAAGACTGCTGATTGCTATGTCATCTATTCACAATCTGGTTATTCATCAGATGGATGTGAAAACAGCTTTCTTGAATGGTGAATTGGAAGAGGAGGTTTATATGAACCAACCTCAGGGCTTCATCATGCCTGGCAATGAAAACAAGGTGTGTAAACTGATTAAGTCTCTTTATGGACTGAAGCAGGCACCTAAGCAATGACATCAAAAGTTTGATGAAGTGGTTTTGTCTAGTGGTTATGTTCTTAACCAAGCTGACAAATGTGTATATAGCAAATTTGATGAATCTGGTAAAGGAGTCATCATTTGTCTATATGTTGATGACATGTTGATCTTTGGCACTGACCAAAATCAGGTCGACCTGACAAAGGAATTTTTGTCATCAAGGTTCTCCATGAAAGACATGGGGGAGGCTGATGCTATCCTTGGTAGAAGGATTAAACATGAAAGTAATAGAATTTATATCTCTCAGTCTCATTATATTGAGAAGGTGCTGAGGAAATTCAATTACTTTGATTGTACTCCTGTGAGTACACCTATGGATACTTGTGAGAAGCTGATGCCTAATAATGGCAAAGCTGTATCTCAACTTGAGTATTCTAGGGTAATTGGCTGCCTGATGTATGCCATGACTTGTACAAGACCTGATATTGGTTATGCAGTGGGAAAATTGAGCAGGTATACTAGTAATCCTAGTGCTCATCACTGGCAAGCTGTTCACAGGGTACTGAAGTATTTGAAGAGAACTATGGATTATAGTCTCTCATATACTGGTTATCCTTCAGTGTTGGAAGGTTACACTGATGCAAGTTGGATCAGTAACACTGAAGACAATTCGTCTACCAGTGGCTGGGTATTCCTACTTGGTGGAGGTGCAATTTCTTGGGCATCCAAGAAGCAAACTTGCATCACCAGTTTAACAATGGAATCTGAATTTGTGGCTTTAGCAGCTGCTGGTAAAGAAGCTGAATGGTTGAAAAACTTGCTTCTTGAGATTCCATTGTGGCCTAAACCTATAGCACCTATTTCTATCCGGTGTGATAGTGCAGCTACATTGGCTAAGGCTTATAGCCAGATGTACAATGGTAAGTCTAGACACTTAGGTGTCAGACATAGCATGATTCGTGAGCTTATCATGAATGGGGTGGTATCTATAGAGTTTGTGAGATCTCAACAGAACTTAGCTGATCACTTGACGAAGGGTTTGGCTAGAGACTTGGTTATAAAGTCTGCTAAAGGGATGTGTTTAAGTCCAACTTAGTCACTGAATGCTAGGACACCCAACTCCCTCCTGAGGAAACTTGGGAGCTGAGTTCAATGTAGAAAGCTGAACATTCGGTGGACTGGAGCACATGTTTTATTTACATCCCAAGGTTGTGCTCAGAACCTGCTGAAAGGAGGATGAAGTCTTTACTTCTTAATGGTTAATTTTCTTTGAAAAAGTGCTTGGCAGGAGCATGACTAAAGAGGAACCACCTATGTAAATGTTGAAGTTTTGCCGCTTCAGGAAGCTTTAGACTTTTAGCTTTTGCAACATTTATGAATTTGGATATGGACACATGGCTTGTATAGTGTCAGGAGCTATTAAGTGTTTGAAAACTTGTGTGTATTTTATCTTCAGGTATTCAAATGGGTTGAAGGGTTCAATTCTTAGAACACCCTGATTCTCGAATATTTGAACGTGTAACTTACTAAGATGAAAATTCAATCCTCAGGACATTTTCGTTTATGCACATGTTTTGCTTGATGTTTATTTTTTCATGCAAAGGAAGTGAACTAAATTTGGGGAGGATTGTTGGAAAATTTAGTGCACTTGTGGGATTAGTTCACACCTTGTAATGGGTTAGGAGGTACGGAGTGTACACCCATAAGGTCCATGAACACCCTGACTCTTATAGTGGTTTGTATTGGTAGTGCTAGTAGAAAGTACTGCTTGTGGTTTCCACTGATAAGCAGTGTTTCCACTGATAAGCAGTGTTTCCACTGAAGCTTGTGTTTTCCACTGATAAGCAGTGTTTCCACTGATAAGCAGTGTTTCCACTGAAGTGCTATGAAAGTACTGCTAGAGGTATGTGATAAGATCGTTGTAGCTCTTAGAAGAGGTCTAATATTATATCTAGGAACACATAATAATGAAAGCAGAATATTCAAACATAGAATCAACATCATTATGAACAAGGTTTTTCATTATCATAAACTAACTAACTAATTATAATAAAGATCAAAGATTTGATCTAACACTAACTAACTAAACCCTAGGCGTTTTCCCTACGCCTAGGTTCCCACACACACACACCTTTAGACGTCTACATCTTGTACGTACTCTAAAACAATACAATTAGGAAACTAAATATTCTTTTAAGCATATCTTCTAGAATCTTCCAAATCCTCCATCTTTTTGTAGTTTCCCTTCTTGTCACTTTTAGTCCTTCATGTTTCATTCTTCTTATTTTGTATCATCAAATTTATAATAGACCCAACAATCTTCCCCTATTTGATGATGACAAAACAAACACGATTCTTGTACGAACTTCCCTAGACGAAGTAGTAGAAGTTGAGATCATTAAATCTCACCATGAATGAAACAATCTTCCCCTTGACTTAAACATGTCACTCAAACATCTCTTCCCCTTTTTGTTATTATCTAAATAGGGAACGTATGAAAATAATGATCTTGACCACCACGAACCAATATCATACTTCCAATCTAAGACTTCCAATGCTTCAAATCACCCACCATTACGCACCATAGGAAAAATGGATTTAAAACAATAGAAACTGCAACTAGCAGTAGTAATAATGATCAACAGTAGTAAAAATCAAACACTTCCCCTTGAGTGATGCATGTACATCAATGATTCTTCAAAATCTGTAGGCTTTATGTAATGATTACTTGTGAAGAAAACCGAGTATAACGAATTTGATGAAGAAGTAGAATTTCTCAAACTTGTGTCTTAAATCTTTTACAATCCACGGAACTCCATACTTATACGAACCAAATATAAGTAGACCGCAATCCCTTGACAAGAATCCTCAACTAGTATGAGACACTGAGCACTACAATGTAACTCCTTCAAGTGATAGCCAATGTGTGCATAGAGCATCATAAGAAAAATCACACATTGCTAGATTCAACAAGCTAGATGACAAGAACACAAACCAAGTAATTCCACTTCACCTTCAAATAAGTGATAAATAATCCTCTTCGTAATCAATTCTTCAATAAATCTCCAAAACGAGCTTTTTAAATCCTTTTAAGAACAAATAACCAAACTCTTTGTGTGTGTGAACAATAACCTGTGTGTGTGTCGTCCAAAAACCATAACAATAATTATGCTCGACTTCCCCTTAATTCCAAATCTTCTCGTAATAAACCATTAGATTGCCAATCCAAATAAATTTCGCCATGCAAAAACCTTGAGCAGTACTTTGAGAAGGAGCAGTACTTTCATCCAATCAGCAGTACTTTCGTCAAACACCAGTACTTTAAAAAATCATAAGCAGTACTTTCTATAAAATCTGCAGTATCTTGTAAACATAAGCAGTGCTTTGATAAAGCGCGAACAGTACTTTGAAAATACGGGAAGCAGTACTTTGAAAAACACCAAGCAGTACTTTGGATATTCGAGCAGTACTTTCATCAATAACAGTACTTTTATGAACTGCAGTACTTTCGAACTAAATATGCACTACCTTGAAAATTCCAACAGTACTTTCAGCTTCAACGAGCAGTACTTTCAAACTTGAATCTGCAGTACTTTCGAAATCGACAGTACTTTAATCAAACAACAGTACTTTCAGCAGTACTTTCACATAAAAGCTCAGATGGAAGATCCCTTCGGTGGAAAGTTAGATTGATATATAGAGAACATCCACCCAAAATTTCGTTACAATCCAACGGTTAACGAAAAAGTTATGATTGTTTCAAAACAGTGCTGTAGTAACCTTACGAATTTTCTGCAGCAGACTTCGACAGCTTATAACTTTTGATTGAGAGCTCCGATTGACAATCCCTTCGGTTAGATTAAAGATAGATATACCAAGAAGCTCCAGTTCGAATTTTAGCTCGATCCAACGGTTCAATAAAAAGTTATGACGTTTTTAAAATAGTGCTGCAGAAGTATTACGAATTTTTGACAGCTTCAAATTTTTCTTCCTTTTTCTTCAAGAAAACCTTGTAGATCCCTAAATATCACGAGCCACAGTCTCTGATACCAATTGATAAGATCGTTGTAGCTCTTAGACGAGGTCTAATATTATATCTAGGAACACATAATAATGAAAGCGGAATATTCAAACATAGAATCAACATCATTATGAACAAGGTTTTTCATTATCATAAACTAACTAACTAATTATAATAAAGATCAAAGATTTGATCTAACACTAACTAACTAAACCCTAGGCGTTTTCCCTACGCCTAGGTTCCCACACACACACACCTTTAGACGTCTACATCTTGTACGTACTCTAAAACAAAACAATTAGGAAACTAAATATTCTTTTAAGCATATCTTCTAGAATCTTCCAAATCCTCCATCTTTTTGTAGTTTCCCTTCTTGTCACTTTTAGTCCTTCATGTTTCATTCTTCTTATTTTGTATCATCAAATCTATAATAGACCCAACAGTATGAAAGTACTGCTAGTGTTAAAGTACTACTAAATGGCAGTTACAACTGCTTAATAACCACGTTTAATTGGTCATGTAACCACTAACAGCTATAATGGGGATAGTTATGAGGTGATTAATGGGCCGATTAATCCTCATAATTCCATTTGAACGGCCGAGAGTAATGTCCTATAAATAGGATATCTGATTATGCATGAAAGACACATAGAAAACACTAAACACTTATAAGCGCAAGGGTTATTGAATTGTGCCTAATTCTATAACTGCATTTGGTCTTATCCCAAGTAGATATTCGTGTAACCCAGGCATTAGGGTCGAATAGTTTACTTTGGAAAGTGATCACACGATTCCAAGTGATATCCGGTAACCACCTAGTGGTATATATTTATGCTGAAGTTGATTATCTAACCCTGCTACTGGGCTCACACCACCAACATTGTTTATTTATAGTTGTGTGAATTGTTGTTATTCATACATCATTGTTTGTACCAAATCATCATAAACCTTTTATAGTGATTGGTTAGTATTTTAGTCTTTAAAATAGATAGTGTGTTGGGAGTGGTTGTACCCTTGTAAAAGAACTCGACATCTAGCTTTGTGTCGGAAATGTTGTGTAAGCGATGTGTAAAGATTTTCTCCGCCGGTTAAAGGAGCTTGTTGATTAGTGAAGATAACTCTCGAGTTGGAGACTCGGGGAGTGGAGTAGGGCAAGGAAAAAAAGTTCTTGTAGACCGAACCACTATAAACAATCGTGTTGTGGTTTGATCGTTTCTTTCTTTACTTGCATATTATTTATTCTTGATTATCTATATTGTTTGAATTCAAGCATTGTTTTTCAAAGCAAATCAAATTTTAAAATGGTAAAACTATTCAACCCCCTTTCTAGTTTTTCACATTATTCATTTTTGGTTTCTGATTATAGGGTCAAACGAGAGGAAGCTAAAATCGCTATTAGGAGAACTTGCAGAAAGCAAAAGCAGAAACTTCTATTCAGAAACTTGAGGTTTATTTTCACTTTTCTTGGCGTGGAATTTTACTTGATACGTTTAAATAAGTCACTTTTAATATTACGCTTATAGTAGAAAAAAATTACCAGCAGTGTAAGTGCTAGATTATCTCTGAAGGAGTGATTCAATAATTTTATGGGGTTTTAAGGCTGCTAAAACCTAAGTTTTACAGAGTTGGTCGAGGATGTAAATGTGACAGAGGATATTGAGTTGAGTGAGTTTTGTGACAGTGATGAACACCAAACTAACAACTCATAATCAAGCTTTTATGTGGTAAAATTTTACTAGAGGTGGTAAACTGAGTGGGTTGGGTACCGGGTCAAAATGGGTAGAGGTTGAATGCATTAAGTATTTTGACCTATTCCTCTTTTTGCTAAATTGTATGCTTTAACTCACGCTAACGCTTTCTCACAATTGCAGGGGTACAATTCTTTTCTATTGTAAGTGGTTCACGGATGGGTTGGACGCCTAATAAATCGAGAGTAGCGCACCCTTCCACCGTTGGTCGAGAAAGTAAGTTCTTGAAAAGTTGAGTCTTTTATTATTTACTTTTTTTATCTCAGAAAACATTACTTTTTGTAACATAACTAGGTATATGAGAGATTAGAGATGACAAATCGAGAGGTTGGCATGAACTTAGTTTATACAATAATACAAATTTTAGAATGAAATTATATAGGAGCTTTTAGCCACCAAAAAATTTAATTTTACCAACTTTTGACTTGTAAGACTTTTCATTCTTATATAGAAATGTGGCCATTTTAATTACATAAAGTGTTTGCTCATTTTTTTTGTCAGCTAAATTACATGTTTAGTATGATCCTTTTTGAATGTAAAGAAATTGGTTTGTTTAAGGTGAAAAATAAAGTAAGATGGTTTGAGAAGTATTTGTCTATCAACATTTATAATCCACTTACTATGTTTGTTTGACGTTGTGGTACTGCATAGATGTCCTTCACTGATTTTATCTCGCCACTGCCTGTAATTGACTTTGTCACTTAGTGTCGAGTTTATGATATATAAAATAAAATAAAACATAAAGACATCAAGAGTACACAGCGGAAGACTTAAGATCATAACAAATAAATTAATTAACTGAAAGTATGCGTAACGTACCTCTTGCGAATAACAAATCTCTCGAGCAAAGCAAAACCACCCTTGAGCAAAGCAAACCAAAGAAGTACTTAATTGTGTAAGAATAATGTCTTACAACCACGTTCTTGTACACACGAATTAACCAAACGAATCAAGCGATTGCTAGATCTAACACAAGCCATCGTATATGCAAAAACAAAACCAAACTCCCTAACAAATGGGGTGTTCGGCCGAGCTATGCAAAAGAAAGAGAAGAGAGGAGATCTAGGGTTAATTCAATGCACAAGTGTGTGAAACCCTAGAACCTACCCCTCTATATATACTAGTAGGTAAACTTAGGGAACAAGTTAGAGGATTAGGCTTTTCTTAGCCCCTATGGCCGGCCACCAAAGCAAGCCCAAAGCCCATTCCATAACTTTTCCAAGTTTCCATTTCTAGTCCTTCTCTTTTCCATTTAACGGTTGTTAGTCATTTTTCCGTTAAATACTTAACGATCGTTAACCGGACTTAATGTGTAATAATTAATCGTAAACATAAACATTAATTATTAACTTTAATTCTCATTCGCTAATGTGTGCAATCCCGTGGTCACGAGTTCGAATCCGAACATTCACATGTTTGTAAATATATACATTTCCAACAGCTCCCACTTGGATATGTTTACAAAACGTGAAATGACAATGGTTAGCGTCTAGCAACACGCCAATGCCCCCGGTACAACTCGTGTATGGTTTTCTGGAGAAAAACCAAGTTTGATGATTCATCATCATATTCATCCTTTTGTTTCTAATACCATGTTAATAAGAATATGGATCTTACTCATTTCTTAATTAACTATTCTGTTTCTCGCTTTATGATTTATTAAGATTACCAATTCTTCTAAACAGAAGACCTTGGGTATGGCCATACAAACATCTTAACAATCCTACGAGGGGCCCAGTAGTATTATACTTCAAAATGAATTTGAAGGAAACAAATCCCATTTTGACTACAAGCAGGATTCATAAATTTCGCAACACTTCTGAAAACAACCCTTATAACTACCAGTTACGTGTAGCGTTAGATTGCTTCACAAAAATGCACTACATCCATGACATATCTCTTGTATCTCAAGTCAGAGGATAAATATCCATGATATACTTAATGACAAAGATCCATAAAGTATCATCATGAGAGTGGGATAAGTCCTATATTCAATTCATTGAATATCATCTGAAATTAGTCATGCTACGCATCAATATACTTTCAAGTATATTCTAACTAATACTCAGATTTATCTTAATTCAATATCATTCCCATGTTATTGATTGACAACTGACTATTTAGAATAACTTAAGTTATTCAAGGATTTAAACATGCAAATATAGGACAACATCATAATAAATGAATAATAAACATAACAAAATACTTTATTTCATTTCAATAATAATGTTTACAATATCCTTTATCTAAAATACTTAGTCACAGATGGGCATGAAACTATTAGCTAAACGAAGTCCAAACTTATCAGACAAATGATTAAGTTTTTCACCAGGCAAGGCCTTCGTTAACGGATCTGCTAGGTTATCATCTGTGTGAACTTTGAGCAACTCAATTTCACCTATCTCGACTTGCTCTCGAACATAGTGATATTGTCTAGGATAGTGTCTGGTGCCCTTCATGACTCCAGGTTCATGGGCAAAAGTAATTGCAGCTGAATTGTCACAATATACTTTAATAGGATTTTCAATCGACGGCATAACACCAAGCCCCGAAACAAATTTTCTTATCCAAACAGCTTCCATGGCAGCCTCAGACGCCGCTATGTACTCACTTTCTGTAGCAGACATCGCAAGTGTTGTCTGTTTCTTACTCTTCCAATCCACAGCACCTCCATTGATGACAAAAATGTAACCCGTTTGAGACTTCGTATCATCTTTGTCACACTTCCAGGATGCATCGCAGTAACCTGTAACAGACAGTTCTGCTTCTGGATTTCCTCCATACACTATGAACATATCTCTTGTAGCCCTAAGGTACTTGAGAATATGCTTAACAGCAGTCCAGTGAATTTCACCTGGATTCTGTTGATACCGACTGGTCAAGTTTTGAGCAAACGCCACATCAGGCCTTGTGCATCGCACCGCGTACATGATAGATCCTACAGCCGAAGCATAAGGAACTTTCTTCATACGCGCCACCTCTGCAGGTGTTGAAGCACAGCCTTGGCTGCTCAAACCATGATTCACTTGCATTGGCAAAAATCCCTTCTTGGAATTTTGCATATTGAATCTCTTCAATATTTTGTCAATGTAAGCACTTTGGCTTAAACCAATTAGCCGCCTTGATCTATCCCGGTAGATCTTGATTCCGAGTATATATGCTGCTTCCCCTAAGTCTTTCATCGAAAAACATTTACCAAGATAGGCTTTCACCTCATTCAGACTTGGTATATGATTTCCCATGATTAATATGTCATCGACATACAGAATAAGGAAAGTAACATGACTCCCACTAGCTTTGTGATATACACATGGCTCATCAAGATTCTGAGTAAATCCAAAACTTTTGATTTCTCCATCGAATCTTTTATTCCATTGCCTTGATGCTTGCTTTAGTCCATAAATGGACCTCTTAAGCTTGCATACACGGTTAGGAAACAATGGATTCACAAACCCTTCCGGCTGTGCCATATAGATGTCTTCATCTAGACGGCCATTCAGAAAAGCAGTTTTGACATCCATTTGCCAAATCTCATAGTCATAGTGTGCAGCTATAGCTATGAGAATCCTAATAGCTCTTATGTCCGCTACAGGAGAGAATGTCTCCTCGTAGTCAATGCCATAGGTTTGAGTAAAACCTTTAGCCACCAGACGAGCCTTGTAGGTGTGTACATTGCCATCCATGTCAGTTTTCTTTTTGAAGATCCACTTACTCCCAACGACCTTAGCCTTGGGAGGAAGGTCAACTTCAATCCAGACATCATTATCTTTCATGGATTGCATTTCCCCATTCATAGCAATCTGCCATTTCTCCTTCTCAGGATCAACCATGGCAGCCTTATAGTTGGCAGGTTCATTAAGATCCCCAACCATATTTTCCTCCACCTCTACATTAAGACATAGACGGTCAGGTGCACGTATAGTCCTTTCAGACCTACGAATGGGAACAACTTCAGGAGGAGCACCTAAGCTTTCAGGTTCTTCTTGAAGTTGGCTAGTGGTTTCAGAAGGTGTTGTATCTTCTTGATCATATTCCAGATCATATACTCTCCCACTGAGTTCTTGAGATATGAGATTCCTTTCAAGGAAATCTCCATACCTAGCCACGATGACTTTGTTCTCAGCTGGGTAGTAAAAGTAGTAACCCATAGTTTCCTTAGGGTATCCTACAAAGATACACTTAACAGATCTGGCTTGGAGCTTATCAGGTGTGTCACGTTTAACAAACGCTTCACATCCCCAGACCTTTAAGTAAGAAAAGTTGGGAGCTTTTCCAGTCCATATTTCATATGGAGTTTTAACAACCTTCTTAGTTGGAACCATATTCAAAATGCGAATAGCAGTTTCAAGGGCATAATCCCAAAAAGTAAAAGGTAGAGTCGTAAGTTCAAACATTGATCGTACCATGTCAAGTAAGGTACGATTTCTCCTTTCAGATACACCATTTTGCTGTGGAGTATAAGGAGATGTGAGCTGCTGGATAATTCCACACTCAGCTAAGTAATCTTTGAACTCTTGACTTATATACTCACCACCTCTATCGGATCGAAGAGCTTTAATCTTCTTTCCAAGTTGTAATTCTACTTCACTTTTGAAAACCTTAAATGTTTCAAAGACTTCATGTTTATGTTTAAGTAAATAAACATAACCATAACGACTGAAATCATCCGTAAAGGTTAAGAAGTAGACAGCACCACGTTTTGACACATGTCTAAGTGGACCACACACATCAGTGTGTATTAATCCAAGTAGATCAGAAGCCCTTTCCACTTGTGGTGAAAAAGGTTTCCTTGTCATCTTCCCAGCAATGCAAGACTCGCATTTGTCAAATGATTCATCATTGACCGTTTGTAAAAGCCCATCGTGTTGCAGCTTTTCCATGCGTTTCTTGCCAATATGGGCAAGGCGACAATGCCAAAGATAAGAAGAGTCACAGTTCGACTTGCTCTTCTTATTGCTAATGCTATACAACGAATTATTTTCATTGGATATACAACCATCCATATCAATTTCAAACACACCAAGCATAGGAATTGCATTAAAGTAAAAAACATTATTTAAAGAAACTGAAATTCCATAACTGGTAAAAGTGTGCACAAAACCAATATCTTTTAACAAAGAAACTGAAATGACACCCCTAACAATGGAGGGTGCATAATGACAATTATTTAGTTCTAAAATTAAGCCCGAAGGCAACACTAAATCAAAAGTCCCTATGGCTTCGACAGCTGCACGCTTTCCATTTCCAACGTACAAGTATCTCTCTCCACAGGTCAGCTTCTTCGCCCCTCTAAGTCCCTGCGATGTATTACAGATGTGACTACCACATCCTGTATCATATATCCAGGAATTTAACTTATGAGGAAAAGAAAATAATTCAAACATAAAAATACCTGATGAGCTAGGCACCATCTTATTTTTATTCTGAAGGCACTCATTCAGATAAACTGGACAGTTCCGCTTCCAGTGACCTGGTGAGTTGCAGTGGTGGCAAGACAAATCCTTTTTAGGATTCTCCTTTTTCTTTCCAGGGTTCTTCTTAGGAGCTGGTGGGATGACAACTTGTTTCCCCTTTCCTTTTCCTTTCCCTTTCTTATCTGCTTGCGGCTTAGGCTTATTCACCCTACCACCCTGTATAGCGAGCACAACAGGTGTAGGAGCCTTCTTTGGCAATCTCTTCTCGTAGTCTACAAGCATTGCATGTAACTCATTCACTGTCTTCCCCGTGCAATGCATGTTAAAATTGCGGACAAAATCACCAAATCGTTCCTGATTAAGGGAATGATTGATGAGTCCGACACATACATCGTTCGAGTAACCACAACCGAGCTTCTCCAATTGGTCCAAGTGATGTTTCATCTCAAGGACGTGGTCGGAGACAGATTTGCCAACCTCCTGCCTGCAGCTGTGAACCTTTTCAATTAGTTCATACAGTTCAGCTGCCGGTGGCTTCTCAAACATTCGTTTGAGTTCATCTAGCATGCTCATAGGCGGATAGTGCTCAAATTGTTTTTGCAATTGAGCAGACATCCCCGAAAGCATGAGACACGCCACATCATTATGCTTCTCATATTCAACACGATATGCCTCTAATTCAAGAGCAGTTGCCGTGTTGGGAGGAGCTTCAGGCAGAGGTGTAGTCAAAATTTCAACCCTTTTGGCAACACGAAGGATGATCCTAAGTGAACGATGCCAATCATTGAAATTAGGGCCAGTCAGCTTGTCCCTTCCAATCATATCTTTGAAAGCGGCACTCATTAAGCTCATAGTGTTATCAAATTGAGCCATCTACAGAAAAAGTTCAAAAAACCATCATTAGTATTTTGATAATTTTCCTTTTCAATAAACAATTAAATACCCAAGGTTCATATTCATATAACCAATTAATATTTATTGAAAACTAGGATCTAAATTGTCATAATCTCATCACATCAGTTGATCTGTTAGTGATGAACCTTATACAAAATGGTAGAGCATTTGCTCAATTGCCAATTTCAATTGCAATTCCTAGATTTATGGGATTTACATATAGCCAATATCAATCGCCATGTAAACATGTTTTATCCCATCTTATGCCTTGAGTTGCCAGTTCTCACTGCCTAACTCAATTAAGTTGTCCAACTTAAGAAACTGCAAAATTGTCCATGCCCGTTCTCACGACACGTGGACATTTTACCCTTTGATTAAGATCTAAATCACGTTCTCACGCAAATAGAAAGTAATCTTAGGTGTTTCCGTTTCGTTGGATGGCATATAACTTAAATTTAAAGGGTAATAGTTTTGATGTTAAATCAAATATGTACAAAGATGTCATGCATTCATCTTTGTAGCATAGTTTTTATTAAAACATTTATATCTTGTTTTAATGTTTAAGTTTTTCATCATCAAACTTTAATTGAGGTATTGGGTTCACCAATCAAGGAATTAGTATTAATTATCATCCATTATACCGTACTTTTGCATAAGTGTAAACACTTAGTGTTTCGGATAATTACCACCTAAGTGGCGCATGGAATCAATACTAATTCGCCCTTAAGATGAGCTTGCACATTTAATGACTTACTAAGTAGCTCCACTCGAACTTACAGGGGGCAGAGGACCAGGTACGTGCTAAAGCACAACCTTAGACATCCATTCAGTGTGACTATGCGCACTTCTTTAAACCCCTTTTATTAGTTCATTCTCATGGGTGAGCCTTTCAGTCATTTGTACCAAAGTCATCAATCAATTAAACGAATATGATTACTATTCTTAAAAATACATGTTTCACCATTGTTTAGATCAGTTTATTTTTCTTGTAAAAATACCCTTGTTACAAAACACAAACAAGCAAGTATTTGAAAAAATAAACAAATAAACAATGAATACATAACAAATAAAAGTCATGCATATCAAATAGCCACATGCAAACGGTTTTGATAAATCTTATTAATAACCAATTTTATATCTGTCAATATGCATATATTTAATTAAGACTTCCACCCGTTTTCATCTATGTACAAGGTGAACCACATGCATCAATTCATCGATTGCGTAAGTCAAAACTAAATATATACCACATAGCACATAATTGATTAAAATTAATAATTATTGAGGTCTTCCCCAATTTAAGATCTATCATTATTTAATGTATATCACTTAAAACATGAAAGACATACAATAAACAGATCCATGATAAAACATGCAGATAATTATCATGGATATAAATTACACTTAACAATTAATGCAATTAAACAGAGTTACGCATATACACATAAAGTTGCATGCATCTTAGGGTTTCTAATCCAATTAAAACAAAAATTTACAAAACCCTAATTAGGGCACCAAAAAACGCCCCCCCCCCAAATTAGGGTTTAGGTTTTGCAAACCCTAGATCTAAGCATACAAATAATAACACATTCATGTTTATTTTAATTATGTGTTTCAGTAATTAATTACTTGTTATACAAGGCTCGTGATGCCACTGTCGAGTTTATGATATATAAAATAAAATAAAACATAAAGACATCAAGAGTACACAGCGGAAGACTTAAGATCATAACAAATAAATTAATTAACTGAAAGTATGCGTAACGTACCTCTTGCGAATAACAAATCTCTCGAGCAAAGCAAAACCACCCTCGAGCAAAGCAAACCAAAGAAGTTCTTAATGGTGTAAGAATAATGTCTTACAACCACGTTCTTGTACACACGAATTAACCAAACGAATCAAGCGATTGCTAGATCTAACACAAGCCCTCGTATATGCAAAAACAAAACCAAACTCCCTAACAAATGGGGTGTTCGGCCGAGCTATGCAAAAGAAAGAGAAGAGAGGAGATCTAGGGTTAATTCAATGCACAAGTGTGTGAAACCCTAGAACCTACCCCTCTATATATACTAGTAGGTAAACTTAGGGAACAAGTTAGAGGATTAGGCTTTTCTTAGCCCCTATGGCCGGCCACCAAAGCAAGCCCAAAGCCCATTCCATAACTTTTCCAAGTTTCCATTTCTAGTCCTTCTCTTTTCCATTTAACGGTCGTTAGTCATTTTTCCGTTAAATACTTAACGATCGTTAACCGGACTTAATGTGTAATAATTAATCGTAAACATAAACATTAATTATTAACTTTAATTCTCATTCGCTAATGTGTGCAATCCCGTGGTCACGAGTTCGAATCCGGACATTCACATGTTTGTAAATATATACATTTCCAACACTTAGCTGTTAAACACGGATGTTACAACAAGACCATTATCTACTCAAGGAGTGTTGTGGTTCAGGGGGTGTAGACCAGGGAGTGGTTCAACGAGGTGGTTTCCACAGTGGAACGCGATAAGTACATATACACAGACTACACCTTGCATAGGGATTGGACCAGGTATCAACCTATGTAAACAAACATTCACATGCATCTTTAATAAGCAACTTTTTATGGTTTAGCGGGGTTGAAAATTGCAAGACTATCTCAATCATGAAACAAAGATCAACCATGGTCTTATTTCTTTGTTTCATGATATTAATGTGTTGTAGCAAGATACTGATTTACATTCTGTAACCATGTTATGACTTGATTAAACTGTAGATCCAATGGTGCACAAAAGTATAGACACCTATGTCAACAACTGTTCTTATATAAAGTTGAAATACTAATTTTGTTACAAATAGTCGTGTATGTTTCGGATTATGCTATATTGGTTATCATGCCGCGTTTTTTTAATCCGTCCAAGCAACAACCCGATAAAAGCGCATCAACTAAATATGTCGATTTCAAACACACCAAAGCGAAACGCGGATTTAAAACCTCGTTATACACGATAGACCTTAGCCAATCCAAACCTACTCACAAATAATACTAGTAGCATATTAACATTCATAACTCTTGCTTCAGCGAATCAGACATTCTAATTAATTCTTTATATTTTATTTAGATTGATATATTCATGTGTGATCTGTATGCAGTTTTCGAAACATAAATATATCAGTGACAATTTGGTGAAAAAAGGTAGATATGCATTGAATTATATGTGACAGGAATATCTTTGAGATTTATTGTATGGCATTTTGATTATTCAATTACTTCTGACACATTAAGTTTATGCAGTGAATCGTCATTCAGGTTGTCAGGTACTTAATATAAGGCTATGCACAATGGCGAACTAGTTCGTCGGTGCCACATCAGCTTTCTCTCTCCGATGACCTGACGACGACCTAGTTGCCACAGTGGTGACCCGAGAATTTTTTTTTTTTTTTTTCATGCAACGTGTAACTTGCATGCATACCAAATGATGCAACGTGTAACAATGTTCAGTCCTCTAATAAAACATACACACATACCATTTCATGTTCAGCCATTTCATGTTTTGCATGCATGCCATTTCACGAAGCCAACACCTCGTCACTTAACCCACGGCAGAACCAAGCCAAGACAACCTCCTTCGAATGCAACCCACGACAAGAGCAGCAACAACACACCCACGACCTGTAGCCTTTCGAATCAGCAACAACACACCCACGAGAAGAGCAGCAACAACACATCCACAACAGCCTTGAGGCTATGCACAAGGTTTATTTCAATATTTGGTAAAGTTTTCAAAAAAAAAAAGGGTAAAACTTGAGTTTATACTCGGTTGTCAAGCCAACCGAGTTTGTGCTTCATCTCTCCCCAACCGAACACGACCGACACCTCCACAAAGGGAGGACCGACCTCAACCGACCATCACAACCGAGGTTCGACCGACCCTCTGCGCATAGCCTAACTATTCGGACATTAGCGTCGACGCCCGAAGCTATACAATAGCCTGAGTTTCTGCGTACGCTTTTTTTTTTTTTTTTTTTTTTTTTTTTTTTTTTTTTTTTAATTATTTGACATATGGGTGTAGCAGTGTATATATGGGTGTCAATTAATTACAACAACAACATATCTAATTTTGTCAAAGAGAAGTATTAGAGAGGTGAAATGTAGATAGATCTTATCCTTATTCAAGAGTAAACTCGAAAGTAGGGATATTGCTTTAAAAAAAACCTTTGACAAGTGTGTATATCCGGGTAAAAGTGCTCAGATATATTGGCATGGGTGATTGTGTAGATATCGGGGAAAAAGAAACTACGTAAACATAAGACACAAAACAAGCATACAAAGGTATAGGGTGTGTTTGGTAAAAATAACAGCGAGCAATATTTTTCTATAAAATTGTTTGGTTAAGTACCTATAGTTGTAACTATAATATGTAAATCAACTCTTAAATATTTAGCGCTCCTAAATGCTACTTCATGGACCTTTGAAAATTAAGCATTTCGAAAAACCAAAAAAAATGTTACTAGTTGCTTGTCAAAAGAGCATTAAAAATTACATCGGTTAAGGCTCACCTCTCGTAAATGATTCTAAACGCTTTTCGCTAACACACCTAGACAAAATACCATCATAAGGTATTAGAAAAGAGACATGAAAGCATACATCACATGAAGAACACCGTATACAATACATAGTAAGCGTCTTAGAAAAGGTGCACGTAATAACCACATTATGAACAAAGATATATATAAAAAGAGGAAAGTGAATATGAGGTTGTCTCACATGTAAGCTTACATGCGAAACCACTCAAAATCACCTAAAAGTACATCACTTTGATTATTATTTTTTTCAAAAATTGATTAGTGTAAGATATATGAGTAGTCGAAGCGCTTTTCATTTGTAAATTAGATAAAATTATTGTTTAATCTAAACTATATTTTTTTATAATAAAAAACACTAAATTATGGGTGTGTTTGTTAAAAGTAGTTTTGAGCAGTAGTTGCAGATCACCGCTTCTTAAACAAGTATTAGAAAATTAGTCTTTCTAAAAAATAGCACAACTCATCGTTTTTTGTCAAACAACCATGAAAAATCAAAAAGTTCATTGTTCACCACTCACCATCCTAAAAAGCTCCAAACCACTCCACGCCAAACATACCTTTAAACAACTATTATATATTAGAGTGAACCAGGATATTAGGCTAGTCCCAGTCGCAACCTGGGACGACCTGGGACAACTTGCGCCACGTCAGCTTTCTCTCTCCAGCGACCTGGGACAACCCGGATGCCCCAGTCGACGACCCAAGGATTTTTATTTATTTATTTTTTTTTATTTATTTTTTTTTTAAATTCAAACATTTTTAACATTAAATTTAAATTTCATTCAAATTAAAAAAAAACATTACATTACGAAATTAAAAAAAAAACATTACACTACGAATTAAAAAAAAAAAAAAAAAAAAAAAAAAAAAACATTACAATACGAAATTCAAATAACGTTAAAACATTACAAAAACTCTTCATCGTCTTCGTCATCGTCACTATCGACTTGATTCACTGCTTCGACATGATGTCGACGATTTCTCCAAATGTGTTCGACCAAATCAGATTTTAAGTTTTGATGAGTTGTTGAGTCAATTAGCTCCTGAGTAACCACCATTGATTCTGCATGAGTTCTTAAGGGATCATGATCTTAGTGTCCCTCATCTTCAAACCATGTAGGACATATCGCCCGCTGCTTGTGTCGGATGATCATATTATGTAATATGATACATGTATACATAATATCTTGGATATCATTTCTAAAAAACCCTCGAGCAGGAACTTTAAGCATTTTCTACTTTTTCTTCAACACACCAAAAGCCCGTTCCCCATCAGTGAGATAATATCCCCTTTTATAAGCCACATCGTTAGCCTCAAACTCAAGGTCTGGTGCTCTCCCAGATTTGATATCATTGAAAACAGGTGAACGACGTAAAACGTTTACGTCGTTATTCATTCCGGAGACACCAAAGAACGCATGCCAAATCCATAAATCCTGGGAAGCGACCGCTTCCAACAAAATGAATGGATGTGGCCCGTGATCACCCCTACAATGTTGAGCTCTCTCACTATTCGGGCAATTCTCCCACTCCCAACTTGTACAATCAATGCTTCCCATCATCCCAGGAAAGCCATGCTTATGCTCGTGATGAGCATATATTCTTTCAAGGTTAGAATACGTGGGCCTTCGCAAATACTCACGACCATATAACTCCATGATAACCTCGCAAAACTTACGAAGACATTCACGGGCTGTTGATGCAGCAATTGCCAGAGTCTCGTCAAGAGAATCAGGAACGACCGCGTATCCCAATTGACGAATGGCAACAGTACACTTGACCAATGGGCTAATACCAGGTACGCCTCTAGCATCAAGAGTTTGTCGAAAATAAGTAGAGTGATCGGTTATCTCTCGAACAATTTCTGTGAATAGCTCTCGGCTCATACAGAACCGCCGAAAGAATGTTCTTTCGTCGAACTGCGGGTTTTCGGAGAAGTATGCAGCCACTAAACGATTATGAGCACCCTCATGATCCCTACGTATGTACCTTCGTCGGGTTTTTGGCTGTGATGCTTTGTAAGCCTTCCAAGCAAAATCCGCAAACTCCGCAAACTCACTAAAAACTTCTTCCTCGTCAGAAGACGAAGAAGAACCGAATAAATGCTCGAATGACGACATATTAAAATTTGTGTTTCGTGGGTATTTCGTTAGAATGGTTTATTGAATATAGATGAGAAATGTTGAGTGGTGAATTGTGTTTGAGGTGAAGTGGGTATTTATAGAGTGGTAAAATGGGTTTGATTTTTATTTATTTATTTATTTTTTTTTTTTTTTTTTTTAATTGACCAAACGGTCATTTTTAAAAAAATGTATTTAATCCAAACGACACAAGCAATAAACACACATCGGTTGAAAAACCACTCGATATGCCACTTTTGCCACACACGACCGATGTGCCGACCATTCCCCACACTCGAGCAAACCGAAGTGAACATCGGTTGAGGGTGCAAAAATTCGGTGCCCAACCGATTTGAAGTCAACCATTGCGACAAGCCTTATGTGCAATTAAAGTGACATAATTAAATAAAGTATTTTGTTGTTTTTTTCCTTAAGTGGCATAGTTTTAGAAGATTTAGCATGTCGACTCAGATGTGAGACAACCTCACATTGAGTTTTCTCATATGCAAAAACATATATTGTTAGAGGGGAACATAAGCATAAAAAGCAAACGAGCACAACACGTAAGGTATAAATGCTTGCAGGAAATAGGGCATATGGACAAACAAAAATCTATGTCCAAAAGGTGCAACGAAGTTCGAAGACGGGCATAGCTATGGGATTTTGTACCTAAAGGCAAAGGAAATATATATATAGGAGAGGCTAATTAAGAACCAAAGCTACTGTCTCATGTAAAGCTTAAAAGCGAAAACTATCTTGTAACAAGAGGCGACATATACCTTCTAACCGCATAATTCTATCTCTCCAGGTGTACCTATTAGATGTCACGTCCTTAGACAAAAGAAGATTTTTCATATCCTGCTTCTATCTATCATCCCACCTAAGTTTTGGCCTACCATTTGTCATCAAGCAATCAACTATCAAAGCTTTGACTCTCCTAACTCGCTTTGTTTGTTGTCTCCTTCTGACATGTCTGAACCATCTTAGTCGTTCTTTTTTCGTATTGTTGATGTGTGTGAATTAAATGTGAGTTGCAAAAGTGTGTGAATTAAATTATATTCAAATACAAAAATAATTAATACTTTGTGAATGGCATTTACTTTTATAAATAAAAGTATTTTGGTAAAACATTTTAAGCAAACGTGTTTTCTCATAATATAAATTAATGTTTAAAACGACAAAGTTTTTAATGTTATTAATAACTAATTTAATAAGTCCCTTTCAAAGCCCTCTAAACTTTATTAGAATCACATAAGCAAATTGCAAGATAAGTCTACAAAATTTTGGTTTCGCCTTATTTTTCTGGGTGTCTTCAATAAGAGGCATATAAATGGTTTTTTTATTGTGGGAAAAAGTCATTTGAAACCTTTTTTTCATTTGAGGAGAAATTTTCGTCATCAATTTGGGAAATTACTTGAACAAAACGCGACATGTGCCAACTTGGTCATGCATGTAATAAATATCAATCTCAAGGTGCTTATCGCGTTGTTGACCTGTGGAAACCTGACAAGTAAAGCAAAACAAAGCAACGAAAGCAAAGGCAAATACCAAAAGCAAATACAAAACCAAAGACAATCGTTGGCAGACAACGACATCTTTGACCTAATCATATTTTTGTAGCAGGCGGCTTCCGGCGGCAGGTTTGCCGCAACGATGGTGATCATGCTCGTGTTTTGTGTAGAATTTTAGAAACGAATAAAAATACGTTAACAATGGCAGTCAACTTTAATTTGTTAAAAAAAAAAGCAATACGCATATAAAGTTTTATCTGAAATTTGCAAATATTTTGTTCTTTTTGATAGAGAAGGATAAACAGAAGCGGCTAGAACTTGAAGAAATACCGTAAAAAAGGCGACCGATTAGATTTGAGAATCATGATAAAGGTAGCCTTTACAAGACTTGTAAGTGGCTTGCAATCGGACTAAGTTTGCAAGTTCGCGCATAAATGGACCAACAAATAATAAACACTAATAATCAGTTCTTTTCATAATAACAAAAATGAACATTACATTTCTTTGATGGCCTTAATTAGTTGAGAACTTGAGATTAAAAAAAGAAGAAAAAAGAAAAAAAAAAAGAAAAAAGAAAAGAAAAGTGATTTGTAAAGTTTAAATGATTGAGAGACTTAAATATGTTATTAATTTTGTGTCTAAAACGATTATGTAGTTGTTTACCCGTTTATGAAAAACGAGTTCTTTTAGTTTCATTAACAAAATGTTGTCACATATATATATTTAGTTATTATACAGTTAGCCGTATCAAATAGCTATGTCAATGTTTTTATATTTGACCATACACACGTAAAATAATGTATTTGCACCATTTTGTTCTTCAAAGCAAATTATGTTTTTTTTTACCCTTTTGTTTCCTTCTAATTCTGTAGTGGATTGCATAATATTAGGAAATTATTGTTGCTTCCAATTTTGTAAGCTTTTCCTTTGTATCTTGAACGAATCTCTTTCTTATTCTTGTTCTGTATATACCTTCAAAGTTTCCTCTTTTACTGTCATTCTTATTTTCTTTTACGGTGATTTATATTTCCAGTGCAAGTTAAAAGTACTATTTTACAATAATCTATGACAATGTAGATTGAATTGTAATATGGTAAATCTGCTTCATAGTAATCAAACATAGACAATGTCAAAAGTACCAATAAAGATCAAAGCTTATAAAGTGTACCAATGAGAAAAGGAAGCAAAAAGCTTGAGTACTACCTTAACGTATTGAAACCTTAACATAAAAGCTTGAATATAACAATCGTAAAACTAAAAGTGTAATGGGCAAAATAATAAAAAAAATACATTTCTTTTTGTGTGCAAGGATAGTAAAATGATGTAATTATCATCTCCCATAAAAAAAGGGATTGAGTTTACAAAGATAAAAATATACAAAAATATAGTAGATTTTGTTATAGTCTGGTATAAAATCAAGATTTGAAAACAGAACTTGGAAAACAAGCAACATATAAAAATATCAAACAATTAAAACAATAACATGCTATAATTTTTCAGAACATAAATTCAATTAATTAATATCAACTAAGAATAAAACTCTATAAAATTCTGCAATCCACTATAAGTCAATAAGAAAACAAAACATGTCATGTTTGGTAAAACGTATTCAAATTCAATACATTACTCAAAAGCCCAGGCATTCTCTTTACGGACTTCTTCCTCTTCCTCTGGTGTGTAATCGTTCTTGATGTTAAACGTCTTACGGATGTCCTCAGGTTTCTTTCCTTTGATCATATCAGCAACAGTTTGACAAGTGAGATCCAAGAGGCTTTTGATGTTGAGATAGTTACCAGCCTAACAATAAAACAAGGATTACTTGTCAACATAGTCACAAACAAGTAGCATATCTAGGTGTTAAATCCAACAGGTTTTTCGGTTCACTGAATATCGTTTTTGTTAATCTCCTTTTCTAAAATTTATATTCATAAAAACTAATAATAGGCTCAAATATTAATGAGTTAATGTGTACTAGCAGTTTGACTGTTTGAGCATTCAAATTCAGACTCTATGGTTTAATCACAATTTTTAAAAAAAGCAACTAATTTTACATAACATAAACTAATGTATGAGACCCTTAATAGACAATCAAGTGCATGAACACAAGTCATACGGTGAGTAATCTCTATAAAAGAAAGCCTTAATAATAAACATAAGGCAAATAATAAAAAGCACATAGCATATAATCATAGAAAATATACTTCACAATTACTATTCACAAAATCTAAACTACGTAATCGTAAAAAAACACATAACAAAAAAAGAGGTACCAGAATGAGATCAAACAGAGTGCCCTGATCCACTTTCACAAACTCAGCATCAAACGCTTTCAAATCTTCTTCAGCAATCTTATCTTCAGCATCGGTTGCCTCGACATGTTTCTTACAATACTCAATAACCTTAGACAAGATCTTGCTTGTGACGTTGGGAAGAGGGATGGCGGTGTCAGCACATTCATCTTCAATCATGTTTTTTATCGTTTGTGACTCCAACGCCACTTTCTCATCTATCTCAAACGTCTCACCCTCCGAACTCTTGAGAACAATCTTCTTTGATGAAGAAGAAGAATCCGCCATTATTGGAATGAATGTGTAACTTGGGAATGAAGAAAAAGAAAAAAAGTAACCCTAATAGTAATCGTAAGTTTATGAAAACTTGTTATGATTTTGGTTTGATTTGTTTGGGTTATGTATTTATAGAGTGGTAAGCCTTGCGGGAGTAGGACTCTGTGTTTCTATGTTTAACGTTTGAGTACCTCAACTTTAATTACTTTGCAAAAATTAAATATTGTCAAATTTGGCCCATATTGTTCTGATAGTATCCATTGGTTGCTTGTAATGATTTGCACGTTAACTGATTTTTAATTTGCACACATTAATATAGGGCTGAGCATTCCGAACGTTTCGACCGGACCGACCGACAAAACCGACCGGACCGAACCAAAACAGACCGGACCGGAGGACCGGCGGTCCGGTCTCGGTCCCGATTTTTACCATATTTCGGTCTCGGTCCGGTCCGGTCTGACCAAAAAACCGTAAATCTTCCCTATTTTGACCGGACCGACCGAAGACCGGACCGACTACATTCGGTCTCGGTCTCGATCCCGGTTTTTACCTTAATTCGGTCTTCGGTTTTGTCGGTCCCGGTCCGGTCCGGTCCCGAACCGATGCTCACCCTTACATCAATATACAAATAAAAAAAGTATGATGAACATATAGTACAACTAATTAATTATTGGTGTGTATCAATCAAAACAAAAGAGTGCAAATTATCTCGTGCTCCAAAAATATAAATAACTTAAGTCAATCGTGATCAGGGTCGTCTTTGAGGGTGTGCAAGGTGAGCGACCGCTCAAAGCCTCAGAATTTTTAGGGCCCCAAAATTTGTCCCGTTATTAATTATATGCATGTGTTGACATATTTTTCACGAAGAAAAAAGTATTTAGATGACAAAATATTTTAAATGGGTAATATGTTAGAATGTTTAGATAATTAATTGCATTATATCTTATAAACAGTGACACTTTATATATAATATTGCTTAACGAAAGGCCTAATTATATAATTTCGTACAGGGCCTCAAAAATTTCGCCAATTCATGGGACGGCAAAAGGAATTTTATGCTACCAAAACATAGCTATATCACCCTCTGTATGTAGTTTTTGTTTGATTATTATTCGTTCATGGAGGTAGATATTAAGATCAATATTTGTGTTGAAGTTCATTTAGAGATAAAAGAAGTCGGCATGATGTGAACTGAGACATGTCCTGAATCAGAAAACAACCACTTTTTTTTTTTTTTTTTTTTTTTTTTTTTTTAAATTTTAGGTTACAAAGTTTTCCAATCTTTTGGCCGACTAATCCACGGGGTTTGAACCTACCACCGCACAGACTTAAACCGCGTAAAGCTCTCTCTTTCATGAGGTTAGCCTGGTCACTTCAGAGATGTTTGCACAAATAAAGAAAGATGATTTCTTACACACGACTATACAGACGAAGAAATACAAAGACGGAATATAAACATAACAGTTTTAGCCGCCAATCCTTCACTTTTGTTTAATTCAAAAGACCAAGAAGAAGAAACAACTATACTATTTACTTTGCCACAACATTACAACGATAACATACCCATTACCCAATCCTGCAGAAGCAGGGTATGAGGGAGGTAAAATGTAGATACTCACACTCTTACCCGAAGGTAAATAGACTGCTTCTAGATAGACTTATGAAAAGAGTGTGTTCTTGTGTATAGATTTAAATAGAAACATGTATACGCATAAAGACATAAAATCGTAATAGCATTCTATGTGCATATAGAGTTGTAAATACAAAAAGGGCCCAAATAAGAAATATATAACAAAAACAGATATAAACACTAAAATCACTATAGCATAAAACTAGAAGAACAAACAAGCATACCGACACATTAACTTCACATGTGTTAAGCATAACTTGAACCTACAACTATTTGGTTAAGAATCATTCTCACACAAAAGGTACTATTTGAAGTATGAGACACAAGCCCTTTGGTCTTGATATCACGTGTTTAAAGAGCCATGATGCAACGGACGACAAAGAAGTTTTCATTTAATAACACACAAAAAATATCACTAAAAGTCAAAGAAATGGCCCTAAAAGATATCGGAGTTTCAACAAAAGTTAAGAAAAAATGTTGCTAATTTTTTTTTGGGTGTTTCTTCTACCCTTAAAATGTTGTGTTTAAGATATATGATATACAAATAATAACATATAGACATCACAGAGTACACATCGGAAGACTTAAAACATAACAGTAATTAACTAACTGAAATAAATGCGTAACGTAGAAGATGAAGTGGTTTAAAGAGTTGTTCCTTACTGTTTTACAACTCAAACCAATTGGTGTAAGAATAATGTCTTACTACCACAGTTTTGTACACACGAATTAACCGCGAATCAAAGCGATTGCTAGATATAATACAAGCCTTTGTTTTATGAAAAAAAACAAAACCAAAACACCCTATGGGAGGGGGTTCGGCCGAATATGCAAGAGAGAGGAAAGGGAGAGATATAAGGTTAATTCAATGCACAAAAGTTAACCACAAACCTTAACCCTAGACATGTATATATAGTGGTAGAATATCTTGTAGGAAAAGTTAGGATTTGGGCTTGGAATAACCCCCCTTGGCCGGCCACATAAAGGAGAGAAAAGGGGAACCCGAATCTTTTCCATTTTAAGTTATTCACCATATATTCTCTCATTTTACATTTAACGGTCGTTAGTTATTTCCGTTAAATACTTAACGATCGTTAGTGTAAAACCTGAAAATCTAAAACATAAATAAAGACTAAAATACCCTTGAAATCGAAATTTATAAAATACGTAAAATACGTTTATAATCAGTTAACGAAGTTAAAAGTTAACTTATGAATAATTAAAACTTAACTAATATGTGTACGTGATCGACATGGTACGACGAAAGATTTAACGTCTCGCGTAAACAACTTGGGCCGTGTTTGTTTTGTTCGGATGGACTCAAGCCGAGAGCCCTATGGGCGTGGGTTTGTGTGTTCGGTTAGACCCCAGGCCGAAGCCCACACCACCTCAAGACTAACCTATTTGTTTCCCTATAAATACAATACATTTACACAAAATTGAAACCCTAGTTTTGTTTGCCTCTTCTTTTCTTTCCATGTTCCATTCGGCCGAACCCTAACCTTTGGTGTCGAGACTTTTGTTTCAACGAGCTAAGGTATAACATGTTTTCTTGTCTTCTTTGTTACACCTTACGTTAATATATATTGTATCATGTTTGTTTTAGTCGAGCTTGTGTTTTTCTTTTGTGTCGAGCCGTATGAAACCAACAAAGACAAACCATATGAATTGAACCTTGTAATGTTAAGAGAACATGTAATGTAATACGTATATTTGAATCGGATCATAGGTATGTTGAGATAAAAGAACCGAACCACATATATATATATATAACCGAACCATGTATATGTAATTCGGCCAAGGTATAAATATGTAAACTTGAATATGTAAAGTACGTAGAGAGTTAAGGTTTGCGTAAAAACATGGAGGCCGAACCCTATAATACAAGCCGAACCATGCGAGGGTTTTGAACGTGTGTTTAATAAGAAAAGGTCATGTAAAACCTAAACCCTAGATTGAGATGTGAACCGAACCATGCATGCCGAACCCTAATTGGTTTGTGAACCGTGTATCATGTGTGTGTCGATGTGTCTAATCCGGATAATAAGTAACTTTGGTTGTCACAAGAAATCATAAACGTGCATGGGTATAAAAGTTGACGTATAATATGTGTATAAGTAACGTATGGTTAAGACATGAATGTATTGAGTAAATAAACAAGAGTAACGAGTCATTAAATGACGTAACATATAAAGTAAATGCGCATTGATGTGATATTAAAAGAATGAGAAAACCCTAGAACATAAATGAGAGTTGATTAGGGTTTGAAGCTAAGGGTGTTAATTCGTTATTTCATGTGTGAGTTATGACGTTTAAACTATTTTTCACATTTAACCCTAAACTTTAATAAATGACATAATGAACCCTAATCTACGATATTGTTTATAAAACACTTAAGTCTCATTTAATTATAAAACTCTAAAGTATTAAGATCACTGAATACACTAAGTATAATCACCAAATATTAAAAGATCATTTCGACAATTATGGAATCATAAATAACATGTACGACCGTTAATGTGTATAGGTTCTGTGAAGAAGGAGTAATCCTTTGCTTTCCGTATTTCTGCTTTTTGGTCATTTGCTTTGGAATAAGGTACAGATATTCTGACCTTTTCAGTAAAGGTTCCTTATAACGTTTTCTTTTCGTTAGCTTTTATATTAGGGTTTCCTAAGCCTTTGCTATGAACCCCATTCTGTTTGTTTGAGCTGTTGCTTATTTGAACTCTGATTTCTGAATTATAAAACATCTGATTTTGAACTATATGATATGAAAACTTTGATTTTGAAAATATGATTAATCTTCTGATAAAGTATGATCTGTGTCAGTTTTGACATTCTGATTTGACCTAAGATAGTTTGACACCCGAGCCAAATATTAACTAGTCATGGGGGTTCCATGTCCGTGTCAGTGATGCACTTCTGACATGACTCTAGGGCAGTAGAGTGATGTTCTGCCACGTCCCTTATCTGTTATGTATTATGAGCTCAAGTTATATTATATGACAATATCTGTCTGTGGGGCGTATGGATGCATCCTAGATCTGTTATCTGTTATCTGTTATATGTTATCTGTTATCTGATGATTGATGCTGCGTGCATGCACGTCCTTCATAACTCCGGTAGGTCTCCCCTACAAATGTTGCCTTGTGTGAATATGAATATGAATATGAATATGAATATGATTATGATCTGATATTTGTTTCTGGGCTCGAGGTAGTTAACTATAAAACTTATTCGATAATTCTGATTTATACTTTGGAAATGATTATGATTTTGCTATCTTTCGTTCACTATATTCCGTATTTGATTTCGTTTCGTATTCGCTTTGCTTGTATATCTGTTCACTGAGCTTTTGAAGCTCAGCCGCATTTCTTTTCTTCCGCGGCAGGTATCTAAGCATTGGAGCTGGGTTTTGCTTTGGGATGAGTGCTGAGTGGACTTACCTTAGAGATATTTAGCTTTGATCTTATGATGCCATTTAAGACTTACTATTTCGGATATTTTATTGGAGTTTATTTTTCCGCTGGGACCTATGTATTGAAGTCATTTTGACTTGAATTATTTCAGTATTTATGCTAAGACTTCTTTTGGATATTTATGTTTGCTTTGATATGACACCATTGCTTGTGATTCCTTTACCCTTGTCGGGTCGGGGCGTTACAGTTAGACGGACTTTTTGTGTAATAATTAATCGTAATCATTAACATTAATTATTTAACTTTAATTCTCATTCGCTAATGTGTGCAATCCCGTGGTCACGAGTTCGAATCCGGACATTCACAATTTTATAAATATATACATTTCCAACAGCTCCCACTTTGATATGTTTACAAAACGTGTAATGACATTGGTTAGCGTCTAGCAACACGCCAATGCCCCCGGTACAACTCGTGTATGGTTTTCTGGAGAAAAACCACTTTGATGATTCATCATCATATTCATCATTTTGTTTCTAATACCATGTTAATAAGAATATGGATCTCACTCATTTCTTAATTAACTATTCTGTTTCTCGCTTTATATGATTGATCAAGATTACCAATTCTTCTGAACATATTCCAGAAGACCTTGGGCATGGCCATGCAAACATCTTGACAACCCTACGAGGGGCCCAACAGTATTATAATTCAAAATAAATTTGAAGGAAACAAATCCCGTTTTGACTACGAGCAGATTTCATAAATTTATAATGAAATAATATTTGAATCGTTAAGGTATCTACTCTGTCTGCTTTATAATTAAATGATTTTTTTTTGGTGCAGCTGTGCCGCAGGTGCTTCATCATGATCAGAAGCCAATGATGCAATATTTAATGTTCACATGGACATTAATCCAACTGCATTTTACCTATGTCAGATCTACGCTCCGACATAGTACAATGAGTTCATGATATTCTGCATGACAATGTAAGTTACTCGCACATCGCGACTCTGAAATTAGATTCAGAGCATGTTCCTTTACTCGTCATAATGCACATGTTCGGTATTGATTTGTCCTCAATATACAGCGTAACAATCTTATAAACGTACTTTTAGCAATAAATAGTAACTATTGTCAAACATCATTTGATGCTACTTTATAATTGAACATAACTTCAAAAGTGCATTCTTCACCTCCCTTGCATATCAATGAGGTCGGTCTTCTTAATGTTGATCTAAGCAAGCTAGATAATTAAAGAAGCCTCCCTCCATATAATCTTTCAATTAACATTCTTATAGTGAGGTATACCTTTATTTAATTTAAGCTTATAAAGAAGCACCTCACCATCAAGAATCAGCCCCAAAGTAATCATTTTGCCAAAATCATTGACTTGCAAGTTAGCCCATGAAGAGGTTTCGACTTTCGACAAGTTGAACACATATAAATAACTTTTTGACCCAACTACCAAACTTGCGATCACAAGGATGGACTTCAAAATTAATCAAATGATTTGTTCTCAAACATCATATCGATGTTGTTTGATCTTTAGCTGTACAACATTTGTTTATCATATGTCATCGAGGTTACTAATAATGCTTGGTAACATTGATACATACTCCTCATTTTTTAGGGTGTAAAAAATATGTTGGGTCTGAATATGTTCAATCTTAACAACTCCTTAATCCCGTCAGAGTAATATTGGGTGAATATAGAAGTAAAAAAGAAAGAGTAAAAATGTTTGTCCCACATCGACTGGTGTAGAGCAAAATGATAAGAATGAGATGCTATAAAGTACAGGGCGCTCACAAGCGTGCCATCAACCTTCTTAGCTTTCTTGTGCTAAGCTTTTAAAGTGTAACTTTCTATAGTTTTAAATATAGTGTTTCCTATTCCAGAGAAGGACTGTAAGCCTTTTGTTTTGGTGTTACAATACTCCTTTTTGGGAATTGATGTTGTGTTTCTACCTCAGTTGACAAGGATATGATATTTGTAAGGGTGGCAAGATCCACGGGTCAACTTTGCATATAACAGATCAAAACGGGTATTTTTTGTTTGGGTCAAAACGTTGTATTTGGTCAACTCACATAAAAAAATGATAATAACCTTTTATCAACTATCGATATTTAATCGACACCTTTACAAATGCAAATTAATAAAACTGAAAAAAAATTATATAACAACAAAGGCGCGCACATTGAAGGCCAAAGGCACATACCAACGATTTCCCTGAATAGTAAATGCGCAAGAACCACCGCGAAAGGTGACTTATCTATCTCCACTTTTTTTCACATTATTGTTGTAATAATTAATGTTAACATTATGGTAATTTATATTCCTATAGTTCAACCTGGTACGGCTCATACGAGTTCGCCAGCTAAAGGTGCGACCTTAATTTTTTTGTAGCTTACCGTGGGCAGATGATTTTATCAAGAGTCACTAATTTTGCATATTACTTTATTAGTAGTCAGTAATACTAAATAATGGTTACTTTTGGAAACTGTAGGCGGGCATACCAATAGTTGGCCCAAACAGTAAACGCGCAATAACTACCTCAACAGGTGATTTATCTACTTACACGTATTTTGTATTCCAATGCATTCAATAAATAAATTGGTGATTTTATAATGGATGTGCCTTTACTCAGGTTCTTTCAATCAATGAGGTAAGTTTCTATTAAAGTGTTATATTTGTTTATATGAACCACACACAAATTCATACACTGTTCAATAAAGAAGTATTGCAATAGGCTAATAGAACACGATAGATCTTATCTTTAGACAAATTTCCAGCAAATGTTAAGTTCTATAGTGTATGGTAATGGTTTTTTCCTTCTTTTTGTTATACACCCAACACGTCAATTTTCCATATGGGCTGGAATCTAGCTTTCAAATTATATGTTGGACAAGGTAAATACTTGATTGACACAAATCTCTGGCCACGACCCTTACTTATTCCAAATGACAGTAGTTACTTTCATTGGCTACCAATTAGATTAAAAGTACAAATGAATATGAAGTATCAATAGTTACCACTAAAAATGCAATTATTACTGATAAGAAGAATGATTTTAGTAATATGGTTCTCATGAGTTTTATGTTTATAATTTCATATACTTTTGTGGTTTTTGGTGAATTTGTTGTAATGGTTTTGATTTCGGTTTTGATGAGGCCACATTGGGTTAAAAAAGTGATGACTGAATTGACTTTTTTTTAAACTATTTTAAAACTTATAGGTATGGAATGCTTATATAATTATTGTCTTACTGCTATTAGTTTGTTAGAGTTTATTAAGCCTTTTACATGTTTGTTTTATTTATTATGCTACAGATACCACTAAAGGGCTTCTCATTTGAGAATTCGGAAGTACTCTCTTCTTGAAGAAGAAGTTGTGCGTTTAGAGGAATAAATTGTTTATTGTAACACGTAACACGCAACCAAGTTTTAAGTTTTTGTTCTTTAAAGTGTCTTGCATTGGCAACGTATTATATGTGTAAGTATGGTTTATGCCTGTGAATAAAGAGATTTTACGCTTATTTTTAGAATTTTGCATGGGTTTATATAAGTATTTTATTTGTCATCTTTAATAGAAGTCATTAGTTAGCATATATGTCAACAATATTGTATTGTAAATATGAATAAGATGTCTTTTTCATATATCTGTAAGCTATAGAAAAGAGATTTGTTTGTTAAAATAATCAATCACAACAAGAAAAGAGCATGTACACTGTTATTAAAAACCTTGCTTTCGCTACAAAAGCAAATGATAAAATGTTATATGAGCTGTAAGAAGTCTGTTAAATTGAATTTATAGTAAAGAGCTCTACTTCAAAAGCTATGAACGAACAAAGTTGTGTGCCTAAGTCTAAAAAAAATGAAAATAACACTTCATTTAATAAGCTAAGCTCTATTAATTTATAGGAAAGCTGATCTTAGCTTACAAGTATATTCTGATCTTAACTTACATGTATATTCTGTGTTTTATGGTTTCCGTAGGTCTACGGATTCTATGATGAACGTATAAGATGGTTGCCACTACAATTAGGTTGACTGAGCTAAAGCCCATTATCGTATTTAAATGATATTTATAGTTCATTGGTATATATCAAAGCAGTCTACCAAAAACATATTATTTGATCTTCATCCACTATTTTTGGTTCTTTAATCCTAGTAATGAACTAGTAACCATAAACCAACATGTTAATAGTTTGTTTGTGCTAACGTATAGGGTTGTATTGGATCAAATTGCTCATTTTCTACACTCAATGATGTGTGGATTTTTGGATGTAGAGGAAGTGATCAGTACCCACATTATAGAATAAAATCCCACATAGATTAATCATTGACACTAAGAACCACGACTGCATTCTAATTCACCCCTACTAAGAATCCAGGATCGACATAACCTAATAATCTTATGTACGTTATGGTCCATATCCATTTGACAAGATGCCAATTTATGAGAATACTTTGTTAGTTGAGTACCATTAGGTACAAGTAAATTCTACTTTCGTCCTAAAATATAATATATAATATTTTCTGAAAAACTTCCTTACGATTACCCGCTTGCTTTCGCTATAGTAAAATATGTCAACGATAATTATAAGTCATGCCCGCCCATCGGGCGGGCTTCGACCACTAGTGTGTGTATATATATATATAATTATATTATTTTATTATTATTATTATATTATAATTATATTATTATTATTATTACTATTTTTATTTATTTAATATTATTATTATGAATAACACTTTTATTAAAAACTCATATTAATATTATTATTATTATTATTATTATTATTATTATTATTATTTATATTTTTTATTTTATTTATTTATTTTTTTGTATAAAATCACACTTTTATTAAAAACTCATAGGATTACAAAAGATTAGTGGGGAGCCTCGAAACCAACTGAGCCCCCACACCTCTAGCAATGGTAAAACCAATCCTATTAAAGATATGAACTGCTGCACGCGCTCCAATGTCTTGAGTCATCGAGAAACGTCGAATGCGCTTGAGTAAGGTGACTGCATCTTTCTCAAGTTCCCCAAAAGAAGAAAAAGAGAAAGGGAGAAACCCATATCCAATATCTGCACATTTGGCCTCGTACTTGACCCGTTTACGCTGAGCAGCATCACTGATCGCTCGCCCTGATATAAAATCAATCAATCCGGATTGCGTCAAAGGCGACGAACCTGTAAGGTCAACACATACATCACGCCCACTATCCCAAGAATAGAGTAGTATGTCAGCTGGTCGCAAGGATCTGTCCCCATCTCCAAAAAGCCCAATATCCACCTCCTTGCGAGCAGAAATCCCTGATCGAGAGCATATGTCAACAAGAACATCGCGCACAAGGTTGTGACGATGTTTAATGCCAACAATACCCGCACACGAAACAGCGTGATCCCCATAAATATCTCCAGGAAAAACCTTAGAGCAAGCAGAACACGGTACCTGAACAGTGAAAAGAGGAACACCCAAACGATAACACAGTACACACCGATAAGCTCTGGCACTCATAGTCTGTCCCAATCCAGATACCGGAGCCACCCTAAGCCAATCCGAAGTGTGATCCTCCTTTAAAGAGCTCCATAACGCCATCTGTCGAGGGGAAAGATGGAAAGTAGATTCAACATTTTGGGAAACCCGACCGAAGTATATATCTGCCAATTTCTTCATAAGTTTGGGGGCAGCGACCTCGCTAGGGTTACTCAAAAGATCAATATCCATATTCACATTGAAAGTACATAAAGCATCATCAAAAGAGGGACCAGCAGTAATAATACCCGAACCATGAAGAAGCTTAGTCTGAAGGCCAGCCGATTGAAGTCTAGAAGCAATGAAAGCATAGTTCAAGACATCACCTGCAGAATATAAACCAAGTCCCCCAAAAGCAAAAGGTAAGGTGGCGAGTCTCCACTGCCAGTCACCAAAACCAGGTCCAGAAGCAGTGACAATACGCTCCAAAGAAGAACGAAGTGCCGCATCAAAAGAAACCTGAGCGCACTCAAAGACCCGAGGAGAACATGTGCGCATAGAGAAATAGAGCTTAGAAATACCAGCACATGCACGGAGTAACAACAACTCGCATTGAGGGTCATTAAGTTTGGCGACTGCCTCCATAAGTTCAATAGTTTTAGCAACCCTTTTCAGGACCAACTTACTACCAAACTCAAAATCCACACTAACAGGTCCACCCAATAATTTAACACCATGTGAGGGGCGAGAAATATTAGGGGGAAAAACACCATCATACCTGCTTCTGGGGGTCCTCTAGTGGCCAAAAGACTTCAGTTTTATCAACATTGAGGTGTAAACCGCGACAAGGTCCGTCTGCCATAATCAACTCTAAAACCTTACCCACAACCAAGGTATCACCAATAATAGTGCCGTCATCCAAATACCAAGCTTGAAAGGAAAGGTCAAAAGAATCTCTAATCTTACATGCTAAGGGATGTAAAACTAAAGCAAAAAGAAGAGGCCCAAGCGGATCACCTTGTTGCACACCTTGATGAGACCAAAGAGTATGCTCACCATAATATAATCTAGCAGGACTAGAGTAGCAAAACTCCACCCACTGCGAAATAGCCAGGAAAGGCAAACGAACCTCATGTAACATAACAGCCCGGTCCACCATGTTGAAAGCGTTTTTAAAATCAACCAACAACATGGACAGACCAACCTCACACCCGCGATCCTCAACCATACGGTTCACAGCATGAAGAATAGCTTCCCCTCCCCCAGATACACCAACACCAAGTTGTAAATCATCAAAATAACTGCCTGAAGAGTGGCTAAGCATGGAAGCACAAACCTTGGAAACTAACCGCCTCCAAACAGTCCCAACAGCAATAGGACGGATACCCCCTCCTGGTTTGACTAAGGGTGTGAGAGGGGCACTAGCAATATACTCCCCCAACGCCCTCGGACAGTTACCAGCAAGAAAAAGGTTCACCACTTGGGTAATAGAAGCGATCAACTCGTCAGAAATAGCCACAGCTGCACCACTCAAACAATCCAAAAGGTGTTGGGCACGCAACCCATCTCGCCCACAAGAAGTACCACGAGGGAAACTCTTGATCATGTCAAGAACGATGGAAGAGGATGCGGTAAGGTGATGACGGTCAATAGATATATCAGGCAAGAGAGGAGCAGACTGAAAAGGGTGCTTAGCTTTTAAGTCTTCAAGAGTAGAAGCATCATAAGGTGCAACACCAGAAGACGAAAGAACTCTGACCGCAGCAGTATAATGGCCATCACAAATCTTCCTCTTACATTGCTTGACATTACGATCACCCAAATCCAAACTATCATCATCAACAGAAGACCATGATGGGAGGGGCTCAGCTAAAACCTCACGCACAACCTGCAAACTACCACCAGGAGATCCCCATGCATGAATAGCATTAACAATATACTCTTCCTGACGTTGACGCTTAGTGACCGACCTACACTCTTGACTACTCCTCGGGCAAAAGGTTTTAAGAAGACAAATCGGCAGGACAAATAAACTAACCCAACAAGAAATGTCACCAGACGTGCAGATCACCTTATCAAGAGCTCTTTTCAAAGCACGAGAGAACTCTAACCGACATTTAGGAGGGATAGATTTTACAGTCCGCAAGCCCCTAGCAAATAAAGTATCAAGAAGGGACAGGTCAAAACCACCAAGCACGTCCAAAACCGAATCCTCAACCAGGGCAACATGAGAAGGAACCTGTGGTTTAGGGAGATCATATAACACAAACCGAACAACACCATCACCACAATCAGGAGGAGACACAAAATCAGAACCCGCACCATGGCGACACTTAGCACGGAAAGTATGCGTTTTGAAACAAACCCCACACAACCACAAACCCATACGCTTAAAAGTAACCTCAGCCCTTTCAAAAATAGTCAGATCCGTCAAAAGGGAATGCCTAATAATAACTTGAGCCTCACCACAAAAATGCCGATCACGAAGATGTGTGATCAAAGAGGTTTTAGCCAAACCATTACCACCACCATCACGACATCCATTAAGGCCAACAAAAGGGCAATGGAATCTAACGGCAGGCATATGAACAACCTCTAAGTGAAACAAGCTTCAAGAAAGGGAGTACCAAAGGGAAAACCAAGGAAAAACCAACTGAAAAAAAACCAAGCAACAAAAACACTCCGAGCAGTAGGAAACCACAACAGAAGCACCCAACCAACAAGTGCCCAAACAAACCACACGAGACAAAAACCTGAAGGAGACCTATTCGAAGCCAATAACCAATACAGCAGCGAAACGAGATTACCCAATAACCAAGCTTCAAAAAAAAAACCTGTAGGAGACCTCTTCGAAACCAATAACCAAACAGGTACTGCCTTCGTATAAACCAATCACCTACAAGCTGACCAGTAGCCCAGAAACCCAGTATTTACTGCCTTCGTATAAACCAAACAGGTACTGCCTTCGAAAACCCAGTATTTAACTCGTATAAATTGCCTTCGTTAGAAACCAGAAACTGCCTTCGAAAAGAAACCCTAAAGCAGGTTCACAATGACAACGTGGGGAGAGGGAAAGGCACTGTATGGGAGAACTGATAAGATGACACAACCAATCGGAGAACACAGAAAACGGGGGTTTCAAGAAACGAAACCCTAGAAACAGAAAAACCCTAGAAAAAACGAATAAGCACGGATACTTGTCACAGAAACGTGATAAGATCACAACCAACCCACCTGTTTCAACGAAGGAGTTGAAGGGACGATACAAAACCCATAAGAGATCAAGAAGATCTGGTGATGGTGAAGCAATCGCCCACACAGGAGGGAGAGAAACCGTTTTCTTATTATTATTATTATTATTATTATTATTATTATTATTATTATTATTATATTATCTTTATTATTATTATTATTATTATTATTATTATTATTATTATTATTATTATTATTATTATTATTATTATTATTATTATTATTATTATTATTGTTTTTCTAAATTACTTTACATCGTGAGTTAACCAAATACAATGAATGATTTCATCAATTATAATTTTAACACATTACAATTCCAATACATTTCAATTATTTGAATTACAATTCATTCAAATTACAATTACTTGTAAAGATTACAATTTCTTAAAAAACATTCTGCGAACCAAACACACCCTTAGACATTAAACTATCACCATAAATAAAATAGTAAAAAAACTATTGTTCGCCGAAAAAGTCAATTACCTAGTATCCACTAATACACTCTCGTAGTTTGAGCGAAACTTTCACAATTTGAACGGAAGGCGAGTTGCCACTCAAACTGGCACAAACAATGGATAAGGAAGTCATATATCGAAGATATCAGTTTATTGATAGCGAAAAGGAACGTGAAAAACTTGAACGTGACATGTGGCAACCTGATCGTGCGCGTACTCTCAAATTAATATACAAACTATACACACTTTGAAAAGGAAAAAAAAAAGTTGAAAAAGATTTGCACACAATCAAGTAGGTGACCGAGTCACCTTACTTGCTCTTGGTTTGCGAGACTCACGCGTGAGATGGGTAGGAAGGCAAGGAACTCACAGGGTGAGATGAGGCTAAGGTGAGTGACTCACCTTGCCTTTCCATCTAGCCTAAGTGGCTTGCAGTCGGTCCGGTCCGGACTACAAAACGACTATTTTGGCCTTGTTGGACTGGACCGACCGAGACCGGACCGGACCAATCACATTCGGTCCGGTCCTTGGTCTTAGTTTTTTGGCTAATTCGGTCCTCGGTCTAGTCGGTCCGGTCCGGTATGGGACCTATGCTCACCCCTACTTACAAGCCACACACATATACACACACACAAAATTTCTTACCAAATTCTCTCAATGATGTCTAAAAAAGACTTCGGCCAACAATTTCCCGAACAAAAAGACTTCGGCCAACAAATTAATGAAGATGAACTTTTAAGAGAATTGGAGGAAGCTGCTCTTAAGGAGGAAGCAGAAAGAGAACAAGTCGAAAGGGAACGGCTTATGCTCCAAGATGAAGAAGTATTGATAGAAATGGAGGAAGCTGCTCGTAGGGAGCAAGCTGAAAGGGAAGAAAAAGAACGTTAGGATAGAGAATTTGATGTTTTGTATGCAGACTGGGAAGACACCAAATTTGAAGGTTCGTCTTTGTATGCTTACGACGATGGTTACGACTCTAACAACTCTCAAACTTGGGATCACCCGGATTATATTTAGTTATTTTAATCTATGTTTTTTGTTTTATGTGTCGCGGTTTAATTTCCTATGCAATGTAGTCTCCTTTCTTTCTGTAATGATAAAAGTTTGTCTACTACTTTGGTGCTTCGTAGTCTCAAATTAATATACAAACTATACACACTTTGAAAAGGAAAAAAAAAGTTGAAAAAGATTTGCACACAAATCAAGTAGGTGACCGAGTCACCTTACTTGCTCTTGGTTTGCGAGACTCACGCGTGAGATGGGTAGGAAGGCAAGGAACTCACGGGGTGAGATGAAGCTAAGGTGAGTGACTCACCTTGCCTTGCCATCTAGCCTAAGTGGCTTGCAGTCGACCTAAGTTCGCGCATAAATGAACCAACAGATAATATACACTAATAATCACTTCTTTTCATAATACCAAAAACCCTAAAATTCTATCCCTAGAGGAGATATCCGGCCGCCATCTCCACCATCCTGTCCGGCCATAATCTTCTATCTATTCGATTCTTTTACCCTCAATCGATCTCGTAGGTTGCGTGTTATTCATGTTCTCTTTATTCCGACGATGAACCTTGGGGTTCAGTTATTTAATTTTCGATTTTCTGATTGGCTTCTCTTCGTGAGTGCCATTAGTTAATCTAAGATTGGATCTCTGGGCCTTATTTTTCTAGGAAAAGGAGTTCATGGATACATGCCTTGCTTATTTGTCGTTTGGTTTAAAGATAGAGGGATTAGGGTTATGTTTTTCTTGGGATGGCGGCTGGGTCTCTTTCCTCTATAATGAAACCCTAGATCTGTATGGTCTTATTTTTTAGGGTTTTGATGTGGTTCGCTCGATCCATTGCCGTTATGTGTCATATCTTTTGGATCATGTGTTGGTTATGGTTGGCTTAAAACGAACTGTTTAAATCCTTTTGGGTTTCTTGATGTAGCCATGGGCTGGTGATTGATTCATTTCTTTCTTGTTCATATACATGATCCTCATCATGCGTTTAGGGTTTCGGCTTTGAAACCCTAATATATGGGAAGTTCTTCCGTGGTATTTATGGTTTGATCGTGGGTTATGGGAGAGTGGATGATGATTATTTGTTGTTTTAATGTTGCTTTACAACCTACGTGCTGTTGGATGCTTACTGACTTCGATGGATGCAGCGGGTGGGTTGTGCATGGAGGTAGGATCTGTTGGTGTCACATAGATCCTCGTAATAAGAGCTTCGACAATGTTTTAATTCGAGGATACAAATATAATGAAGACATGTGAGTTTCGCCTCATTTTTGAAGCTATTATTATTGATTTTAAGTAGTCAATTGGTTGACTGCTTGGTGACGTTGCGTGTCTGCTGTTATGCATACATGCATTATGGGTACTTCAAGAGCAACGTGTTATGCATACATGCATTATGGGTACTTCAAGAGCAACGTGTATTAGTCTATGGCAGGTTCGTATTACATTGGTAAAAGCTTATTCGACTTTATTTGTGATGGCTGATGTGGGTATGAATTGTACCATAGTTTTAAGTGTGGCATACATGTATCGTTGCTTCGGCTTGTTGGTTTATTATTCATGATTATTGGAGCTGCGGTTGTGTATGTACATTGGAATTATATGCTGGAAGTTAGGGTCTCTTATAACCTGTTTATGTTTCAAATTCGTTTTGCTATGGATTACACTCTTATTAGGTTATTAGTATTATGCTTCATGCGTAATACTAATAGAAGTCGCAAAATGGATTTGTTTTGGAATGAGCACCCTTGGAGTTGGTATGGTCCGATCTTTACTTGGTCACTCGTGTTAGTTCTGGATCTATTGGTAAGTGTGGTATTGCATGAAATGGTCTTTATTCATGGATTGGAGTACTACTTGGAAGGCGGGGAAACTTGGTTATGGGTTTCTTCATGTGCAAGTTCTGGATTGCTATGATGACTAAGAAGACTCAAGTGTTTTTTTGAGTTACGATTTATTGTATTTTTTATTTTTAGTCATTGTTAGTTGTATTTGGATTTGTAAGTTATAAGAATGGCTTGTCATTCTTATATAGTGGTTATGTAAGTGTCCTAAGGGACTGAGATGAGGGACTCACTCTCATCCGTTGTACTTCAATGTTTTTTGGATAATATATTTTACTAGTGTGCAGGATTACTCTCCTTTACCTAAAAAATGAGCATTATATTTCTTTGATTACCTTAATTAGTTGAGATAAAAGAAAAAGAAAAAAAGAAAAGCAAGTGATTGTAGAGTATTTTTTTAAGGTGATCGAGAGACCTAAACATGTCATTACTTTTTGTGTCTAAATCAATTATGTAGTTGTCTACTCGTTTGTGAAAAAAGAGTTCTTTTAGTTTCGCTTCAAAATGTTGTCACATATGTTTAGTTATACAACTAGTCGTATCAAATAGTCATGTCAATGGTTGTCACATATGTTTAGTTGTCGTATCAAAAAAGAGTTCTTCAATGTTTCCTCTTTTACTGTCATTCTAATTTTCTTTTAGGGTAATTTATTTTTCTAGTGCAAGTTAAAGGTACTATTTTACAATCTATGACAATGTAGATTGAACTATAATATGGTAAATCTGCTTCGTAGTAATCAAACAGAGACAATGTCAAAAGTACCAATAAAGATCAAAGCTTATAAAGTGTACCAATGAGAAAAGGAAGCAAAAAGCTTGAGTAATACCTTAACGTATAATCCTTAACATAAAAGCTTGAATATAACAATCGTAAAACTAAAAGTGTAATGGGCAAAAAAAAAAAAAAATACAGTTGTTTTTATATGTAAGGATAATAAAATGGTGTAATTATAATCTCCCATAAAAAAAGGGATTGAGTTTACAAAGATAAAAATATACAAAAATATTAGTAGATTTTGTTATAGTCTGGTATAAAATCAAGATTTGAGAACAGAAACTTGGAAAACAAGCAGCAAATAAAAATATCAAACAATTAAAACGAGAACATGCTATAATTTTTCAGAACATATATTCAATTAATTAATCTTTTATATAATAAAATAAAACCTTAGTGGGAATTTTTTATTTCAAAAAAATCAAACCATTCATTTTTTAGTAATAATTTTTTAATTTGGTTTTTTAAAAAGTTTTTTAATTATAAAAAAAACCTTAAATATTTCTATATTTGGCTAAAAAATTTAAAAAATTCGTTTGTTTTGACAAAAAATTCGGTTGTTTAGTAATTTGGGTAAAAAGTATGTGTGTCAAAAATATAAAAAATTAAAACTTAAAACGGACGGTGTAATTTACAAAACATGAAAGGGTTAAAATTAAAATTTTCAAGAAACAAAACCATCAAACAATATTATCGAGCCACACTTCCAAGAAAAAACCCTAAACGACAATCAAGCTTTAGTTTTTTATTAGGGATTTTTCCGATCATATTCCAATTTGTACTCTTCCACGGGTCAAAAACAGATCGATCTCATACAGGTGATTACATTGAATTTTGAATTTTATAAATTTGCAAAGTTTATAACCCTTTGAAGTTTTGATTAATTGTGGTTTGGTTTTGCTTTTATTGAACAAGTCGAGTATATATAATGATTATTTTTTGTTAAATTCATGTTATGTGTTCTATGAGATTCCTTATTCTTAGGATAATTTGTTTGATTATGAATTAATTGATTTTGTTTTAAAAGTTTCTTTAGCACACAACCCTAAATACACTGAAAACAATCAATTGAAAACAACAATTAATCGAATAATTCTGTAAGATTTTAGGTTCAATGAATTTCAATTTCAATGTCTACTTCTGTAGCAGTCGTGAATCTTCTTAGACCCCTTTATGGTTTCTGTTTACAGAATGTTATTGTATATGCTTTATTAGGTTCGTATTTGAGTGTCATATGGCTGATCTGATGTGTTTGTAGTTTGGTCACCAACTGTTTGATGAATTGCTTCAATGAAGCTTTTTGTATAATATTGTAAATTTTGTGCTTATTAAGTGTTTGATAATAAAGGTGTGAACAGTGTGTGTTTTCACTGATTATTGCTTTCAAAGATGAAACAATTGTCTTAAAGAAATTGTCGTATTCGGAACCAATACTTAATGATTTTATACCATTTAAAAAGAGTTGCTACGTTAATAAGGTTGTCCTTGATGAAAGTGATTATGCTATGGGTCATCGATGTGATTATGTAACAAGTTTAATTATTCTGTGATAGTGTGACACATTGACCTACAGTATTGAAAAAAACGGATCAAATATATAGATGAAAAGCATCTGGTTTGTTGTGGTGTTTTACAAATATAGTTATGGAAAACGGATCAAATATACTGATTTGGATTTTCTTTTATTATGTGTTTTCTTTACAGGTTGTTGTGATACCCAGATAGATGACGATTTGTTGTTTTCTACTTCTGTTGAGAGACTATCTACGAATTACTTGCGGAAACGCGTTAGATGTGACTATTGGAACCGAAGGTAAAGCAACTGATCTCATTACACAGTGGATGACACAATGAATGTGGATATGCGGTCAAGATATACCTACCGAGACTCAGTACCTTATAGTTGAAACCACTGTTGGGTCACATTTTGGTGAAGATAATGAAGTTGATGATGTATGTCACCAATCTGCTCTACATACAATCTTCTTGCCTATTCTTGAGGTTTTTTTTAGAGCGGTTATACAAGGAAATTTAAATACCGAACTGGAGACTGTTTTGAAAAGTGGTATGTAAGATTTGTTGTTCTTTCATTTTTAAAGGTTTAGTATGTTGTTATTAAGTAGTAAAATTTGATGAATTTATGGCATACTACAGGAGATGCTGCTGCTGCGAAAGAATTCGAAGGCAGTCATTTGAAATTTATGGCTGCTAGATTGGCCTTTTTGATGCTATCACCAATGCCGTCAAGTATGCATATTTACTTACTTTAATTAGCTATAACTAAAATTAGAACTTTGAGCTGATGACTTTAAATTACAGGAGGGTGGAGACGCATCTACAGAAATTTGCTCACTGTGAAAGAAAGAAGGTAATTTGATAATTACTCTATAATACTCTTTTGTCGGTAATTAATTGAACATATGATGACTTCATGAATATTTATTTAATATTTCATGTATTGAACATTACTTATTAAGAATATCAATGAATCTCAGATACAATATGTTTTCTTTATTTAATTTATAAGATGCTACCATGAAACATATGCTCACAGATAAAATGCCATAGAAGAAATATAAACTACATTGAGTTTACACTTTTATGACCTACTGAATAACGCAACAGAGCATCTTTGTATCCTAAGGATATGCACTGCCAGTTTTAAGGGATGTTTGGGATTGGATTAAGGAGTAATTTGGTTGGTATACTGTTGGATTAAGGGGTGTTTGGATTGGCATGTGTTACCTGCTTTAAGGGTTCTTTGGATCACCTCTACAAGCACCATTTACGTGTTCCTGAAAACCGCACATACTATTGACACATTGTCATATTTGGTTATAGCAGCTAAGAGTTTTTATTATTGGAGTTCAACTAATTGCGACTCGAAGGTTTTTATATTGTTGAGACATTCTAACTATGACAATTTCACACTATCGCGTGACACTGTCCTTTTATTAATCCAAGTGGACTAATACTTTCTTTTAATCTCCAATCATTTGGTCTAAAAATTTTAATGTGTCATGGTCAAGTTTCTAAAACATTGAATCAAGATATAGAGAATATAGGAAAAGATAGCTCACTTCATTCCGTATATGTATGTTATTGTGCTTCCACTGAGTGCTCCCACTAATGTGATTATACTTGCTATCTGTTTTGCATTAGTGTTCTCATACCCCTTTAAAGCCTGTAAGGATTACTTAAAATCAGGACCGGTTGTTAGCCATGTTCTAATTCGTAACAAAGAGCACTTTGGACAAGTGAGTAAAAATAGCCCCCTCTAAGATTAAAGCTCATGTGTTGTTTTAAATTGTAACAGTTGTTTAGCATAATGATTTCTTTATAATGTGAACTTTAGATTTAGAGACTTCTTTGGTAGTTCTTGCTTCTTGATGGTTAAACACATGATTAAAGAAACAAACTTTCATATCGATAATAAGTTAAGTATTTGCCTGTGATGTTCCATGGATTCTATACTATTGTCTTGCTTTGATATATGCACGGGAAACAACCAAAGCCTACATATACAAAAACAATCGAATCGTATGTAACTCTGTTTATTAAAAGAACATTTAGTATGGGTAATAAATTGTCCTTAAATCGAGTAACTATAGTGTCATTAATCATTGTTTGTTTTATCGTGTGGACAAATGGTCTAAATCTATAATTGTTTGTCATATGTTTAGGTTGAGTTTTGTCGAATAGATATTGGTTGCGTAGGTCAGATGGGGTGTACGACCTCACGTTATGAAATTTTATAAACCAGTCAAATTTTAGTTTAGCAGCTATGTATATATGGGTCAAAATGGTATCTATGTCAGTCAAACTTATCATCAGAACACCTATGAGACAATCATTTCTAAGTACTTGTGGGTTTCATTTTTTAGCTAGGTAGCCTTAGTTTCACTTTTGATCAATTCTAATTGTAAGGGTTGCTTAGGTACAACGTACTGATTTTCTGTCTGCTTAGAGTGTATCCAGTCTTTGGCAACTGATCCAAATGAAAAGAACACATAAAGAATTTTGAGAGATCATGTTGTGTGCGAAGATTACGTAGGTTTGATCATGATTGTGGAAAGTGGACCGCATATACAAAAGGTAGGTTCTTTAGGATGTTTGTCCAATGTTGTCTTATTGATCTGATCGGGTCCACAATGTTCTGGAAATTATGATTCCAAAACCTATATGATTTTGCCAACAGTTTTAATACAAATAATTTATGAGGTTTTTATCATAAAAATACACTTTGGCTTACTTTTGTGCATTCGACCCATTTTTTTTTCACAATTTTTTTTCTATATGTTGATGCATTACGGTTTTCTATATGTCAACATAATAAAATGATATCATAACTTATAGACAGATAGAATATGGTTGAGCATTAGAATTGACTACGCATAAAGTGATGAAAGAAATCTTAGAAAGTTACCATCTGTTATGTGAACTATGCATTTGTCATATATGTTTAAAATTGTTTACCTTAACTATATATGAGCTTGATTATTAGTTTGAGAATATTAAGTGCTTCCACTTTCTTTTTTTGATATTCATGGTATTAAATATATAATGACATTAAACCTTATTAATATTATCATGATTGATTTTAAGCAAAGTAATAACTGAAAGCTACACAAGTTGAAAATGGGTGGTTGATGGTTCAGAGAATGCCAAAATACTATATGCGTCAATCATCATTTATAATATGCGTGTTTAGGCTGTAGACTTAAAAATCCTACTCTCTCAAAATCTGAGATATCATAGGAAAAAGTTATCGTATATAATCGGTTAGAAAAGATATGGAAGTAACTTTAAGGTTGTAGTATCATTAGATATATTTTGCTATATAGGTTAGTCGACTATTTGAAGGCTATAGATGAGTGCAAAAGGTTTGGAGGGAAGGATCGATTCATTAAATCTTACCATCTGAATAGTATCTTATACAATAGAAGGAAGAAGGTTGTTGCAACCATCGTTAGTTATGTGATTGCTCTTTACAAGCCCTTTATTAATTAGACGATTAACAATATCAATTTGTCTCTTATAAATGAAGTCTACTAACCTTCGTTAGTTATGTGATTACTCTATACAAGCCCTTTATTAAGACGATTAACAATATCAATTTGTCTCTTATAAATGAAGTCTACTAACCTTTTCATTTGAGAGAGAATGCCCATATCTCTAAATAGTGTTCCATCCGAAAAATTGGTAGGATATTAGTTATGTTTCCGATCTCTCTAATACACAAATTTGAAGCTAGCGAGTCGTGTTTTTTATTTTTAGAATATTTTTTATCTTCTTTCAGAGCATTTTGACTATGCCAAATATGAAAATTGATGGTCATATCTTTTTATACATATTACGTTTTTGATTAAATTCTTTAAAAAAAAGTCTTAAATCTTGTGGACGGGTTACATCTAAATCCCCTTAAATGAGGTAATTGACATTTAGTCAACAAGGTTTTTGTTTCGACGAGCTTCTAAATGGTTTGTACGAGAAAAAAGGCGAGCGCTTTTTGAGCTTGGATTGTTTAGGTGTTTTTGTTCATTGCTTGATGTCTCCAAACTTAAGATTATGGACATTGTTGAGCTAAAAAAACCTCACCAATTTTCCACTATAACTTATTACTATTTTGATATGCAGATTCTTGAGATGACAAGATTGATTCATGTAGTTTATGAGTGACTTTTTAGTCTATTATTTTTTATTTCAATCAGTCTAAAGTAACTCAATAAGCATTTTTAACTTAGCAGTTTGTAGGTAGTATCTTATTTAAAACTGCTTACACTTATTTTGATATGTACTATCTTATGTACAATTTTTGTATTGTTTTATTGTTCTTATAAAACTTTTATGCAGAGATGAAAATTTTAAGCCAGCATGTGCCAAAGATAATGAATGATACAAAAATGGTAAACGATGAATAAGTGGTTTGAGTATGGGATTTATTTGTATGCTTTTAGTTTATGTTAGTTCAGTTCATGAACGTGATTTCTCTTTTTTGCAGCCAGTTGGGGATTTAAATAGTAAGTTGCGATACATGCATCAATATTTTAGGGAGATAGATTACTCTCTTTTACCATCAAGTAAAGCCCATTCTTTTTCGCCTATCGTGATATGTTTCACAAAAAACAAGCTCAAATCAAATTGATGTGCTTTTGTTTCTTTCTTCAGTGGCCAATAATTCTGGACTAATTGATTATTATACCACTTATAACAATAATGGGTTCTGTGATACCTCTTGAAGAACCTTACACTCATTTTGGCAATGTTGATTAATAAAATTAAATTGCAATGTTGATGTAAGATTTCTTGATACTTTAGGAATGGGTTGATAACATGATCATCAAATGCAAAAGATAATATATGCAAGTATGTTGCGTAACAGTACTACCTACCTATCTATGAATATTCATATCTTCCTTATAAATGTGACTACAGGAGGCTTATGAAACTTAAGAACACAAACCTCTTCTATTAGATTTGAGTTGGAAAGAAGCAAGAAGAATTGGAGAATTGAAAATTAATTTAAAGACCCATCCGAATACAAAGACCCATCTGACCCTCAATGTCCCGTCTGACCCGTTTGAATCCATTGACCCAACTCATTCCATTTGAGTTAAATGACCCATTTGAAAATGTATTTTAAAATAACTAGACCATCCCTTTTAATAAAGATAAATGGAGTTTAAGTTTCTATTCTGCGGCAACGTGGTGTTTGTGAATGCGTGCTGAAACAAAATTTAAATGGCCGTTTGGAACAAACTTTGGTGTGTGTTTGTTACGGGCAAGTCACCTTGGACAATGGGTGAAACTGGGAAAAAATTTCAACCTGAATTCACTCACTTAATAAATTTACAACAAAAAAAGAGAAAAAATTAAGCTTAATTAAAAATAAACAAAATGCTTTCTTTTACTCTAACATTCAAAATAACCAAAATGGTAATTGAAAGTGAGAAGGCTTCGTTTCACCAATAAATGTAATATACAAATAAACTCGGTTGTGGTACGCTCAAATTTAGTGGAGAAACATGTTCTTAGGCTCAAACGAAATATAATTTTTCACATGATGTACAAATACTAAAAAGTTCCTTAGCAACATTAAGTTAATCTTTTATATAATAAAACAAAACCCCTAGTGGGAATTTTTCATTTCAAAAAATTCAATTCATACCTTTTTTGGTAATATTTTTTTAATTATTGTTTATTAAGTTTAAATATTTTTAATTAAAAAGTCTAAATATTTCCTTATTTGGCAAAAGTATTTGTAAATTCGGTTTTTTAAGAAAATTTGAGCTAAAAAATACACGTGTCAAAAATTAAAAGATAAAAAGTTATGAGGAGGCGGGGTAATCTAAAAATATTGAAGGGGTTACTATGTAATTTACAAAATAATTAAGGGTTAAACTGAAACATCCAAAAACAAAACCTCCCAACTATTCCTGTCGAGGGACACTGCCAACACAAATTTACTTTTAACTCAATGTTCAAAGTCGAACCCTAAATAAAATATTGGGCGATTTGAAGACAAATTGTAGAAAATATGTTTCAGTTTAATTGCTGTTGCATTGCTTCCAATGATGATTTATTTAAGGAAGACCAATAATCTGGCCTAAAGGTATGACTTTTAAATTTTAATGTCTAATTTCTTGATTTTGTTTGAAACTGATATGGGGCTTTTAGTATTGTAAAAGGGTTTGTGATTTATCTGTTATTTTTGTTTCAATCTGGAGCAAAAAATTTGGGTTTTATTGAAACTCTAATTTAATTAATAAAGATGGCAAGGAAGAACATTAGAGAGTGAAAGGATTGGTGGTTATGAATTAGGTTTAGTTATTAAATACCCATGTGATATACGAAGCCGTTTTCACGGGCTACATAGGCCTGTTATTTTTTATGATTGTATGCTTTTTCGCATTTATTTGGTCCTATCTATAATTGTAATATGTATATGTTCTCAGGTTGGATCTATTGCTGTTGGTGGACGTTATGACAATCTTATTGGCATGTTTGGTACAAAACGTGTTGCTGCTATTGGTGTCAGTTTAAGAATTGAGCGTGTATTCACAATCATGGAACAAAACCAAAAAGTTGATAAACAGGTAAAAACCAACGCATCATTTTTTTGGGTCTCTTTTTTGTTTATGTCATTAGTAATGAACATAACAAACAATTTTTTTTTAAATGTTTTGATAGCTTCTTCGAGCCAGTGAGACACAAGTGTTAGTCAGCATATTTGGTGAGTTGATGGTGACATTATGCCAAGCGTAGTGTGACATTACAATGCGGCAAAAGAATACAGTAAGGATTTCACTTGATCCAAAAACCTGGAACAAAACAAAGTTGACATTTCTGACCAATTAGTAATTTTTTTTTTTTTTTTTTTTTTTTGGATTGCTTATTACAATTGTTAACTTGGTTATTGTGGTTTGAAATTTTTATCTACATATTATATTTAATGTCAGATTGTGGTGAAAATTGCTTGCAATTGATCAGCCTCCCAACTACATTCTCTATCTTGATCAGGCAGAATCTTGAAGTTAAGATATGGTCTTCTTAAGCCTCATTGAGGTATGGTCCAAAAGATCTTGACTTTTTGTTTAATTTGATGTGTTGTCAAGTTTTCCACTAATTTCTCTGTTCTTAAAAGTGATTAGATAATTTGGAATGACCAACATGCAAACTTTGGATACAAAACATTTTAAAACCAAGATATAAAGCAATTTCAATAAGCAATCCCAAACACCCATTAGTAATGCAATAATTGTATAATCAGTTTGCAAATGCAATCTGTGTTTGTTTGTTTATTTGTATATTTGTTTGTTTGTTTATTTGTGTTGTATTAGGTTATAACATTCAGTCAAGAAGAAAGTAGAAGTATATGACTTGTGGATAGTTGGGGGGAACACATCATGCTTATTGGCCACACCATTAATTACTTTAGCACATCAATCAAGGTAATTACAACATTGCTCACTAAACTGTACAGGTAACTATATATATTTATAAAACATGCTTATTTGTTTAAGACATTATATGTAAAGTTTAAATATTATAAATTTGTGAATATGCACATGTGCATCTTTTGATCATGGGAAAAATGGGTACCCGTTCCTGATATGAGAGGCGCCAATAGAAAATGATCCCAATAATATGGTTTTGAAGCATCATTTGGTATTGACTTTTAAGGTTTGTTTCTTAATGGATTATAATGGTGCGTTCGTTATTATGTCGAAGCATATGATTTTAGACACTATTTGTTTAACTAATAGAGTAATTGATTTTTGTTGAAATAGTAGCACTCACCTTCAATGTCTCTGTAATGTAAAACTGTAAAATTTTGATGCAATTTAGGGAAGATAAAATGACTTTACGTCACATTGTGGTTGTAGTGGTACTGGTAATTGGTAGCAAATGAGTGCTATGACTAGAAAAAGAACCACACCCATTTTTTTCCACATACACAATGGCGATCTTTCTATTATTCTCTTCTAACGCAGCCTTCCAAACCTACCATGAACAAGATCCACACAAACGATCAATCAATCACACAAACTAATGACATAATTATTGGAGTGAATGAGACCTATATAAAAGATTACATATGTATATTTTTTATCAATCATCAAATTTGTGTTAATGTGATTTGATAACTTAGATTTGGTTATAGGTTTTGTTTAGTAGATGTTATTGCATATAGTAATTTTTTTGTTTCGCATTTGAATGTGATTTGATGTGTTTTTGCGTTTTACACCAAGTGTTTAATGAAGTTAATTAGAATATTTTTTTTGATTGTGTACTAAGTGTCTAATGATGAATTTGTGTAATGGTTTGTGTTTTCAGTGGAAAAAAAAATTAAGTATGCTATATGCTATGTAATTTTCATACTTACTATTATTTTTTGTTGGGATAATTAGTTGAAGAACCAAAGCTCAACTTCTTTAAATTTGACTAACAAGGGTAAGTGAAAAAAGGTATTGAGATCATTAGTCAGATATGTAAAGACTAATAGAATTGAACATTTGATTTAGATTTAACAAGGCGATACCGGAAGGGAATGTCTACTTAGACTCTAAGATTTTTTCGTATATAAGTTATTGGTGTTGAGTGTCATTGAGCTGAAAATGTGGTGTGCAATGTAATTTTATTAGCTTTATCACCACATAATTATTTGAGGGAGACAAGTTACATGAACACCCGAATGCTTTAGTCTTATAAAGTTAATTATGTAGGTTAGTTACTTTGATGAGTCAACCTTTCATTACACTATCTAGAAAAATAATAGATCATCTCACCTGTCTAAAAGTAACTATGACAAAAACCAATCGTGTGATGTGAATATTGGTTGTTACAAGAATTTTTGTATCATTGGAACTTTCAGTTGAGCTTTTCTGACATGACTTTGAGTACAAGACTAAAAAAAGATGGAAAATCAAGATGGTTATTGTTTGTAGTGTGGCTATGAAGCAAACTAAATAGTCTACTTTATGGTTCTATTAACTCTTATGTTTGAGTTTTTAGACTCCGTTGTTCTTTGTTTGAATATGAAGGTATAAAGTATCATGAAAAAGGACACTATATGAGGTGATAAAGTAATCACCGTTTAAAGTTTTCAAATGCCTTTTTTTCTTTCTATAAATGCTATGTATGGTAATTGGTAAATTGATTGGCATGATACAAGGGTGCTACCATAACCGCCTCGAAGTTACATTGATACGAACCGATTCGATTAAGAGATAAAAGAACAATAAAGATAGATGATCAACTTTCGAGAGGTCGATCTCTCTCCCAATAATGAAGACAAATAACTAAACCATTAATAATATTCTGCATAATTCTCCGTTACAACCCTAATACCCTATTTATAATAAAAGGCCCTAGACTTAACTTGTTCACTAAGAAAATATAATAAAGGAAACTAAATAAACTAATTAATTAATTAATAATAATAATAATAAAAACTATAGAATGCAGGATCGTATCAATACTCCCGCCCCCAAAAACACCTTGTCCTCAAGGTGTTGCTTTAACATGCAGCCTCGAGTAATTCCGGGATCCCAAACTCTTCGTCGTGTTCTTTTTTTATGCTCCATGTAGAAGTGAGCATGCTTGTTGTCACTTAACTCATGAACTTTTCTAGTTGAATCTTTAAAATATAAATAAGACCACAAATTACTACCAAGATTCTGGTTGACATTGGCTGATGTTTTAAAAAAATGGCCAAACCTCAAATCAGTCCCATGTTTTTCCCTATTATCATATATGTTTTGAACAACTGGTCCATTAAAACACCCTATCTCATTCGATTTTCCCTGTGATCCCAGCACTATAGAAGTCTCATCAGACTCGTGGATAAGTTTCTGTCCTAAATCTCTTTTCACATCAGAACATGTAACCACCTGGTTTTCTTTTGGTGTTGATTCATCATCACAATCTTTAGTGACAAAGATTTGTGATTTAGGATTTGATGTTACATTTTCGGATGCTTCCTGAGCTCTATTAAGATCACGCCACTTCTCCCATTCTTCAACCTCTTTAGCGCGACCCATTGAGATCGCCAATTTTTTCAATAGATCTATAATCTCTTCATGTTTACGGGCTGATTCAACTCTCATAGCCTCCATTCTTTTCTCGAAGTTACTCATGACTAATCTGATGAGCAGTAACTCCGGTATGAACAGTAATTTCTGGTGAACAGTAACCAGTGAACAGTACTTCGCTTTTTTTTTTTTTTTTTTTTTTTGAAACCCTAGAATCGAACAGCTCTGAAACCAATTGATACGAACCGATTCGATTAAGAGATAAAAGAACAATAAAGATAGATGATCAACTTTCGAGAGGCCGATCTCTCTCCCAATAATGAAGACAAATAACTAAACCATTAATAATATTCTGCATAATTCTCCGTTACAACCCTAATACCCTATTTATAATAAAAGGCCCTAGACTTAACTTGTTCACTAAAAAAATATAATAAAGGAAACTAAATAAACTAATTAATTAATTAATAATAATAATAATAAAAACTATAGAATGCAAGATCGTATCATACATACTCTTTTTTTTAACCTTTCTTTTGTAGTATGACTACACTTTTGTGGATTAAAGTCCAATTAGAATTATAAGTAACCACGAACTTAAAGTATCTTTGAGATGTGCTAACACTTATTTTGGTTTATCATCCTTACCAGACATAGATATAGAAGTTGCGTCGCTAACTGCAGAGATTGTGCCTATTCGGAGAGGTAAATTACCTTGGGCTTTATAGGTTTTATCAATTTTTTTAATCAAGCTCTGTAACTCATGCTTTTGTGTATGCATTAGTTGGACGAAGTGAACATGAGAATAACATATACTCCGTAATGAACTTTCAATATATATAAGGTTAAGGAAGAATTTTTATGTGACCGTGTGTCATTGAAGGTTTTTACTAAAACTAAATATCTAACCAGTTTTCAGATAAATATAACGGGTAAATTTAAGAAAAAATCATTTTATTTAAACAGTGTATATTGTTATTGATATAGCATAATTTATAATGCTAATCATTTATAATAATAGACAAATTTTTTATGTTGTTGTTACTTGAATTTCTACTTATAAAACTCTTTATGTCTTTCATAGTTACTCATATTGGCTAATCATGGAGATCATGTAGTTTAAATAGCTGGAGACGGACTAATTTAAGAGTATAGTTCTATTAACTTAAGGTATAAGTTGCCTTTAACTTGTGATTTTCATATTGTAGGAAAACCATTAGGACACAACAACAACCATGTTCATGTTGTACGACCACCAATAAATCTATGGTAGACGAGGTATTTATTATTTGTTGTTATATTGATATTAGTAATAAGAATGCATAATTTAGGATGTGCATTGATGCATAAGTCACATGGTGTATCATATTTGTGCAGTAGCTACCCATTTAATATTAGATGAATGCATAAGTCGGCTCACTTCTAAAATTTCATTTTTTTCTTTTCAATCATCTTCATCCTAGACAACTTCAGCATCCGTAACGTGGAAATGACTCCTTAACTAATTCTGACAAAAAATTTAATAAAATGATGCCATTATCATTATTCTAAATCCAGTTATCACCTAATATTAGTTTTGGCCATGATATAAGTTTCTCCATGCGTTTCCTTATGTTACAAAAAGAGCATGAAGTGACGCCATGAAGACAATATGGCAGCTTGACGGTTCAAAAGCACATCAATAAACTAAATGGATTGGTACTTTACGTAAAGCAATCATAAATTTATGACATATTTATGCTAATACCAATCGATTTGATGGTTGTCAATTTCGTTTTGGTGGGTATCAGGGTATGGAACTATGGATACTTCAAGGTAAGAACTTTGTATTCGCTCTCAAGCATTTTAACACAAGCAATTCTTTTAAATCTTGACATTAAGGGAAAGTTGGATTAGTTGATCAGTTTGTGTCTGTTTGTCTATAGCAGAGGTGCTCTCTGTCTAACATTGAATAAATTTAAGCAGTCAAATGGGATACATGATCATGTTACGTTCTATAATATTTGAGTTGTATCCACAACCTCGATTATCGCTTGAAACCTGGAGTGTAGGACTATTTGCCTAGATTAGAGCATTAGGCACCAATTGACCTTAACATGCTTGATGACAACACCTGGAGTTGTGGCGTGTTATATGGGGTGAAAATGTGGAAAAATGATGTAACTTTTCATCAAATGTTGCTTCTCTAACACTTATACTCTTTTTTCAGTATTCCCCAATCGAATCAAGTCATTATGGAGGGAACTAGATTTCGTAATGCATTCAAGAAATAACTGCAGGAGAGAGATGCCCATTGAACACGTTGGGGTTGCTGCTTTGTTTAGACTAAAATGCTTTCTTTATTTTTGGCCTGCTGAAATTGCTGGCAGGGGGTCTCACTCTCCATTGTTACCATGTCTAAGTTTGCAACTATATTGGTAAACTGAAGAAATGAAATACTTTATCATTCGATTTTGTTCGCCAAACCTCTAGAATGCTACATTATTTCCCTTTTTAAAAGTATTGAAGCCTGGGATAAACCTTTTGTAATCTGGTTGCATTATTAATGCTTATTTTGACATTAACTCTTTGAAATCGCTATGTTGAATCTATTGTTCTTATTAGATGGACCCACATTAATCTATGTTCTTTCATTTTCATTAAATGTTTATTCATGTCTAAATTTTATCTAGCAAAATCAATGTTTTGAAACCCGGGTCGACCAGGCCGGGTTAACCGGTTGGACCGGTTCCGGGCAAAAAAAAGGGTCAAAATAACCCGGGTTTCTAAAACCGGATTAACCGGTTAGACCCGCCGGGTTTTGAGTGACCCGGGTCAACCCGGTTCTCGAAACCCGGCCGGGTTTGATTTTTTTCAATTTTTTTTTTATAAAAACCGGGTAGACCCGGCGGTTTAACTGGTTGACCCGGCGGTCGAACCGGTTGACCCGATTATTCTTTTTTTTTAATATTTTTAATGGAAAACCGGGTTGACCCGGCGGTCGAACCGGTTGACCCGGTGACCGGTGACTCTACCGGGTCGATTATAAACCCGATTTTCAAAACATTGAGCAAAATTAATATTATAACCTATGTGTATATTTTATATATAAAAAAAGCTAAAAATGAAGTGGGTAATTAATAAAATTTTATTTGTTACATTTTAAATAAAATATAAGGACCTAAATAAACTTATCAATTTTCATGTTTTTTATAACATTATAGTTAGTATATACCTCATATACTTTATATATATATTTTTAAAAAGGGAAAATGACAAAAAAATGCATCGAACTTGACACTTGTTGTCATTGTGTGTAGCCAACTATTTTTTTTTTCATTGTAACACAAACCTTTTGAATTTTTGTCATTGTATGTAGCCAGTTAGGTGAATTTGTGTTATTGTATGTACCCAGTCAGGTTTAGCGTTACATCGTTAGTCCTTTTATATTAACGGTCGTTAGTAAATAACTTAAAATTTCGTTCTCTTACGTTTTTATTCGTTTTCATCCGTTATTATACGTTTTTGTCCGTTTTTTATACTTTTTCGTCCGTTGCTTTTTCCCGTTTTTTACGTTTTCGTCTGTTTTCTTACATTCTCGTCCGTTTTCTTACGTTTTCGTCCGCTTTTATACGTTTTAGTCCGTTTTTACAAGTTTTCATCCGTTTTCGTCCGTTTTCATCTGTTTTTATACGTTTTCAATCGTTTTTCATCCGTTTTATATTTTTTCGTCCGTTTTTATACGTTTTCGTCAGTTTTTAAATGTCTTCGTCGATTTTCTAACGTTTTCGTCTGTTTTTTTTATGTTTTCGTCTGTTTTTATCTGTTTTATACGTTTTCATCTTTTTTTAAGTTTTCATCTGTTTTCTTACACCTTCATCCATTTTTATACGTTTTTGTCCGTATTCTTAAGTTTTATACATTTTCGTCCGAAAAAGTAAGAAAATGAACGAAAAAGTAAGAAAACCAACGAAAGCGTATAAAAAAAGATGAAAATGTTAGAAAACAGACGAAAACTTTAAAAAAAACTGACGAAAATGTATAAAAACAGTTGAAAACGTAAGAAAACGGATGAAAAACGTATAAATACGAATGAAAAAGTAAAAAAAACGGACAAAACGCATAGACGAAAATGTATAAAAAAAGGGACAAAACGCATAAAAACGGATGAAAACGTAAGAAAACAGACGAAAACGTATAAAAACGGACGAAAACGTATAATAACGGACTAAAACGTAAGAAAACGTAAGTAAACAAACGAAAATGTAAAAAAACGGATGAAAGCATTGGACCAAAATGTATAAAACGGACGATAAAGTATAAAAACGGACGAAAACGTATAATAACGGACTAAAACGTAAGAAAACGTACGAAAATGTAAAAAACAGATGAAAGCATTGGACCAAAATGTATAAAACGGACGAAAAAGTATAAAAACGGACGAAAACGTATAATAACGGATGAAAACGAATAAAAACGTAAGAGAACGAAATTTTAAGTTATTTACTAACGACCGTTAGTAAATAAGGACTAACGATGTAATGCTAAGCCTGACTGGGTACACACAATAACACAAATTCACCTAACTGGCTACATACAATGACAAAAATTCAAAAGGTTTGTGTTACAATGAAAAAAAAAAATAGTTGACTACACACAATGACAACAAGTGTCAAGTTCGATGCATTTTTTTATCATTTTCCCTTTTAAAAACCACGTACATAGAAAAATACACCTGAAATATGCTTTAAACATGTCCCACATAAACCAATTTATGCTGGAATTTAAATTACACTTGGTCAAAAAATATTATTCAAAAAATAAAAAAAAACCCTGTGCGTGCGCGGGCTTTATAACTACCTTACTAATTTAAACAGCTTATGCTCATAACCAGAAGATCAACTTATCCAAAACAGCTTATTTCACCCCTAAGGTTAAACTTAGCATACTGAATCCACTAACAATAACCAGTTCAAACTAAACAATCTGAAACTTCTTAGTGAAAAGACCTTATTTCACCCCTAAACTAAGTAGATAAGCATAGTCAAATTTATGCATCTGCTCAAAAAGCACAATAAGCAGATAATCTGTTATAAAAACAATCCAAATTCTGAAACATCCCCATCATATGTCAGAAGATTCAGTATACCAACAGAAGAAAACTGCATTCACGTCATAAGAGTTGTAAGATATCATTAGCATAAGCCCTTTTTATCACATTTTATCATTTGCTTAAAAAAAAGCAATAAGAAGATAAGCAAAAATGCCAAACACCCCAGATCACATGTTAAACAATTCAGTACACTAACATGTCATAACATTTTAGCTCAAAAGTCAACAATCCCAATTCCCACATCAAGCAATTCAAAATGCTAGTGAATCTGACATTCATATCATAGAAACAGTTTCGTATATCGAAAAACCGCACCTGCAAGTAAAAACAGCAGGCAAAGGACTTAATTTATAAAAGGGGTTTAGGGTTTTTTTTTTTTTTTTTTTTTTTTTTTTTTTTTTTTTTTTTTGAAAGTGAATGTATAATATATACTCAAAATTTGTACAAAATCGTAATCGCTGTCAAAGACATACCTATCCAGACACCCAAACCTTATCCACAATATCAAAACACAATAAGGGGGTGTTTGGGATTACTATCTCAAACAGCTTGTAAACAGATAATCAACATATTTCGCCCTAAGAAAACAGCTTAATTCACCGTAAGAGCGAATTTGTTATTTCAAAATAACAGCAAATAAACAGTCTGAACAAGAAATTGCCAACCTGATTTACACTAAACAAACATACGTTATCAAAAATCCTATATGATATAGCTTCCCTCCTATAAATACTCTTGTATAACCCTCACTTGAGGGTGTTGTTCAATTTATCCTTTCACTCACATCTCTACGCATAATCGTTCTAGTATAACGTGTGTGTGTGTGTTTGTTTATTGTTCAACCGACCTCTATCTCTTCTCTATTTCTTTCATTGATGCTTGTGTTGTAAAACTAGTGTCCTAACACTTTTCATCAAACACTTTATATGCACACACAAAAACCCCAAATACGTTACTAATTACATCACCAAATCAACTCTTCAATATTAAAAAAGTTAGCATATTCTAATTAGGTCACCATCCTGTCACCAGTTTGTCTTGAAAGAAATCAAGTTGTCCTGAACCACATCCCTCTCCGGCGATCGAAGAAATGAAAGGTAACATTAATATATATCCAACCTCAAAGATGCTAATTACATCTCTTGTAATTGCTTTAAAACACTAAAAATGATAACAAATGGAACGAACTCTACATAACATAAAAAAGGTGAAATTACCTTTGTATAAAGGTATGGTGTCGTAATTGGATATGAGGACTAGAAATGTTTTAGCAATTCTTGAATAGATGAAAGATGATCTCCAGCGATAGTCTTTCATTTTAGTATTTTAATCTTCTTTCATTTTAATCAAATTGTGCTGGTGATGTAATTAGATTCAGGGTCGAAGATATCAAACCTGCAATTAACGAAAGTAGTTGGAAAAGGAAATTTGTTGGAAAAGTAATAGATGGAGTCTTAAAAGGGACTGTTGAATATAATTTCAAGTTTCTAAACCTACCCCTATCAATCAGGAAGAGGAGATACACGTGTCAAAGTAAGATTGCCTTTTAGACTTTTGAAACTTTGCTCTCTTTTTAATAGATCCGCTTTCTACTGAGTAAATGTGCTCTAACCCTTGAGTACGATCCTTGTCTACTTTCACTGCAAAGGTTGCAAATAAATTTCCACGCTCCTCCTGTTGCACCTACTTTTTCAAGTTTAGTAACATATGCCCACAATGGAGGTTGATCTGTATGATCTGTACTTGATGATCCTTGTGTTTCTTGATATGTTTCTTGAGAAGAAGCCATAATAGATATTCGATATAGATGATGACTTGATGAGAATATGAGATAATATGTATAATCGTATTGTATATGATGGTTTGGTATCATGGTATGTATATAAACGATATAGATGCCATGCCTTAATGCATATGATGGTTGGGTTCCCAACGGGTTTGGAATAAAAAAGCCCATTAAAAGTTTAAAACCCATCAGAAAGACAGAAACGACTTGAAAAATTATTGCAAATCCAGAAACGGCTAGGGAAACGCCATGGGAATCCAGAAACGGCTAGGGAAACGGCATGGAAATCCAGGAACGGCTAGGGAAACGGCAAGGAAACGTTTCGAGGGCGTTTTGGGGCCGTTCCCGTTCCCACCACGTTTCCTAACGGGTACACGAGCCTCATAGGCGTTTCACCTGATTAATTTATGGAGTACAACCTGTTTATTATTAATGTCCACCTTTGTAATTTAGCTCGCTTTTAACCCTATTGGGTCGGTTTTCCAGCTATTTCCCCCCCCCCCTTTTAATTACTTTATCTCTGTCATTTAACCCTAAAATCAAAACACATTATATCTTTCAATGTATGTATCTTCTTCTTCCTCTCTTTCAAAATATATAAATCATACAAATTTCTTTCAAATAATATTCATGAGGATCACCTATACCTATGCTTCTCACAAAACCAAGTTTGCAACTCACCACACTTGCACATGAATCCATATTTCAAAATCAAATTCGAAATATAACGAAGACCTAGTGCCACGTCATGCCATAAGGATGAAAATGATCAGATAAAGATGATCTAGGTTTACGTTTGGTTGCTGAAAAGCAGTTTTGGCGTGTTAAGCCAAGAATCACTCCGGTCAACGTCTGTCGCTTGTTATGTTTGTGACACTAGTTATTTGTGATTTCGAATATGATTACAATATTTGATTTTGATATGAAGTTGAATTTTTTATGATAAATATTATACGTTAAGAGGCATGGTTTTTGTGTTTAGGGAGATAGAGGGATTCTTAGGTATGGTTCTGTGTTTGTGTGGGATGTGTGGAATAAACATGGTTATTGAATCGTATGGCTTTCCTAAAGAAATGAGTTCATATGACAATTTTTTTAGAATAAAGATGGTTATTGAATCGTATGGCCTTTCAAATAACATTAGTCGATCTAGTAAAAGAAAAGAATTCAAATATGGGTATCATAGATTATTTTTAATTAAAATAAAGAAAACTATGTCTTCAATATTTTAAAGGAAGAAGACAAAGGGTATATTAAGTACAAAATTGAAAAAAAAGGAAAAAAAGGTGAAATGTTTTTTACCTGGTAAACTGGTAACAAGTGAAGAAATGAGACGGAATTTCTAATATTATAACAATTCAAAAGTTTTGATACTGATAATGGTATTTTATAAAGTAAATTACCTACATGTTAAAATATGAGAAAGTACGTTGTTTATTTTTGGACTTAACCTTTCTTACTTCCATCCGATTTTTGTTTTTAGTTGGGGTGTGTAGAAAACCGAAAAATCAAAACTAAACCGAAAAAATCGAAAAATAAGATCGGAAAACCAAAACCAATTGAACACCTGATGATCCTTTTTTATTTTGGAACTATCAAAGTTTACGCTTCAGTTTGGTTTAGCATAAAAACCAAACCGAAAAAACCGAAATGACAAAATACATATAACCTTAAAACACTTTAAAAGGTACTAGCAGGGTACCCGCACGTTGCGGCGGCAGTTACCCTGAAATAAATTTTTTATGTGAATCATGTATTTTATTTTATTATGTTTTTTTTGACAATAAATTTGCGGATATCAAGAATTTCATTTAGCCCGCGCCCGTTCGGGCTCGAACCTGTTGGCCCGCGCCCGTTCGGGCTCGAGCCTGTTTGGCCCGCACCCGTTCGGGCTCGAGCCCGTTTGGCCCGCACCCGTTCGGGCTCGAGCCCATTTGGCCCATGCCTGTTCGGGCTCAAGCCCATTTTGCCCGTTGCCCGTTCGGGCTTTAATATTTGTATAATGTGCATTTATTATTTGTATTAGTGACATTTAATGCAGGATGCCCGCGCGTTGCGGCGGCAGGTACCTTGAAATAAAATTTTCAAGTGAATCATGTATTTTAGTTTATTATGTTCTTTTCGACAATAAATTTACGGGTTTCAAGAATTTTGTTTAGCCCGTGCTCGTTCGGGCTCGAGCCCGTTTGGCCTGCGTTTGTTCGGGCTCAAGCCCATTTGGGCTTGAATATTATTTGTGTTAGTGACATTTAATGTAGGAATTGTGTTTAATTTGGTTGTACAATATGCTTGATAATTTGTATTTATTATGTTAGGGGTGTTTTAATAATTGTATTAATTGTATTTATTTATCAGTTAATTAATTGACTATATTAAATAACATTAATGTGGTGTTTTTTTTTTAATATGTGCATTAAAGTGGTGTACGCTATGCTTCTTGTCTTGTACGTTTGAAAATTATATGCATTAAGGTGTTGTACATTATGCTTCTTTTCTTAATTATATGAAAAATTACTAATTATAGTAACATGTGTAGGCTTATATTTTTAAGACTTCCTTTTATAGGAAGTCCTAAATACATTATTATGTAGTATAGATTACTTTTTGAATGTGTCATTTAGAACACATAAACAATTTCTTATAGTAGAATTTTTGTGGTAAACTTTTTTTTTAATCATGGTATCAATTTATGAAATATAAACAATTATTTCATAGTGTTTTCTTTATTGTAATTAGTATCCTATTGTTATTAATGTGTGTTTTTTATTGTATGTTAATTTATGATGCATCAAAAATTCGACCTTGGACCCAAACCATGATAAATCAAATAGAAACCGAAAAATCGAAAAACCAAACAAAAAAGAAACCAAAAACCAGAAAACCAAACCCGGATAAAATCAAAAGCAAAATGTTTTTAGAACGCAAAAACCGAAATTGTTGGTTCGGTTTCGATTTCAGCCCAAAATCGAGCCGAACTAAACTATACTCACGCCTAAACATTTTAGGCAGGTAACTAAATTTCCTAATTATAACTGCTAAACTGGCAAACATGGTCTTTTAGATTCTTCTTTTGTTAATTGAAAACGCAACCGATATAAACATATTTGCAGAATTACTTGTGTGTACTTACATGAGAAAACTGATGATAATTCAAGTGGATACGAATAGGGGTGTTAATTATTGACACGACACGATAAACGACACGAACCCAACACGAATTTAAACGTGTTTGGGTTGAGGATAAACAGGTATGGGTTAAAAACAGGTCAACCCGTCTAACCCGTTTAATGAACGGGTCGTGTTTGAGTTGAATAAATATTAAACGGGTCAACCCGTGAACCCGTTTAAGTATATAAGACTCTAAAAATTAAATATATAACCTGGTTTTTATGTTGATTCAATGTATTTTGTTAGGTACTTAATATAAGCGAATAACGATTGTATCTTAATTATCATTGAAATTGACGCTTATAACTCAGAGAATTGTCGTATAGTTATTTGTATGTTATTTTTATCATATTTTAGATCATTATATCATTTTTGTATGTACACTCGTTAAATCAACAAACCGCCAACCTTATTCACTGCTTGATCTTTTACTTAAACATGTTAAACGGGTTACACGTGTTATGCAGGTCTGGGTTAGGGTTGAGTTTCTTGACACGATTGATAAACGGATCGTGTTTGGGTAGAGTTATACTAATCCGCTAACACACGAACCCGAATAGGTCAACACGAACACGACTCGATTGTCACCCCTAGATACGAACATATATGAAATAATACCGATGGAAACATCACCATGTTTTAGAAGCGTACTCGCGCAACGGTGATGATTTATGGTAGCGTCAGTTTATGAGTGTAAATTTTGTTTTATTTATATATGGGCGTAGAGTAAGTAAGAATAAATAAAATTAGTGGTTTAAATTATAATTAAATATTTAAATATTTGTAAAAATGTATTGCTTTTCATAAATAGAAGTATTTTAGTCTAGCCACATCACTTACTTTTAAAATACATCCCTGTGGTTTGCCCTTTGTCTCGGTTTACATCTCTAAACTTTTTTTTTTGGAACAGTTACATCCCTCCGTTAGTAAAGTTGGCACAAAATCATCCCTAAGGACGAATGCTGCAAAGAATTCCCCGTTAAGTCCCCCACGTGCTAATCACGTGAGGGGTATTTTTGTCCATTTTTCACTCCCAGCTACCGCCCACCTCTTTTAATACCTAAAAAACACTAAAACACCTCTTAAAAAAAAACTAAAGATTGATGTCAACAAAGAAAATTGAGCACAAGTCCACCACAATAATGCTATAGATCCAAAGATCATTTTCCAGCAGAAAAAAAAAACAGTGTATAAGAACACTGAAAAAACCCAGCAATAATTATAACAATAAAGAAAACCGTATAGAAACCATTTGCTGATGTTAGCCTCAGTTTTTGATAGTCAGTCACAACGGAAAGAAACCATGTTCCAAGCCAGGCTATATAAAAACCAACAACACCCAACAAATCCAAAAAATACTCAGACCATTTGAAAAGATTGCTACATGAAAGCATACTAAAAATCACTCTATGAAAGACAGTGGCCTCTTTCGATTATTAAACATGTAAAAGTAACAAATCTAACAGACGAACCACTTGAATAACTAAATCAAATAGAAAACAAAAGTGACTATAAACAAACCAAACCAAATCTCAAAAAAACACCTAAAGCAAAACTCTTATAACCACAGTATATCGGATAGATCTTAACATACCACGTGACCAACACACATACCGATGACCTACAAACCAACCAAACCAATAAACGTTCTGATCCGGCAAGATCCAATCAAACACGACAAAAAGCAGATCTAAAACATCACCAAAACCACAAAAACACCATCGAGGCCATTGAAACATCAACGAAACCACCGAAACTCAAACACCACCAGTTATAGGTGGTCTTGGCGGCAGAATTAGTTGATGGTGGTGGCGGTGTCTATGGCGGTGATAGGACCTGGTGGTAGCGGGAGTGGTTTTATCCGATGGTGGTGATTATAACATATGTACGGGTTTCGAGGCTGCGAATAGTGTGTGTTTGTGGTTTGAGGGAGAAAGAAAAAAAGAGGATATTTTTTTGAGTAGCTGGGAGTGAGAAATAGACAAAAATACCCCTCATGTGACTAGCACGTGGGGGACTTAACGGGGACTTCTTTGCAGCATTCGTCCTTAGGGATGATTTTGTGCCAACTTTACTAACGGAGGGATGTAATTGTTCCAAAATAAAGTTTAGGGATGTAAACCGAGACAAAGGGCAAACCACAGGGATGTATTTTGGACTTTACTCAAAATTAAATTTTAAACAAATGTAATACCTAGTGTTTTTGTAATACTTAATTTATGAGATAGAAACAACCATTATCATTTAATTAGCAGGGTACCACGCAATGCGACGGCGGGTACTCTGTTACTAAATTTTATTGCAAACAAATGTTTTTCATTGATATGTTTTTTAAACAATAACTTTATGTATTTTTTTTCGGTGAGCTACATATTTTAAATTATTACACTCGGCCTTATTGTTGATGTTTTATATGTGTGTGAGAGATATGAAATGGTTTGTGTATATTTATATAGTAGATGCGATTATATGTTTTAATAATCATTATTGATAATAATAATTTTTAGCGGTTACACGTTTTTAATAATTGACTTTGAAAACTGTATTTAATTTAATGAGATGTATTGAATTATAAGCATTTTTTTTATAGTAAGTGCGTAGACTTATTTTTTTAAAATTTTCTTTTTATGAATGGCCTAAATGCATAATAATGTAGTTAAAATTAGTGTTTTATCTATAATAAACATAGAAGACAAAATGTAAATATACATATTTGACATTTTTTTTAAATATCAGTTATGAGTGAGTGTCGTCTGAATATCAGTTATGAGTGAGTGTCGTCTGAATATTAGAAGTGGTCAAATAGAATGAGTCAAATACGTTGCATGTTACCGGAAATCTTAGCCATGATCGGCTTATTTATTCTTTAGTTATCCCTAGCTAATTCACGAAGGAAACAACTCACTAATACTATCCCAACCTGAAACATAATTCATAATGTATGCTATCATTAAAAGTTACAAACAAAAATTACGTTTGCAAGGTTAGAGGGTTTGACAGTGTGCACAATTCTCAAGTTTGTTGGGGCTGAATTTATAGGCTTCGGCGGTTCGGGTTTACTGTTCATGTTTTGTTTCCGAGTTACAATCAGGCGACATTGAATCTTAGCATTTGTGTTCGAGTTAATGTTTGAACCCGTGTTTGAGTTTGATCGCAGCTCTCGTGTGGCTTGGAGGCAGGGGCCGAACTACATGGAGGTTGGGGGGGGGGGGGGGGCGGTGCCCTCCATGGTTCGCCAAAAAGTATCAATTTTTAGTGTAAATTTTTTTTTTAGAACCATTTTATTAAAGTGCACCCCATTACAAAATCAAATTGCCCCCCACCTTAAGATCAAACAATGTAAAAACCTTATATCTCTATCTTAATCTAGAAAAAATATCAGTTTTTAGTGTAAAAAAAAAAATTTATGACCTTTTTATTAAAGTTCATCACAAATTTTATCAAAAAAAAAAATTTTTTGCCCCCCGCCCTCTAAAATCCTGGGTCCGCCACTGCTTGGAGGTATATTCTTCAATCACATTCATGTTCTATTTGTTGATCGTAATATCACTTCGATTCACTTCTGCTCGTAAAATTATTTATGTCTTGAAATATGTCGTATAACATATAAAAGCCTACCATTTAAAAAACTTGCTTGCTATTGTTCTAATTTGATGGTAGATAAATTGAACTCTTTACACTCAAGACTACCATATGTCTTTTTTTTTTTTTTCTTTTTGAACTATCAAGACTACCATATGTCCGTATGAATATATTTAGTAGTTATAGGTTTAAATTGTGTCTAATAAAATCGAACGAAATATTTTTGGTTAAGAAGATTTATGTTACGCTTGTAAATGATCTTACGATTTTACACAGATAGCATCTATTGTATCTTACACATAAAAATTATATACGTATATTTCTTCTCTCACTAATTTTGAAGAAAACTGCAAAAAATGTCCATGTGATTTTCTAAATTCGCGGTTTTGCCATTACATTTTTTTTTTCTTTTTTTTGTGCAAATTATGCCACTGCTATCCACTTTTTGCTGACAAATTGTGTCCCTCAGCCTAACAATTGTTAGAAAATCTCGTTATTTACTGTTTTCTAAGTCGGGGTATTTTAGTTATTTCATTGTTCACAGAGACATAATTTACAACTTATATATTAACTTTCACACATTTTGAACAAACTTATTTAGATCCAAATACACACACCCTTAAGAACACAAATAAAAAACACATACAAATCAAACACAGCTAACAAATCAAACAAACACACAAATAAAAAACACACACAATATTTAGATCTTAGTTTAACTAATTCCCTTTTTATTTGTTTCTTGTTTATGCGTTCGACCAATGGACGATACCGTAAATTACTACTTTGTATTTCATTTCATTATTTGCTATAGTTTTTAGGACTAATATTGTTACTAATACGGGTAAAATAAGGGAATGGGTGAAATGCGTTTGTACAATAAGTCGCCAAGGTGTATTTTTGGTGTAGAACCTTGGCTACCTCTTATGACAAGATAGATTCTTTTGTTCTCGTTTGTTGATATGCTTGTAACTACATGAAAGTGGTACTAGTACGCCAATCTAATTTGATCGTGTTCGCGTATTGCCCATGAGCAGGTGCAAGAATCGTGATAAGTCATCAAAATGGAAGAGAAATGCTCAAGCAGCAGAAAGCAGAGTACCCTGATGTTGTAGTCGCTAAATTTCCTGATAAAATGACATTAGAGAGTATTGCATATGATCACTCATTCACAATAGCCGAGTTCATAGATAAATCACGTCTTTACCTAGCTGTATTAGCATACGAAGTTTGATTCACCTGGAGATTGTGGTTTGGCGTGGGTCCTTTGTAAGTCCTTTGCTATGTGATTTGAAATCTCACACTTTTCCATGTTGGCTTTCAAAAATTTGACCAAAATTTTGTAGAAACTAACTTTAGAAGACCATGGAAATTGGCTTCTATTTCATTATATATTATAATTAGAAAAATGTATTATTCATTGAAAATATTTACTGTTAACGTAAGAAGATAATGCATCAGCACTCATAAACCATAGTATATGCTGAAATTAGCCGACTCTGAACAAGGATTGTGAGACAAGAACCAGCCTCTCTAATTACATCTTTGACATATGCTTGAATCAATCATTTGCAAGCATTGCAATAATCTAGGGAAACTAAAAACACATGAAAAGGTCATAAGTGATGAAAATAACTCATTCGTTCATTCATTAATGCTTGAAACAATTCGGTACAAAGTTGCAGTTAGACAAATCACAAAATGGTAACTATATCAGATAAGTGCATCGTACACATGTTTACATCTTCTAATACGTAGTAATATCAATATTTGTTGTCTTCTAAGTAGAATTTTGTTTATGTTGTGCACTTCTTCTACATCTAAATTTAGGGCATCAAGGTGGAGGAGGCTTAGTGTGAGATTATTGCTTGTGTGTAGGTGTAAGTAACACCTTTGAGGGTCATTAGTTTCTTTTAAAACAAGACCCGCCGCTTCTTCTATCGACAACACATTCTAGATACCATTACATCCTGTTATCATTAATTAATCATCATCATTAGATAGCAATTATATCATCTCTTCTTCAGAAATCAAAGGTGATTTTGAATAATCACTGGTGGGGTGGTTTCATGTACCTTTATCCAAAGGCTTGTTTCACAGCAAGTTCACCATTCATATATCCGTTTTCATAGGAACTTTATTGTTCCTTCAATCTCTTATTTTCTTGTAAATAAGACGGTATGTGGTCTTTAGACATTTGCAATGCAACTGTTAGTTAACATAGTTAATGCTTAATTTAGAAAGCACATCAGCTGGAGCAGCACAAGTGACCAAGAGAAAATAAGAACTAGTTCATTGTCTTGTAGCAGAATCGTGTGTCTGATGTGCGCTTTCTCTGAATCCATGTCTTGGACACCAAGGTTTTAGAGGCTCAGTATGAGAAGAGAAGAAAATGACAATAGCAGTGAGATTATCGCTTGTGTGTAGGTGTAGCGCTTGGTTAATAAGTTCTGTAGCACACCGGTGAGGGTCATTGTGTTGCATTAGTTGTTGTGCACATTGTACCCTTTGGGCTCCACCAGACATCTCTTCATCTTCATCGTAAGCTTCTTGTTGAGCTTGTTGTTGTTTCCTTCTCATCTCTTCTTCAATGTTGAAATCGTGCAAAGTTGTCTCCTCACATTCATCCAACTCCATATCTGTCATCTGCATTGAGGGCTTATGTGGTAGCACTCCTTCTAAAGCCTTGCACTGTTCTGGGATCAACGAATCTTTGTCATTGATAGACTCTCCGATACCCTTGCACTCGTTACAAGGATGTTGCATTTGCTGAATCATAGATGGGCCAAGCCATGTGATTGACACTTTCATTCTAGAACCTTGATAGCTAGCACATTTCATTGAAGTACCAGACTCTGACCCCTTTGTGGGAAATTGTAACTTTAGTTGTTAGATATGAAATAGATATCATTACGAATACGAGATATATACCAAGAAATTTGAACATTTACCTTTTACACTTGGAGCAGAGTAAATTAAACTTGGATCACTCATCCCTGTGGAGTTTGTTTAAGGAAATGTTGTATTTGTGAATTCAATAAAAGATTTATAACTATAAACATTCTACAAGAAAATACAATTGGAACTAATTAAGTTAGTAACTGAACTTATAGGGTTTTCGGGATTGCATTCTAGAGGAGATGATTTGATTATCGTGTTTGTGAAGAAATAGTGTTTGTCAAACCATGTAATATAAAAGCAAGCTTAGAATTTAGACTAATGTAATCCCAAACACCCCATTAGTAATATCGTTTCATTTCGGTCACTTCAATTGTCATAAAATTAATGCCCTCACTTTAGGCACACTATACACATTTCATAAAACATGACATAAAAAGTACCAATTTTCCTAAAAACTAGTTTAGTGCCATAAATTGCACAATGTTTAATACGAAACGCCTAAATAATAACGAATCAATGATAATCTCTATGACATTAACCCGTATTAGTAACAAACAGAATAATGGCAATCCTGAAACTAAAGTAAGGACTAAAATGAGCTTATCAAAAAAGTAAATTTATGATTGGTAATTTACGGAATCAAAATAGGAATCATTCTTGAGCTGAAGCATATCACGAATAACGTCACAATCAGTCGATTCAAGTCTAACTTTACGATTTTTCCATTCAACTTTCACGTATTTACTCCACCAATTACTTTGAATAAAATTTAGATCCTTTGGAAAACGTGGGGGGGGGGGGGTGAATACGTTCTCGTTTAAAACTTAAAACCTTGTGTATCAAACACCAAATCAAGTGTGATGTAATATGAAAAGTATCAACAATAATCTTACTAGTCTTATAAGAGCTAGAGAATATAAAGCAACAATTAAGACATATCACAATAACACAAACTTAGACATATAACATGTCATGACACAAAGAAAACTAACACAATATAAGCACAAGCCACACAAATATAAACGCAATGCGAAATATAAATGTAAAACGGTAAATGCAAAAATAAAAGTAAAGAGATAAGTAAAGAAACTTAAACCGGACACGATGATTTATAGTGATTCGGTCACGAAGCTCCTCTTTCACCCTACTCCACTCCTCGAGTACCCAAATTGAGAGTTACTTCACTAATCAACAAGCTCCCTTCTTGTTGGGATTCTTGACTTGATGAGACAAAGTGAATATAAGAATGAAACAAAAGGACTTAAGTGACAGGAATGAAACATACAAAAAGATGGAGGGACTTTCTTGTTAAAGAAGAATTTATTGTTTAGTCCTTAGTAGTCTTTTATAAACCCTAATCTCTACTTTATAAAGAGATCAAGGGTACATGTTTTTAAATATGTCTTCCATTATGTAGTCGACTAAAGGTGTGTGTGTGTGTAACCTAGGCATAGGGTATAAACGCCTAGGGTTAGAGTTTGGTTATAGCCTCAAAGATCTTTGATCCCTGTTATTGTTGAGTAACCGTTCTAGAATTGATCAACTAGAATTGTGGCTTGTATGATGATGAAAAACCTTGTTGCAATAACAATTAATGTTTGTTTATCCGCTGCGTATTGTCTTTGTTATTGTAATTCATAGCGCTCTAAAAAATCCATGGAGTCTAACAAACTCCATAATTGGTATCAGAGCCAAGGGGGCTCATTACCTAGGGATTCGCAAGGTTTTCCGATGAAGAAGAAGAAAATTAAAGTTGGTTTTTCAATTTTCGTGTCTTTCTGCTGGTCAGTTGTCAAACAACGATAACTTCTTTGTTAAACATTGAATCCAGACGAAATTATTTCTGGAGGGTCTCTATATATCAAGGAAACTTTTCACCAGAGGGATCTTCCATCTGAGCTCTCAATTGAAAGATATAGGTTGTTGAAAACTGCTGTAGAGGGAGGTATAATTGTTAATACAAATAAGCCGTAAAAACGTTTATTTATATTTTACGATCTTCTAATGTTTTGTCGATAACAAACGTAAAATCATTTTAACGAAACAAATAAAATACGTAAATAGTTTGAGCCAATAGTTTTATAACACACTTACGCTTTCACATAAAACACTAAAACAAGTATAAGTGATTTTATGATTTAGAAATACATATGTACAACAACTAGTGTTTACATATTGAGAAAAATATATACATAACTAGTATGTATTATAAATGGGTAAAAACTACAACCCATGGAACATATCAATAACCCATGGTATTGACCCATACCCATTTGACTAGATGCATTGCACTCATTAGATACATTGTATCTAATAAAAGACCCATGGATCAACCCATAACCCATGACCCATGACCCATGACCCATGACCTATAACCAAAATACCCATGGGTAAAGAGGAGCGTCCCACGGATCCCTAGTTTTACACTAGACGGATCCCTTAAGGGAGGGATCCGTGGGATCCGGGGAACAGTAAGCATTTCTCCTCTATAAATAGTGAGCCATTTCTTCCTTTTGGTTTGCCACTCTCACACATACTTTCCCCAAGTGATCTTTCTATGTAGTTTGTCTTTTGTTTTTTTGTGTGATTCTCTAGGTTCCTCTTAAAGGCGAGATCACCACTTCTTGAAGTCAAGCAAGCTCAAGTCTATGAGTTGCCATGCTTCGTCATCATCAAGACTACTGAGGTTCTCTTGTTGATAGTTCTTTCTTCCTCTATAGAAGTGTTGTGTCGAAGGCATTAGTGAAGGATGCCAAAAGAGTCAAGACAAAAGCATTAGTGAAAGATGCTTAACGTCATTGTCAAGAGCATTAGTGAAGAATGCTAAATGTGTCAAGATGAAGGCATTAGTGAAAGGTGCCAAGCGTTGTGTCAAGGGCATTGGTGAAGGATGCCTAGAAATCAAATCAAGTGGCATTAGTGAAGAATGCCAAGGTTGTATAATCAATGAGGTGCATCGTTATACATATAGTGATATTTTGTTTTCAAGGATGTTGATATCCTTGATGGTGTTGTAATAAGGAGTGGGTCTCCTTTGGGATTAGGTGTTGTGTAGTGTTGGGTAGTAGTTCCTCCATTGTAATGGAACTCGGTACTTAGCCTAGTACCGGATAAAAGGTAGGCGACGCTGTGGTAGGTGTGGTTCACCTTGGTGAAAAGAACCCGGTGGTTAGCCTAGTATCGGAAAAAGAGTAGGCGACGTTGTGAAGGCTTCTCCGCCATAAGGAGTTGGTGTCGTGTAGTGATTACGAACTCTCGAGTAGGTGACTCGGGGAGTGGAGTAGGGCAAGGAAGGTGTCCTTGTAGCCGAACCACTATAAATACTCGTGTCGTGGTTATGTTCTTCTTACTCTTTATCTTTCATTACTCTTTTATATATCCATCTATCAACGTCCAATATACACATCTAAATAGATTGACATAAGTTGATCTAAATGTTTTAAAACGAAGTTTTAATTGGTAAAACTATTCAACCCCCCCCCCCTCTTCTAGTTTTCCACAATTGGTATCAGAGCTTCGTTACCAAGTTTCTTAGAGTATGTTGTACTTTAAAAACTTGATACGATCCGTGTATGTTTGAAAACTACAAAGAAGGATTTTTCAAGTCATGTTTTAAAAAATCATTATAGTGTTTATTGTTGGACAATGATAGAATATTCTAATACTTTCCTTGTTAATAATTATCCATACTTGGATTTGGGCATACCAAGAAGATCATGAAGAAACTATCTAAATATTTCTTTTCGTGAAAAGAATGTTTAGCATTGTTTTTCTCACACATGGATCTGGAGATTAAAAGAAGATCGCAAAGCATTTTCTCTAAATACTTCTTCCCTTAAAAAGAATATTTAGCAAAGGTATGATCGTTAATAATTTACATTTGTTTTATTATTGTTAAAAACTTAGTTGTATAATTAATCTCTATTAGTAATTACCTGAGTAGTTATCTATATTAAAGCCATCATCAAGAATAGTATTCTTCGATTGATTTGTATAGACTACACTACTAATCTATAATAATGATATCTCGGTTATTCGATAGCCTCAATCATTATTCATCACAAAAGGATTATTGACACTTCATCTATGTCAATAAATATCCATGTGAAATTCCTTATATTATGATAAAATGGGATTTTATCATAATCTTTGAAAAACCTCCCAAGAATTGTGACTAATTCATAAAAAGGGAATCTCATCAAATATGATTAGTATTAAACCGTCAAAACCCCAAATCATAAGTTATAGAGCTTAAACATCAAACTCTAGGCGTTTTAGAACTCCCAAACCAAAGTTATCAAGGAATGCTTAAACTGATTTTTGCTGTCATGCCGGATCCCTGAGTTTGAACTAGTCGGATCCCTAATGAGAGGGATCCGTGCAACATAAGACAACATAAGTTAGTAATGATCACTGTAGATGTTCCACAATCACTCTCCCCTCAAAGACTCACGAACAAAAACCCAATTACTGTTCACAGGAGCAATTTTATCATTTCCTTCAAGCATAACAATCTCTTGTGTAAGTATAATCTTCACTACATTGTTAACTTAATTCCTTGATTTCTAGGATTACAATTTCTTCATTTTTAGAAGTTGTATTCAAATGGGTTTATCATAATTTGTTACCACATTGTTTTCTAAGATAATCCAAATCAAAGAATTAACATTGTTAATACAAATTAAACTCATTTCTTGAATTCAATAAAAATGATTTGAGCAAAATTGTGATCAAACCCTTTAGGTTACTATTCACAATTAACACCACATTGTGGTTGTGTTGTTTAGAAACAATCATGCCAAGTAACCGACAACAAGACTATCAAGATACTGCTCATTACATACCAATGTACCATAGAAAAGATGGACTTAGCCCGGAAGATAGGAAAGCTTTTAAAATGCTAGAAAAGAGACTTTTTCACGAAGGTCGAGTAGTAGAACCATCATTTCTTGCTAACACCGACATGAGACAAGTTTTTGGGACCATTGGCTTTGATTGTTTATTGGACATAAACAAACAAATTTTCCCGGTTTTCGTACTCGAGTTCTACAAGACAATGAGGATAGTTAGAAATGATGATGGGTCCATCTCGATTGTCTTCATCATAAATGAGCATGAGTACACCCTTTCGCTTGTGAAGTTTGGAAGAATAGTAGGGGTTCCATATCAAGGTGTTTGCATGTTTTCCAATGAGTGGTCTTTGGAAGAGATACACACTATGGTTGATCATCATGAAATCTACCACATGATAATCCCGGAATCAACCACGGTGAGGGACACCGTGTTCATGCCAAGAGCATCCCCATCGAGGGTCACTAGGAATTCGAAAGTGATCTATAGGGATCCTTTCCAAATGGAGCTCTCCGAGATGTACACATTGTATAGGAAATGGGAAGTTGTGGTGAGGGAGAATGTGTTGTGCCTAGTAGGAAACAAGGATCACCCCAACGCATGCCTAAGTTTCATGATCTATTGCCTAGTGACCGAGACTCGCTTCAACCTTTCTTACTACATGATTAAGAGAATTGCAAGTGTAAAAAGCATGGACAAAATGGTGCTCCTGTACGCCATGCTTCTAACCCGTCTTGCAAAATTCATCTTTACATTAGATCCTTCTCTGCAATCCTATGATCATAGCTTTTGCAACAAAGTTATGGTGTCATTGACCGAGGGTAGAACTACAAGGTTTATGGTGGAAGGCAAAAGGCCTCACCCACCCACGGATTCCTCGGATGAAAGGGAGAGGCAAAGAGAAGGTGAAGGTAGTAACAACCTACTCGGAAATACCAATCTCGACCCCTTAGATTACATCAATCAATTTCCGGACGTTCCTAGCCCATCACCCGAATGGCAACAAACCAAGGGAATCTTCAAGTGCTTCGCCAACTTCTTGAAGAAAAAGAAGTAGAGATGGTGTGATAAAGAGTGGAGGACGGGTGAAGACGGGAAGTCGTGGAGAAGTAAGGTAAGGTCATAGGACCTTAATTTGTGAAAACAATTTGAAACAATGGGTTGTAACATCTAAACAAATACTTATGTAGTGTAGGATGTAGTATGTAGCTATTGCCATAACTTGGCATTGAACAATCTTAACTTAGGAACGTGTACCTTTAGTTCACCCATCTTTAGGTAGTCGTCGTCACTCATCTTTAGGTACCTTTAGTTCCCCCACATTTGCTATGGATTATACTTGATGCGTTCTTGCAATTAGTCTTTGTAGAAACAACTAGGAGAAGCATTTTTCTAAGAGTGCAAAATTTCACATTTGCTAAAAGCCTTCTGATCTGCAGTAGGCGGATCCCAGCAATATAACTAGCCGGATCCCTCCCAAAAGGGAACCGTGGGATCCGTGACCACAGATGAGCAATGCAGACCTCCTTACATAAAAAACAACTCACTAGATTACCTCACACTAGTCAAACATAAGACCTTAGAACCAACTAAGTATTCCTTAAGCATTTGAAAGCTTCACACTCACCCATAGCTTACCTAGAATCTATTTCAAAGTATTTTTGATTTATCAACTCATCAAAACTCACCACATTTCCGCTCAAACGCTCACACATTATTCCTCACATCATATAACACTTAGTTTAATATGTCCATCAATTTTAGCAAATTAAGTTTAGTCACTTTTAACCCAAAAATAGGCTCAAAACTAGTTTTTCATTTTTCTTTAATTTTTAAGATTTATTAAATTTTTCTGGAGCAATCATCTGACTTCTAGGACTAATTACCACCACTTTTCATATTAAATCAAATGGTATTCTTCTCAAGCACTTAGTTAGACTATCTAAAGTCCACTTTTAACTCCAAAAACCATCATTAAGCACCCTCACCCCTAATGGTTGAGCATTTAAGACATCCACCACTCAAGACATCAAAGGAAAGTCAAAACCTCAAGATACGTAGGTACTAAACCTTACAAAAAGCACATTCATCTCATCAAGTACCTGTCTAACAGACGGATCCCTGGTATATAACCAGACGGATCCCTGGTGAGAGGGATATGTGGGATCTGTTTCTACAGAAAGACTTTAATCAGCTTTCCTCTTCAAATTGAAGCCACCTTTTGGTTATCTAACCACTTTTAATTACCATTTAATGTATTTCTAGAGCTGAACAATATCCTAAGTGCATGCTTAATCCTCTTAGTGGTCAAGAACTCTCACCTAGCTCTCAAAAATCAGTAGTTAGAAGCTTATATTGCATCCTTACCATCACCATGACCAAAGCACTTAGCAACAACTCTTCAACCAAAAGCTCATCCAAAAGAAAGGGTCACATGATTCATGAGATTTCATCCACCGAATCATCTCCCGTAAGAGATAACAATGCTAGAATCCCACCTCAACAAACTCATTCAACAATTGCTAAGAGAACCGCAAGAATTAGCATCAAACCTTTTGGGCTAGAAAAAGGGTCATCTAGTTCAAAACCAAACATAGCTAGCTCTATCAAACCGTCTAAGCCCTCATTTCTAGAGCATGGATTACACTCATTCAACGAGCCTCTTCCTCACCCAAATCTCTATTCATTAGAGCATTCACCACCGAGAACCTCCAACTCACCAACTTTCTCGTTAAATAGGGAACCACCTACAACACCAACTAGTCCATCATTGGAAACAAGGAACCACCAAGGACTTGATCATATGGAGGAATATCCATTACCACTACCCTCATTCTTAGTAGAACCTCAACCTACTTCTCTTAATGAAACCCCACCATCATTCATAGAGCCTCCTCAAAACATCCATTTTCCTCCGGTTCCAAATCAAGACAATAATTGCTCTAATTGTCTAATCACCCAAGGACTTGTTCAAGAAGTACGAAATGAGTTGCATTTCATGTTTAATCATCTTCTTGAAAGATTGGACCAAATCAACAAGTCTACTCATCCTTAGACTCAAGCACTTTGTTGCATTCTAGGCTTTAGTAACTTATTAGTATTAGTAGAAAATGTATGGCTAAATCATTCTCTTAGTTTTAGAGATTTCTTGATTATCTCTTTGTTTATTGAATGATAACTTATTTGCCATATTGCTTTGAGTATATGTTTGTTGTTTGTATACATATCTCACTCTTATATTTAGCATTGTTTGGTATATCACCTTTGCTGAATAATCTGTCACCAGACAGACGGATCCCTGGAAATTGCCTAGACGGATCCCACAAAAGAGGGAACCGTGGGATCCTTGGTACAGAAGAACAAAATTCTACTAACTTGAGTCTTATTTGCAGGAAATTATGCACTATACTCTTGTTTTCTAACCTTTTTTTTTTTGTAGATTTTCAAAATACACATGAAGACCTTGACACCCTAAGCTAGGGGGAGCTTTGTGTCAAACCATACATTGCAAAACAATTTGCAACATAATCCTTAGTTGGATTACACTTCATGACAACCCATTGAAATGTTGCAATCTTCTAAGGGGAGCATTTTCGTCACAAGGACGAAACCATTTGCTAACAAAATTGCAATTCATTAGCTTATTAGTTTATACTTACTTGACGCCCTCACAAAGGGATGGACTCGTCAAGGGGGAGTTAAGACGAGAACCATTCCCGTCACTTGCTCTCTTTACATTTTTTTTACATGTTTTTCTTAAAAAAACGTGTTAGTTTCTTTTCGACGCTCTTTTTGTTTCGACAAAAAGGGGGAGAAGATAGTAAAAACTACAATTCGAACTTTTACGAATTTTAGTTTTTCCTTAAAATAATTTTATATTTTGTCATGTTGTTAAATAATTTTTTCTTATTTTGAAATAAGGATAAGGAACTATATGAATAAGGGAGAAACTCCATGAAAGAAAAATTAAGGATTCGTATAAATCACTTAGTGGAAAATGGCCCGAATAAATCCAACGAGTTATTAACAATCCTGTTAGACATAAAAAAGTAGCTATCATCCCCTTTTCTGAGGAATAATATGGTTTTCTAATTTGATTGCCCAATAAGCTTATCAAATGAATTGTAATTACAATTGAAACAATAGAAAAGGAAATATGAGTTAATATATGCTCTAAAGTTGAAAATATCATAAAAATGAAAAAAACGGGGGATCCCCCCGTATTAATTAAGAAATAGAAATTGGGAATTTAATTTAATTTTATTATAGGATCTATTTGATATCTTTTAGAAGATGGCATGCCGCCACTCGGACTCGAACCGAGATGCTCTAGCACTGCTTCCTAAGAGCAGCGTGTCTACCGATTTCACCATAGCGGCTTGCTCAAACTCATAATAACCTATTTATATTCAATCGTCGAGATTGAACAAGTCAATTCACTCAAATAAGTTTTTTTAGTAAAAAAAAAAAAAAAAAAAAAAAGTTCAAAAAAGTCAATTTAAAGGTTCAGTAGTTTCTTTAAGGTGTCTGGTTTTAGGGCTTTGACGTAGTTTAGCCGATTCTAAAATACGACTCTTGCAACGATAGAATTCTTCGATAAACTAAATTTTTTTTTTCTTTTATTGTCATTATTTCTGGTTTATCTGATTTAATAAATTCAATTTGAAACACAAACTAAATTTTATCCATGAATCTAAAATATGTCTATTTTGGATTACTCCAAATTTCCACTTGTACATATAATAATATCTCAACAATTAAGTTCTTTTATTGATTATTCATTGGGCTGAAAATTGGATATATATGGAAAATACATTAAATATAGTATATATAATAAATTAAGAAGTCAGAAAGTTATCCAAAAATCTTTAACACGGAATGGATTAGTTTGAACAATTAATTAATTTGAACTAAAAATATTCTATCTGCCCTTCCTGATAAATATAAATTTTTTTCATTATTTATTCTTTTAAAGGTCGATGGGGAAAAGAAGACTCCCCACCACCAAAATCTGAATGAAAATATACTAAAAAAATCAAATAAAAAATTTTATATATTTGATTTTTAGAATTTAGAAAGAAGAATACTTCTTCTTTTTATAAGATTAAGAGTCGATTTCATATTGATTAGAATAGGAACTGCCAATTGTTAATTTTATATTAACTTTAATATTAAATTAACAAATTACTGAGATATTAATTACTGATCCAATTTTTTTAGTCAAATCCATTCCAAATTATTCCAATATTTTAGGACTTATTTGTTTGTCGTACAAAAAAACTTTTTGAATTCCCGGTAGAAAGAGATTTCCCTAATGACAAAGCTTTTAATGCCGCCCAATATCCTTTCCTTTTCCAAATATTTTTACGAATACGCTTTTTTGATATCGAAGTACGTTTTTTTGGAACTGCCATTTAAAAAAGAAGAAGTTAGTCATTGTTATAGTTGGATGTGAAAGACATCTATTGTTCAAAACGAATTATTATTTCTTATCTTATTTCATTATCTATTTTTTTTCTAAAAGATTCTCTTCATAGAAATCTAGATACGTCAAAGATCCGTGAAAATAAAAAATGACTCGAAATAACAAAATTTTGATTCCATACACTATTTGTAAAACAAAAAATTTTTGGTTTTGAACTCTTAGTTCTCGTTGTTTATATCTCATCTGCTATGGGATAGAAATCAAAAGAAACAAAGAACCTAAAATACCTTTATTTTAGTCATTCTATATTTTATTTACATGTAATAAAATACCTTGTAAACTTTTGCCTAATAAATTGAGTCTTTTTTTAGTAAAACTTGAAAAAAAAAAAATACACCTAAACTTTAAAACTCGAATGAGACTAGTAAAAAATCTGTTAAAGGGTATGTAGTTTGATAAAAAAGGATCTCAGTCATTTTTTATCCTTGCTCGATAAAAAGTTCATTTTAGAGCTATAATCATATAAACTTTCCAAATATTCCTAATAAATTGTTTTGATTGAAATGGAAAACAATAAATCCCATAATGAATTAGTTAATGAGTTTAAATAAACTAACTAAAATCAAGAGGTTTTATTTCATTAGACCAACGACCTTAGTTAATCCTCTAATTCATATTAGCATCAAGTACTCTTTTTAGCCTAAAATTTTATCCTTGCTCTATGAATATTAATAATATTTTTTATTTTCCTACTTTTCCTATTATAACTATTCGTTTTTATATGTCACTTGGTTATATCATTTGACCAATTGTAACTTCTTGTTTTGCATATTTGAACAATTTTGAAAAGACTCATAATAAATACTAATATAAATATAAATTATTAAATAAGTTAGTGCATATCTTTATTTTTTATTTACTTTTTCGAAAGAGCTAAGATCCGGTGAATCGGAAACAATTAATTAAGAAAAAAAACTTTTTTTATGGAACAGACATATCAATATGCGTGGATAATACCTTTTCTTCCACTTCCAATTCCTATGTTAACAGGGTTGGGACTTCTTATTTTTCCGACGGCAACAAAAAGTCTTCGTCGTATGTGGGCTTTTCAGAGCGTTTTATTGTTAAGTATAGTTATGATTTTTTCCATAAATCTGTCTATTCAGCAAATAAATAGCAGTTCTGTCTATCAATATGTATGGTCTTGGATTATCAATAATGATTTTTCTTTAGAATTTGGATACTTGATTGATCCACTTACTTCTATTATGTCAATATTAATCACTACTGTTGGAATTTTAGTTCTTATTTATAGTGATAATTATATGTCTCATGATCACGGGTATTTAAGATTTTTTGCTTATATGAGTTTTTTCAGTACTTCCATGTTGGGATTAGTTACTAGTTCAAATTTGATACAAATTTATATTTTTTGGGAATTAGTTGGAATGTGTTCGTATCTATTAATAGGATTTTAGTTCACACGACCTGTTGCAGCAAAGGCTTGTCAAAAAGCATTTGTAACTAACCGTGTTGGCGATTTTGGTTTATTATTAGGCATTTTAGGGTTTTATTGGGTAACGGGGAGTTTCGAATTTCGTGATTTATTCCAAATATTTAATAACTTGATTTCTAATAATGAGGTCAATTTTTAATTTGTTACTTTGTGCGCTGTTCTATTATTTGCCGGTGCTATTGCTAAATCTGCACAATTTCCCCTTCATGAATGGTTACCTGATGCAATGGAAGGGCCGACTCCTATTTCGGCTCTTATACATGTTGCTACGATGGTAGCAGCGGGAATATTTCTTGTAGCTCGACTTATGCCTCTTTTCGTAGTCATACCCCACATAATGAATTTTATCTCTTTGATAGGGATAATAACGGTTTTTTTAGGAGCTACTTTAGCTCTTGCTCAAAAAGACATTAAGAGGGGTTTAGCCTATTCCACAATGTCTCAATTGGGTTATATGATGTTAGCTTTAGGTATGGGGTCTTATCGCAGTGCCTTATTTCATTTGATTACTCATGCTTATTCAAAAGCGTTATTGTTCTTAGGGTCGGGATCCGTTATTCATTTGATAGAATATAGAATAAAGATATACAAACAAAAACAAATCCCAATGAAAAGGCAGAATACATGGGATTGGGAAGTAATACTACTCCCAGACCCCCTAATATAAGACCCAATCCCAGAAAGACTAAAATAAAATCATGTATTAGTCCAGGTAAATCCATTATATATAAAATAAGAGATAAATAAATCAAAATCTTTCATAACTTTATTGCCACCCGGTCAGGAAAAAAGAGGGAAATCTACTTTTTTATAATAGTTCTTAATTATTATTAAATTCAAAATTACATTTTCATGGATATGGATTGATGTAGATATAGTTATTGGCCTAATCTCTCGAAAGAGTAATTTAAATCTATATATTTGCAAATCCTCAATATAGTCATAGAAATCTATTTAATATAAATTAAAACATGATTCTCGTCTCCTAATCAATATAATCAATATAATTATGAATATATTAAGAAAATTCTAGTTATTCACCAAATAAAAAGCCACATTCTTTTAGATCAAAATGAGTTATTAAGTTTTTATTTCAGGCAAATTTAAAATTGTTCGAATTGTGTAATCGTCAATTACTGACATTGGTAACCGACCCAAAGCAATTTGATTATAATTCAATTCGTGATGATCATAAGTAGAAAGTTCATATTCTTCAGTCATTGATAAACAATTTGTTGGACAATACTCAACGCAATTACCACAAAATATACATACTCCAAAATCAATACTGTAATTAAGCAACCGTTTCTTTCTAATATCAGTTTCCAATTTCCAATCAACAACGGGCAGATCTATAGGACATACGCGAACACATACTTCACAAGCAATGCATTTATCAAATTCAAAGTGGATTCGGCCGCGGAAACGCTCGGATGTAATCAATTTTTCATAGGGGTATTGAATAGTTACAGGTAAACGATTCGCGTGTGATAAGGTAATCATAAAACCTTGACCAATATACCTTGCGGCTCGTACTGTTTGTTGGCCATAATTCATGAACTCAGTTACCATAGGGAACATATCGTGAATATCTATAAAAAATAGGATACTTGTTTCTTTCTCTTGTTTGGGACAAGTCATGAATATAGAAGTATTTTTACATTGAAAGAAGTTGGGAAGAAGTTGTTAATAATAGATCCATTCGTAAGTACATTCAATCTAATAAGTATCTTGTGTCAGAATTGAAAAATTCTATGTCTATGGCTGGTATCTTTAGTATTTTCTTATTAGTTACCTGTGTCTACTATTTAGGTAGAATACCTTCACCCATTTTTAGTAATAAACTGAACAAACTCGACAAAATGGAAGAAGAAAAAGAATTTGATAATAATAGCCCGATTGATTATATGTACGGGGATCAGGAAAATTTGAAGTTTAAAATACTTGAAAAAAATAAAAAAGATGTAGAAAAATACTTTTTTTTGTTTGAAAAACCTCTTTTGACTTTTTTTTTCGATTATAACCGATGGAATCGTCCATTACGATACATCAGAAAGAGAAATCAAAAATTGAAAGGCTCCGTAAGAAAAGAAGCCTCACAATATTTTTTTTATACATGCCAAAGTGATGGAAAACAAAGAATATCTTTTACATATCCTCCGAGTTTGTCAACTTTTGGGGAAATGCTAGCAAAAAGGATATCCTTATCTACATTAGAAAAACTGTCCGCTGATGAACTATATAGCGAGTGGCTTTATACCAATAAAGAGAAAAATAAGAACTTAAATAATGAATTTATAAATAGAATAGAGGCTTTAGAGACAGTATTTCTTTCTCTAAATATACTTGAAACAAAGACTAGATTGTGTAATGTTGAGAAAAAAAACAAAAAGAATTGCCTAATTAAAATGTATGATCCCTTTTTAAATGGGATGTATCGTGTAAGAATGAAGAAATTTTTTGCATCTTCAATCATAAAAGAAAACTCGATAGAAAATTGCACAGAACCTTCTGAAATAAATAAAATTCACGATATCCTTCTTCCTTATCCTACTTTTCCAGAATCTGAACAGAAAATAGAAATATCAGAAAAAAAACAAGTAAAAATTGATTCAAATAATAGGTTAAAGTTTTCATTGAACGCAATTCTAACTAATCCTAAGCGCGAAAAAAAATCTATTGGAATAAACATAAATGAAATAGGTAAAAAACCACCTCGATGGTCATACAAATTAATCAACGAGTTGGAACAAATGTTTAAAAAACGACGAAAAGAACAAAGCATAATGCAAGGGCTGGATCACCAGCTTCGAACAAGAAAATTTAAACGTATAGCTTTTTTAACTCGTTCCAAACGAAGTTTTAAGAAATCTAATTTCAAGAATTATAATCTTTATACAAAATTTAATAGAGATTCGGGTTTTATAAGTTATTTGGAAGAACCAGATTTTCGTCGAGCCGTAATCAAAGGATCTATGCGCATTCAAAGGCGTAAAATGGTTATTTGGGGACCGTCTCAAGGAAATCCACATTCCCCTCTTTTTTTGGAAAAAATGGAGGATTTTCCTTTTCCTATATCCGACCTAATGAAGCTTTTTTTTAATATTAGAGATTGGTTGGGTAAAAAGTCAGAATTTGAAATTTTAGATCAACAATTCCAAATAAAAAAAAACAACCAGGAAGACGCAATGGAATTCTGGGAAAACATTCCATATGCACAAAAAACAAGAAGTATTCTGTTACTAGCACAATCAATTTTTAGAAGGTATATTAAATTACCCTTATTGATAATAGCTAAGAATATTGGCCGTATTTTATTACGGCAATCTCCGGAATGGTATGAGGATTTCCAAGATTGGAATAGAGAAATTTATTTAAAGTGCAGCTATAATGGTCTTCAATTCTCCAAAACAGAATTTCCTAAAAATTGGTTAATATAAGGTTTTCAGATCAAAATCTTATATCCTTTTCATTTGAAACCGTGGCACGGATCTAAGCTACGACTCTCTGATAGAGATCGAAAGCAACAAGATGATTTTGATTCTTGTTTTTTAACAGTTTTGGGAATGGAAACAGAATATCCTTTTGGTCCTCCTCGAAAAACACCTCACTCAAAATAGGAAACATTTCTAAAAATTGGATTCATGCTAATAAATTCATTATTTAAGTGCCAATGTGAAATTGGTGTAAAGTCATTTAATTTATAGAACCCAAATATTATTGCAAAACATAAAACTTTCATATTTTGTTGTCATAATTTCTGTATCTATTATCTAATAAGTGTGGTAAAAAAAATAAAGCTATACTTGGTGCTTTAATCATCAAAGATAGCATCATTTTTGTTGCATTTAGTTAAACAAGACCCGACTTTTCCCAAGTTACAATAAAAACTTGAAATCGCAGAAATCCCATCAATGATCAAGCCTTGGCCACTGTAGAAAACGATATATGCGCACATGCGAAAAAAAACCTTATATGAAAAATTAATATCTAATTATAATTTAATGCGTAAGCCCCGTCACATGGCACACGCTACCTGCAGCAAAATCAAATCAACACCTTAAGAATGGAGACAACATCATCCTACAAATGTAAGTGTACAATTGATGAAGTACGAACATTCTAAAATGAAAACATGAGTACACTTAAACTTGTAGGTTTTTCCACAAAAGTGATCACAATTATAGCTCGCGTCCAAACAAGTATATGTTGGAAAATACGTAGGAAATAGCAGTGATTGTCAAAATAAATGTAAAAGACACTATGATGTTAATCAATTGATTACAATTAAAAGCAAGTAATTCTTATTTATTTATATACAATGATATCTAGAAAAACATTTAACATAAATTTGATTTATGTGTAAACTCCATACGTATACGAGACTTATAACTATATAATTATATGTAATTACATTTAAAAACACAATATTCATTATTCAGTAGTAATATATAATAATTATTTCCCCCCGTGCGTGCACGGGTATTATAACTAGTATCCAACTAAGAATAAAACTCTATAAAATTCTGCAATCCACTATAAGTCTATAAGAAAACAAAACATGTCATGTCTGGTTGTAGATAAAACGTATTCAAATTCAATAAATTACTCAAAAGCCCAGGCATTCTCTCTACGGACTTCTTCCTCTTCCTCTGTTGTGTAATCGTTCTTGATGTTGAACGTCTTACGGATCTCCTCAGGTGTCCTTCCTTTGATCATATCAGCAACAGTTTGACAAGTGAGATCCAAGAGGCTTTTGATGTTTAGATAGTTACCAGCCTAACAATAAAACAAGGATTACTTGTCAACATAGTCACAAACAAGTAGCATATCTAGGTATTAAATCCAACAGGTTTTTCGGTTCACTGAATATCGTTTTTGTTAATCTCCTTTTCTAAAATTTATATTCATAAAAACTAATAATAGGCTCAAATATCAATGAGTTAATGCATGTGTACTAGCAGTTTGACTGTTTGAGCATTCAAATTCAGACTCTACGGTTTTATCACAATTTTTAAAAAAAGCAACTAATTTTACATAACATAAACTAATGTGAGACCCTTAATAGACAATCAAGTGCATGAACACAAGTCATACGGTGAGTAATCTCTATAAAATAAAGCCTTAATAATAAACATAAGGCAAATAATAAAAAGCACATAGCATATAATCATAGAAAATATACTTCACAATTACTATTCACAAAATCTAAACTACGTAATCGTAAAAAAACACATAACAAAAAAAGAGGTACCAGAATGAGATCAAACAGAGTGCCCTGATCCACTTTCACAAACTCAGCATCAAACGCTTTCAAATCTTCTTCAGCAATCTTATCTTCAGCATCGGTTGCCTCGACATGTTTCTTACAATACTCAATAACCTTAGACAAGATCTTGCTTGTGACGTTGGGAAGAGGGATGGCGGTGTCAGCACATTCATCTTCAATCATGTTTTTTATCGTTTGTGACTCCAACGCCACTTTCTCATCTATCTCAAACGTCTCACCCTCCGAACTCTTGAGAACAATCTTCTTTGATGAAGAAGAAGAATCCGCCATTATTGGAATGAATGTGTAACTTGGGAATGAAGAAAAAGAAAAAAAGTAACCCTAATAGTAATCGTAAGTTTATGAAAACTTGTTATGATTTTGGTTTGATTTGTTTGGGTTATGTATTTATAGAGTGGTAAGCCTTGCGGGAGTAGGACTCTGTGTTTCTATGTTTAACGTTTGAGTACCTCAACTTTAATTACTTTGCAAAAATTAAATATTGTCAAATTTGGCCCATATTGTTCTGATAGTATCCATTGGTTGCTTGTAATGATTGTTAACTGATTTTTAGTTTGCACACATCAATATACAAATAAAAAAAAAGCAAATTACCCAAACGAACCATATACACATTGATAATACGAAACTGAACTTTTTTCCACCAAAAAAATGTCATTTTCAACCCCGTATGGTGTCTTTGTCTACTTTTTGTATGCATGTAAACCTTAAGATAAGTTATCAATTGTGCTGTAAGCACATGCATGCATACAAACGTTTCTTTGCTAAAGGAAGCTAGAACTCGTAACCTTTCTTTGCTAAACGCATCAAAGAACCTGATGTGAGTAAACCAAGATGATCAGCAGGCACCGGTCATTTGCAGCAACCATCTTCAAAGCCATTTGCAGCAACCATCTTCAAAGCATTCAGCCACCATTGCAGCACCTCGCTTCAGCCACCATTGCAGCGCCCCATGCCTAGCTCCACGCCCAGGCTCACCTTGCCTCGCCCAAGCCCACCATGCAGCACCTCCTACGCCCAGGGACACGCCCACGCCCAGGGACCACGCCCAGCAAGCACCACGCCCAGGGCCTCGCAATACACGTGTAGTGTTGGGATTTTATGTTTTAAGAGATCCAACGGATAACATTGAAAGTTCATTTTCGTAAATACCATGTGCGAGAACCTGTTTCGTAAAGTAGCATAGAATATGTTCGTTTAAGAAATTTTCTCATAAAAAAAAGTATGATGAACATATAGTACAACTAATTAATTGTTGGTGTGTATCAATCAAAACAAAAGTGTGCAAATCATCTCGTGCTCCAAAAATATAAATAACTTAAGTTAATCGTGATCAGGGCTTTTAGGGTGTGCAAGGTGAGCGACCGCTCAGGGCCTCTAAATTTTTAGGGCCCCAAAATTTGTCCTGTTATTAATTATATGCATGTGTAGACATATTTTTCACGAAGAAAAAAGTATTTAGATGAGAAAATATTTTAAATAAGTAATATGTTAGAATGTTTAGATAACTAATTGCATTATATCTTATAAACAGTGACATTTTATATATAATATTGCTTAACGAAAGGCCTAATTATATAATTTTGTACAGGACCTCAAAAATTTCGTCGATTCATGGGACGTCAAAAGGAATTTTATGCTGCCAAAACATAGCTATATCACCTCTGTATGTAGTTTTTGTTTGATTATTATTCGTTCATGGAGGTAGATATTAAGATCAGTATAGTATTTGTGTTGAAGTTCATTTAGAGATAAAAGAAGCCGGCATGATGTGAACTGAGACATGTCCTGAACCAGAAAACAACCAATTTTTTTTAATCTTAGGTAACAAAGGTTTCCAATCTTTTGGCCGACTAATCCATGGGGTTTGAACCTACCACCGCACAGACTTAAACCGCGTAAAGTTCTCTCTTCTTCGTAGACAGAAGCTTAGACAGAAGCTTAGTCAGAAGCAAGCAAGACGAGGTCCCTCTTCTTCGTAGACAAGGCTCGTTCTCATTGACGCTTTTCTGCATCATTAGAACCAATTTTTTTGTGGTGGCACTGGTAACGTAATCATAAATTCACCTGGATTTTACAGGATATTGGGTGATTAAAAAGTCATCCTATTAGAAGATATTAGGTGATTAAAAAGCCATGATAGTTTGATAGCTATTCATTTAACAATATTAAGTTATTGGCTGTTATCAAACAAACTGAGTGATTAAAAAAGCTTTAATGTTTGATTGCCAATGATTTAGCAATATTAACAACTATAAGACAAGCTACAAGCAAATTAACTCAGCAAGTTAATATCTTAGCTTTAAGATTATTACTGTACAATGTGGGATGTAATATTTTGCACCAACTTGTTGGCGACAATAGCTGATGCTCATATCCTTAGGGTCCTTTTTCGCTTTGCAGTAACTAGCAAGGCACTTTCATTTTTAATTTGGAGTTTCTTGATGCAGCTTTGTGAAACATCCTTTGGTTTAGGGTTTAGGGTCACGTAAGTTTTGAACTTTTGATGCTAGATTCTTTGGAGTCATCTAGAATCTAGGAACTCATTAATTCTTTTCAAATCTCGTGCGTTTGAGCAATTATTTTTCGTGTTAGTTGCTTTTGGATTGGTTAGATTGCCACATGTGTGTCCGAATTCTGCAACACGTTTATTAGAAATTTAGATCAGCGTGTTGGATGCATAAGTTAACAAGTAAATGTCATAGTGATTTATATATGGATGAACAATGCTAATTTTTGGGAATTTAAAACTGTGATGTGAGTTTTGTCTTGATGAATCGTATATATACTTTGGTGCATGTGTTTCAGTTGACCAAAGACTGGGGGTGACAAATTGCTTTCAGCACTGAGCAAACAGGAGGGGAGGCTTCCAGCAACATGAACAAGTAGGTGTTGCCGCTAGAAACACTCCTTTGAGTTTCACTATTTCGGATTATGAATTTCACTTCCATAATCTTATAACATATTCTTATAATCTTGTAACATAACAAAACGGCCTATGCGACAATACCATACTATTGACATTCCATCCTCATATCTATGGTTTCTAACAACTTTTAATGACTATTATCTATAAGACCAAGCAGAATAAACCGCAAACAATAATAACTTTTGGTACAGTGAACAGATGAGGGATAACTATGGAGCACACCAAAACTGTACCTGCCCCAAACTTGGTTCATTTTCGAAGAAGCAAAAACTAAATACCATTTTGACACCAATATACCAATGTCTTCATAACAGATTTAAACAGCAGGAACACAATGACAAAGATAACCATATTAATCTCACTAATAGACCACAAACCTTGCATCACATTTGGATCATCTTCAAACCAGCAGCTACTAAAGGCGATGCTTATATGACAAATACCATTTTCATAGAAAAATAGACCCATTGCCATAACAGTTTTGCATTAGCGTATTCAAAGACCGCAGTTGACCTGCAGATCTGAACCAACATTTATCATAATGAAACCAATCCAATTTATCCGGTATGCATGAATTTGAGAATCTATAAGTTGCCGAAGAACCATAATCGCTAAATCTGAACAGGTCATATCACATGGAATAACAAGACTGATCATGACCCGTCCATAGTTAAGTCATTGAGCTTGAAACGAACCGGACCCACACCAATTTAGCATCCTCTTTTTAACCTTTATCAGGACAAAATTGACTTTTTGTAGGCTGCTAAATGCGATTAGCCCATACAGTGTACTAGTGTAGTACTTTCACCGTATTACAGAAACCTAAGTACATGTCAAATTTGATCCAATACAGAATAAACCAACCATTAAGCCAATAAAACCAGCTTAACCAACACCTCCAATACCACATGTGTATAAATTTAGTAACATAGATGGCATCACATAATCCAGCATACACAATCTGACCAACCTAATACCATTCTTTGACCTTGGATTAGAATTATAACAAAAACAGAACCAAAGCAAATCAAGAACAGAGTTACTCAGTTCTTATAACACCAAAACCTATAATCATTATAGAAGACGAAAATGATCTCTACCGTTATCCACCTTGTATCATCATCCAACCCAAATTTCCCACACCACACCGAATCTCACTATGACTACACACAACTCCTTAAAAAACATAACGAGAACAAAATTTGTATTCTACAAAGAGCAGCATCACTTTCTCTTGCAGAATCAAGAAAAATAATTAAACAATGGTTACACGATACATGGCATCCTCATCTGTAAGGTTCCCTTGATTAATATTTACCAAATCATTTTCTGTATTAAACATCTAAGCACTTAATGTATAACATATTTTCATCTCACGAAGCTTAAGTATCTAGCCATATAAAGATTATCCAACTACCACAGTTTAATGGTTACATACGGTAAATTAGTTCATCAAAACTATTGAACCAATGGGTTGATTGGTTAGGTTTTTGGAAACTAGCACAAAGGACAGAATGTTGGTGTAATTAGTGCTGGTCGTGTTTTTGCCTAAACCAAGAACAAAACACTCTGAATTATCTCAAAGATTTATTCGTGTAGGGTCGAACAGTTTCTTTTGAAAAATGATTACACGATTCATTGTGATATCTAGTCATTGATTTATCGTTACCCTATTACACTGAGAAAAGTAAACCACCAACAATATCCTCAGAATACTCAACTGCTTAGTGTCACAAATTGACTCGGGGCACTGAGAATATAACTTTTTATGTTCAAAGAGTTGTGGACTTTAGGCAGCAATCAAAATTAATGCCCTGAATTTGAACTTCGGGGAGTCGATATGGGATTAGAAAAACGAACTCAGCACGCGTGCTTTAACTTACCAGCCATGCTAACACAAATAAATAACAAGCAACACAAGCAAAAACTAATAAACAGATTTTATAGTAAAAACTAATAACGTACTGTAATGTAATTAAGAGGGATGCTCACAAATCAAAAACTTGCAACGCGAGCAACTAAAAAATTAATAACATGCGTTAATTTAGTTTGAACAACTTAAGTAAACTAGGCATCTAACATTAAAATTAAAATTGATCATTAACAAAAAAAAATCTCTGAACCAAAACGCAATATAAAAATATGTCTTGAATTAAACTACTCAAAAGCCCAAGCGTTCTCTCTCTTAATCTCCTCTTCTTCCTCACGAGTGAAATCGTTCTTGATGTTGAACGTCTTACGGATCTGCTCAGCTGTCTTTCCTTTTATCATATCAGCAACAGTTTGACATGTGAGATCCAACAGACTCTTGATGTTGAGATAGTTTGCGGCCTGAAAACAAATTTAAGAAAAGTTAATTAGCAATATATTCATAAAAAGTATGCCAATGGTTTCGATATATAATGCAATAACTAAACGCAAACTGAAACTAAAGACGAATAATATAAAAGATTCACATACGTACCAGAATAAGATCAAACAAAGTGTCCTGATCCACTTGAACAAAATCAGCATCAAAAGATTTGAGATCTTCCTCAGCAACCTTATCATCAGAACTGGTTGGCTCGACATGTTTCTTGCAATACTCAATAACCTTAGACAAGATCTTGCTTGTGACGTTGGGAAGAGGGATGGCGGTGTCAGCACATTCATCTTCGATCATGTTTTTGATCGTCTGTGACTCCAAGGCCACTTTCTCATCTATCTCAAACGTCTCACCCTCCGAACTCTTGAGAACAATCTTCTTTGATGAAGAAGAAGAATCCGCCATTATTGGAATGAATGTGTAACTTGGGAATGAAGAAAAAGAAAAAAAGTAACCCTAATAGTAATCGTAAGTTTATGAAAACTTGTTATGATTTTGGTTTGATTTGTTTGGGTTATGTATTTATAGAGTGGTAAGCCTTGCGGGAGTAGGACTCTGTGTTTCTATGTTTAACGTTTGAGTACCTCAACTTTAATTATACTTTGCAACAATATTGTCAAATTTGGCCCATATTGTTCTGATAGTGTCCATTGGTTGCGTGTAATGATTTACACGCTAACTTATTTTTAATTTGCACACATCAATATACAAATAAAAAATATATAGAGGTGGCAAAACGGACGGGCCGAGCGGACACAGGCACGGACTAAAATGGGCATGGGCTAGAATGGGCACGGGCTTAAACGGGCACGGGCTAAACGGGCACGGGTCAAACGGGCACATGTTATACAAATCGCTTAATAAAAGAACTAAAACGACGAAATAAATTTCTTAAACGTAATATCTTATTTATATTAAAAAACTTAAACATATTATATAAAAAAAATTCTTTAAAACGGTCATAATTAAAGAAATAAATGTGCCCGTTAGTGCTTATTTAAGTTTTCAATAGACTATTTGTGGCCATTTCAAAAAAAAGATTGGGCTAAATGTGCCCAAATCTGTAAAAAAATGTGCCCATTTAGCCAATCTTTTTGCTTTTGAGCACATTTTGTCACCTTTAAAAAAATATTATGAACATATTGTCATATAATACAACTAATGAATTTATAAATTGGTGTGTATCAATCAAAACAAAAGTGTGCAAATCATCTAGTGCTCCAAAAATATAAATAACTTTACAAGTCAATCGTGATAAAAGGAATTTTATGCTGCCAAAACATAGCTATATCACCTCTGTATGTAGTTTTTGTTTGATTATTATTCGTTCATGGAGGTAGATATTAAGATCAGTATTTGTGTTGAAGTTCATTTAGAGATAAAATTAGTCGGCATGATGTGAACTAAGACATGTCGAACCAGAAAACAACCACTTCTTTTTATTTTAGGTAATCAAGGTTTCCAATCTTTTGGCCGACTAATCCACGAGGTTTGAACCCACCACCGCATAGACTTAAACCACGTAAAGCTCTCCCTTTTCATGAGGTTAGTGTGGTCACTTCAGGGTTGTTTGCACAAATAAAGAAAAACGATTTCTTACACACGACTATACAGACGAAGAAACACAAAGACGAAATATAAACATAACAGTTTTAGCCGCCAATCCTTCACTTTTGTTTAATTCAAAAGACCAAGAAAAAGAAACAACTATACTATTTACTTTGCCACGACATTACAACGATAACATACCCAATCCTGCAAAAGCTGGGTATGAGGAAGGTATAATTTAGATACTCACACCCTTACCCGAAAGTAAATAGACTGCTTCTAGATAAACTTATGAAAAGAGTGTGTTCTTGTGTATAGATTTAAATAGAAACATGTATACGCATAAAGACATAAAATTGTAATAGCATTCTATGTGCATATAGAGTTGTAACTACAAAAAGGGGCCGGATAAGAAATATATAACAAAAACAGATATAAACACTAAAAGCACTATAACATAAAACTAGACGAACATACAAGCATACCGACGTATAAGTAAATAAAGCCAAACATAAAACTATAAGAACATACAAGCATACTGGCATATAAGTAAATAAAGCCATACATACAGATATACAAAGTAAGAAATGGGGCCATACAAACATATATAAGCCGAAAAGCATGAAAGTATACTTTGCCACAAGCCCAGGACATTATATTTTAATATTTGCATATATCGCGCATGGTAAAAATGTCTGTTTATGTTAAAAACATATACTTAAAATACTATTTTGATGTTTAAATATTTTCCATAATCAAGAAACTAATGGAAGACATGTTGTTCTCTGGCCTTTGTAATCTACTCTACATTTGATTGGTCTTTTCATATATTTTCTATGTCCATTAGCACTACACAGAATTGGAACATACAAAAAGAAGACTTAGAGAATCATACATTCACCTATTTGAAGCAGTTGGAGATGGAGTGAAACAACGTAGCCTCAAGGTTTGTGCAGGAAGGTAAATCATCTGATGAATCGTCCATTTCAGCTCACAACTTTCTTTCCCCTCACACAACGTTTTTATCACTTTGAATATCTTGATAAATGCATTGTGACATTCACAAAATGGTTATTCAGTGTTTGCCTCATATCTTGATTCACAGTCTTGCTAATGTAAAAAGCTGGCTCATATGCACTTGATATTTTTGCTGGTTGCAATTATTATATGGCTAAGGTTGGATAGGTGGATCATGGTACATATTTTTTGGTTGAGCAATGCTTTAAAGTTTAAACTCATCTGCAACCCAACATTCTTCACAGCCCTGCTACTCATTAAATTACATATTCGCTAACCTACACTCATATGAAACTGAAATTCCAGAAAATGAGAGATCATATGCAATATAAGCTCTCTTCGTTCGAGTTTACTTTCCAAAAACAGTAGTATATCAAAACGTACGAGAAACTTCAAGCACTTTGGGATCTCTTGTTAAGAAACTGTTAATATAGTTGTTACAATGTATTTCAAGTTTTTGAATTCGGTGCCTCCTTATGAATTTCCAATCACGAACTTATGGATCATGTTGGCCTTTATTATCACGTGAACATTTGAATATATCTTCTCATTGAGTGCTGTTTTTTTTACCCTTTTTCACCTATAATGACCCGTTAGGCCCAAATCAATTGTTTCATACTTCTGTTTTTTATTAATGTTATGTTAGAGAATGACAACCATCATGACTAAAGAAAAGCACTGGTGGGAATGTTATTTTTCCTAATTAATTGAAGCCGCATTTGTATTACCAGTCTAGATTTCACCAATACATGAACTGAAAATTGTAGAGGTTTTTAACCTTTTGCTTATGAATGGGTTGATTCGGATTAGTCATAACTCTAACAGGTAAACAGGTAAAATAATAATTTCGCTTAATAAGAATTGGTTGAAACGGATCAAGGATTGCCCAAAGTGCATTTTTAATGCATGAAATCTCTTATGTTACTTCATCGCAACAGATACATTGCTACTTAAGAAAGTAGCTGCAAAATTATACAGTACTTTTTTGTATGTTATCATCTTCCGACTAGCCAATCTTGTCATTAAACAGATTTGCAAACACTCAGTTGATCAACGAAAAATATCCCTAGGCTAGTAATTTTCAAAAAGGTTCCACATAGATGACCCACTTTTGTTTTCAGTTTTCACTCGGAAAAAAAACTGAACATTACCTCTTATGTTCAAATTGAATATCCAATCCAAAAAAATAAGCTTAGTAACAGTAGAAAGGCATCATAATGAGAATTGCACTAGCTGTTTAGATTCACCAATACAGGAAAGATAGAAGTAGATGCAATTTAAAGCTTTTGTAACGGGTCGATTCAGATTAAGTCACACCTCTAATGGGTTAGACGGTCAAAACAGGTGTTGATAAGCCCTTCTTACTCCGATTACATTCTCTTTATTATGGTAACAGCTCTTTAATTCCATTTCTTTTACACTTGTACGGAGTATAAACAAACGGCATTTTAAGTAAGAAATTTGTAGCTCCTCTATAATTTTGACCAGGGAATTAAAATTTCATAATTAGCAAGGGTATTCAAGAGCTGATCCACATAAAACAGTTATGTTTTATGATTAAAAAACGAAAACATGCAAATAGACAGATTGGTAAACAAAATATACTAACATAAAGTCATCTCCCAAGCAGTCAATTTCGTCTCATAAAACAGGTTTGTTAACACTAAATCATCAAGGAAAACCTCCACCAGTACATACAATAATCGTCATGTTTTGATGGATTATAATCAAAACTTGACTGAATCACAACTAAACTATGAAAGCCTACATATCCATGCCCTCATATACCCAGTAGTTTTCCTTACGAACTTCCGCCTCTTCTTCAGGAGTGAAATCATTAGTGATGTTGAAAAACTTACGAACTTCTTTAGGAGGCTTGCCTTTCATCCAGTTAGCAACCGATTGACACATCAAATCTAGTAGCTTCTCAGTGTTAAGATAGTTGGCAGCCTAAAATAATTTGGAAAAAACAAAACTAGTTAGCAAAATATTCACAAACCAGGACACATCTCTACTAACAGATCCAGGACAAAACCAACAAATCAACTTACTGTTACAAATAAACAATATTACAATGCACTAACATATATAATAATGTATCAAGAATCTACAAACGATTAACAATGAACCAAGAATCTAAAGTGATCGATTGTCTACAGTTAGAACAGAACCAATAACTTATTTTTTATTTATATTTACCTTTTAGTAAGGGTTGAAATTCATCGGAGGGTGACGAAGTTTATGTTTTGTTTCAATTTAGTCACTTAAACCTTCTTCTTTATTATAAGACCATGTGTAATACGGAGGTCACCCACGCATTGGTGACCTCCAAAGATGCGTCCTCCTTAGAACCCTCCTACTCACTCACACGTCCTTGGCACGAAAAAGGGAGAAGTCGGTCTACCGACTTGTGAAGTTTGTTGTTGTGCGTGTGTGAATTGTGATGTCAATTTTTGTGGGTATATTTGTATATAAGTGAGGCATGTTTGGGTGGCGATGTTGGTGGTTTTATTACACGTTGTTGGTAATGATGTTGGTGGTGTAGTGAAAAGGTGATGTGACACCGAGTTGACGATGTGGCGATGGTGATGTTGGTCACCACTACACCCAGTCTACCACTTAACGTTTCAAATAAAGTTTCATTCTTGTAAAATATTTAAAGGAATAGGGGTCGGTGTTTATTAGTATGGTACAACCAATCAATGCAAAAAAATAAATGAATATTTACACAATAACAATATTTGTTTGACTTAGTTCGAACAATCATGGTTATATGAGTATATGACATTTTCCTTTTGTGAATTGGTAAAATACTTGTTTTTAAGGGGCGTTTGTTTTAGCTTTTATATGGGGCTTATGAGCTTATATAACAAAAATAAGCCCATTGAAGTATTTGGATAAGCTTAGGCTTACTAATTTATATAAGGTGGTTTTTGATAAGCCACATCTTTGTTGCTTATGGGCTTATACAACTTCATAAGTTTTTTTCCACCTTTTTATCATAAACATCAAACACGCATTTCTGCTTATATTTCATAAGGTCTTTTTTCTAGCTAATTTTGAAACTCATTTTCCTATCATATAAGTAGAATATCAAAGCAAAAACAAACATAAACTTATTATGATATAACAAGCTCATATACGTAAATCAGTTTATATAACAAAATAAGCCTAATCAAGTGTTTAGCTAAGCTTATATGTGGTTGGTCTTATAAACTTATATGAGGGGTTTTTGATAAGCCCAAATTGTGTGGCTTGGCTCATTTGAGGAGGGTGGGCTTATATAAAGGATGTTATATAAAAATACCTAAATACCCTAACGTTCATGTACTTTTTATCATTTTACCCCGTTAGTTATAATAAGCTAAAACATACATCCAAATTTGTGCTTATGAGCTTATCATTTACAAGTCATAAGTTACTTATAAAATATAAACCTGAGCCCAAAACATAAGCGTTACAAACACCCCCATAAGGGGTGGTTGGCTAAGCTTATGAACCTGGCTTAGGGCTTATGGCTTATGCTTATGTTATATAAGCAACTTATGGTTTATATATCATGAGCTCATAAGCCCTTGCTATGTGTTTGTCTTAGCTTATCATAATTAAAAAACTAAAATGGCAAAAAGTATATCAAAATTAATCGGGTGTAAATAATAAATGAGAGTATAAAAAAAAAATTATATAAGCCCATCCCTTCTCAAACAAGGCATAAAGTTTGAGCTTATCAAAACCCCCTTGTGTGAACTCATAAGCCCACTATAAGCTAATAAGCTCATAAGCCCATCATATAACCTTAGCCAAACACCCCCTAAGTTTCAAAATAAACCGGAAAATAGAGCTCATAAGCCCAAAATAACCTTAGCCAAACACCCCCATCACACCAAAAACCAACCAAATAATCATAAAAACAAATAGTAATAAAAGAAAATCAACCTCAATGATGTCAAACATATCGGGGCGATCAGGTCTAGAAAACTCAACATCAAACTCTTTCAACTCCTCCTCAGCAGCCTGTTCAGTTTTCTTAGAAGACTCAGCATGTTTCTTACAATACTCAATAACCTTTGACAAGATTTCGCTGTTCACTTTAGGTAAAGGGATGACAGCATCAGCACAACCGTCTTCGATCATGTTTTTTATTGCCTTTGACTGTAAAGCGACTTCCTTATCTAGCTCAAACGTCACACCGTCTGAAGTCATGACAGCAATCGTCTTCGTGTTTCTTGATGATGAAGATGAACATGAAGCCGACATTGTTGTGAGAATGAGATTTGAAACCCTAATTTTGGTTTTTGGGGGTTGTGCGTGCGTGTTTGGGCTTGTTTATATAGGACTTTGGTTTGCTTTTATGTGATGGGGAAGCCGTTGTGTTGACTAGCGTCCTTGACTTTACTTTGGGTACTTGGTGTTTGGGTTTGTAAATAAAAGTAAAGTTTCAAAAAAAAAAAAAAAAAAAAAAAAAAAAAAAAAAAAAAAAAGAGGTCCTACTACCAAACATCCCATATTTTTTAATATAGGGGGTGTTTGGGTTTTATCTCTCTCACCCAATCATTGGGTGCATGCGTTTTCGTGCCAATATATTAAAAGGTGAGGTGGTGGGGTTGCTGCTTGGGGTATTTTGTGCTGGGTAGTGTCACTTGAATTTTTCTTTTTACTTTTACAAGTTTTTTTTTGTTTTACAAGTTTTATGTATTTTTTATAAAACTTTTTTACAAGTTTTAAAAAGTTTTTTATAACTTTTTACAGGTTATTTTGTGTTTTACAAGTTTTATACAAGTTTTTTTTTTTTTTTTTTTTTTTTTTTTTTTTTTTTGAATCAGTTTTAAAACTTAAAAAAAACGTAGTCGGAAAAATTTTGAGGCTCAGATTCGAAGGTTGCAAAGTGAGATTTTTATCTCACTTTGCCGTCCATTCGGTTTTCATCATCGCCTCGGAAAGTTTTTAGGCTCAAATATCATCATCGCCTCGAAAAATTTTTAGGCTCAAACCCGAAGGTTGCAAAGTGAGATTTGATCTCACTTTACTGTCCATTCGGTTTTAATCATCATCGCCTCGGAAAATTTTAACCCAACAACCTGCTGTTAAAGAAAGTAATCGTGGACGTCCGAGCGCAAAGGACAACAAATCCAAGGCTAAACAAAATATCCCAGATTTGAACAAAGAACCCCCCAGAGGGCACCGCAGAAGCTATACAAAACCTAAAAAAGTCCGAGACTTAAATGAAGAAGCTGCGAGACATAGTTCATATGTGGGAGAGCCTTCTAACGTCCCAGACTTGAACGAAGGACCTAGCGAGGGCGACTTAAGACACGACTTGTACGTTCCAGATGACAGTAGCGAATATTTTATGGCTCAAATTCCACCTCTTTTCCGACGCTGGATCCTAGAGATCTTTAACGTGGAAGGTGATGGAAATTGTGGCTATCGAGCTCTTGCCGTAGGTCTTGGTCATCACGAACGAATATGGCCCAGAATTCGAGCTCTTGTCAGGGAAGAGGTAGACAATAACGAGGAAGTTTACATGCAAATGTGGGGGAATTGGTTTGCAACTTTTCGTAACTCGCTGAATTGGTTTGAAGGTCCAGCACCCTACGGTTACTGGATGACTATGCCAGAAACGGGTGTGGCTATTGCTACAGCTCTTAACCGTCCAATTGTATGTATATCCAATTCACAATCTATTATGTGTCTTCAGCTGAGAGATGGTCCAGATACAGCACAAATATTGTCCCCCGTTGTGATTCTTCGTGTGGGGGAAGACCAGGTTGCTCACTTCGTTCTTGCGGTTCTTGATGAAAACTCACCACTCCCGTATACTCACCCACAATGGAGATGGTTCAGAAATGACGTGGCTGCGAGATGGGCACCTATGTTTACTCAACGACAGAGCATGTTTAGAAAGATGTAGAAAACGATTATTGATTTATATTGTAAATGACAAAACATGTATAAACGATTACTGATTTATATTGTAAATGACAAAACATGTATAGACGATTACTGATTTATATTGTAAATGACAAAACATGTATAGACGATTACTGATTTATAGTAAACGACTCGTCATCTTTTGTTACAGATTTCTGCTCCTGCTCCGGTTCTTCCTCATCTTTTGTTACAGGAATTGGATGACATTCAGTGGAGGGACATTCATTGTGTCAACAACACACCCGCTCGTGTTGAGAGTCCAGATTATGTGCCTTCTTCTCCATCTTATGTGCCTCCCTCTCCAGCTATATCTTCAGCTGCAGATGAGGACAATTTTATACACCGTCCTCCGGTTCTTCCTCATCTTTTGTTACAGCCGTCTCGCGTTGACGAGTACGAGCGAGAGATTGCCGGATTGAGAAGACGCATTTCAGAGTTAGAGTTTCGTGTGAGACAAATGGCAGCATCATTGGACCGACTACGCCTCGGGCGTGATTGATCTTAGTTTCTGGTTATATTGTGATTTTATAAACCATGTATCAACTATTAATCTATAACAAGATTGGTTATTTATGTATTCAAAGCTTCTAATTTTGTGAACCATGATATTACTGATTTATGTTATGAATAATTATACAAATTCTTTTGGCCAGATGCAACAAGAAAATCCTTTCTTGTGTCATTGTCGACGTGGATTTATAATTGAAAGAACATCCCAACAACCCAAAACTTGTGGTCTGAAGTATTATGCATGTCCTTTGTCAAAGGTAAATAATTAAACGTTTCTTATTTATGTAAAGGGGATAGCTTGGCTACAATTTTTGTAGCCAATTAGCTACAATCATTCATAAAAAATACACTAGCAATGAATCAGGGACCCATAGAAAAAAATCAGGACTCACAAAAAGAATCAGGGACCCACATTTATAGCACAAAATTGTAGCCAATTGGCTACAGTAAATTGTAGCTAATATATTCCCTTATGTAAATATATCAATAACTTGTTTGTTTAGAATACATTTCTTATAATTGTTTCATCATGTAACAGCCAGGGACTGAAGACTATGGGTGTCGATACTTCATGTGGAAGGAAATATTTTAACAAAAGTACTTTGGTCAAACCTCTTCTTCAACGCAGTGCTCAAACTGCGAAACTAAAGATAAAACGATCAACATGCTATTAGCTCAAAACAATTTGTTGAAGGCAAGAATAAAGACGTTGGAGGCATCACTGGAATTGGCAAGAAATCCAGTTGATCACGCATGTCAGTCGAGTGGAATACTCTATGAGCTTATAGATGACATTAATAATCTTCATGTAGAGTAGATTTCGTTGTAATATTAGTAACATTTGTTGTTGTACTTGTTTAATGTTTTAATGTCTAATGTTTTAATGTTTTAACGTAAAAACACTACACAAATAAATATACTCTACATATAAAAACACTACACAAATAAATACACTCTTACATATAAAATACTACACAAATAAATACACATTATATATATACACTACACAAATAAATAATAAAACAATAAACAAAACAAAACAAAAAACGAAAAAAAAAATGAATCCAATCATTGGCTCAATGATTTGTCTATGGGGTGTTGGGGAAGGAATTAATGGGGTGTTGGGGTAGGCTTTCCCTTAGAAAATACTAAGGGAAGGTTTGGTTTTATGTTTGATTAAGGGTTATTTATTTGTTTTTATTTTTTATTAAGTAGCTTTGATATATAAGGGCTCGTTTGGTTTGTAAATGCGGTTGAAATTTGATTTGGATTTGAGAATAGTTTGAAAGATTTGGAAAAGGTTTGAAGAAAGTAAGAGAGAAAATATATTATTATATATAAGGGTAAAAGCTATATATACGCAACGTACTTTTTCAAAAAAACACATCTACGCAATATACTTTGTTAAGGGTCAAAGCTAGCTAACATACTTTCAAATTTGTTTCGATCTAGCTAATATGACCTGTTGGTAGTAGGTTACCAGGTCACCTTTGCGAAAGTACGTTGCGTATCTATAGCTTTTACCCTATATATAATTTATTAAATTTATTTTAAATCTAAAATAGTATAGATAAATGTTTGATAAAAGAAACAAATAGAAAAAGAAAGAAAAAGTAAATCTAAATTGTATGTTGAATAAATCTCTGAATAATATAATTATTTAAATATCATTAACTTAGTCAAAAAAAATCTTATCTTTTTAGTTTTTTATATTAAGTCATGCTTCTAAAATAAGTCACTAACAAACAAACCCTCTTTAACTTAACAAATTAAGAAAAATTCTCAATATATATATATATATATATATATATATATATATATATATATATATATATATATATATATATATATATATACGTGTTTTGTCTCTATGATTTACTCAAATTCATGTCATCTCTATTCGATCTTAATTACATAGACAATCCTTGATTTTCTAATTTTTTGCATTGATAGTTCATATATTTTTTTTTAAATAATAAAAAAAAAATAGACTATATATGTAATAAAGATAGAGATTACACGTGTAACAAAAAATAAATTATACACAGATGATGCCAATTTTATAAAATAAGGATCATAAATGCAACTAGTTTGAAAATTAAGAATCACTTGTGTAATCGAATAGGTGCAAAAAGTGTGATTTTCTATAAACCACATAGAGGAGACATGTAATTTTTTTTTCTCAACTAGAAGACTTAAGTCGAAATCAAACGACATCTAAAATTTCTTAACTTGTGTTCTTACTTATCCTCTAAACTCTAGAATCATGACAAGCATTAACACAAATCATGAAGATTAAAAGAGATAAATAGTAAATAACACATGCCAAAATTTGTATAGTAGAATGCTAAGTAGGAAAATATTGTAAGAATATTAGCAACGCTTTTTCTTATGATGCCAAAGACGAGTTTTTTTACGGGTGATGAGGGTGTTTAGGCCATCTCCAACTTGCTATTTGTTCAACGTGATCTTTTAAGATACTTTCTGCAAAACTTATTAATAAATTATTTGTCTTTTATTGTATAAAAGGTATTAACGTGTCATATGCGAATTTCAAAGAATAATTAGATAAGTGACAATTTGGTGAAAGAAAAAGTAGATATGCATTGAATTAGTGGATTGTATATTTGTATGTGACACGAATATCTTTTGGATATATTGTCTAGCAAATATTTAAGTGTGACACAAAATTTACAGTGAATCGTCATTAAACCGAGCCGTGTCAAGTTCAATAATGTCACACTTTGGGTATGTTTGGCAAAAATAAATTGTGCTGGTGCTGTTGCTGATGCTGGTGCAGGTGCTGTTGCTGAAAAAGATTATAAAAAGAGATTATTTTTATAAGCTACATGAAGTAACCTTTTATTTTCAGAGATTATGAGAGATTATTTTTTTTATAATCTCTTATAAGTTATGTTGCCAAACAATGATTATTTTTTAAGTAGCATATTTTTTGAAAAAATAAGCATAATCTATTCATAATCTTGTGTGCCAAACATAGCCTTTATCTTGACTTGAGTACTAGAACTCGAGTTCAAAGTTTAACCCATTTATGCATTACAGTATTATACAGTACAAACTGTAATGCATAAATAGTAGTGCATGCATAAAAAAATATAATGTAAGTATCAATTTTCTTAACCCAAACTTGCCTTAGCTTTAAATTTGAAATTCAAGTTTGACGTGTGTTTTAAAATTTAAGATCTTTAGTGCACTTTATATCTATTACTTCAAGAACAAAGGCTTGGGCTTTCGAGTAAACAATAGATGAGTATTTGTGCATAGCAACGAAATTTAGATAGTTAAAGCATAATCATAGGTAATTCAAAATTGTGCTTTCAAAGCATTCACTCCACTTTTAAGGTCAAAGACAACTTTTTTTCTTTTTTTTCTTTACTTTAGTTTTACTTTCTTCTTATTTTTTTAGAACACATGTGAGCATCATTCACCTATTCGAAGCAGGCTTGGACTGGGGCTAGCGCTTTTATTATAAGCCGAAGTTGAAATTTGTATTTTTGTAGACTTGTTTGCCAAATGGGCTGAGGCTAGGGCTTATTAATGCAAAATTACTAAAAAAGATATAATTAAATGAGTTTTATGGTATATGTTAGATATTTTTGTAGGTAAATATGTAATTCATGGTTCATAAGCCCCAAGCTAAAGTTTTTAGCCCATTTTATGGGGCTAAAGTTTTAAGCCCCTTTTAGAGGCTTATGATTTCATAAGCCCGCATGACAAACGAGACTTATTTTATAAGCCGGCTTATTTTAAAAGCCCATGCCCATAAGCCCCTCCTCAAACACACCCGAAGTGAAACAACATATCACTTACACTTAATGACCCGGTAACTCGGTAAGCCAAATCGGTTATCGATGAGATTGACACAATCATGACTAAAGAAAAGCGCTGGCAGGAATGTGATTATTATATCTAACTAAAGCTGCATTGCTTAGGAATGGGTCGATTAAGTTCAAGTGATAATTCTAACAGGTAAAAGAAGAAATCAGCTTCAAAAAGGATTGGTTAAAATGGGTCAAGAATCGCCCAAAGCGCATTATTAATGCATGATATCTCCTGTGTTAACTGTAACGGATTCATTACTACGAGTACTTAAGAAGTCGGTAGCTGCAAAAATATATTTTTTGTATGTTACTATCATCTTCCTACAAGCCGATCTTGTCATAAAACAGATTTGTGACCACTCAGGTTCATCAACAAAACATCCCTAGAATAATATTTAGAAATTTTGTCATGTTTTTTTAGTTATAATCTAAACTAGAATCATAACTCAAAAGCCCTCAAATGCCCAGGCGTGTTCAGCACGGAGTGCCGCCTCTTCTTCGGGAGTAAAATCGTTCTTGATGTTGAGTACCTCACGGATTTCTTCAGGAGTCTTGCCTTTTATCCTGTCGACAATCGTGTGACACATCAGGTCTATTAGGCTCTTGATGTCAAGAAAGTTGGCAGCCTGAAACAATTTTTTAAAAAACACATAACAAGTTAGCAAACTATTCACAAACCAAGACACATCTACTAATAAATACAGGACAACACCAACAAATTTTCATGGACTTGGTTTTTAAAGCATCTAAGAGGTGGCATAAAACTAAAGATGGACAAGAATTGACTTTTATGTCTGATAAGCAAAAGGTATTATCTCTTTGGTTAAGTCTGAATCTTAGGATCAGTTATAATAGTTCTTTTGTTTAAAAGGGCTTGGTGCAATGCTCGTTATAGGTTTTTTATGTACCAATAACCTCGCCATCCATGTTATAGCTGCACCATTAACCGGTGTTATAGGGTCACCGCCATTGGCATAACGCAAGTTATACGTTTTTAATTTTCTTTTTTCTTTTCTTTTTGAGTGTAAAAGTGGTTTTTTTGGTTGTGTGTGATAGGAATGTTATTAGGGAGGGTGTTTTTCAGGTTTTGTGTTAGGATAACCCACGAATAACACAAACTGCACCTAGCCATCTAATTGTTGGTTGTTTTATGTCCAGTGATAATTAAACGCAGTTGAAGAACTTTTCCCACAAGCTGAACACAGATTATGTGCACATCATATATATGCAAACTGGTATTCTGTTTTTCGATGTGGACAACTCAAGATGGCATTCAATTCAGTTGCCAAGTGCACAAATGAGGCACAAATGAATCAAAGGTCTGATGAGATTGATCACATCCAAAGTTTTGCAAAGAGATCTCTTGAGAGTAAAGACATCAAACAACGGTGTAGGGCATTTTTCAGGTCATGTACTAAATGTGACTCGTAGATAACTATAGTATTGAAGCTTGGAATTCCGTGTTTATAGGTGCCGGAAGTAAGCCTATAGTTTCTATGAAGGAGGATATTAGAGAGTATCTTATGCAAAGGAGGATTTAAAAGGTCAATTTAGTGAATAGATGGAGGCTTAATTGTGGACCAAACATCAGGGATGGAGTGAATGAAAATTCTACAGCATGTTGTAAAAGGAAGTGATATGGAACAGCGATCAGGGGTCCAAGTTTCTGAGCTATTTTAGGAATATGCAGCATTGTGTCCATCTTGGAAACATGACCTGTAGTTGTGAGGCTGGCAGCTCTCAGGTATCCCATGTCTGATGCTATTGCAGCCATCAGAGTAGAGCAAGAGAACCATTTGAGTATTTGACTATCTGGACAAATGTTATTCCAAGGATATGTTTATTGCAGCATATAGTTATCCAAATGAAGTCGTGGGAAGTGAAGAGTTTTGGCCAAACAATGGTCGTGGGGAATTGTTGCCACCTCTCCCAAAAGCAATGTCGGGAAGGCCAAGGAGAAAGAAGTATGAACCAAAAAGACCCAAGAGTAAGCTCTCTCGCACTCTCTCGCATGGAAGAGACATGCATTGTGGAATTTGCAACTCTATCGATCATAACTCGAAGTCATGCCCTCTAAATGATGTAAATGATAAAACACTCTTTTCTACTACATATTTATAGCCAGTATATAAGTTTCAAATTAACTAGTGTAAATGTTGCATTGTTTCTAGCATGTATCAACCTCACATGATGCAAGTGCAGCTGGAAGGAAGCCTAAGAAACCACACAAGAATACTACTGTGAAGCCTAATAACAAATCTGTGTATAACTCATTGCTTTTGAAACTGGAATTGGTGTTTGGCGTTTACAAAAATGGGGTCTTTTGTCATTTCATGATTGTAGAAGTCTAGTTAACTCTTTTCATGTATGGGCTGTTGAATACTTGGATGTGAGGTACTCGCACTAATGAGTAGTTGGGAACTGCACCCAAAAGTATTCTGTTTGGATTTGTTCACGTTTTAATCTAAAACCATTTGACCCATTTTACTTTCGGGTGCATAGTTATTGTGCAATTTATATGTATGCGCAGAAAAACACAAACTGTAATTGATATGTTTTTAATAAGTTGAGATGATGTAACATTTGTGTCTGAGTAATCATGTTTCTGCAAATCTGCAGTTTAATGAGTAATGTGTATGTTGTAGAGATTGAGATGGAAACAAATGAGAACTATACAACTCATTTGTTTTTAATAAACCCAATGCCAAACCGCGTTTTGGTCAATAAATAAATAATAATACAAGTCACGAACAAATATATAACAACACAAAGACAGTACAATGAGTCAAGACTCTAAAAGACGATTTACAATAATGCAGTGTACAGAAAGTGATAGACTGTTTACAAGTCATCTAATAGTGTGCAAGGGTACACGCCGGGAACAATAATATTTTAACCTTCTAGGAATTGGTTAAATAAAAGTTTAGAACTGGTTTTTTAGGGGTTGTTTGTTTAAGCTTATATATGGGCTTATATGTTTTCCGTTTATGTTTCATAAGCCTCATTGTTTTGGCTTATTTTGAAACTTATGGGCTTATATAAGTTTATAATGTCATATCAAACTTATATAAGCTAAAAAGTTTCAAAATAAATAAATTGATATTATGAAATAGAAGCCAAAAACATATAAGCTCATAACCCAAAATTAACTTAAACAAACACACCCTTAGAGCTTAAGGTACGCTACGCCAAGAGAGGCGTTTTCCCGGAAAACGCAACCCGACGGCGCCAAAAGGGTACCGGCCCTCGCGTTTTCGTGTCCTGTACCGTAGTGACCAGCCGAGATGGTCCCGGAAAACGCCACCCGACGGCACCAAGAGGGTATCGGCCCTCACGTTTTCCCCCTTTTTTGTCGTGTTTTTGGTGTTGTGGGGTCCAAAGGTGCACGATGTGGCAGCACTTTTCCCCACGGCACCAGCGGGGCGGTTCCAGGGTACCTAATGCTCTTATTCGGGCTTATTCTAAAACATTTTGCTATTTTTTCATCTAAATTTTTCTTAAACCAAAGAAAAAAACAAAAGGGTTTTCGACTAGACAAGATACAAAACTAAACATTAAAAAACCGAGCAAAAAAACACATACCAGAAGAATCTCTTGTACCACATCAGTATCAACTTTAGCAAACTCAGCATCAAATGATTTCAGTTCCTCAGCAACCTTATCCTCCTTTTTATCAAATTCCTTCAGTTCCTCAATATAGTACTTATCATCGTTTTCATTTGACACTAGTTCGTCAAGAGCAGCATGTTTCTCACAGTAGAAAATAACCTTTGAAATGGTCTGGCTGGTGAATGGAATAGGGATGATGTTGTCATCACATTCATCTTCGATTATGTGTTTGATTGCCTGTGACTGGAAGGCCACTTTCTCATCTATCTCAAAGCTCTCACCCTCTTCACTCTTGAGTACTACTATCTTCTTTGATGATGAAGATGATGAAGCCATGTTTATGATGATTTGATTTGAAATTGGGGGTGAGTGAAGTGAAATGAAATGAGATGAAACCCTCGTTTTGATTTTTTTATGTGGTGAGAACCGGTCCTTGTTTTGAGTAGTCTTTACATTTCGAGTCCTTTCAATTTATTTTTTATCTGCATATTTCAGTGTACAATCGGAGAAATCAACGTATAATAAATGTACAACTGCTTATAGCATATTTTGGTGTATGTAAACAAAGAAATGTGTGTGCAAGTAAAAATGATAAAGGAAAAAAGTGCATTTCACAAAACAAAACTTCAAAGGGACTTTATGGGTATGTTTAGCGGAATGGGCTGTGGCTAGGGTTTATATTATAAGCCGAAAGATGAAGTTTGTATTTTTATAAAGTTATTTGGCTAATTAGTTGGAGCTGAAGCTTTTTAATGTAAAATCGTATAAAAATACATCAAATTAATTTCAGATTTATTTTCGGCTTTTACGTGATAATCCATTATCTTTTAAAGGTATTTAAGTAATTTAATTTGTCTTAAGCCCCTATAAGCCCCTTTCTATAGGCTTGGACTTATGAAGGCTTATGACTTATTTTGTAAGCCATAAGCCTCGTGACAAACGATACTTATTTTATAAGCCAACTTATTTTACAAGCTCAAGCCCCAATAAGCCTTCATAAGCCTCGTGCCAAACATAACGTTACTTTCTCCGTTTCAAATTATACGCTCACTTTTAAATTGTACAATCGTTTAAGAAAGTTGGGACTATTACATTTTTCGCTAATTAAATATTTTTATGATTTGGATTCTTTTTTATTTATTAAAGTATAAAGTGAAAATATACTTTCGGACCAGCTAAAATAGAATAATAGACTTATAAGTCGGGATGAAGGAGCTAACATTTCTAAAAAAAATAAAGGTTTTTTAGACTTTAACATTTGTGAGCAGGGGCAAATCTATGCATAACAAGGTGACTCTCAGAAACCACCTTCGGGACCGGGACCTTTTAGAAGCCATGTATATGAAAAAATAAGACTTATTTTAGAATTAGATCGGGAACCACCTTAGATCCAAAACTAATAAGGAAGAAAGAAAACGAATTGATTGAGAAAGGTAAAAGAGGAACATAACTCATGCTCTCTTTAATTGTAGACGTATGGTCCGGACTGGGCCAGGAATGGGTCAGGCCCGGCAGATGCGGCCCACTCTACACCTAAACCCTAATGCATGCCTATATATACACACGCAGGTTATCTCTAACCCTAACACTTTTTGCTATGCCACAGCGCATACTAACTTGACCGTCGGAGGTGGACCCCGGGGCTACGGCCTCGGGTCCACTCCTAACGGGTTCTCTTTGTTGACAGGTCTACTAGGGCTCGAGAAGACGACTAACGGCCCAGGAGAGTCGTTGAATCTAGTTCGCGCCAGATTATGCTTCAACAAGTTGGCGCCATCCGTGGGACATGAATAAACTATGTTTCGTGTTCTCATATTACCGAAACGCAGAATCAGTTTCTAATAGTCGGTAACTCTAAATCCCATTCGCAATTAATGCTTTAATACTTTACGTATGTCAGTGATATTATTTATGATCAAATCTAAACGTGGTCCTACATGGAATCAAATATCACGTGGAATAAAATATCACGATTTTATTGCGTATTGTTATCAAAATATCCTTATTTACGAATAAGTTCTATTCGCTAATCATGGCAGAAATCAAACATCACGTTAAATTAAATTGCACATTATTAAATTGCATATTTTATTCTTTTATTAAGACATATAAAAGAAAACAGTCCGCACGATCGGACCTATTTTAAAACATCCGCACGATCGGATCTATTTTATCTTTTAGTCCGCACGATCGGACCTAAGAAAATATCCGCACGATCGGAGCTATTTTATTTTTTAGTCGCGAATTAATTCGCGCAGATACTGTTTTTTACGGTTGGTACGCCTGTTCGCGCTCGAACAACGCAGTCGCGATAAATCTACCCGCGTTAGGCCGTGCGTTCAGACATCTTCGCAGAGAACGCGTACGCGCGAACACCACGATGCTAGTCAATCGCCATGATGCGCACTGGACAAAGGCCGTGGTATAAACATCTGCGATCATCCACAAACGTTCGAGTCTATGTGGTTACGATAAATCCATCTGCGTCTATTAGTCGCGGTCACGGTACATCCATCCGAGTTTTTATTTTATACATTAAAAAAAAAACACAATTAATTATTTCGTCGGTACGCATCCCACGACGGGTGCGCACTGCCACTTTTCTTATGTGCTATATATTATTTATGCTATGCGCAATATATTATTCATGCTATGTGCTGTTTATTGTTTCACTTCATTAGGTTTTATATGCTGCGATTCGCGACATATACTTTTAATCTTTGCATTCAGTGTTTTTCGCAGATTAAATAAGTTTAATGCTCCTACACGCGTAGCACCATCTAACTTGGGGGGCTACCAGGGTATATACTACTACTGTTTCTGTACGCATCGCGCAGGTATATTTGGAAGCAGAACGCAAGCTCGGTACAAAGACGGATTTAAATATTCGCACGCATCTTTGCCGCAGGAGAGACGTCCTCTGTCGGTTGTAAAGACGGATGTAATGCGCGCAGAAGCACGTCTTCTGTCGCACCCTTTTGTCGCGCACAGCGCGCACTTATGCAACAGAAGCATGTCTTCTGTCGCACCTCTTTGTCGCGCACAGCGCGCACTTCTGCTACAGAAGCACGTCTTCTGTCGCACCATGCTGCGTTGCTACTGGTACAAAAGGTACGCCCTTACCCATGATGCAGCATACGGGTTCCACTTTCACCTACGCGGCCATCAGAACTTAAGTCTAGCATAATATAGCCATGCGCTATCTCATACTAGACTTGGGGGGCTTGTAGACGTATGGTCCGAACTGGGCCAGGAATGGGTCAGGCCCGGCAGATGCGGCCCACTCTACACCTAAACCCTAATGCATGCCTATATATACACACGCAGGTTATCTCTAACCCTAACACTTTTTGCTATGCCACAGCGCATACTAACTTGACCGTCGGAGGTGGACCCCGGGGCTACGGCCTCGGGTCCACTCCTAACGGGTTCTCTTTGTTGATAGGTCTACTAGGGCTCGAGAAGACGACTAACGGCCCAGGAGAGTCGTTGAATCTAGTTCGCGCCAGAATATGCTTCAACATTAATGAAAGCTTCAGATCTGTGTTTTAGCTTAAGAAGAAGACACAAACTTCAAAATATCGAAGTATAGAGCCTTGTTTTATTAAAAATTATATTTAACCCTTCCACTTAAATAAAGTTGCATTTCAATACCCTTTCTTTCAAGGTCCACAGCAATGCAGAATTACAAATACATGTATATTTTGTGTAGTATTATGAAACTTCTTAAAATATCAATATCCCTCATTTTTTTTATGTTAAGTACAAATTACTAATGCATTTACTTATATTTTTTACGTTAAAATAAAGTTAAAACTAACGATATCTGTTAGGGCCATATATTGAAAAAACTAAGATAGTTAGTACTACTCCATAGTAACTAACAAAGCATATATGAACCGTTTCCAACATATAGAAGCTACCAAAACTCAACTGTTAACACTTTAACTATTATTCCGTACTTGAAATGTGCTCGATGATTTTAAAATTAGTGTAACTTTGTTAAATTAGACCCGAACCGACCGGTAAGACGCATTGACTGTTGCCCTATTTACTTTGACGTCTAGGTTAATGAACCACTTTGGTTTCTTGGCTGGCTCCGCCACTGTTTGTTAGCTATGATAAATTAGCCTACTAAATACACTTACAAGTATTTCTACTTCATTCATAATTTAACAATAATAATGCGCTCATTCTACTTCGTCACACTCACCAATCAATTTTTCACTTTAAGAAATAGCAGTTGTAGGCTTATATCAAGGTTTATCATTTACATTTACAAATAATCTAATATAAGAGGGTTTTGCTCAATTCGTGCATGTTTGGCGGCATGTTAACATCTCCCCCCACCCCCACCCCCGCGCTGGCGCGCGAGAATTAGTTAGTCATAAAACTGAAAACCATAATTAACAACAAAAACTAAAATCGGTTCACATTAGCTTCATAAATCTATATTGATGCTAAAGATCATTCAACTTCAAAGTGGAAAGTTTTGTTTATGTACAATTGAGTTAATAAGTGATACGCGTACAACGCGCGTTCGGGGTCAAAGGAACTTCCTTTTCATCGAGCAAGTTTTTCAACACCCTAAGCAGTGAACTTAATCGTTGTAGTGTAGTATTAGGGTAAGCCTCGGGAATTGATATCTTTCTCTAGGGGAATAGGAATGCTGTGAGAAATTACTACGCTAAGGTTGGGGTTGAGGAAGATTATTTTTTATCTTTTTTATGTTTTTTAGAAAATGGAAAGGTACGAATCTCGGGGTATTGGATTTGGGGGGTTGGTATTTCTACCGATTACTCTAATTATCTAATTATCTAAACTAAGGTGAGTGTAGTCTATGTCTATTGTTGTGTGCTCTTATGATGATTAAAATGTGTTTACTTAGATGCTATTACTCCCTAGTTATCTCCTATTGATGGTTGAATTGTCGCGTCCTTATTCTTAACGCGTTGTGTTTTCTAAGGTCGTAGGGTATGCGTTTATCCCTAACTCTTTGAAGCTACCTAAGGTTAATGACTACGGAATCTCTAGGATTCATAAACTTAACACTAAGGTTATCTTTGGATATCTAGCCTACAATTCCACTAGTAACTATCAGCTAAGGTTCAACAAAGATTAATCAAGCATTAAAAACACAACGGATGACCTATCGCAATACTAGGTCAATCACAATTAAGATAAGAGACAACCAATCAATATTCAATGCCTAGGTTTCATAGATCTAAGCAAACACACAAGTAAATTAGCCGGACATGGAAAACAAGCAAGCATACACACAAACAATTGAAGACATAATGAATTAATGAAGTAAATCACTTATCTTGTTGTAAAATAGGGTATGGAACCCTAAGATACTGCCCCAGACAGCCTATGTTCGGTTTATGTTTTACTCCACAAAACTATCTCTCTCCAATACTGAAAATTCGAATTCTATATATAGAGTTACAATATGCGACGGCGTCACTCTTTAATTGTGACGCCGTCGGGTCGCCGCCATTAGGGTTTCGTCTTGGCCACGTCAATTCTGTGACGGCGTCACCTTATGCCTGTGACGCCGTCGGCTTCAAACTCTGAAGCCTTCGGGATCCAAATCTAGGCCGTCTGAGTTGTGACGCCCTACTCTTTTAAACCTGATGTCGTCACTTGTAAAATAGCAATTTGCTCTCTGAGTCGTCTCAAGGCGTGTCGCAATTAAGCTGTGACGCCGTCCCCTTCAATTCCAGCAGCTTGAGTGTCTCGATTCTTGACTTTGGCCATTTTCTTTGTATATTCGCGCCTTTTCGTCCGAATAAGTGTCATTCCAGCAATTTGCCTTCAAGAGACCTAAAAAGTGAAAAGGAACGAAATTAAGTAGTAACGGATACAAAAGTGATCAATTAAGGGCTTAAATGACCCCTCAAAAGTGTATCTTTTAAATCCTTATCAATAAGGATGACCAAAATAAGGCCATAAGGTAGCTTTTGATATAAGTCTTATTTCACACATAAGTTTATAAGAGCTTTGAATTTCATAAGTTTTTGTAAAGAAATCACTTTCAATAAGCTTTTTGACGTAGTTAATTAAATACGTACTTTTATCTTCAATCTGTAGACTCATATATTTTGTTCTATAATATCATTTAGAGTAAATTGCACAAATGGTCCCTGTGGTTTGCCCAAATTGCAGATTTCGTCCCTGAGTTTTCGAAAGTGCAGGCGGCCTCCCTGTATGGAAACTTTGGTTCCGTTTTGGTCCCTTGTTGCTAACGCTGTTAGTTGGTTCCAGTTATCTTGTGGGCACTTTGTTAAACACGAGGGCAATATTGTCTTTCCAATGTTGGGTTAGATTATTATATACACTTTAAGAATCCCACCTATACTTTATTTTCCCCAAATCAAAACACACACAATCCCAACACAGCCATAAACCCTAATTTATTTTCCCAAAAACACACATTACCACACACACACATAACAATGGTCCATTGCTTTTGTGGTAACCAATCAATCGTTAGAACTTCATGGACAAATTTAAACCCTGGTCGCCGTTTTCATTCTTGCTCCCAAGTTCCAAGTTGCGGGTTTTTTGTGTGGTTGGATCCACCTATGTAATACCTGAATTTCTAAAATTCACAAAAAGACCAAAATACCCTTATGATCAAAAGTAAGAATAACTAAATAAACAGAATACCAAATGAGCTACGTAAATTCAGAAACCTTATAAGAAAATCACATATGATCCAAATAAATTTTGAATGACTTTGTAAAGTTAATTTTATAGTTTATGATTTTATAAAAATTCATTTTGTATTTTCCTTAATAACCGAATATATTTAAATGTTTTATAAAAGAATTTAATTAGTAAAAGCCCAATATAAATTTATACTATTAAGAGACCATTTAATTTAAGTCCAATACATATTAAAGCCCATAATAAAAATAATAAATCAAGTATATATACATATATTCGGTCCCTAATAACTCATTATTGCCGATTAACCCTAAACCGACTCCAAAACCCCTAATAAATCGAATTCCAGTTTCCAGAGGTTGGGACCATTTTTCTTGGACGAGATTCAAGGTATAGAAGGTGGGAAAAATAGTGATCGAGTTCCAGAGTTGCTGTTTTAGTCATGGTGTGTTTTTGAAGGAATTAGGGTTTCGACAAAAGGGTTTTTTTTTGTGTTTTCTTGTTCTATCGATTCAAGCTCATCAAGGGTATGTTCCTAATGTTATCCTCAGTCCTATAAGTCGTATATAACACATAAAAATTAGCCATGCATGATTTATAAGTTGTACGAAATTATTCGAAACCTAAAACCCTAAAAAAACGTATGAATATAACGAATGAGCTTATAATATCTTTAGAGATTATGAAACTATTTTTCCAGAAGTTAGTATATGATATACAACCTGAATAAAATACATGTCCAAGGATTTGAAGCTTGTGTAAATTGTTTTGGGTTTTTCTTGATTCGAAAAGCATAAAAAGGAAAGGTTTTAAAAAGGGGCGATTAGGGTTTTGTATAAACTAGGGTTTCCTTATAATCATGGAAGGCAATTAATGAAGTAGTAATGATAAGCTAATGATTGGTGAAACCTAGGTTTAGGGCTTGTACTTGAAATTATACTTATTCGGTTTTTAAATAAAAGGTTTGGGTTGGTTTTGTAAATATTGAAACTTAAAGGTTATTTTTGTAAACAGTAAAATAAAGGTCTTAAACATATAAAAATAAGTGTGGGGGTTAAACATGTAATTTTGGATAATTAAAGGGCCATTCGAATTGTATTTGAATTATTAGGGTACGTTTTGTAAATTCTAAAACCTTTGGGTTAAAAGTGTAAATCTGATAAAGTAAGGTGAGATTGTGAACTTAAAGATGTCAAGGGTGTAAATTGTAATTCTGAGTAATTATGGGTTCAACAAGTGTAAATTGATTTTGTAGAGACACGTATGAGTTTAGGTTAATTTCGGTTTGTTATCATTGACGTTCTAGGTTAAATTGGGAAATCATTAAAAGAAGTAATATGTGAACTTAATGCGTATTTAGTAATATTTAAAGAGTATGAGAAACCCTAGAACCTAAATAGAAAGTGGGTGAATTAATGAGGAATACCCTAAAATGTTGAGAATTCGTCTGTCACTAAAATGAGAATATTCTGACAACTCTAAAAGTATTAATGAGATAAATCCGTTATAATATTAATGATACTAATAAGTATTAAATAATCATAATCCGTGTAGATTCGTTGAAGGAGACGCGACATTTCATCTTCGTATTCGTTCATTTGTTGCTTTTCTCTCAATTGCTTTAAGGTACGGATATTCTGTCTTACTTTAAGACACTTGTGTTATCATACCGATATTCTGACCCTTTTCAGTCAAGGTTCTGTATGATGTTCTTTTCGTTCGCTTTTCTATTTTACTTATTAGGATTTCCGATGCCATTGCTATGAACCCTTTTCTGAATGTTTGATCTGTTACTTGTCTGAACTTATGATCTAATGAACTATGCAATATCTGATGTGAACTTTATGTTAGGAAGACTTGATATGTGTAATTGATGAACCTTGCTATATTTGAATATGAACCTGATGATATGATGTTATCTGATAAGTTATATGAGATCTTTATGATAAATTATGATCTGTGTCATTTATGACAATTTGTTTGACCTAAGTTAGTTTGACACCCGAGCCAATATTTCACTAGTCATGGGGGTTCCATGTCCGTATCAGTGATGCACCTCTGATATGACTCTAGGGCAGTAGAGTGATGTTCTGCCACGTCCCTTCTCTGTTATTTGTTATGAGCTCAGTTGGTATTATATTACCTATATTTGTCTGTGGGGCGTATGGATGCATCCTAGATCTGATTTGTTATCCGATATGATTTGTCTGGTGAATGATGTCGTGTGCAATACGCGTCTTCACAACTTCTGGGAGCTAGCTACTCCAAATTATTTTCTGAGATTATTTCTGTATAAATATGATGTATCGGATATGATATGTTCTGGGCTCGAGGTAGTTAACTAAATCTGTATTTGCTAATTATAGGAAGTATTCTGATTATGATTTGGTGTGTTCAAAGGTTTATGATTATGTGCAAGGCGTATTATATGCTATTGTATGTGTTTAAGCTTTTGTATGTTTATGTGATTATCGTCTGCTATGCTAAGATATGATTCATATGTTTTAAGTATGATTCGTACGCTGAACTCTGATATTATGATAGTTTATCGTTATGTGGTTTCGTTGATCTGTGAGATGAATGTGCTAGTATGAAAGTGAGTATTCTATAAGTTTAGTATGTATAATTTGATCAATTAATTTTGGGAACTTTGCTTATACGTTAGTATTTTATTTCTTATGTGATCTGCCATGCTTAATTTTGCTGATGTTAGGATTTGATCTGAGAACTGGTTTATTATATGAAAGTTGATTTGATAGTTGTTAATGGTTATGCTATCTTTCGTTTGGTCTTGTTAATTATAGTTTGTCTGCTATGTTTCTATTTGTTTGTGAGACTGCCATGATTTGGACTGCTATTTCCGCTGTTGCTTTAATGTTTTAAATGTGTTAAGTGAAGGTTAATTAATCTGCTGAATGCCATGTTTATTTGTTGGTAACTGTTTTGTTAGTCTTAGACTTTTCGTTTGGTTTATATGAATTCTATTTGTTCTTGATATGCTAGTTGTTTGGTTGTTCTGATATGTTTGTGTCTGGGTCATTAATGTGCTATGTGATGTCTAAACTGTTATGTGGTTGTTTGGATTTCTGTATATTTGTGCTTCTGCAGAATCCTGATAGATCCTTCGTCATTATTTCATTTTATTTTGTTATTCGTATATTTGTTTTTCTTTTGTTTCGTTATATCTGTTCACTGGGCTTTGTAAGCTCAGCCGCACTTTTCTTTTCCTGCGGCAGGTATTAAGCGTTCAAGATAAGCTTATGGGATAGCTGATCTGGGTTGAGAGTAGAGTTGAGAGCAAGACTTTATCATAGAGATCTTAGATTTATTTTGAAGATTAGTTATTTATGTTTTCTTTTGAATATTTTGTAAAGGCTTCTGCCATTGTTTAGTTATTGAAGTTCTGATATGAAACCGTATTGTGGTATCTTTACCCTTGTCGGGTCGGGGTGTTACAATTTATGGTATCAGAGCTCTAGGTTTTAGGACCCTTAGAGCTTAGGCTATGACCTGTGAGAAGTGGGTAGATTTAGGATTTTCCTTTCGGCGTACTTCTTTGCGTACCCTATCGTATTTAAGTTTTGCTGATAGTTGGTATTCTTTTAGATGGTTATTCCCCGTCGCCCTAGTTCATCTGATAGGAGTAATCGAGGACCGGCTAGGCAACATAAGGAGAAGATGAAGTGGGCCGTTATCATTGCTAAGGGCTGCACTAGGTATGGTAAAGTGAAGAGGACTAACAAGAGGATAAAAGTTTCGGCCTATATGTGGCCATGTACCATCGAGGAGAAGCTGACCTTGAGGACCATTGACGGAGAGGTGGTGGAAGAATATGAAACTAAGGTGGTTGACAACGAAGGTTTCACTACTACATATCATGATAGGTGTCCCAAGTTCGTTGAGGATGAAGGAGAAGGACGAGCTGAGAGTCGCGATCTGTATGCCTTCGTGGATCGTGTGCCAGAGGAGGAAGAGAGGAAGCGTAAAGGTGGCTTTGCTAGTGGCTTCCTACCACAACCTGAAGGAAACAAGAACGGATGGATAAGTGAAGAGGAGGAGGAAGAAGAGGAACCCAAGGAAGAGTACGAGGTGGAGTCGGAAACGGAATCTACGGCTACTAGTAGGTTCAATCCGACACAAGAATAGGAGTTTCGTTTCTGACTTGTTACTCTCTTTATGAGAATTTTCTGACGTTTGATTTTGAGCTAGGCTCTTTTGTTTTCATTTGACGTTTGAATCTAGGATTTTTAGGTTTTGTTTTGGAAGATCATCTTGAGACGATTCTGCGAATTTTGTTTGATTAATGGAATAAACAAATTTGATAATATAGTCCCTGTTCGTTGTTTTCTTTCTGATAGATTCGTTGAGTTTCCATTAGTCCTCATCAGTTTCGTCTGCTATTTATTTTCCTATATGATGTTGTTTTATTATTGTTTGATTAGGTATGACCATTATGATGGTATACTCATGTGGTTTTGGCCTATTGTAGTAGGATTATTTGTTTATTATCTCTATATGGTTTGTTTTGCTATGATATTAGTTATGTGTTTTGTCATGACCCGAGACCAAGTATAGTGACAATAAGAACTTGTTATGTGATGCAAGTATTATGACGCCTGATCAACGTAATAATACCGAGATCATATAATCTGAACTTATTGAAGGTATACGACGTCTGGGAAATGCCTGTGATTGATAGATGTATGGATTTGCCTTGTATTAGTTATTTGGTACTTTTCATATTGGGTTGAGACTCTGTATTTGATTGTGAGATTTTCGTCAGTATCTGTTGCATATAAGTTTTGTATCATTGGGATCCGAAGTTGTTATTATCTGCGTTAACCTATGGATTGTTATGCCTGCCTTGGATCTGTATGTTTCCACGTACTCCTGCGATTAGTAACCGTTAGGATTCGTTCCATCTATGCATATGATAGTTTCATCATTTGATACCTGTGTAAGTTAGAGCGTGTTTTTGAATTTTCCTTATCTCATCTTTTACTGCTAATACTTTACTAAGTATACGATTAGCATTCGTCATATATTCCATGAAGTTTCGAAATCCACATTTGTCGCCGTACTATTCCGTCTTGTCCAATTTCGAGGACGAAATTTCTTTTTAGAGGGGAAGAAATTGTAATACATGAATTTCTAAAATTCACAAAAAGACCAAAATACCCTTATGATCAAAAGTAAGAATAACTAAATAAACAGAATACCGAATGAGCTACGTAAATTCAGAAACCTTATAAGAAAATCACATATGATCCAAATAAATTTTGAATGACTTTGTAAAGTTAATTTTATAGTTTATGATTTTATAAAAATTCATTTTGTATTTTCCTTAATAACCGAATATATTTAAATGTTTTATAAAAGAATTTAATTAGTAAAAGCCCAATATAAATTTATACTATTAAGAGACCATTTAATTTAAGTCCAATACATATTAAAGCCCATAATAAAAATAATAAATCAAGTATATATACATATATTCGGTCCCTAATAACTCATTATTGCCGATTAACCCTAAACCGACTCCAAAACCCCTAATAAATCGAATTCCAGTTTCCAGAGGTTGGGACCATTTTTCTTGGACGAGATTCAAGGTATAGAAGGTGGGAAAAATAGTGATCGAGTTCCAGAGTTGCTGTTTTAGTCATGGTGTGTTTTTGAAGGAATTAGGGTTTCGACAAAAGGGTTTTTTTTTGTGTTTTCTTGTTCTATCGATTCAAGCTCATCAAGGGTATGTTCCTAATGTTATCCTCAGTCCTATAAGTCGTATATAACACATAAAAATTAGCCATGCATGATTTATAAGTTGTACGAAATTATTCGAAACCTAAAACCCTAAAAAAACGTATGAATATAACGAATGAGCTTATAATATCTTTAGAGATTATGAAACTATTTTTCCAGAAGTTAGTATATGATATACAACCTGAATAAAATACATGTCCAAGGATTTGAAGCTTGTGTAAATTGTTTTGGGTTTTTCTTGATTCGAAAAGCATAAAAAGGAAAGGTTTTAAAAAGGGGCGATTAGGGTTTTGTATAAACTAGGGTTTCCTTATAATCATGGAAGGCAATTAATGAAGTAGTAATGATAAGCTAATGATTGGTGAAACCTAGGTTTAGGGCTTGTACTTGAAATTATACTTATTCGGTTTTTAAATAAAAGGTTTGGGTTGGTTTTGTAAATATTGAAACTTAAAGGTTATTTTTGTAAACAGTAAAATAAAGGTCTTAAACGTATAAAAATAAGTGTGGGGGTTAAACATGTAATTTTGGATAATTAAAGGGCCATTCGAATTGTATTTGAATTATTAGGGTACGTTTTGTAAATTCTAAAACCTTTGGGTTAAAAGTGTAAATCTGATAAAGTAAGGTGAGATTGTGAACTTAAAGATGTCAAGGGTGTAAATTGTAATTCTGAGTAATTATGGGTTCAACAAGTGTAAATTGATTTTGTAGAGACACGTATGAGTTTAGGTTAATTTCGGTTTGTTATCATTGACGTTCTAGGTTAAATTGGGAAATCATTAAAAGAAGTAATATGTGAACTTAATGCGTATTTAGTAATATTTAAAGAGTATGAGAAACCCTAGAACCTAAATAGAAAGTGGGTGAATTAATGAGGAATACCCTAAAATGTTGAGAATTCGTCTGTCACTAAAATGAGAATATTCTGACAACTCTAAAAGTATTAATGAGATAAATCCGTTATAATATTAATGATACTAATAAGTATTAAATAATCATAATCCGTGTAGATTCGTTGAAGGAGACGCGACATTTCATCTTCGTATTCGTTCATTTGTTGCTTTTCTCTCAATTGCTTTAAGGTACGGATATTCTGTCTTACTTTAAGACACTTGTGTTATCATACCGATATTCTGACCCTTTTCAGTAAAGGTTCTGTATGATGTTCTTTTCGTTCGCTTTTCTATTTTACTTATTAGGATTTCCGATGCCATTGCTATGAACCCTTTTCTGAATGTTTGATCTGTTACTTGTCTGAACTTATGATCTAATGAACTATGCAATATCTGATGTGAACTTTATGTTAGGAAGACTTTGATATGTGTAATTGATGAACCTTGCTATATTTGAATATGAACCTGATGATATGATGTTATCTGATAAGTTATATGAGATCTTTATGATAAATTATGATCTGTGTCATTTATGACAATTTGTTTGACCTAAGTTAGTTTGACACCCGAGCCAATATTTCACTAGTCATGGGGGTTCCATGTCCGTATCAGTGATGCACCTCTGATATGACTCTAGGGCAGTAGAGTGATGTTCTGCCACGTCCCTTCTCTGTTATTTGTTATGAGCTCAGTTGGTATTATATTACCTATATTTGTCTGTGGGGCGTATGAATGCATCCTAGATCTGATTTGTTATCCGATATGATTTGTCTGGTGAATGATGTCGTGTGCAATACGCGTCTTCACAACTTCTGGGAGCTAGCTACTCCAAATTATTTTCTGAGATTATTTCTGTATAAATATGATGTATCGGATATGATATGTTCTGGGCTCGAGGTAGTTAACTAAATCTGTATTTGCTAATTATAGGAAGTATTCTGATTATGATTTGGTGTGTTCAAAGGTTTATGATTATGTGCAAGGCGTATTATATGCTATTGTATGTGTTTAAGCTTTTGTATGTTTATGTGATTATCGTCTGCTATGCTAAGATATGATTCATATGTTTTAAGTATGATTCGTACGCTGAACTCTGATATTATGATAGTTTATCTTTATGTGGTTTCGTTGATCTGTGAGATGAATGTGCTAGTATGAAAGTGAGTATTCTATAAGTTTAGTATGTATAATTTGATCAATTAATTTTGGGAACTTTGCTTATACGTTAGTATTTTATTTCTTATGTGATCTGCCATGCTTAATTTTGCTGATGTTAGGATTTGATCTGAGAACTGGTTTATTATATGAAAGTTGATTTGATAGTTGTTAATGGTTATGCTATCTTTCGTTTGGTCTTGTTAATTATAGTTTGTCTGCTATGTTTCTATTTGTTTGTGAGACTGCCATGATTTGGACTGCTATTTCCGCTGTTGCTTTAATGTTTTAAATGTGTTAAGTGAAGGTTAATTAATCTGTTGAATGCCATGTTTATTTGTTGGTAACTGTTTTGTTAGTCTTAGACTTTTCGTTTGGTTTATATGAATTCTATTTGTTCTTGATATGCTAGTTGTTTGGTTGTTCTGATATGTTTGTGTCTGGGTCATTAATGTGCTATGTGATGTCTAAACTGTTATGTGGTTGTTTGGATTTCTGTATATTTGTGCTTCTGCAGAATCCTGATAGATCCTTCGTCATTATTTCATTTTATTTTGTTATTCGTATACTTGTTTTGCTTTTGTTTCGTTATATCTGTTCACTGGGCTTTGTAAGCTCAGCCGCACTTTTCTTTTCCTGCGGCAGGTATTAAGCGTTCAAGATAAGCTTATGGGATAGCTGATCTGGGTTGAGAGTAGAGTTGAGAGCAAGACTTTATCATAGAGATCTTAGATTTATTTTGAAGATTAGTTATTTATGTTTTCTTTTGAATATTTTGTAAAGGCTTCTGCCATTGTTTAGTTATTGAAGTTCTGATATGAAACCGTATTGTGGTATCTTTACCCTTGTCGGGTCGGGGTGTTACAACCTATGTGTCCTCGTGCAATTGCAATAATCCCTGGTTTGCTAAGGTCAAGAAATGTACTACAAGTGGCTTTGAATGGAATGGTTAGGGAAAATAGAAGGTTGAAGATTTGCCTAATTTGCAGTTGGATCTTTTTTATCTTGTTCAATTTGATGTAATGGTAGCTTGTTAGACTATGATATAAACTGAACATATAATTGACCAACAAATATGTAATGGTCAATTGATTTTGTGATATGTATTTGAAGTTCAAGTTTATATGAAGTATTGGCAGTTGGTTAATGTTGTTTGTATGTTTTATTGAAGTTCAATCTGTTCTAGTGATAACATAGAAACACAAAACATAGAAACACAACACATGAGTAACCTAAAGGATGTAATGCATTTAACAGGATATAAACCCTGTTAGAAAGGGAAAATTTGTATCACAAGTACCCTAAATTCTTAAAGTCTACAACTAACCATAATGTAATAAAACACATAGTCTTAAAACATAAACACAAATACTAGATAGATAAAATCTTGAAAAACAACCACACAGTGGTCTTTGTTCTAGTTGCTTTGTTGGAGTTAGCCTTTTTGTAGTGGTCTTTGTTCTCTTTATGCTTGGTTGACTAGCAGCTTCACTTCCTTGTTGAGAACCAATTGGTTGAGTAGCAGGCTGACTTGCAATTGTTGATGCAGTCACTCTTGCAGCTTCACTTGGCTCAGCTTGACTTGCTGATGCAGTTACTCTTGCACCATCAGTTGGCCCAACTTGACTTGTTCCATCACCCTTCACTTTACAGCTTCTTTTATTATGCCCTGTACCTTTGCAAATGCAACAATTTACTCTTGCTGATGTAGTCACTCTTGCAGCTTCACTTGGCTCAGCTTGACTTTCTTATTGTAGGCTTTCAATTCTTCCATAGTTTTGTCAAACTCAACCACAGTCAAGGCACTTGCACACTTCCATAACATGTCCTTGTACTCTCCTCCTCTCCATGTCAGATTCATGTTTTCATGTATGTTCCTTACACAAAACCTATGTTCAGCTGATGGAAATAACTTTGCAATTGCTGGTAAGAGACCCTAATACAAGCACATCAGTTAACATTAGTACATTTACAACAACTTAAATAATAAGCTTAAACTGAATTGAAATATATGTTTACCTTTTGCCTGTCTGTGATAAAGGTGAAATTTGAGTTGTTGTATAGGTCTAAGTCATCACCAAGGCATTTTAAAAACCATGTCCAAGAGTATTGTGACTCTGATTCCACTATGCCATAAGCCACTGGGTAGATGCCATTATTAGCATCAACACCTACTGCTGTAAGTAATTGCCCTGGGTAAGGTTTTCTCATGAAAGCACCATCCAAACCTAAAAGATCTCTTCCACCAGCTTGAAACCCCTTTTTCAAAGCACCCAAACAAACATAGATCCTCCTGAACATTCTAGTTGGTGAATCATGATCTTCTTCCCCATATACATCAACCTTAACTGTAGTTTCTGGGTTGCATCTCTGTAGCTCAATCACATAGTCTCTTAATAAACAATATTGCACAGTTGCATCACCCCTCATTTGAACTTGTGCTTTTGCTTTAGCCCTAAAGGATTTAGTCCTGGATACACCCACATGGAATTTTTTTTGCATATGTTCTTGTACAGCTAAAACAGGAATCTCAGGATTCATGTGAATTAGATCTTGATAGTGTTTAGAAAGAAAGGTAGAAGTGGCTGCTTTTATCTTTCTTGATTTTAAGCATTTATGCTCATCCTTAAATGTTTTAACAACCCACTTTCCCTTATCTCCTTTTCCTATATAAAGTAACCAGGGACAATGTATTTTGTCTTCTTCTGTATGTGTATTTACTATCTTGCCCTTACCCTTGACTTTTTCCTTACCCTTGACAACAACAACTTCTTTACCCTTAATATTAGCTTGTTGACTATCCTTAGTTTTATCTAAAAAACTGTCTTTATTATTGACAGTGGGAACAACACCATTGCACTTCACCCTAATCCTAAGCTTGTCATTTTTTACAAATTCAATGTTTCTTCTACACTCAACATAATAAGCTCTAATCCTCTCCTTAGCTACATCTCTATTTGCAAATTCCTTTCCAACAAAGAAACTATTTTTAATACCAGATGCACCAACAGCTTTTCTTAATTTCCTAAGACCTTTTCTTCTTTCTGCTTGTTCATCATCACCTACATCACTCTCAAATGAGTCCAAATCAATCTCTTCCAAAGCCTCTTCAGTCACAGTCATCTCAGGTATAATATGGTCATTATGTTAAGCCTCACCATCATCATCAACTTGAAAGCTAAAACCATTCATGTTCACTTCCACTTCATCAACTATGTGATCCTCATCTACTATATCCTCAATTTTATCCTGACTCTCACTGTCTTGCTCATCATCTGTCTTAATCTCATCATCCTCATACTCAACATCATCATCCTCATCATCCTCATAGTCAACCTCATCAACCTCATTCCCAACAAACTGCCTAACATCATCCACATCAACTATATCCACATTTGGATCAAACTCCTTAACTTCAGCTGCTTTCTTAAAACTTTGTTCATTATTACTTTCTACTGTGGTATGGTCATGCTCAACATACACATACATAGTCTTATGCTTATGCACATACTTTAACATGTTGCAGGTATCATGTAGTGAAATTATGTTATGGCATTACCATCATAACCTATTGATAAGGTTTTAAAAGGTACCATTTTGAGGGGTCGTTTAAGTCCTTATTTGATCACTTTTGTATCCGTTATTGCTTAATATCGTTCCTTTTCACTTTTTAGGTCTCGTGAAGGCAAAATGCTGGAATGGCACTTATTTGGACGAAAAGGCGCGAATATATGAAGAAAATGGCCAAAGTCAAAATCGAGACACTCACAGTTGCTGAAAGTATAAGGCGACGGCGTCAGGTGCTATTGGCGACGCCGTCCCAAAATTATTGAGACGATCAAGAACCCAAAACTCGTATTTTCAAGTGACGACGTCCAGTTATGGAAGAGTAGGCCGTCGCTACTCAGACGGCCTAGATGCAATCCAGACGACGTCAGAAGCTGAAGAGGACGGCGTCACGGACATAAGGTGACGCCGTCGCAAGGTTAACGTGGCCAAGACGAAACCCTAATGGCGGCGACACGACGGCGTCACTAAACATAAGGTGACGCCGTCGCAATTGTAATCTTATATATAGAATCCGAATTTTTCAGTCTTTGTGTGGAGAGTCTTTGGAGTAAAAACCTAAAACCGAACCTAAGGTGTCTTGTACAGTATTTTAGGGTTTTAAACCCTATCTTACATCAAGATAAGTCTTTACTTCATTAATTCAATTATGTCTTTGATTATTTGTGTGTATGCTTGCATGTTCTCCATGTCCGGCTAATTTATTTGTGTGTTTGCTTAGGAAGTATGAAACTTAATTATTGAATATTGATTGGTTGTTTCTTATCTTAGTTGATTAATGATCTAGTAATGCGATAGGTCATTCGTTATGTACTTAATGCTTGATTCATCTTTGTGAACCTTAGAGTATAATTACCTGAGTAATTGTAGGCTAAACCATCCAAAGAGCGCCTTAGAGTAGGAGTCTATAATCTCTAGTGGGTTTGTAGACAAGACCCTTTGGTAAGTTCGAAGAGTTAGGGAGAAACGCATACCCTACAACTTTAGACACACAACGCAACTAGGAATAAGACGTGACACTCAACCATCAATAGGAGATAATTAAGGAGTAATATAAACTAAGTAAACACATCTTTAAACTATCATACGAGCACACATTAATTAGACATAGACTCCCACAACCTTAGTTTAGATAATTAGATAATAGTAGAGTAATCGGTAGAAATACCAACCCCCCAAATCCAATACCCGAGATTCGTACCTTTCCATTTTCATAAAATATAAAAAGATAAAAAAATAATCTTCCTCAACCTTAACCTTAGCGTAGTAACTCCCTACTAGCATTCCTATTCCCCTAGAGAACGATATCAATACCCGTGGCTTACCCTAATTACTACACTACAACGATTAGGTTCACTGCCTAGGGTGTTATAAAACTTGCTCGAAGAAAAGGAAGTTCCTTTGACCCCGAACGACGCGTGTAGCGTTATCACCTATGCAGTTCAATACTGAATGTATCGCATCAATGTTGAATTTATCAATGTCTAACATGTCCACATAGGTTACCTCACCTTCAACATACTTCCTATTTGGAAAATTTGTGAACCGTCCACCATGATGGAACTTCATTGTAAACAAGTTGGGATATGCATCTGTTGCACAATCAAAATAAGAGTAAATTAGTGTAAATTACACAATATCTCACTAAGAAAGATAAAAAAAAAAAACGCAAAAAACTTTTTACCATAAACTGATTCATCGAACTTTTCTCCATCTAGTCTAATATACCAATGTTGGATTGGTGTTGTCATGTTTATATGTGGCCACTTTTTAAGGATTGTGATTGCAACAAATCAAATCAAACGGGGATGAAAATGGGTTAGGGTTAAAGAAAGTGGAATTGGGATCGTTTAAAGAAATTAAGTAATAATCTGACTTTTTGATATAAACAAACAAATTGAAAAGACATTACTGCTCTCGGGTTTAAAAAATGGTCCAAAAGATAACTGGAACCGGCGTTAGCAACAAGGGACCAAAATGGAACCAAAGTTTCCATACATGGAGGCCGCCTGCACTTTCGAAAACTCAGGGACGAAATCTGCAATTTGAGCAAACCACAGGGACCATTTGTGCAATTTACTCTATCATTTACACATGTAATCTTTCGCGTCAACGACTTTTATCAACATATATGAAAAAAAATGAAAATTGCAATTTTTTTCCATGTCTCCAAATACCAACTTTAGCTACTTTCAACAAACATGCTTTAAAACCAATGTTTTCAAAACGAAACCAAATGTCAAACCGGTTACGCTTCCGATTTTCGATTCGACCGGTATAAAGAACCAAATATAAGAAGTATACACGATGCATGAGTAGCATTCACAAACTTAGAATACATATTAACAAGAATACATATACTTCTATTAACCACTAAATAACATAATAATCAGGTCTTTCGTTTACTCATAAAAGGTCAAGGTCAAACCTCGCTATTTGTGTACATTTACGGTGGCTAGAAAAATGTCGTCAAACCAAATGTAATATTATTATCCCACACTTTATTTATTTTGTCCTTATCCCACCTCAATACTCTCATTTCATCTTCCATAAGGTTGGATGCAGTAAGGGTATGTGATCGATTGGGGCGATCGATTACATCTTGGTCCCCTTACTGTGGGGAATAATCAATCCCTCATTTTTTATAGATGCGGGTCGCATACACGATCGACTACACTTTGGTTTTGTGTCTGTATATATTAAATATAAAAGGTATTTTTGTGGGGTATGTTTTTTATACTGTAGGTCACGTTACTGGGGCACCCAATCGCCTGAAGGTCGCTAGAGAGAAAAAACTGACGTGACAGAGAAAATGGGGGGGGGGGGGGGGGGGCTGAGTGCCCTTACCGGGGCAACCTAACATTTTGGAAACACGTATTTCAACTTCTTTCTTCTTTCTTTAACTCTCTGTCAACCTCAAACACACACATACATAGGCGGAGGGGGTGGGGGACTAGGGGGTGCTGGGCCCCTCCAAACCAGCCCACAAGTCCATTCTCTTTTGTATTAGTATTAAGTTGATACGTATTGTGAAATTAGGGTATGAAAATAAGTTGGGCCCCTCCTAACTTCCGGTTAGTTTGCTAGTTCTATGCAAGTCTTCTATTTTTGTTAGCTGTGTTTCATATTTTATCTTATATTTGGTCTATTTTTTCTAATTTCATTCATCTTTTCAGTTACTAAGAGTGGCTTTGAATTTATTTATGGGAGTTGATATGTACACATATCAAATTGATTCATACACATAAATATAATTGTAGATAGACCACTATGCCCTCCTTTATATTTTAGTCATTGTTTGACTTTTTCGTAATTTATTTTTCCAATGGCTTCGTCCTCAATTTTGTATGCTTTAGAAAATTGGCTCAATACAGACATATGTCATGTCAATTCATTTCATGAGGATAATAAAAGAAAATGAACACCAATATATACTTAGATAACAACATCAAACATTAAACCTATCCCTCAAAACACATTAAGATAAAGCTGCTGTTAACCCAATCAGAACACATGATCCATAGAATGCTAATTTGACTTAAGAAAAAGTAAATTAATTCAGAATACATCATAGTATAGCACAACTAATAAGGATATTAGAAACAAAAAGCTATCTCATAGGAACTCCTTGTCATGTATGTGCAAGTATGGATACTGTTATACATACAAACTCAAGTACACAACATGAAATCATAATGTCACAACATCAAGTTCCAGTTTGGGATTATAAAATCATAGTAATAAAAATGAAAAGCAATTGCATGATGTATACAAATCATAGTGATCAATTCGTTTAATATTTTAAAAGATAAATCAAACAATTGTGCTTATATACCTGTGAAGGATTCAATTGGGGACGTTTATTTTATCAGTAAACACATAAAGGAGACACAATAAATTTCTCACATCAGGGTATAGAAAAAGGGTTAAAACTACATAAGGGCATAAGAGTCTATTTACATTTGTATTTATGTGTATGAATCAAATTGATATGTGTACATATCAATTCCCTTTATTTATAACTTATAAATCTGTAACATATGTATTAACTAATAGTCAAGTAAATTATAAACAATTATTCTTAAAGTATTTGTAGTCCATGTTTGATACATTATAAAATTGGATAATGAGTATTATAATTTAGTCATGAACAAAGAGGTGAACGACAAAGAACTTTTTCTATTTCCATTGCAACAAATACAAAGCTTTTCTAAGTTATGAGATAGTACATCGTCCTATTTTCATTGCAACATATAAAAAGCTTTCTCGGTTGTGAAAGTGTGAAAACTTAAAAGTTAAACTTAAACCATACGAGATATGAGGTTTATAAATCTTCCCTTATATCTATTAGAGCATATGCAACACAAAGCTTTCTCAAAAGCTTTGCACTATTTCTAAAAGCCTTCAAATGATTTCTTACCAAAATAATTGTGAGCTTTTCCATAAGCTTTTTGGAGAGACTTGTAATTCAATATGCGTTTGAAACTTTGTTCTATAGTAATAGCTTAATCAAACTATACCGATCACTCCTCTTGCTATATATCACTTGCTCTTTCATAAAAGCTTTACCAGAGAGATTTATAATAAAAGCTTTTTGATATACAAATTAATAAAAAGTATATAAGGTGGAATTGTAAAAATATATTGGAGAGCTTGAACATTGTAGATGCTCTTGAAGTATATTGTATTCTTAATATCGTGTTAGTAAACGTCGCAAGATATTTTGATTACATATATAGTAGTACTTGCCATTTACATTTTATTGTATGGCCGGCCCCCCTCATCGTAAATTCCTGGCTCCGCCTCTGCACACATACATTTGAAAAAAACACAAAACCAACACTTACTCATACACATGATCTCTAAAAACGAGACAAACCGTTCAAGAAACGAGCTTGAGTTTCCATTTTTTCGATATTGACTGGTTTTCAATGGGTTTGACCGGGTCACACTGGTTTCCAGCAGGTTTGACCGGGTCACACCGATTTCCAGCGGGTTTGATCGGGTCACAACGGTTTTCAGCGGGTTTGGCCGGGTCACACCGGTTTCCAACGGGTTTGGCGGGGTCACACGGTTTCCAATGGGTTTGACCGGATCACACCGGTTTTCAACGAGTTTGACCAGGTCACCGGTTTCCAATGAGCTTGACCGGGGCACACCAATATTCAACGGGCTTGACCAAGTCACACCGGTTTTCAACAGGTTTAGCTGGGTCACTCTGGTTTTTAACGGGTCCTGCTCGGTTTAAAAATACATCCGTCCAAGTGAGAAGACCCGAGATTATCTCATTCTCGCCACTTTCTAGTTTCTCATTACACAAACACAAGAGTTATTTCTTATACGCTACGATATCTATGAGATTGTGCATGGATGTTATTTAAAATCAAATGTAGTGATAGTCTTTTTCTCTACTTCCAGGGTTATATAATTATATTTTTTTTCAACCTCATGATATTTAATTATTTTTTTCCTTATCATCATAAGAGAAAAGATTAATATAGATTCATATTTATCATATATCCGATGAACCAACCATGTCCATTCATTTTTTTGTTAAAGAAAAAAAAAAAAAAACTTTTACCATTTAAAAAAAAAATTAAATATCTCGCAAACCGTTAATTGTTACGCGAAAAAAATCATACCATCGCGACGAGAATTAACTTATCTTTCTATACATATGCACTTGTATATACTTTCGACTATTTTTTTCTATTTCCGTCTAAAAAAAATCACATATGATTCGGAAAAATCACTTGTGATTTTTAAAACGAATCACATGTGATTTTTTACAAATCACATGTGATTTTTCTCGTCGGAAATTTTGAAATAAAAAATTCGTCGAAAGTATATAGAAGTGCATATCTATAGAAAGATAATTTAATTCATGTCGCAATGGTGTATTTTTCATAGCTTGAAGATTTACCGTTTGCAAGTAGGGGTGTTATCGGGTCGGGTTGTCGGGTTTATCGGGTCGGGTTGATTCGGGTTTCGGTGTCTCAAAAATTGACCCTAACCCGACCCTATAAGCTATCGGGTTATCAGGTTTCGGGTCCAAACAGGTCGGGTTGATTCGGGTTGGGTTGTCGGGTTGTTATCGGGTTGTGGCAAGTTGCCTATCCTAATGATTCACAAAACACAATCTTGGATTGGTGAAATTAGTATTACAAGATTACTTTAATCTACCATTTTTAAAACTAATCAATCTTTCTTTTTCCTTAAAATAAGCCCACGTTAGAAACAAACAAAACTTTTATACAAGTTTAGGTAATTAATTAAGGCAGTGTAGCTAAAATTTATATCATTTACAGTCTACGCAATATATATGTGATATCAGCAAAAATTGTGGATTACAGTTAGAGTGTTGAATATAAGAGAAAGTTGATATTTGCATATCTAATTTAGTCATGAGAGTGCAGTAGGCATAGAAAACAAATATGTAATATTTTGACATTATATCTACATGAGCAGTGGGCTTAGAAAAATAACATTAACATATGTAATGTACATGAGCATTAGAGTGCAGTAGGCGTAGAGTAAAAAAAACATTAACATATGTACATATTGAGCTAACAGTGATATCAGGTAGGCTTTAAAGTGTTATTGGGCTTAAAATGGAAAAAATTACGAGGAAGGCTTATACATTTATCGGGTTATCGGGTTGAACCCGAACCCGATAAGTATGAAAAATATAACCCTAACCCGACCCTATAAGGCTATCGGGTTCGTCGGGTTGACCCGATAGACCCGATAAGCCGAGTTGAACCCGAATGAACCCGACCCTATAAGGCTTTATCGGGTTCGGGTCGGGTCGGGTCAACCCATTTGACACCCCTATTTGCAAGATATGTTTATTTAAAAAAAAAAGTGAAAAATAAATTTTTATTAATTTTGATGAAAAATGAATTGCTGAGACTTGGTTAATTGGATTTATGTCTAATATGAGATCTATATTGATATCAACTCATCATCATAATAGTTACCGATCACCAATGTAGTCGGTTTCCCTTCTTTTGCAGTCAGAGATTCCAAAAAGAATTCTATTTTATTTATTTATTTATTTATTTTTCCTCTCACTTAAACACATGAATACATTACAGCATACTATTGCAGTTTATGCTATTGAGTGTATCCTTGGTGTAGGAAATGTAGTGAGTAGATTTGAGTCCTTCAATGGCGAGACAAATTATACTTGAGCTTTGTAAAACCTGAAAATCTAAAACATAGATAAAGACTAAAATACCCTTGGAATCGAAAATTATAAAATACGTAAAATACATTTATAATCATTTAACGAAATTAAAACCTAACTTACGAATAATTAAAACTTAACTAATATGTGTACGTGATCGATTTTGTACGACGAAGATTTAAACGTCTCGCTAAAGTGTTGGGCCGATTAGATGGGCCGTATGTTTTGTTTGTTTGGACTAGAGAGCCAAAGGGCCGTGGTGTTTGTTTGTTCGGTTGGACCCAAGCCGAAGCCCACCTTCTCAAAGCCCTAAACCGAAAATGTTACCACCTATATATACAATACATTTACACAATTTGGAACCCTAGTTTTCTTTGCCTCTCCTCTCTTTTCTTCCTATTCGGCCGAACCAACTCCCTTGGTGTCGAGACCTTGTGTCCAACAAGCTAAGGTATAACAATGATCTTCTCGTCTTCTTTTGATAACACCTAACGTATAATGTATTGTATCATGTTTGTTTTTAGTCGAGCTTGTGTTCTTTTCTTTTTGGCCGAACCTTATGCAAACCGAAAACAACAAATATAAATTGAACCTTATAATATTAAAGAGCATGTATGTAATACGTATTATTTGAATCGGATCATGGATATGTCGAGCTTAAGAAAACCGAACCATGTATATGTAATTCGGCCAAGGTATAAACATGTAAACGTGATTAAGTAAGATACGTAGATGAGCTAGGGTTGCGTAAAACCTATTAGTCGAAACTTATATATTAGCCGAACCATATAAGAGTTAGTGAACGTGTATTAAACGAGTAAAGATCATGTAAAACCTAAACCCTAAGTGATGTGTGAACCGAACCTAAGTGAATTGTGAACCGTGTACCGTGCGTGTGTTTTATAAGTCAAGTGAGCTTGTCGATATGTAAATGTAGTACGTGGTCATATCTATTCGAAGCTTTAGTGCATGTGTGTGTCGATGTGTGTCTAATCCGGATAATAAGTAACTTGTGTTGTCACATGAAATCATAGACGTGCATGGATATAAAAGTTGACGTATAACATGTATATAAGTAACGTATGGTTAAGACATGAAGGTGTTGAGTAAATGAACAAGAGTTAATGAGTTGTGTGAGTGCGTGCATGGTGAAGCATAAAAAGAAAGGTTGTTTTCATACGTGCTAGGTCAAATAACGAGTCATTAAAAGACGTAACATGTAAAGTAATTGCGCATTAATGTGATATTAAAAGAATGAGAAAACCCTAGAACATAAATGAGAGTCGATTAGGGTTTGAAGCTAAGAGTAATAATTCATTATTTCATGTGTGAGTTATGACGCGTAAACTATTTTCACATTTAACCCTAAACTTTAATAAATGATATAATGAACCCTAATCTACAATATTGGTTATAAAACACTTAAGTCTCATTTAATTATAAAACCCTAAAGTATGAAGATCACTGAATACACTAAGTATGAACACCAAATATTAAAAGATCAATTCGACGATATTGGAATCATAAATAACATGTACGACCGTTAATGTGTATAGGTTCTGTGAAGAAGGAGTAATCCTTTGCTTTCCGTATTTCTGCTTTTCGGTCATTTGCTTTGGAATAAGGTACAAATATTCTGACCTTTTCAGTAAAGGTTCCTTATAACGTTTTCTTTCATTAGCTTTTATATTAGGGTTTCCTAAGCCTTTGCTATGAACCCCATTCTGTTTGTTTGAGCTGTTGCTTATCTGAACTCTGATTTCTGAATTATGAAACATCTGATTTTGAACTATATGATATGAAAACTCTGATTTTGAAATATGATTAACCTTCTGATAAAATATGATCTATGTCAGTTATGACATACTGATTTGACCTAAGATAGTTTGACACCCGAGCCAAATATTTCACTAGTCATGGGGGTTCCATGTCCGTGTCAGTGATGCACCTCTGACATGACTCTAGGGCAGTAGAGTGATGTTCTGCCACGTCCCTTATCTGTTATCTGTTATGAGCTCAAGTTATATTATATGACCAATATCTGTCTGTGGGGCGTATGGATGCATCCTAGATCTGTTATCTGTTATCTGTTATATGTTATCTGATGATTGATGCTGCGTGCATGCACGTCCTTCATAACTCTGGTAGGTCTCCCCTACAAATGTTGCCTTGTGTGAATATGAATATGAATATGAATATGATTATGATCTGATATTTGTTTCTGGGCTCGTGGTAGTTAACTATAAATTTTATTCGATAATTCTGATTTATACTTATTTTTGCTATCTTTCGTTCACTATATTTCGTGTTTGATATCGTTTCGTATTCGCTTTGCTTGTATATCTGTTCACTGAGCTTTTGAAGCTCAGCCGCATTTCTTTTCTTCCGCGGCAGGTATCTAAGCATTGGAGCTGGGTTTGCTTTGGGATGAGTGCATGAGTGGACTTACCTTAGAGATATTTAGCTTTGATCTTATGATGCCATTTAAGACTTATTATTTCAGATATTTTATTGAAGTTTATTTTCCGCTGGGACCTATGTATTGAAGTCATTTTGACTTGAATTATTTCCGCATTTATGTTAAGACTTCTTTTGGATATTTATGTTTGCTTTGATATGACACCATTATTTGTGATTCATTTACCCTTGTCGGGTCGGGGCGTTACAAGCTTGATGATGCCAATTGTGCTTTTGTTTAGTATCCTTGTAGTGTGAGATGATCGAGGAGGTGTCTGCACTTACATGGTCTGCTGGTATGATAGCATAGTTGGAAATTTCGTCGAGTTCTAGCATATTTTTGGTAGTTGGGTGATTTTGCTTAGTCTAAGATATTTGTTTTATATAGCAAATATGCTTACTCTAAAGCCTTGGGTGAATTTACTAATGGAATCTAGTCTTCTTTGGAATTTAGTTATGCTTTTGTATTGTTAAGTTTGTAGCTTGTATGCAGCACTGTTATTTGTGGCAGTTTTTGGGGTGCTTTGCCATGTCAAAACACCTTCATTCGTTTGCTTATGCATATAGGTTCCTAAGTTTTAATATATAATTCACTGTTGGACTTTTTGTTTTTACGCAACAGATTTGCAAGCAACGCCTGCGATACTCACTTAGAAATGACTTGAACATGTTTCAAACAAATAACAACGCATTAACAACTTAACATCCATAGTACAGTTTTGCCAGTTATTAATCATCCACCTAAATTCGATAGAGGGATGATACATCCACATAAAACCATCCACAAAAACAATCCACTCGCTGAGGTGTCAGCGGGTGATTGGCTTTTGTGAGATGTGGATCCCACAGAAAACCAATCACCCGCTGACACCTCAGCGAGTGGATTATTTTTGTGGATGATTTTATGTGGATGTAGCAAAATTCAATTCGATAAAGATGAATGAAGAACATACTATGTTAAGTCACTTTAATGTTCAATGGTCTCTTACTAGATTTATGGCAACACCAACTCACCTACGTTTTTCATTCATAATCGCTCGTACCTAAACGTGGTACGATCACGTTTTGGATCGCTCGGGATCACATTAATATAAGTTAGTCTAAGTATAAAAGTCTCGTTAATAAATAAGTCGGTAAACAATTTCAACAAGATTCTATCATAGACACTTCAAGGACTCAAAGACTACTTGAAGACATGGTCTCTCCCCAATCCGGTATCACCTGAACTACAAGCTGAACATAAGAATCAGCAAGCGCTGACAATAGATTGTCATAAAACATATATGCGAACACTCAATTCGGTTGGAAATGGAAAAAATGATCCCACTTAGGAGCCACAATGAAACTTATATATCTTTCTAATGACTTTCCACCTATGACTAACAAATAATTGAAGTCCACAGCTGGTTGGTTTTAGGCTTAATTATGCTTAATGAAAGATGGTTCGGGGCTTATTATTAAACAGTGTTGTCGAAGAGTTGCATTGGTTCGTGGAAACGTTTCGTACCCCATATATATGGCATCAAAAGCTTTTGTTCTTGAATTGATTGTTGAATAATGAATACTCAAAACAGCCGCACAAGGTGAATTCTGTTTTAGGACACTGCAAATTGCAAGCCTCAATGACGTTGTTGTTGTAATATTCGATATTTGTATTATACAATTTGTAAATTCCTAACAAATTCATCAACTAAAAGAATCCCTAAACTAGTGCATAGCAAAATTGTCATGTTTTTTGGATTTTATAATCTGAACTGGAGTCACAACTAAACTACAAAAGCTAAGACAAACACCATCATCTTCCTACTAGCCGATCTTGTCATAAAACAGATTTGCGAGCACTCGGTTCATCAACAAAACATCCCTAGAATAATATTTAGAAAATTTGTCATGTTTTTTTTGAGTTATAATCTAAACTAGAATCATAACTAAACTACAAAAGCCTGCATATGTTTACTCAAAAGCCCTCAAATGCCCAGGCGTGTTCAGCACGGAGTGCTGCCTCTTCTTCAGGAGTAAAATCGTTCTTGATGTTGAGTATCTCACGGGTTTCTTCAGGAGTCTTGCCTCTTATCCTGTCGGCAATCGTGTGACACATCAGGTCTATTAGGTTCTCGATGTCAAGAAAGTTTGCACCCTGAAACAATTAAGAAAAACAAAACTAGTTAGCAAAATATTCACAAACCAGGACCCATCTACTAATAAATTCAGGACAACACCTAACGAATCTACCAACACAAATAAACAATACTACAGTGCACTAATATATACTTCGATATAACAGCATGAAAACAGTACAATGTGTCAAGACTCTAAAGACGATTTACGAAACCGGGCCAAATAACAATTACTTAAAGAAAAAAACATGTACCAGAAGAATACCTTGTATAAAGGGCATATCGAGTTTGGCAAACTCAGTATCAAACGACTTTAGATCCTCAACAACCTTTTCATCGTTAGCATCATTATCATCTTTGATCTTTGGCGACTCTGCGTGTTTCTTACAGTACTCAATAATCTTCGATAAGGTCTTACTGGCGATGTTAGGAAGCGGGATGACATTGTCAGCACATTCATCTTCGATCATGTTTTTGATCGCCTGAGACTCCAACGCCACTATCTCGTCTATCTCAAACGTCTCATCATCTCCGCTCTTGAGCACGATCTTCTTTGATAATGAAGAAGTCGACATTGTTATTGGAATATTAGAACGACAACAATATAACTTGGGTACCGAGCAAGAAACCTAAAAATAAGGTATTGTTAGTTTATGAAACAATTTATAGAGGGTTAGATGGGATTTTGCCGACTTACGATTCTATTAATTAAGGAATTTTGATAAGTGTTGCATGTTAAGTCCCTCCATTTTACCTTTTGCAAAAAAAAAAAGGATCGAATTAAAAAGAAAGATCAAATAAAAATTTCTATAAAAAGTTGATACTAATGACAACAACAAAAATTTGTTTAATAAAAAACTTGTTATAAGTCCGGTACACGCTTGAGGTTTATCTATAAATAAAATTTATTTCAAACTTTTAGTTTAATATACGGAGACATAATAATTTTGTCGTGTTATCTCATTTTGAATTTATAAGTCAAGCACGACCTCATACTAACCAAGGAAAGAATGCCAACTGTCATTCTTATTTGCTCGTAAGATGATCAACGTATGATTTTTCAGAGTCGTTGATCATCCACATGGGGTATCCAAAACCCTAGATACCTCCCTATAAATAAAGAGGTATCCCACATATAAAAGGGGATCACCCTCTTTACATTTCACACACTTATCCACACAGTAAAGACATACACATTTGGTTTGTTTGAGTGTTACTCCAACCTTTGATTCTTGATCATATATCGGGATCCGTTGTAAAACCCTAAAAATCGCAAGCGCGTTAAATGACCATTTTGCCCTCAAGATAAACAATTACGAAAAATCGTAAACACGTCAACCTTGTTGGATACATTTAGCACTTATCTCGTATATAATTTGCGCAAGACCACGATGAATTACACTTATGTCTACTAAATAATATTTCATATCACACAATGTTAAGTTAAATGGGCTATATCACATTATGTACTAGGTACAACTTTAAAATTTAAACTTAATGTAACAGGTTAAATATTGTAGCTAATCAAAGAATTATTTTGGTCTTCGTAACCCCCCTAATCTGCCAAGTTGACGCCCCAAAATCAATTCCCCTATTAACTCCCATTTACCATTTCAAACAATCACACAAATGTATTTATGGAATAGAATTAATCATGATATCCCCTCCCCTTTTATTCGGCCTAAATAAAACACCCCATTCCCCTAATTTCGTCCAAAATCAAACGTCCATTTACTCTCCCCATATCTCTCCCATTAACTCCCCATTTACTCCCATTTATTCTCAATTTCCTCCTCATTTGGTAACTACATATCACATTCAAAGTAATCATACACCAATCCTAATTCTCTCATCAAAAGTGACGGCTCACTATTGTCTTCCCATTCCATTCGATTAAAAAGAGTTCAAGGGAGATCATAAGTATCCTAAGGAAGCTTGGTGATCATGTGTCGTTGATTCGAAGCTGCTGTGGACGTGAGTTTTGGGGTCGAAAGGCTGCTTGTGGAAAGCTGTGATTGTGGTGAGTTCGGGTTCGAAATTGCTAGGTCGTGGGCTGTGATAAGCGATCTTGGTCGTGGGTTTTGATTCGAGAAGGAGTGGTGTTGGTCGTGAATTCTTGGTGGAGTGGGGTGTGGTTGTTTTGGTTCGACCTCGTCTCGTTCCTTTGTTTGTCTTCCACTCGCACACATCGGGGGTATATCATCCTAACCTTATTATAATTTCTTTCTTTCCTTGTTTTTCTTGTGATGACTGTCGTGGGTTACTAACCAAAAATCATGCATGATATCACGTACAATAACATATAATATGGTCCCATGAAATGATAAATGAAAGACCCCTATATTCGATCTATATGAAATTCCTTGGATTTGTGTGGACCTCCTTTTAAAGACATGCACACGTTAAAACTTCACAAAAGATAAGGTCCATCACCTTGTGATAGCATTCAGCATATTAAAATCTTGCTTATGTCGACACATACACATTTTATTTGGACTTTTTGACCTTCCATTCGCATGTCCTCGTGCATGTTATGATGAGTCTGTTTCAATTTCACCCTACACGACCCATATGTAAACTGTTTTGAAACCTTCGACCTTAATATCGCGACCACATACATGTTTCTTTTAAATGATATCGAGCTAAATTAAATAAGTAAAACGGTTACATCTTGGTTATTCGAATTGACAACAAGATTGGTTAAGGGTCTCGTTTAGTTTTTAGATGTGTCAAATGGATTTTAAAATGGGATGAGGGTGTCTCGACCTATAATGAAATCACACAAAGGGTTGTATAATCTTGTAATAATCGGGCTTAAATGGTCTAAAAACGTAATGGGAAATCGAGATATAAAACTAGAGTTTTCATGTGTTATACGATTTAATAAAAGTAAAAAGGTTAGTCTTGTAAATTATTAAACTTGAAGGTGGCTCGTTAAAAAAAAAAATGATGAAGGGGCTAAAGTCGTAAAAATGAGTAAACTTGCAATAGTTACATTTTCGACCCTATACTTTGTAATATTTACACTTTAGACCCTAAACTATGACCTTTAAAGCATGATAATACTTATTTTAATCTAATTTGACTTTAACTATACCATTTATGACTAAATCTGATAAATATGGAAAACTGCTATTTTCGGAAAGTTACTAAAAGTGGAAACCTGCTAAAAATGGAAAGCCGTCTAAAATGAGTTATCCGATCTTAATAAGCGTTATTTAATTCATAGGTTCCGGACGACGGGATCATTCATCGTGTGACTTACGTTTCTATTTTTGCTTGCTTCGATTGAGGTACAGATATTCTGACCTTACCTCTTAAGGTTTCTCATGATTCGTATACATCTTTCGATACTAGCTTGAACCGTTATGCTTTACTCTAAGCCTTCTTATTAGGGCTTCCCTATAACTTTGTTGTGCTCCCTTTTATTGAATCTATGATATGAACTGTATGAATATGAACCTTTGATTATGAAACTTCTGATTATGAACCTCTAATATGAACTTATGATATGGACTTTGATATGAACCTTTGACTTCTGAACCTTTGATATGAACCCTTATGATATGTTTATGCTTTGACCCTTCAGTTTGATACCCAAGCCAAATATGTGTTCCTAGTCATGAAGGTAACATGACCGTGTCATTGATGCACCAATGGCATGACTCCAGTGTGTACGAGTGATGTTGCACACCGTCCCCATTATGATATGATTATGAGCTCACTATATGTATAGATTTGGCCACTATGTTTCCGGGGGGGGGGGGGGGGGGGCGTATGGATGCATCCAAGATATGTTTTGATATGATATGATTTATATGGTGAATGATGTCGTGTGCAATACGCGTCTTCACATTCCGGGAGCTAGCTACTCCATTTGTTACTGAGGTCTCCCCTCCTATTATATATGGTATTCCGAGGTCACCCCTCTGAATACAATGGTTACTTATGATATGATATGATATGATATGTTCCGGGCTCGTGGTAGATTTCTGACAACCCTTACACTTTGATATACCTACATTGTACCTCTGTTTTCCCCAACGCACATATTCTGTATTTATTGTTCATTACTCAACACCCTTATATGACTCACTTTACTACCAAGACACATACATTCCATTGCATTGATCTGTTATACTCTCATTCTGTTACTTCATACTATCGTTCCATTCACGTACCGGGTTATTATATGTTTATTGAATTTGATTATGCTATTCATGTTTTATGTGACTACTGATTATCCTGCTATGATGTGATTAATATGCGGTTATCTGAGTTACCTGTTGTCATCTGATGATATGTGATCTCACTGTTATGTGACCCGCTGAATTGTCTAGTGACCATGATAATGTGTAATCGATAGTTTTGTCTGTTTATTATGTGTACTTCGTTCAGTTAATCTCGTGGACTATGACTATCCGTTGTATCCTTGTCTGCTTATTGTTGACCTGCCATGTTTACATTTTGGCTATGCTACGGGTTGATTTGTGTAAATGGTTCAACTTATGACGTCTGGCTTGTTAACTTGTTTAATTGCCCTGCTATGTCCCTAGTTCATTTAATTATAATGTTCATACTGTATTTCCTACTTGTTACGTGTGACTGCCATGTTTTGACTACTGTTAGTACTTCCGCTGTTATGATACTGATTATGTTTTCAACTAAGGGTTTTTTACCTGCGTGATTGCCATGCTCACTTATTAATTAATTGCTTCCGCTTGTCTTTAGATTTCTATTTGACTTGTATGTCTTATGATTTCCTGAATCGATTGTACGCCATATATATGTTGTGTGGATACGACGTCTGCTATGCTTACTTATGTTTCAGTACTTGTACGCTTGGTTTGTATGTGCTTGTATATATGTCATCGATGCTTTGCTTTGCTTCATTCTCCTTGTTATCTGTTCTTTTTGGATATCTGTATAATTGTGTTCTGCAGGATCCTCTTGACTCATTGTTCTCTTTTCGCTGCGATCTTGTTATCAGTTTCCTTTGTTTAATTTCGTTTATGCTTTTGTTTAGCTTTCGTTTTGTTATATCTGTTCACTAGGCTTTTTAAGCTCAGCCGCATTTCTTTTCCTGCGGCAGGTCGTAGGTTGGAAGATGGGCTTTGATGGGCTGAGAGTTGGATTATCTGAGTGGACCAACCCTAGTTACCTTATCATTTGGACTTATTTCGACGGGCTATTGTTTTGAAATTTTTGTTTATTTTAGACATCTTGAATTTTGTAATTTTCATTGTAATCATCCGTTTATATGACGTGGTATGTTATTCTTTAAGACTTCCACTTGCAAAATTTTATTTGTATGTTCTGATATGACACCAAAATGTGACACTTCTACCCTTGTCGGGTTGAGGTGTTACATCCGTACTGTTCTACATGGGAAACTGAACAACACAACAATTCCAAAACCAATCATAATCATGTTTTACCATTTTATACGTAAACATGGCGCAATCCATGGAAACATTATACGAACGAGTCACAAAGTTTCACCTATTTTCACTCATTTTCTCACCTAAAAAGCATCTATTTTGCCCCCTTTTAACAAAGTTTTAGCCTAACATGTCCGGTGAACAACCCCCAATTTCGCAAATAACCTATAACCACCTTAGATAAGTCCAGGTGGATGACCTCGCTACATTGAGGGGTCATCAAATACCGGAAAACGAGGTTCACCAATCAGTCAGAAACTTTACAGGAGGGCCACCATGGGAGGTGCATGCAACAGACGACCACATTAGCTTAGAAAGGATTATGTGCAAAGAACAACGTCATTACAACTATCCTTCATAGAAATACCGAAGGGTCACACCGGTGCACACTAAAAGAAACATGAAAGCGGAAATGAGAAAAAAAATTACTAATAGAGGTTTCAGGCCAGTAAAGTCCGTTAGTGGGGGAGTGAACCCGGAGATTCGTCAATCAATTCTTACCATGGTTCTAAAAGTCTCGCAAAGGCGTGGGGCTAGGTCATGACGACACGCCGCCTTATGCCACATCTTTTTGTAAACTCGATATATATGATATATGAGATAAATATATAAATATTTTCATATTTTGTATCGCCTTATACCACGCCTTATAAATGCAAAAGCTTCACTTTGGCCGCAAATGCATGAGGCTTGATCATGCCGCCACACCACATTTTGCGCTATTTATAACCTTGATTGGAACTAAAGAGTAAATGAAAATATGGTAAATTTTCATAAAGGGATAGAACGTTAATTAACCAATATATATATTTACCGTGAGATAAATATATTTAAGTGTAAAAGGCAAATACACAATGTAACACCCCCAAAAATGGCACAGTGGAAGGATACAAGTCACGGGTGCTACTAAATTGATATCACAACACAAGTATAGAACAACGGATTTTCTTTAAGAAATTTCATTCGTTTTATGAAAAACAAGTTTACATCATTGTTTGGTGCGGAAATACATGCCCATAATAAAGTGGTCCCCATTTAGGTTTATCAGAGAAATTTATAACCATGCCATGCTCTTGCCTTGCTCCTCCAAAGTTAAGTTATATAATTATATATTTTTTCAACCTCATGATATTTTATCATTTTTTTCCTTATCATCATAATAGTTAATCACCATATTCGTTACTGTTTAGGTAATCTTACTTAGACCTACATATACCTCGTCAAGTGGCTAATATTATCCCTCCGGACCCAACAGTGTGGTCGATTTTCCTTCTTTTGCAGTCAGAGATTCCAAATAGAATTCTAGGTTTTTTTTTTTTTTTTTTTTTTTTTTTTTTTTTTTTTCACTTAAACACATGAATGCATTACAACATACTAACTGCACTTTATGCTAATGAGTGTATCCTTGGTGCAGGAAATATAGTTAGTAGATGTGAGTCCTTCATTGGCGAGACAAATTATACTTGAGCTTGATGATGCCAATTGTGCTTTTTTGTGTGAGATGAGGAGGTGTCGGCACTTACATGGTCTCAGGGGCGGAGCTAAGTGTTAGCCACCCGTGGCACGTACCACACATGGTTATATCCGACGAAGTGTAATATTTTCATGAAAATTTCTTGCACTTTGAAAGTGCTATACATATTTTACAACTAAAGATGCACAAAATGAGCAAAATATTCATGAAGAAGAATAATTTTGTTGTGTTTTGAAGAAAGAAAGAGAAAAAGATGATGAAATAGTGAGAATATTGTTTTTTTTGTTTGTTATACTTTTTTAATGTTTGACTGCTACAGTAGTGACACAACTACATGTAAGATGTAGGGTAGTCTTAGAGCATTCAGTGTCTTAACGCAAGGCTTGCGTTATGGTCTACGTGGACTGTCTTTAACACACGTTAAGGCTGCTTTACCATACTACCATGCTGCGTTAAGGAGCGAGTTAAGGAGTTGCGTTAACAGTTTAACACAACTTTAAACACTTTCTTTTTCTTTTTCTTTTCTTTCTTTTCTTCCGATTTAAATAGGGTTTGATGGGTATTTTAGTGTGTGTTTGTATAACGTGTGTGCGTAAAATGTGCAGGTTTTCATCCAAGGAAGAAGATAACTTTCATAAATTTACATTTTCAGTCCTTGTGGTTTTCTGTATTTACAGGTTAGTCCTCGCAGTTTATACAGTTTGGCTTTTTTTTTTTTTTTTTTTTTTTTTTTTTTTTTTTTTTTTTTTTTAAAGTAAATTAACGTTTTTATTTTTAGTTATTTGTTTAAATAAAAATGTAATTTGTTTTAATTTGTATGTTGTTTAAATAATTGGAAAAGAAGAAAAAAGTGGGGCCTAAAATGTTGAGTTAAGGTTGAGTGATGATAAGATGTGTTTTTTTTTAGTTAAGATGAAAATGTTAAAGCTGATGTGACACTAACGTGACACTGAGTGAAAGTTTAACCCGATGTGAACATACCCAATGCTCTTAGAGTATTGAGGTGCCGTTTGGTTTGTTAGTTGAAATCACTATAACTATGAGATTGATAAGATGATGGAATCGGTATAAGTATGATAGATCAAAAAGTGTCGCTTAGTTGATAAAGTTGGGTTTCAATAATATTTAAATTAAAAATAAATAAAATAATTGTTTATGTTCTCTCTGCATTTGCTTTTAATGACGATAGTGAAATTTGACATATATGATGTTGACGTTTGTCTAAGGTTAATAAAAATATATTTTAAATGCCTTAAAAGAGATAGAATTATTAATTAAGGGCCCGTTTGGTTAGCATAAATGGGAATGAGACTATGACTTCGTCGGTATTTGTTTTGTTTGGTTTTGTGGGCCCGGTAATTAAATGAGTATATCATAGTCATAGATTCATTACACATCAATTTGGTGTCTATGAAATCCATTCCCGTGAGCACCTCTTTTTTCCACTACAAAATTCAAATTATACACTTTTTCATACCATATTTTATCAAACAAACATAAACAATCCTAATGATACACTTTTTCATACCTATTGTCATTCCACCTCATTTCAAATCCGATACCCATTGTCATTCCTAGCAACAAACCAAACGAGCCCTAAAGTGGTGTCAACAAGTGGGTCACAAGGGAATCGAATTTGCATTCCTACCTGGTGAGAGTGGTATGACAAAAACACAATTATCTAGTATCTTCATTCTCATAGGTATATACCAAATACATACAATGATTGTCATTGTCATTCTTTCATTCCTATAGGTGTATACCAAATAGGCCCTTTGTCTGATCATGTTAGAAAAAGACTTTTTTATTTAAACCACATATAAGTAACAAAAGATTTATTGTAGTATGTAATTTAGAGTATATTATCAAACAATCAAAGTTAAATTCACTTTCATTATAAGTAAATTACATTATTTGATAATTTAAATTATCCAACAGTGAGGTATATATGAAAATCAACCGAATCGGCGAACAAAAATCACAAAGAGCAATTAATTTACCCAAATTACGCCTAGAGCTAAGAACTATCTGTGACACAATGTGAACAAAAAACTGTGCCACACATGATTCAAAATCCTAGATCCGCCACTCCATGGTCTGCTGGTATGATAGCATAGTTGGAAATTTAGTCCAGTTCTAGCATATTCTTGGTAGTTGGGTGATTTTGCTTAGTCTAAGGTCTTTGTTTTATATAGCAAATATGCTTACTATAGAGCCTTGGGTGAATTTACTAATGGAATCTAGTCTTCTTTGGAATTTGGTTATGCTTTTGTATTGTTAAGTTTGCAGCTTGTATGTAGCACTGTTATTTGTGGCAGTTTTTGGGGTGCTTTGCCATGTCAAAACACCTTCATTGGTTTGCTTATGTATATAGGTTCCTAAGTTTTAATACATAATTCAGTGTTGGACTTTTTGTTCTTACTCAACAGATTTGTATTTAAAGACTACTAGCTAGATACACAAATAACGTATACAATAAAATTGCAAGCAGATAAGACCTGATAACAAATCCCTTTTATCAGGTTAATGCTAACCAACCAACACCTGCGACACTCACTTAGAAATGACTTGAACATGTTTCAAACAAATAACAACGCATTAACAACTTTATCCATGGTACTGTTTTGCTAGTTATTAATCACCCATCTGAATTCGATAAAGATGAATGAAGAACATACTATGTTGAGTCACTTTAATGTTCAATGGTCTCTTACTAGATTTACGGTAACACTGACTCACCTGCGTTTTTCATTCCAAATCGCTCGTACCAAAACGTGGTACGACCACGTTTTGGATCGCTCGGGATCACATTAATATAAGTCTAAGTATAAAAGTCTCGTTAATAAATAAGTCGGTAAACAATTTCAACAAGATTCTACCATAGACACTTCAAGGACTCGAAGACTACTTGGAAGACATGGTCTCTCCTCGATCCGGTATCACCTGAACTACAAGCTGAACATAAGAATCAGCAAGCGCTGACAATAGATTGTCATAAAACATATTTACGAACACTCGATTCGGTTGGAACATGGAAAAACTGATTCCACTTAGGAGCCACAATGAAACTTATATATCTTTATAATGACTTTCCACCAATGACTAAACTTAAAAATAATTGAAGTCCATAGCAGTGAACTGGTTGGTTATACGCTTAATTATGCTTAATTTGGCTTAATGAAAGATGGGTTGGGACTTTTGGGCTCAACTTAAAAAATCTATCTTTAACCCATATTAAACAGTGTTGTTGAAGAGTTGTATTGGTTCGTGGAAGCGAATTCTGTATTACCATTGTAAATTCGTAACAAATTCATCAACTAAAAGAATCCCTAAACTAGTGCATAGCAAAATTGCCATGTTTTTTGGATTATAATCTGAACTGGAATCACAACTCACCTTATACAAGGGTTTCACATTCGAGGAAAAAATAAAATTTATGTGAATATAATAGGGGTATGAACCTAAGTATATTCAAAATAAAGTACGATCACTTAAAATATGTGTGAAGTATTACTGAAAACAGTTACTATCATGATCGTAAAATCAGATAACACGATTTCTACCAAACGTTTTGTAGCTTTAGTTGCATATGTTTACTCAAAAGCCCAGGAATTTTCCATACGAGCTTCCGCCACTTCTTCAGGAGAGAGTAGATCGTTTTTATTAATTTTGAGTAACTTCCTTTGTTCTTCAATAGTCTTGCCTATCATCCTGTTCGCAATCGTTTGACACATCAGGTCTATTAGGTTCTTGATGTCAAGAAAGTTTGCAGCCTGAAACAATTTAAGAAAAACAAAAGTAGTTAGCAAAATATTCACAAACCAGGACCCATCTACTAATAAATTCAGGACAACACCTAACGAATCTACTAACACAAATAAACAATACTACAATGCACTAATATATACATACTGTACCCGCGCCTGGCGGCTGACAATTAACGATATGCGATATTATGGCAAGTGTTTCGTTTAACATTCAAAATAGAACGTGAAAAGATCAAAATGTAATTGCAAACGGTTGTAACATGCGATAATTCAACTCTAACAATCGGTACGTATTGAGATAATTCAAAATCGAACACATACTTATTGAGATAATTCAATCGGTATGTATATAAGAAAAACCAACTTCAAAATTATCAACATTCTTTTGATCTGTCATTTTCATTTTTTTCACGACTTTAATACACAGAGTTTGCTTATTCAATGGGTTGTTTATATAGCCAAGAAGGTGAAAACATCATTACCATATATATACTTCCAGAATTTTGAATATTCTCCTTTATTAATTTCAAGAAGGTGAAAACTTCTATTCAAATATTTCACTAATACATTTCTGTAAGTCAATTTGTAAGTTACCAAACGTATGTAGTAAAAATTTCTAAGTTACCAAAGATAAGTTTTTTTTTTCCACATATTGACTTTTCCACATTCCAATGTTCATTTTTCTATTTTATGTAGTAAAGAAGATAAAGATAACAGCATAAAAACAGTACAATGTGTCAAGACTCTAAATACGATTTACGATAATGCAGTGTAGAGATGCATAAAATCCACCAAAGCGACTTGTACATAAATTGATCAATTGTTTATAAGTCATCTGATAGTGTGCAGGCGGCCAATAACTTATATTTTGATCTTCTGTGTTAAGTGCGGGTTTTTAGTGCGGCCAATACTAACACTTGGCTATTAATCCGAGTCTATGTTTCACCAAAATCATCATCAAATTAAAAGAAAAGCCAAATTTTTTACTTGACTAGTACCACAGGATACATAACTAAACATTACGAAACCGGGCCAAATAACAATTACTTAAAGAAAGAAACACATACCAGAAGAATATCGATTATAAGGGGCATATCGAGTTTGGCAAACTCAGTATCAAACGACTTTAGATCCTCAACAACCTTTTCATCGTTAGCATCATTATCATCTTTCTTTGGCGACTCTGCGTGTTTCTTACAGTACTCAATAATCTTCGATAAGGTCTTACTGGCGATGTTAGGAAGCGGGATGACATTGTCAGCACATTCATCTTCGATCATGTTTTTGATCGCCTGAGACTCCAACGCCCCTATCTCGTCTATCTCAAACGTCTCATCATCTCCGCTCTTGAGCACGATTTTCTTTGATGATGAAGAAGAAGTCGACATTGTTATTGGAATATTAGAACGACAACAATATAACTTGGGTACCGAGCAAGAAACCTAAAAATAAGTTATTGTTAGTTTATGAAACAATTTATAGAGGGTGAGATGGGATTTTGCCGACTTACGATTCTATTAACTAAGGAAATTTTGATTAGTGTTGCATGTTAAGTCCCTCCATTTTACCTTTTGCAATAAAAAGAAGGATCGAATTAAAAAGAAAGATCAAATAAAAAATTCTATAAAAAGTTGATACTAACGACAACAAAAAAATTTGTTTATTAAAAAACTTGTTATAAGTCCCGTACAAGCTTGAGGTTTATCTATAAATCAAATTTATTTCAAACTTTTAGTTTAATATACAGAGACATAATAATTTTGCCGTGTTTAATGTTTCGTAATTGTGTTATAAGTACAACTGTAATTATGCACGTGTTTACAAAAATGTTTTCACTTTATATTGATATCGATTAATATATTGTATAGATGTTTGTTGGATGAAGGATTTTACTTTGCATAACTCACATTGTGGTGAAGTTGATGTTGTTGTTTAAATTTAACTATTGATATTATGTTATACACAAAATACGTGTTTAATAACACGTAATGACCCTTCTATACTACTTTATAAAGGGTTTAGGACTTTCTAAACAAAGAAGTCATACACATATAATTAAAAGCCTAGAAATTTAAGTGTCTTTAAAAATTCAGGTTTGTTACAAGTATAACTTTCATTACTTGAAATCTTTTTAAAAGCGTTACACAACCCATTTATCACCGTGTAAGAGTCCTCCCCAAAGTCATATATAACCAACCTAAAAGTTACACACAACATAAAAAAAACACTATATATGGTTTTCAGTTTTCATTCTCTCTTCTTTATACCGTTTTCAAAACTTTCACTCACATAATAGCTCACTCACTCACAAAACAGGTCACGCCCACCACCGCCAAGCTCGAAGCAGGTTCTTTCGCATCTTCCATGTAACAACCCTCCCCAAAAGTCATAGATAATGTTTTATTGGTTCGTGGCCTCAATCCCATCGTCAACTACAACAATAATCTTAATGACATCAAATAAGGACTAATTATATGCATCATTTATCCTATATAAATTGCTTCTTTTATGTTATTTATGTAAGAATTGATACTTAATTGCTTACTTTTGCTAATTACAATAAATAACGGTGCAGTTGATGAAAGTTAAGGAAATTGACGTGATTTGTAGCTAAAACGAAGAAATCATGCTAAGTCCACTTTACAGAGATTCAATACGGCGTATTCATCATCTGGAATACGTTGTATCCAGTTCAAGACTTCATCAAATCAACAAGTCATGAAGGACACCAATACAACGTATCCAATATGGTCAATATGCCGTATCCATAGGCGGTTCGTACAGGTTCTAGAATATTTTAATCGTGGGGCCTATGCTATTATTTCCTGATACTCCGTATTGAGGAAAGTCAATACGTCGTATTGAGGAAAGTCAATACGCTGTATCGACCTTTTTTCAGAGACTATATAAAGAAAGCCCTTATTGCGAATTCTATAAAACTTTATACCACAAGACTCGGTTTTCAGATGATTTTAGAAGGCAAGAAGGTTCTGCAAACTCAATCATTGATTATGATAACTCTTTGTAACCTAGTTTCAGCATATAATCATTCGGTTAGCGTATCGTATTTACTATGTTCATACAATTTACGTTATGATTATATTTGTTTGCTTTATTAATGAGATTATGGGCCAACACCCTTAGGTGTTAGCTAAGTTTATGTGATTTTTATATGTTTTACATCAATTACTAGTTTACCTCTTTGGATATTATTTTTGTTTATCGCCTATGCTCGTTTATTTACTTGTTCTTGGTTGTCTTGTAACTAGATCTAGGGATTATGGTTAAATTATGTAACTTAACTACGGTATATAGTGGTTATTGAATTATAAACTTTAGATCAGAATCATGATAATTGAATGTAGGAAACCATCTGCATTGGTCCTAGCTTAGGAGCACAAGTCGGGAAGATTCCCTAAGTGGGTTCTTTTATTATGACTAGTACATGTAATAATGTTCCCATACCTTGCCACGCGGGATTAGGTTTATTGTTGTTGCTGTACATGTAATAATGTTAGGTAGATAATTACAAGAATGAGTCAAATAAGTAAGTAAAACTCGTTAGAAGTTTAGGTTGCATTTATGTCAACTAGGTAGATTATAAATAATAGTTGAAGTACTTTATGCGGGCTTCGTTAATGGTGACAACATTAACCCTCGTCAGAACCTCGAATTAAGGGAGAAAGCACACCTTGTTTACATTAGCAAATCACCAACGAGAGATTGTACCTAACTAGAATCATTGCACTAGTAAAACATATTAATTACACTTAATTGGAATAGACTTGGCTAGCACGTTATTCCTATCTTGATTTAGTAGCTTTTTACTTCTATCGTTTGTCTTGTTTTATTTAGTTTATTTAATTGCTTTATTAGTTTAATTAGAAAACAAACTCGTGCTAGTCTCTCAGGCTAAAACCCCCTTTTACGTTATCTTAAGTTAATTTGATAGTTAGAATACCTTTAGGATTAGTATATTAGTAGTTCACTCCTGACAGACGACTCGTACTTACCCCACTAGCTACATTGATCGGGTCCACTGCCCGTTAGTGTTAAGTCTATAGGTTAGTTTGGCAGAATATAAATAGTAAAACTTGATAATATTAATAGACCACAAATAACACATCAAATCCAACTCCACACAACAATGAATCGAAACAACAAGCCCACAACATTTTTCTTTCGTATTTCATGCGCAAGTGTTAGAATTACAAAGATCTTAAGAAAAAAAGATCCCAGTTTATCTCTTAATATTATAAACGATTCATCTTTAGAAGAGAACCACACGAGAGTTTTTCATCATAGATCTTTTTCGAAGCTTAATTTCTTTTTATTTTTCAAAATTTATAAAGAAAGAACAAAACATACTTGTTTCATTCCACTCTTTCTTTCGGTCGAGATTAACTAAACAAAAACAAAAAGAAATAACCTACTTATGAGCTTTCAAAGATCTTAAAGCCGAATAAAAATTGTGTTGTGGTTCGATTATAAAGTGAACCAAGATAAGAGAGTGTGTTTGATATTTGATTTTAAGAAGAAAAAAGGGAGGAATTGTTCTTATCCGTGTTTAGTTTGTGAAAAAAATAGAAGCGCCACAGATCTGTGCCTGTGGTAGGCATGATTAACTGAGAATGAATTTAGGGTGTGACTGCGTATTTGGGTGAGAGTGTGTTTAGGGTATAACGAAAATTAGGGCAAGTGAGTTTAAGGGTCTTTTATATCACAATACTAACCATTCATTTGAGCCTTAAGTGTTATCATCCAATTTCCAAAATTTATATGTTGGATTTTTCATTTGGGCCAAGTGTTAATTAAAGGGTGTGAATGGCCCGATTGTTGTTCTAACTAAAAGTGAGCTCCAAAATTTTTGTTGTAATAAATATATCAAGAGGCTCAGTTTTTACATCTATACTTCTATTCTATATCTCTATATTATATATAACATGAGGCATGACACGTAGATTATTCCACAAATGTCCTCCTCATTGCCATGTAATTCTTTTTAATGCCATGTAATCATAAGTTGTCCACCTAAGCAATAACATGCCACCTAACCAATATTTTTTTCAGTTATTAGAATTTTCGGAATTTATTTTCATTTATTAAAATTTCGTTTTTTTATTCTTCAAAAAAATCATGCATGCAGTTGGATTCGAACCTGGGTCCTGTTAGTCTACAAACAAACATGATTACCACTAACACATTTTTTTGATAATAACTTGGAAAACTAAATTTATAAACCTCTACAACCAATCATTGACCATTTTGATTAGTTTGAAAAGGAATGTATTTATCTCCAAAAATTATATAGCACATATCTAATCCTTAATTATAGTTTCAGAATTATAAATTTTAGTCTAATCTTATATCACGTTTTTTATTCTTTTTTTGACAGATCACAGGAAAAAGGTGTGCCTCTTTTCCTTCAAAACCCTAATGTTAAAACTTTGTTACTTTGTATGCATATGTTGATGGTTTTTGCCTGTTAGACGTCTTCTTTGCAAGTTAGTCGTCTTCTTTAAACGCATATTTGCATATATTGAATATCTTGGCATGTTGCTAAAAGGTTTATTTTTTTGTAGATTGATTAAATCAGGTATGTTGTTTATTATATTTAGTCAACTTTGATTTGTTTTTTATATCTATGTTTCTGATATTTGATGTTTGAATATGTTTTTAAGGTATTTGTACGCCGTGGTTGCTATAATTTAATGGTTGTGGTTGCCATCTTCATCTTCGAGTTTGATTAAGGTATTCTTCTTCGTAAGTTTGTTAATCAAAGTGAGCTTCGATATGGGCCTGAAATATCACTAGACTAACATTGTGGAGTAACGATCTCCGTGATATCATTCTGCTGCTGAATTTAGTATGAAATCCAGTACAACAATTTAGTATGGGTGTTGTTAGAGATGTTCACTCATTATCCAACTAATTTGTTTTCCCAGAGGGTTGTTTAGTATGATCATGTTAAGAAACATAAGTAAGGTATGGTTTTTTATTTGAGCCTCACAGGTAATATTAAGTTCATGAGCTACTGAGTTTACACTTCCCTTAAACCTCTGTTTATATGTGTGCCCATTTATTAAGTTCATTAGCTAATTACAAATCAACTTAATGGTAATCAGTAATCACTTCACTACCATTTGCTTTAGTTGATTCTATGCTTTCTTTATATGTAAGTCAATTTTAAGAGTGATCACTCCACTGCCTTCTATTCCTATATTTCATATTTGTAGGAGTTTAACAATGAATTAAGTAAACTAATTGTAACTGTAAATGCAGTGTCGATGTTGATGCAGTGATATGGGTCACATGCTCAAGGTACAATGCAAATAAGATGAAGCTTTCTATCCTATAGAGACTGTGTGGCTACAGTGGTACCATGAACATGAGGTATATAATAAATAGATTTTTTTATATCTTGATCACTTGATTTAATGATAGAACATACTAACAAACTGATGGTAGTAATAAATTAATGTGAATGTAATCTGACATGCTTGCCTATTGACGATTACCAGTTTCACGTATGTTGTGGAAAACATGACTGCTAACTTAAAGCCCACTTGAGTTGAGGCAAATGATGGTCGTCAATGTCGTCTTAGATGGTAAGTTGAGGCCATTGTTGGTTAAAGGGAATCCAAGAATGCCAAGCCTAATGGTGTTCATGGACTATGTGAGCATTGATTAGTACTTAGTAGAATGTCCCAAAAGGTCAATGTTCCCTGTAACTTGTCAAATGCTTATTTTTATGAGCTTATGTACTTCTAAGTTTTTAATTATTAGAGTAAAATATTTTGGGTTGTGTACCAGTTTGAAATGGGTTCGTTTCAGATCTTGACATGTTGGCTATATCTAGGGTCACAAGTTGGAAGTTTCGATGTACGAAAAAAACGTTAAAGAGTCCTAAGGTATAATGAGCATAGTTTAAATGAAGTTTTACCAAAAAATGAGACGATGATACATATAATCCGATTTTATTTTGTTTCTTTTTTATTTTTTGATCAAATGTGCAATTCCCTTTTAACTATTTGTGTAGATTCTATAATGCACAAACGTTTCCTAATGGTTAATGATGTGGACTGCATTTAAAGTCAAAAGGGTATGCTGGTCAGTAAGCTTGCATATGGGATGCACATATTAGGCAATGTTTGGATCTCAGTGATGCTTGATTCATTTGCCCCATTGTCTTGCTATGTTAAGAGTCTCACAGTCATTGTGAATTGAACATGGCTATAAGTATATTAAAGTCTCCTAAAATCAAATAGTTGTATGGCTATATTGTTTTCGTCATAGACTTTATAGTATCACCTATATGTCGTAGTTGGTTAAGTTTTGTATGTAAACTGAGATTTATGTAGCATGTAGTTTATTTTTATTGTTCACAAATACCGCAAAAATGGAAAGGAAACACAGATTCCCTGAGAACCTCCAATGAAAGAAGGTGAGGCTGCAAAATCCACTTTAAAGGGTTTCTATCACTGCTAAAATTGAGAAAACTGAACTGTCAGGTCAATCAACATAAACATTAGGTAAGGAGATACCGAACGCAAACACTCAAATCAAAATCTGTTTGATTATAATTAAGGCATATTAAGTTTTCTACATAAAGATATTATACCAGGGCATATACAAAACCTTTCAATTGTTGTCCTAAAATATTGTTTCTCACTCGCTTTTCCCTTTTTTTTCTAGCTGGATTATGTAGAGATATGGCTGGACAAACAACTTCATCTAATAAAGTATTAACTATAAATATTGCAGTGTTGCCATGTAATTGTTTTGACCATTTTTTGTAATGATTATATATATATATATATATATATATATCTATACATTATATATAAGAGGAGGCATGTCACATCATAATGCCACTTGGCATCCCATAATGCCATGTCATATTTCCATGTCATCATTGTATTTATGTGGCATTTTTTTTATTTTTTTAAATGACATGTGGCGTTTTAATTAATATATGTACAATTTTTTTTAATAAATTTTAAAATTCGTTTTTGTTTTTGTTATTTTTTAATTTTAAATATTTTTTAATTTTAAAATTTTTTTATTAAAAAGAAGACATTTGTTGGAGTTGAACTTGGGTCATTCATGTTTTTTGTAAACAACTTACTACTAGAGCAAATTGTTTTTTGATTTTTATCTTTCAAATCAATATAAATAAGGAGATTATAAAAAAATTCTGGAATTTGTATTTTTGGTATGTATCTTTTGAAGATAACAATTAAAATAAATTATGACATATATTACTTAGAAGATAAATACACCTATTATCTTATTCCTAAACATAATTATCCCTAAAAAGTATAATCGACTTCTTAGTTTTACAGGTGAAGAATCCCTAATTTTTTTTTATCGAGTTTCAGTTTAACATGTTTTTTTTCCGACTTATAAGTGTAACAAGTTTTGCAGGCTACTGTTAAGATTCAGCCATAGTAGAGGTTTATTGACTTAACCGATTGACCCAGGTATTATCATTATTATCTAACTTATACTTCAGCTTCATACACCTTATAGTTGCTTTCTTTTAGCCTTGGACGTGAGACTGTTTACAAGCTGTGTGATTTGATGTTAATTTTCGGAAATTGGTGAAGGTATACAATGTTATGGGTGTCAGTTACGTCCGCGATGTAAAAAAGTGACAGCGAAGTATCTCAGCTTGAAGCTACTGTTTAGATTCAGCCATAGTATATCACGGCTTGGAATGAGTTTTCATATTTTTAGCTTTAGCAATAGCAACTAAACTTGCCAAAGCAATTATGAAGGCTCAAATGGCGTCGTTCAAGGTCATTGTAAATAGAAAATTTACATAACTATAGTATTCATGAATTCATTATTTCCTACATGAGGTCATGTGGGTTTTACTTATTTACATGTAGTATCGAGGTTTTTGGTTACATATTGAAATTTATAAGGAGAAAATTAAACATCTTTACTGTCTATCTATAGAGATTTGGAGTATGGGCTGATTGGGATCATCCTTATCTCAAACTTGATCCAGAATACGAAGATGCTAAGGTAGAATTAGGCTATATTATACTACTATTTCTTTTGTTGTTGTTCTCATTATCATATAATCCTTCTGGCTTTCCAGATTAAAGTATTTGGGCAGATGGTTTTCAAAGGGTACATATATCAGGGCATAAAGCCACTGCACTGGAGTCCCTCATCCTACACTGCACTTGCTAATTCTGAGTTAGAGGTAAATCGATATACAACTTCTTTGGTGACAAAGAGGATTTTTTTCAGTAATATTACTTGTAAGTTTGTCTTATGTGGTTAACCAATGGCTCTCAAAATTCTTGACAAAGAAAATAGCAGATTTAACAATGACGTAAGCCTTAACGCCATTGCTTTTCTCCGCTTATGTGCTGTCAAACTTGCGGAAAGGGGTCTTATTTGCAATACAGAAAATGCTCATGCTGCTGACGATGATGATTCAAGCATTCCAGTGGTGAAGGAAGCAGCAGCTGCTGCTGATGATGAACAAGCTTTGATGGATAAAGATGAGAACGCATGCAATTGGATTCCTTTTCTTAGTGGTAATTTTATATAATGCTTTAAACCATCTCATATGACCTTTTTCTTTATTAATATACAACTTCCCATATCTATTACCAAGATGGTTGCTGTAATTAATTCATCAACTCAAAAATAGACCTCTTGTGGTATGTTAAACTTACGTACAAAGAGGTTTCTTAATTTCTAAATTGTTTTAAATGATGTCTATGCTTGGATGGTGTTTCAGGTTTATCTATGTTGACATCTGATCCTAGACAAGCAATCAGAAAGAGTGCTTTGGAAGTGTTATTCAACATTTTGAAGGACAATGGTCATCTTTTTTCTCGCTCATTTTTTATTAATGTTATCAATTTGGTAATTTTCCAGTTTTCATAACATGTGAGTGACAAGAAAGAGAAAGCAAGTAACAATCGGTCTTCACCAAGTACATGGGATTCTAAAACTTCTTCTGTTGCTACCCGGTGTTTAGTGGATTTATATGTCAACTTTTTAGTGTGATGAGGGCTCATTTAGGTGCAGTAGTTTCACAACTAGCTGAATTGTTTAGAATTCCAGGTCAATGTTCTGCTAATGAGTAGTTTTCAACCTCACTATTATGAAGCTAAAATGTTTAAGCGTGCCAGTGATAAAAAAAATTATGAATGATAGTTACCTTTGAGTTTTGTATAGCTTTCACATAAAGAAATTAACCAGATATATTCCGAAAAAGACTGCCAAACAACAATGGTGATAAAAAAATATTCTGAAGAAGTAAATTCATATTTGTAAATGTGACTTTATTTTATATTTATTTTAAATTATCCTTTGGTGTTGCATTTATCAAGCGAATTTTATTTCCGTAGGTACAACTTGACAGTGCTTTGGGCTGCAGTCAATGAACATAACCAAGCCAATAAGATGCTTAAAAAAGCTTTCGAAATAGGAAATGATTAAAAAAATATAAAGCGTTGTCGATATGATCTGGGAACTTTTTTATCGAATGGATAATCATAACGTTTCTAACGAAACTGTGCCGCCTCAAAACAGATCTAATATTCAGTCAAAGGTATGATTTTGTTTGCTTGTGTCTGTGGTTATTAGTTTCATATGTTTGTTTTCCTTCTCCTGCCTTCTATGTGCATAATTTTGTGTTAGTTTTTTGCCTTATTTAATCTGACACACTTTCTTTGTGGTTGAATGGGTTGTTTAAAAAATTTTGCCCCTAATTGTCTTGCCAAAATCATAATTTCCGTATCTATTTTGCTTTTACCTTAACGTCACCTGATTCTGACATATACCGGTGGTCCTTCACGTGGTGAAATCAGGTGGGAGTTGAACTCACCAGTTTGAATAAAGAATTAGACACCCGTCGTACGAGCTTGCACACGCAAGGTGCCAGCCTGTGCTGTTACCCTGTAACTACCACGGTTACGGAACAAAATATACGGCATCCTTTCTCATTAAAAGGTAATTGTCTTGCCATTTCAGTCAGTCTTTCCTTTGGTCAGGTCACTCCTGGAGGTTGTCCACATATAAATTGCACATATATTCACATCCGTAGTTATTATATTAGTTATTTGAGAATTTGTTTTGGCTACCATCAGTGTGATTCATGGTTTGCAGATTTAGTTAGTGTCAATGACATTTGTACATTGTATGAAGGTTGCGTACCAGTAGTACTGGATTTTGAGGGCAGAACCGTACAGAGGGATATCGCGTCTTCTGTTTCCAATGGTCAATTCCTAGATGCAGGTGCCATTACAATCACAAGACAATGTTCCAACGGTACTCGCAAAAGGAGATCAGCGGGTATGTGAAGAGGTTGGCCAATATGCCTCACACAAGCTTTATAATATTTTGTGAAAGTATTACTTATGGAATGTTTTTTTTGCATACCCATTAATGGTTCTATATTTGCATATTTTCAGAGTCAAATTATTCTCTAAGTGTACATTCAACTGGTAATAACGAGACACGAGGTGCAACTACAAGGGCACGCAGACGTGAGTAACCAGTCTTACCATTCTCTGTCATACCACTTCCTAGACTGCATTATCACTAATTTCTCAACTTTTTTGTAAATGCAGGTATGTCAGAACCTGAAATTTCTGTATCAACAACAAATGGTATGCATACGACAATACCACCAATCGTCACTTGAGATTCTGCACCAGCAAATGTGGTGCCATTAGTGCAGGATCTAAACGTCGGTTACAGACATGTATTAGGGAGATCGGGTCGAAGGACATGTATGTTATGCATTTTCCTTTTCCGGATGGTATTTATATGGACGGTTCCATGCGTAGTTTTTACTATACATGTTACCACTATTTTCTGATATTGTTCTTATAATAGCCACTGTAAGTACACCTGCTCCAATACCACTGACAGGGCCGGGTATGAATGTTCAGCAAGGTAACAAGTACACCCTACATGTGATAGAGGTTTTGTTCTCACTTTCATTTTGTGGTTACCCATGCCTGGTGTTTTGTATCGCATCTTAAAAATGATTATTTGCATACTTATTTGTAGAATACCATTAAGTCTGTTGCGACATTTCGGTGCTGATGGCGCCTTCACTCTTTGCAACAATGCTTAGAGGTAAATATCATATGTACAACTTACGAGATTTACAAAGTATTTGTTCATCTGACCGACCTCTTTGTTGTATGAATTCAGGTTTGGACATGAAACAAAATTTGAAGGACTACAAATACTGATATTTGTTATGTATATGGTATTCTCCTAATTCTACGGATTACGATACTGATATTTGTCGTGTATATGGTATTTGTGTTGCAAGAATTTTGTAATCTACTGCTCTTTTTGGCATTGATCCTTAAATCTAGGAAAAATGGTAACATTTGAAGAGCTTCATAGAATCATGGACTAAAAACATAACATTCGTAACATGACTGTTATATATCATAAAGACCACGATACTAAATCTCTATCCTTTTTATTCTGATTCATTTATTTATCAATTTGTTTGTTTTGCTGATGCATTTGTCATAACAGGGAAGTAAACTTTGACCGAATCTCTTGTGGCTGCTTCCGGTTTTATTGCACACGAATTTGCTGGTGATGTGTGTATCACTAACACGCGTGGTACTATCAAGTCAACCGGCAGATCTCTTTACTATAAAATGACTGATGATGCTCTCAAGAGTTTTAAAGGAGAACGTAATGGTAACGAATACCTAATCAATCTTATTGATTCACTCGGGCATATTGACTTTTCATATGGATATTTTTGTGCTGTTGGGAATTAATAAGGTCTCTGGACACGATTGTACTTGAAAAATTGAGAGATGTCATTCTTTAAAAACATTGCCTATGGAAAATATAATTAAACATTATACTTACAAGTTGTACTATTAATGAAAGTGATTATGGGTTCTTCCGTTTGTGTTGGGAATGGAGGAATATGAGGTAAGTGTTTTTTATTTCTTATGTGAAACTATCAAGTAAACTCACACTAGAATATAGCTACCCCTATTGGTAACCAAAATAACACGTATCTCCACCTGATAATTCGAGTTTCAGACTGTTAATAGCCAACCTGATGAGAAGCTCGTCATGAAAAATCAAGTTATGTTGTGAAATTACATCAGGTCATTCTAGAAAGTCGAGCAGTGAGGGATGCTCCAGCCTGGAGGAAAAAGGTACGAAGTTAATGTCACATGTTGGTTAACCGCCTGCTTCTGTTGTGCCGGGGAAAGATGCTCCTCACAATTACCCTACATCTGTTAAAAAGCCTTCTGTCAACTGGAATTATTGATGGAGAAAAAGTGAAATATATATATGCTTCGGTAAGTTACATTTTTATATATTATTGTGGTGTTTCAGCAAAAATATCTTCATGTAACACTAATTGGGAATTGTACGCATTCATTTCTGGGTACCCAGTCTTTACCAACTGGCACTAGAAAATGGCATGTTTCAACCAACTATGTTTTGACTCATACAAATTCGTCTATTGTTTTGTAGGTTGCATCTGTTATGAAGGTACAAAGTGCATTGAATTAGGCCAGTCATGCCTTCTTCCAGAACCAGGGGTTCGTTCATGTGGAGGTGTCGTCGATTCTAACTGCAACTGATATTCTAAAGAGGTGAATACTTTACAAGTGAATCTGTGAATGTATGCATCTGATACTATTTAAATACACAATGAACAACAGATGTTATAGCAATACATTATTGTATTAGAACCTGATAATATCTAAATACATAGTGAATCTGTGAACGTATGTATCTGATACTATCAAAAGCACCAACACACATTTGGCCTAGCTATCTGAGGTCTATTCAAGGAGCCACGCCCAAGTGGTGAGGGTCAAGTCCTGTCGTGGATAAATTTATAAAGTAGTGTGTGTATATATATGTGTGTGTTAGCCTATTAAAAAGAACACTATGAGTGAAGCACTTTATAAAGACTACTTGGTATATATTAGTGAATTTCATTTGAATCAAGTGTCAGTTTTATGAATTCCCTTAACACTGAAGTTATTGATATACTATAAGTTAATACGGTTTGATCTAATGAGAGGTTAATAGCATATGTGTAAAACCACAACATTTGTAAATATTATAAAGAACAATAAACATATGTACCTGTAGTGATATATTTGAAAATATATTTCAAATATATAACAAAAAATATATATTTGTATTACGTATAATATATTTGTTAAAGAAAATGACTTACAATATAATATATTCAAATATATATATTTGGTTGTATATAATATATTATATAGTTTTCCTAAGATTTGTTACGATGCTAATATTTGTATTAAGGCATAAAAAAGGTTACTTTTTTCTATTTATTTCCTTTTAGTAACAACACTCAAAAGGATAATTGAATAATAAAAGATGTTATAGTCGGATATCTTAAATGCACATTACTTCTCTAAAACAGTAGCAGTTACAATTTTTTGGTAATTATACAAACGAACACTCAGAAGGGTATTCATGGGCTACATTGTTTTGTGTTGGGAGAATCCATTCACGTTTACTATTTTTTAAAATCATTGATTACCGGTTGCAGGCGGCAGCGTGTTCAAAAGGCTCTACCAATGTGTTGACGCAGATTGTTGCACCTATTCATATCTATGTTGATCGATTGAACTTTTTTATTTGGCAGGATAGGAACTGAACATGAAAAGTTCGGATTTGATCTTAAAATGTTGCATCCTATGACATATGAACAAGTTGCTCATCTTCTCAATAGGCTCATGTAATCAATAAACTGCTATTACATGTTTTTAGCCTAATGGCAGACAAGTGACAACTTTTTTACGATCCAATTTACATGTAATTAACATACGGTCATGTGTGAGCCAAATGTACAAAAGATGGGAGAACTCATGTGAGACTTGCAGCCGAAAGATTTGCTCCGCATACACTTCCATTAACTAAAGGTATGTTGTTTTATATTATGTCGAAGTGGGAAAATGAATGGGATGTGTAGTTGTGCAACGGGTTAACGAAATAGGTTAGAAACTTTACTGTTCATTTTTAGGGGGTGTTTGGATTTAGCTTATTTGGCTCACTTTTTGACTTAGGAGCTTATGTCTTATGAATTCATAAGCCTATGTTAATAAGCTCATTTAGCTGAAAATAATGACTTATTAGCTTTTTCAAATTCAAAGGTAATGAAAAATACTGTAAGTGTCGTGCCCAAAACTAATAAAGTTACTGCAAAAATGTTAATAACGATGGCCACAAGTGAAAGTTTGGTTAATTTATACTGGGAGGTTAATAGTTTGATACAGCAGGTGCCGGGTGATTATGGTTTGGAAGTGTCAATATCTTATTTCATAAGATGGATTAATCTATATTTGCTAACAAATGGTATCTTGCAACAACAGGATGATCAAAACATAGCTGCACGGTTGGCCGCAACATTGTTCAACTCATTGAAAGGAAGACCAATTCACGTAGTGTATCTGTGATATTTTTTTATTCATCACAATTACTTCAATTCTTGCCATGATGATAAAGAAATATATACATGAAAAAATATTCTTCCTTAAGGTTGTGTATTTCGAGAGAAGGAACCACTATAGTTTGTTGATGTTGTAATATTGTTGACGATTATTTCTTGATTTTTTTTTAATATATTGTGTAGTTAGCTGATGTTAGAATTAATGGGATGGTTGAAAGAATGCAATTGTCACAACAATTAAAAGAAAGGGTGTACAAATATATACTAAAAATTAAATTTTAATTTCAAAAATTAATTTTGAAAACATAATTATTAAAATTAATTTAATGTATTTCTTGATGTTAAAATTATCCTAACCGTTTCATTTAATTTTTAATTATTTTTTAGTATATATTAGTTCTACTAAATCCTAAAAATAAAAACCACAAGTCATACCCGTCCATCGGACGGGTTTTGACACTAGTATATATATATATATATATATATATATATATATCTATATATATATATATATATATATATATATATATATATATATATATATATATATATATATATATATATATATATATATATGAAATCATTTGTCGCTCTAGCTTCTGCTGAAAATGTGAGATACTTATTTTCTATTTTTTATAATTTCAGGTCTGAATGCTGCAGGTGTCCCAGTTGAACAATCTGACCCTGCCAAGTATGTCATTTGGGTTTAATAATGAAAACAAAAGGTTTAAGGTTTATGGAATTTTTCGAAAAACTAGAATCTGAAATTGCTTAAGATTTTTTCTAAAATTTGCTGGTTTAAATACGGTAGATCTTTTTGTAATTAACAATTTTTGTAATCATATGGAGCGCATATATTTGCAAAACTGATAAAGTTGGATAGGAAATGTGTTTACTGGTTGGATCAACCCAAACATAGAAATTACTAGTTTTGACCCATTACCAACTTACTTACCCACCCAATTAGCCACCTCTGGTTTTGATTTCTCTACATGATACAATTTTTTTGTCTCCAGAAATGCACAAACGAGACAACTTTCCCACCCTCTTCCTGTACTGAGAGCGCGTGAAATTGACGAGTGGTCAAGAAGTCCAGATTATCAATCTCTTATGAAACGCGCAGTTTGTACAAGCCCTTTACAAGAAGTTTAGCGAAACATAAGGTATTAGTTATATACTAAGGGTGGCGAATGCTAGATGCATATATCAGGCAACTATGTGTACACATATAGGTTTATAGCGTTTTCGCAAACTGATGGGAAAATACACATTGTTTTACTCTTATTGCAAAGACACGTCTAGCTACAAAATTGTGGAGTCTACTGTGTGGACAGTTGTGACATACAACATTACCGGATTTGCCCCTGACTTAAGCAGGTAAGTGACCAAGTGTTCATTTTAGTCAACTTTCAAAAAATTTATTGTAAACATGACATGATGGGTGGGTTAGGTAGTGGGTCAAATATTTTAAGGTTAAAACGTGCGGATTGAAATAGGTTCGATCATGTTGACTTGAAAAACTCGGTTTCGTTTATTATGATCACACAAGTAATGTAATTAAAATAATAATTCAATATATTTGAATTGAATGACTCAAAAATAAACGTATTGAAATCTCGACTGCTAAAGATAACAATCTGCTTAGCATAAAACCTTAAGCATTAGTTGTCATTGTTTGATAAGTCAACACTAATATCGCTTGTATTTGCTTCTTTTGACTGAGATATGTGATTTGATCTCTCAGGTTTTTCAAGCAGTTCCTGTTGACATTTCTGATTTAACAAATGGCTGGGGGACTATTCAGGTTCATTGCTTCGGTCTGCAGAACTATGACAATTGCCAACACTAGTGGAGTTCTTATTGCGCAACTAGCATTCCTTGTGGGTGGTTTCATCCTCCCTAATGGTTGCTTTTAAAAACATAAACATAATATAGAGCAAATTTATCATGTTTAAAATTTTCGTAGTTTTCTAAATCTTATAATTGTTGTATAATAGGTCAAATTCCAAAGTGGTGGGGATGGGCTTATTGGGTTTCGCCCTTCAGCTATGGTTTTAATGCCTTAACCGTGAATGAGATGTTGGCTTCAAGATGGATGAATAGACTGTTATGTTTGTTTAGCCACTATTGGCTTACAAGGTATATCAATTCTTGGTAATAGAGGTGGCAATTTCGACCCTTTAACCTATAAATGGGTCGATTTGAGTTATGCTTTTACCTAAAATGGACCCATTGTGTTAACCAAAATAATTTTAACTAAACAGGGGACGGGTTATCCGTAGTGTATAAAAAAAGACCTACTGAAGAGATATACTAATATTTTGCACATTAATACTTTGAAAATTTTATAAAAATTCGATAAGAAGACAACGCCAAAGAATTTTTACTGAACTCACTTGACCCACCCATCTTGCCACTTCGGTTTTGATATAAAAACATCATGTAAAGACTAACTTTGGTTTCAGGCTTTCGACAATGTTACTGAACTGGGTGTAGCGGTGTTGAGGATGTTTGATGTCACTCCTGATAGAAAAATGTATTGGATTGGTGCAACTGTACTTCTTGGTTTTGCAATTCTTTTCAACTTTCTCTTCACTTTTGCTCTCACATACTTAAACCGTAAGTTCCACATCATTTCTAAAATGGATATCTAGATTGTTTGCCAGTCGGGTTGAATCACTTTATGCCATTTATTTCATTCTAGCATTTGGAAGATCTCAAGCAATAATTTCCAAAGAGACTGTCAAGGAAATGGAAGCCTTTCACAACAAACCTAAAGACGAGCCATGTGAGAAATATTGTCATATTTGATATGGAGGTGAATTGTTTTACACAATTGTAAACCACCTACCCTTGAATTGTTTAGCATTCTTTTATTTTCTTTTTCTTTTTCTTGTGTGTTACCCATGTATTTTTTATGCTAGACATCAAATGGGAAGCTACTCGAGTCAAATGCCAGGAAGTTATTTCAAGAATTGATCGACGGTGTCAGTTACTGTCACAACAAAGGTGTTTTCCACCGTAACCTCAAGGTCGATCTGATTCCAACTAACATGACCCGCTATAATTAGGTCTATACTGAAAAAATAAATTTGCAGCTAGACAATGTGCTTGTGGATTCTAAGGGACACATCAAGATATCTGATTTTGGCTTTAGTGCACAGATAACATTATTAATTGATAATTGAACTTTATCGTAGGTATGCCTTCACGGTGGAGCTTAAGAACTTTACTAAGAAACCGAAATTTAACCCCAACTGCATCCGTGTTAATTAAGATTTTTTGTGCTTGCCATAATGTAAGCAGTTTGGAAAATGGTTCAAGAAGAGCATCACACAGATCCATATACTCCACCACCTGTCCTAGAAGCACTCGAAGCTACTACACACCTGTTTCAGCTGCATTTAGATACGGAAAGCACACAAGAACACAAAAATTCATACTTGACACAGTCATGGAAAGTGGTCCACACTTGCTGCCACCAGCAGAGGCGCTAACACCAGGTCCAGTAAATGAAGCGATACCAACTCTGGTAAATGAACCACTACCAGAAGCCCAACAACTTCTGTTAACAGGTTAGGGTCTGCCGTGTCTGATAGTATTCATGCAGCAATCAAAGCTACACATGAAAATAAGGAAGCTTACTACCAAGTCAGGACTAAAATGCGAGTAGCTCTACGCAGTCACTTAAAGGTACTTTATATAAATAACTGAAAAAGCATATGATCATGTCAATAGTAGGCTTATTACTTATGGTATCACACATTTACACTGTTTGCTGCCAAATGGCAATCCTAAAAGACCAAGGCTGTTGAGTAACTCCACGATATTAGACTAGCTATTTTAGTATTTTTGATAAAAAAAAAAGGGTTATGTTCTAATATTTTAATTTATGTTGTTTCAGATTTGGTGTACAGCTTAGGTACCATTGCTAAATCAACCAAAGAGTTCTTGGAAGCCATCATGTTCTGATATTCTTATTTATGTCATTTCAAATTTGAGAGCTTGACCGTCAAGAGCAAACTAGATGGATAGCCTAAGCTTTTCATCCACATGTCACAATTGAATGTAATATCTGCTGTGTTAAGTTTCATATCTGATGCACTATTATTTGTCACATTGTTTGTACTTTGTCTTTTAAGTCAATTGTCAAGCAAGTTTATATGGACTTGATAGTACATATATCCATGACTTAAGTTTTGCGCATGTGCGCAGAATGTGAAGTTTCTTGCTAATTTCATAACTGAGTGTAGAGTAATCCATAAGATAGAAGCAATAATGTGAGGCAAAGTGTTCCTAGATTGTGATTTTCAAGAGGTACAAGCATTTTAATAATGTATAGAATTTTACATTTTTTGTTTCGTGGTATGTTTATTAAAATTGAAGCTTTCAAAGTAGTGTGATTATGGGCTCTTTTTGATGTTATAGATGCAAAATGGAAGCATATGAAGGGACAATTGTGTTTGGATGAATGTACTGAATAATGGAGGGAGAAGAAGAAAAGAAATGGAAATAAACTAACATGCATTGAAGAAATACGAAATGGAATAGAATGCACAAGTAAAGGCTTTTAATTTAAGAGGGTTGATAAAATACACAAGCTTGGTGCTCAAAGTACAACTCCGTATTTTGATTGGCAAACTATTGGTATGATGCACAACTTTAAACTTAGTGGACAACCACGAAATATTGTGAGGCTTTTAAGCTGTATAGAAGACTTGAAAAAGTAAAAAGGTCATGATTTGGCTCCCAGACATTATGTCCCGTCTATGAGCCGGCATCCATTAACAGGCGATTGGTAACTATTAGCATCTGAAACTTGCATATATTTTTTAGCAGATTCAGACGTGTTGTTTATATATATACATGAAATTATCAGGTATCCAACCATAAATAAACCAGCCGCAGTGCTTCATTGGCTCAATCATGTCGAAACCGATGCATATTATATAGTAATCCTTGATGCTGACATGATTATGAAAGGACCGATTACACCATGAGAATTCAAAGCAGCACGTAGCAGACCGGTTTCAACTCCATATAAGACAACTTATAACCATTTTCCTATTTTGTATTATGCAGTGAAACTGATACTTTTTTTTTTGTATAAGTAGCGTTAGCTACCTTACTGGATGTGATAAAGAGCTTGCAAAACTACATACTACCCATCCTAAAGCTTGTGACAAGGTTGAATTCGAGCTAAATACATCTCAGGTTTAAGTTTTTCTTCTTACGCATCATAGTTTTCATCTTTGCTGGCAAAATACCATTACCACATTTTTGAAGTTCTTAAAAGCCTCGAATGAGTCGCTGCCATAAACTTTTAAATGATGTTGCTTCCAACTACATTTATAAATTATGTCAATGATAATTATAAGACATGCCCGCCCATTGGGCGGGCTTCGACCACTAGTATGTATATATATATATATATATAGGCTCCGGTTCCATTGAGAAGGTTTTTATTTTGAGAAGATTGAGAAATCTTTGTTTGAGCAAATTGATTCATGTTTTTTATTTGATTCACAAGTAAACATCATTTTATGGTGAATCGAATCTATAAATCACAAATTTGATTCACAAATCATTGTTAAACTCGAGTTATGATGATGGTTCATTAAATTTGTACAGATGATTCAATATTCTACATATATCGCAAAATCGAGATATTTTTAACATTGATTCAATGTTTTTTTACACATTTTGAATTTTACTCACATTAAAATAAGTTTTACGCTTGAAAAACATGAATCAAAGTTAGAAATCTATCGTTTTTGAAAACCTTCTCAATCTTCTCAAAATAAAAACCTTCTCAATCGATCCGGATTCTATATATATGTGTGTGTATATATATATATATATATATATATATATATCAACAATGTATAATCTATACTTCTATACTACATTATAAAGGATTTGAGACTTTATATAAAAGGAAGTCTTAAACTTTTTAAGACAAAAAACATTACTACAAAAGGAAAATTAGAAAATTAATGTAAAATTTGAGAATTGAAGTCTCATTTAAACCACATAGTAACCCCCTCTAATAATGATATATTTTAATAAAATTGTTTATAATAAAATTTCACTAAAATTATAACCATCAATTCAATGCTAAAATTTGAAATAAAAGTGCTAACTATTTACACTATTAATAATTTAAACATTCTATATTTGCTCGCCACAAAAATAGTCATCGAGTACCCACCGCCGCATTGCACGGGTACCTTTCTAGTATAAATTAAAAGATAAAGTTAAAAACAGAATTGCTTTTCCATGTATCCTTATTTAAACTTTAAATAGGATTTACATGATTCGTTGTTATAAGTACAATCTTATATATTTATATTATAGTAAACTGTGCTTACATATTGATATTTATATTTTCTTTATAATAAGTTTAGTCGTATTTAATTTTCAAACCCGCGCATACACGGGTTTAATTAATAGAAATGAATAACATGATTCGTTATCGAACGCATATTGTAAAAACAAATCTTTATCTGATATCCTTATTTAAACTCATAAAAAGGAAACATGAGTTGCTTGTATATGTACAATCTTGTGTATCCATTTACGTATCACAATAACTCGTGTTTCATTTTGATAATCATACTATCGTGTATCTACATTAATTTAATCTATATTGATTATAATTGATAGTGTATGGATATTAGTGGTCCAAACCCACTAGTTACACGCTAAAATCAAGCCCATTATCAACACTTGATAAGCACATACACATTCCCTGGCCGCATATGGACGGCAAAGTCTCTCAGACCGCGTAGCATACACGCACATGACAACTGCCACCTAACGTAAGATATGGCATCTTACATGTGACAATGGGAGGAAATTATAGGATTGTGTACATGATATAATGAAATTAAATACTGCCATTGATATACGATCCACTGGAGTCGCACACAGTAGCTCGGGATTGCAACTTTATATATTTATTGTAAATACATAAATGATCATTTAATACGAAATAGCATTAATTGGTTGACTAAATAAGCAAAGGATAGTATTGGGCTTAACCCAACAACAGGCGAAAACCTCTTGTGGAGCCAACTAGGCGGCCGACCATCCAAAGGGTGAGATGGGTCGGGCATAGTTGCTTGACTTGTTTATAAAGATAAGTATCTTTTTAAACTTAGTAATTATCTTTTATTTATTCGATAATTATCTCATTTTGAATTTGGTAAGTATTTAATAAGCCTTATAAATATAAGAGATAATTATTTAGTCATTATGCAATTTACAAAACCCTAATCATCCCTCCCCTTGCTTTATTAGGCCGCGACACACCAACCAAGACAACACATTTGTGTGTTGTGCATCATACAATCAGACTGTTCTCTGTTGCTGTATTGATCAACCGCTAGTACGCTGCTGCACTTGCTTGAGAGCTAGTGTGTATAACCGTGAGGAGTCCTGCTTTGGATTATTTGGTCCGTGTTGATCTCCCACTCCAAACGACCAAGTACGCAAGTGTTGTGGCTTTTATTTGATTAGTTATAAACTGTATATAGATCACTGTCTCCTAGAAAATCATTGTAGGGATTTTACTATCTTCTGTTGCATGTTTTCTGATAATCGTTGTGAAATTTTTTAAAGTTGACCCTACGTTTTCCATCACGCACGACCACGAATATGGGACGGGCACGAACTGATAGGAACCATGGAAAGAATGCCAACTGTCTGTGTGGCTCGCCTCATTGGCGCGGTAGACAAAGTCGCCTGGTCTGAATGAAACACTGCGTACCTTGGCATCATAGTATCCTTTCCTTTTTGACTTCGACTTTGCCTCCCGTATGGCTGCGCGTTCGCGTCTTTCTTCCAACAGATCCAAGTCGACACGTCTTTCATCATCGTTTGTTGTCACATTGATCTCCACAGTGCGGATAGTTGGCATGCCGATCTCAGTTGGTATAACGGCTTCTGTCCCGTAGACTAGAGAGAAGGGGGTGTCCCCCGTGCTGGTTTTTATTGAGGTGCGGTGAGCCCACAAGACATGCGAAAGCTCTTCGACCCACCTTCCTTTGTGTCTGTCCAGGCGCGCTTTGATTCCTTCGCCCAGGCTTCGATTTGCGCGCTCTACTAAGCCATTGGTTTGTGGGTGTGTAACTGACGCGAAGTGTTGGGTGATGTTTAACTTCTCGCACCAATCTTTGAAGGGGTTGTCGCAGAATTGTTTCCCGTTATCCGAGATGATTTCTCCAGGTAATCCGAAACGGCATACTATGATGTCCCAGACAAAGCGTTTCACCTGGTTTCCGGTGATTGTCGCCACTGCTTTTTCCTCGATCCACTTGGTAAAGTAGTCTATAGCTACTATGAGAAACTTGAGACCGCCTGCTGCTATTGGAAAAGGACCTGCAATATCAATGCCCCATTTGTATAATGGCCATGGCGCCGTGATTGGCGTCAGCTCGTGCTGTGGTTGGCGCGAGACGGGTCTATGAACTTGGCAATCATTGCACTTCCTTATTAAGTCCCGCGCATCGCGATGCATGGTTGGCCAGTAGTATCCGGATCGCATGGCGCGTGCTACAACGGACCGTGGTCCTGCGTGCATGCTGCATGAACCTTCATGGATTTCTCGCAGAACGTAATTTGCTTGTAGGGGGCCGACGCAGCGGAGCCATGGTTGGAGGAAAGAACGTCGGTACAGTATGTTGTCTCGCAATTCGAATCTCTGCGCTGTACGCCGTATTCTGCGAGCTTCTGTCTGTTCTTGGGGTAATGTTCCTTTGCTTAGGAATTCCGTAATCGGTGTCATCCATGTAGGACCATCCTCCTCTATGACCGCGGAGACTTCCATCTCCGATATTGATTTGCTTTTCAGTGTTTCCACCAGCACTTGCTTTGATAAGTGTGCGAAGCTTGTCGAGGCGATCTTGCTCAGTGCGTCTGCCTTGCGATTTTCTCCTCTAGGGACTTGCTTGATGGTAAATCTGTCAAAGCCTTTGATCAGTGTCTTGGTCTTCTCAAGATACTGAATCATATTCTCTTCTTTGGCCACGTATTCACCCAACACGTGGTTGGCTACTAGCCGGGAGTCCACATTTGCTTCCAAGTTACGTACACCCATTCGAGCTGCAATGCGTAGTCCGGCGATTAGGGCTTCATATTCTGCCTCATTGTTTGTCGCGGTAAATTCAAAACGCAGTGCGTAAGTGAATTCCATTCCCTCTGGGTTTGTGAGAATAAGGCCAGCTCCTGATCCGTCCACGCATGAGGACCCGTCTGTAAACAAAATCCATGGATCTTGTAGTTCCTTCTTGCTTGGTGCGGGTACCTCGTCAGTATCTGGCTTCTCGATGATGAAGTCTGCCAGAACCTGTCCTTTTATTGCGGTACGTGGTCTGTAAGAGATGTTGTGTTCGCCTAGCAACACACTCCACTTCTGGAGTCGTCCTGACGCATCGGGTTTGGAGATGATCTGCTTGATGGCTTGATCTGTGATTACCGCTATCGGGTGCGCTTGGAAGTACCGGCGCAGTCGCTTGGCGGCAAACACTAATGCCAAGACTAACTTCTCCATGGCACTGTAGTTCATCTCCGTCTTCTTGAGCGCTTTGCTGACAAAATAGATAGGGGTTTGCACTGAGTCCCTATCTGTTAGTAGCACTGCGCTGACTGCCCCATGAGTTGCTGATAAATACATGATCAGCTCTTCCCCTGGTCGGGGTGCAACGAGTGTTGGGAGCGTTGCTAGATGATGTTTGAGTGTAGTGAAGGCTTCTTCTGCCTCCACCGTCCACCGGAAGTCACCCTTTTTCATACACTTCTTGAGCGTTTTGAAAAGAGGCAATGACTTTTCTGCTGACTTAGACAGGAACCTGTTTAGGCCGGCCAGTTTTCCGTTGAGGGATTGTACTTCCTTCAGCGTGCGTGGTGAGGGAAGTTCTATTACTGCCTTTGTCTTTTCTGGACAAGGTTTTATGCCGTCAGGTTCTATCAGGTATCCTAGGAACATGCCTTCAGTAGCGCCGAAGGTGCATTTCTTGGGATTCAGCTTCATGTTGATCTCTCGTAGAGTCTTGAACGTCTCTTCTATGTCACGCACAAGCTCAACTTCAGTATGGCTTTTTATGACCATGTCATCCACATAGACTTCCAGGTTGCGGCCCACCTGTTTTTCAAAGGCATTGTCTACCAACCGCTGATAGGTGGCACCCGCATTCTTCAAGCCAAAGGGCATTTTTGTATAACAGTAAACGCCTTGGCTTGTGTGGAAAGCTGTTTTTTCCTCATCTTCCTTAGCCATCTGTATCTGGTGATATCCCTTGTACGCGTCGAGAAAACACTTTAACGGGTATCCGCACAAGGACTCTATTTTCCAGTCTATCTCTGGTAATGGATAGCAGTCCTGTGGGCATGCTTTGTTAAGGTTGGTGAAGTCTACGCACATTCGCCAGCTATCGTCGCTTTTTTTGACCATTACTGGGTTAGAAAGCCAGTCGTGGTAGTAGACTTCACGCATGATTCCCGCATTAACCAATTTCTGTACCTCTGCCAGAATTGCCTGCGCACGCTCTGGGGCTTGGTCACGCTTCTTCTGGCGTATCGGTGAGTACCCTTGTCGGATTCTCAGTTTATGCTCCGTGATCGAGCGTGGTACCCCAGTCATGTGTTTTGGCTCCCACGCGAAAATATCCACGTTCTTTTGTAGGAGCGCGCACACAGCTGCTTTGCCGTTGTCCGACAATGACCCTCCGATGGTTATTTCCTGTTCTGGGTATTCTGGGTGAATCGCGACCTTCAAGTTGGGGACCTTGGCCGCGCACTGTTTCGGGATCGGTGCCATTTCGCATGTAACCGTGTTACATTCTCTGTTTGGTACCGTGGCATTGTAAAGAGTGACAATGCCCCCTTCTACTGGGAATTTAAGCATCCCGTGCGCTGTTGATGGCACAGCGCACATGGCTGATATCCCGGGTCTCCCAATAATGCCATTGTATGGCGAGGGGGATTTAATCACCATGAAGTCCATCCAGGTTGTCGTAGAGTGCTCTACGTTGCCAATGCTGACTAGTAATCGCAGTTGCCCCATGGGCCATATCTTTTCACCCGTGAAACCAGTGAGCGCTGTGCTGACCGGGTTTAACTGGCTGCGTATTTCAGGACGCAGTCTTTTAAAGCAGTGCTCATACATGATATTTGCCGATGCCCCACCATCAATGTACATGCGGTGTATGTCGTGACCACCTGCATTGATTTCAATGGTGAGTGGCTCTGCTACTGCGTTGTCCGCAGTTAGAGTAGGGAAAGAGATTTCGCTTCTTCGGGAAAACTCTTGGCCGACCTTCTGTCTAGTGATTCGTTGCCACGTTTGTATCATGTAGATTGTGTCGGCCTTATCTTTGGGTGTCTCTTTCTTGTTTCCATTCTTTTGTTTATCTCTTCCCTCTTTAATGTTTTTAACCAAGTGGTCCAGTCTACCCTCTTTGACCATCTTGTCGATGAGTTGGCGCAGCTGGACACATTCGTTAGTGGTGTGACCCTTTTGCGCGTGGTAATCACAGTATCCATTCCCAGTGTGCCGATCTTCTGGTGTACGCATCTGAGGTGGTCTTGGGAAATTCGCGCCTTCTGCTGCGAGTATTTCCTTTGGGGTTTTGATCAGGGGAGTGTACCTGTCATTATCTCTGCCGCTCCTCTGGCTGCGATAGTTCCTATTACGGTTACTACCTCGGTCGTTGGATTGTCTCCCAGGTTGTTCCTGTGACCGGTAACTCGAGTGGTTCTTTTTGCTATCCGCCGCGGCGGCTCGTTTTTCTTGGTGAGCTCAATGGCCAGTGTCCTTGTTGGACCCTCTGTTAGGTTGCTGGCTCCATCATTGGCATTATCCTTGATAGCGTCGGTCTCCTCGCCGTCTCTATTACTGTCCATGTGAGGGGACTAGTTTTGGGGTTTCCTTTATGAGCGTCGTCTTCCGCGCTTAAAGGGTTCTGGTGGAGTCTACGCATGTGGTCTTCTAGCCGTGTGACCCTTACCTATGACACTAATGGTGCGCGTTTTCCCAGTGTGGTGATTGCTTACACAGGTCGACGCGGTTGAGTAGCTGTTCTACCAGTTTCTCCCATCTGACCTGGTGAACCAATTTTTGTAATTTCTCCCTTCTCTATTTGTTTTCTTACCTTTGTTCTTTCTCTGTGGGTTTCTATTCCGGCTGTGTTAGATGTACTATGTTTGCACCGTTGCTTAGTGATCTGTCTTCCAGCCGGTTCTCAAAAGGGCTTCTTCGCTTTAGAGAAAGGGATGAGATTGACGCCTGTTGCGTCATC